>CM031244.1:780231729-781431729 GCA_018340775.1 Taxus wallichiana var. yunnanensis
AAACTTGTTATAAATTCGTACATGATTACTTGTGATACCGTTTTCGATAGTTAATTAATTTTATAGTTGATGTTGTTAGTTGTGCATCGGTTGCTCAGTTGGTGTTTTGTTGGAGAAACATTTATTATACAATTGATAATGTGTGTGATTGATAGTTGTAGTGTAGGACTTTAGTTGAATCATTACATTGAAATGTTGTATGTGTACATTTAATTATGTTATAGATTCGTACATTTAAAGTTGCTTATCATATTTGGAAACATCAAATAAATGAAGGTATACGTATACGTAATGAGACATGTATACGTTTGCAGTATTTATATCATGAGTGGTAGCCTTTAGTGGGCAATTTTAGTTTCAATAAACATGATTACATTTGATATCCCTTGAACGATTGTGCCACTTTGGATAGAAGAATTGTTGAGTATAGTAGTAGCGGAGGTGCTATGAAAGCAGAGGGTAGTATTTATGATGGGTTGAGTGACAATAGTCTTGCTTCCTCCTTTCTTCTTGCTTGAGTGCTGGTACGTGCACCATATTTGAGTATCTCTCGAATGAAAAAGCAGGTGAAATGCACAGATTTGCAAGTGAGGGAACTCTAGAGAAAGCTATGAAAGTTAGACCCTGCCTTTCAGTGGTTCCAATGTCGACGGTTGCTTTGTGCAAAGTAAGTCCTTGCAACTTGTGGATAGTTAATCCCCAGGCCATTTTAATCAGCAAATGTCTTCGATTCCCTCTCAAAATAGGGGGTATGGGAATATGTAACGGGTTGGAGGGATCCCAACATGGGCTGTAGGAATTACTTGCGTAAAGCTGGTTGTCCAAACCGGTGGTAATTTCCGAGGTCGAGGAGGAGGATTGATCTGTTCCCAAATTCGGATGTTCTTGACTATGGGAAAACTTTGTGGAGCCTCACATCGATTTTGCTTAGCAACTTTGGACCGATGAAACTCATTTCATCAATAAGAACATATTCTATATGTTTAGTGACTCTTGAAAAGATGATAATGCACTACCTTGAGGGTTTCGAGTTCTTTGATTGGAATATGCATGGTTTGTGTGGATTGTGGATGCGGAGATGTTGAATCTTTGAAACATAGTAGTAGGGGCTAGCACAAGTAGAGGTGAGGGAGATGTGGTTGATCTTTGTGAATGAATTCAGATTTTATTTATCGAAATGATTTTCTGTGTGACCATTCCTTGAATTATCATTCTTAGTGGAGGTAGAAGGGTTTTGTTTGTTGAATGGTGTAGTATGGTATCAAGGGCTATTTATTGTTCTACGAGACAAAGGAAGTGTGGATGATGGTGGTGTGGCATGTATGTGAATGAGACGGTATATGTTATTTGATTTAGAGGAATACGATTATTATTGATCCACTTAATCGAAGGTTGTTTCTACATTTCAAACTTGTTATAAATTCGTACATGATTACTTGTGATATCGTTTTCGATAGTTAATCAATTTTATAGTTGATGTTGGTAGTTGTGCATTGGTTGTTCATTTGGTGTTTTGTTGGAGAAACATTTATTATACAATTGATAATGTGTGTGATTGATAGTTGTAGTGTAGGACTTTAGTTGAAACATTACATTGTAATGTTGTATGTGTACATTTAATTATGTTATAGGTTTGTACTTTTAAAGGTGCATACCATATTTCCAAACATAAAATAAATGTAGGTATACGTACTACGTAATGAGACATGTATACGTTTGCGGTGTTTATATCATGAGTGGTAGCCTTTAGTGGGCAATTTTAGTTTGATAAACTTGACTACATTTGATATCCCTTGAACGACCTTGCCTCTTTTGATAGAAGAAATGTTGAGTATAGTAGTATTTGAGGTGTTATGAAAGCAAAAGCTAGTATTTACGATGGGTTGAGTGATAGTAGTCTTGCTTCCTCCTTTCTTCTTGCTTGAAGTCTTTGGTACGTGCGCCATATTTGGGTATCTCTCGAATCTGCATTCGGGCTCAGAGTCGAACTAACATCCATGTGCAAGTCTGTGTGTCTGCTATATAGTGCGTAGAACATGCCACGGTCTGTAGTTGAGCTTGTACATGTCCCAAGTACCGTTGATGTCATGTGGGGTTGAGCCAAATTCAGATGCAATATTTCTGAAAGGCTTGTATAATAGGAGTTCTGACCAACAGAAAAGGTCATATGATGTTGATTCTTGAGAAGGGACTTCCACAAATCTCGGGTGGATCCGAACAATTGTTGGTGTCGGTCACTTTTTCCATTTATCACCTTTACGGTTCTTGTTGTAGCCCCAATCTCAAGCAACTTGAATAAGTGGTAGGTGTTCCATGGTTGTTGGATGAACTTTATATGCATCCAAGAAAGCGGTTGTTTGTTGTGCATCGGCATCACTTTCAACGACACGTCTTAGAATATTTTTCCAATATTTAATGATACGAATATACGGCTGCACATAACAAGTGGCATTTTTACAGCATGTGGCATGTTTCTTGTGTGCTTATGTCATGTTCAACAACGCTTTCTATGAGCATTTTACGGATCATGATATGTGCTGGAGAATCTGCGTCTGCGTCTCTTGAAAATCTGGATAGCATTTGGTGATATGTTTCTGAACGTTGCTCGGCTTTTGAAGCATATTTTACAATATACTTAAGAACGGCATGGCGTGAAAGTACCGGTTGGCAATCGACATTTTCTCTCCATATGTATATCATTGTTCGATTGTGGATGTTCAATTTGTCATCGTTTCTGGAAGGGAGGTACTTTATTTTCCCATCACTTTCAATGTGCAAGGAAGAAGTAGGTTGTGTGGCCCAAGGAGCGTTGTACCTATGCGGCATAATTACTTTCTACATAAACATATGCTTCACGAGGTTAACCTTCACTTGCAGGTATGTAAGACACGATACAAGTAATTAAGAGATTGCCATACAGTTTTTGCAGTGCACGTTGAAAGCTCAACCTTGCTAAACAAGTAACAAAAGTTGAAAGGCTGAGAAGAAATGAAATGTGGATTATATTGAATAAAGAAGGTAGTATGTAAAGTAAACAAAAACTTAATTTCATGCCCTGAAAGCCTTATGCTTGACTGAAATATTTGATTTGTGAATTGCTCATTATTTGTTTGGATGTGTAGCTGCACTTGCGACGGGTTGGAGTGGAAGGGCGACCTGATTTAGTAAAAAGGTCCAACATGAAGGGACAGGATGGAAATAGAACGGGAAAATGCTCCATCAGAGGACTCTGGTGATTCATTCGAAAACAGTGGAAGTGCTTTCAGGCAAGTTGAAGATGGCTCACTTCCAAGCAAAATTGTGGGGTCCTCTGATGACGTCAGTGAACATCTTGAACACAGTGCAAATGAATCTGTTGACAGTGAAACACTCACAACGGCTATGCGTCTACCAGAAAAATATGGGACATACATTTACCCTACTTTGCTAAATGGACTTTTCATGGAATTAATCAAATATATAATCATTGCCACTGCCCTGATGGAAGTTATAGCTCATGAATGTTCATTAGCTACCTGTTGTTCTTCTTGTGTTGTTGAATTGTATGGTCTTGGAACCAAGACCTCTCAATTTGTAAGAAGTGTTGGTTTACAATAATGTATGTGAATAAAAATGAATATAGCATATTCCTGGACAGAGTACATTATGTTATGATTTCCTCCCTCTCCTTAATCATAATCCAACAAGTATATATATTTATCCTGTGTTTTAAAGTCATCTCCTCATGTTCATGTATACTTGAAGAGTGTCTTTCGCAAAAATCTATTTTAATTTGGCTCAATCTCTACATATTTGTCATTTTATAATGACATGATTATTGTTGGGGGAATGGTATTATATATCTCATAGAATAGGTAAATCTCCTTCCGTGTTAGGGTCCTTCATAACATCTAAAACTTGCACTGCTCACCATACATCAGAAAATCAAATAGTAATCAAGACCATCTAACATCTAATGGAATTGCACCATTAGTCTGAATATCACTGAAACCAATAAAGACTAAATAAATAGATTTTATAATAATATGCATCATCATTTACATATAACTCAGAAGAAGACAACAAACAGTACATAACTTGAGAATCTTCCATCATCATAAGAAAAAATGCAAAACACAAAACACGGCTCTTTTCTTTTTCAGATAGATAAGCGTACTAATCTGGCCTGCCCTAAAGCTGTTATTGTTGCTAGTTCCTCGCACTCATAAGCACTATTGATGTTCCAATACTTTGCAAGTCTTCCATCCATCTTATGTTTTAAAATCATGTAAGCCTCAACTGACTTGCAAACCTTGCCGTTAAATTACCCATTTTAGCTTTAATTGCACTCCCTTTCTGCTTTAATTGTTATGGCTTTGTTTACTTGTTTAGGAGTTTATCATTATTTATGTAGGCTTCCTTCACATCGTGACAAATTTGTTGTCTTTTAGTTTGCCTTTTATAATATGATAGGAATTGCAATTAGTATGGTTGAAATATAAACTGCACGAGTTACAACAAGAATTTTCCCACCAAATCAGAATACTCGTTATATACAATTAAAAAATCTTTATTTGATGCAACCAAATCTGATTTGTGAGTGTAAATCCGATTACAATTAATTAAATGTTGTTAAATATTATAGTGTATGATTAATTGCAAAAGTACCTTCCACTTATGCACAAACACACGAATAGAATCTTCAACGAGTTTATCATTACTCAAAAACATCAAAGTCTGGACATATATTAAATGGCAACAAGAATCATCACGATAAAAAAACTAATTATGCAACCGCGGATTGCTAAGTTTACTATGGCTCATTCAGATTTTATCGATGAGATATTTTAATCATGATGTGGGCACCCCCATGAGTGGGTAAGAAAGGAGGGGTCCATATATACATATTTCGAACTATATACCTGACAGACAAGACTCTACTGTCTGTCATGGAGTGTATTTAAAACTTTATTTTGTTTTATATGAAAAAAAATCACAACTAAACGGACTTCGACTTTCTTTACTTTAGATAATATGTACTCAACGCATCTATTTAGTAGCTATGTTATTGTGGTTGCTGTGAAAAAAGAACCCTATAAACATCTCATGGAGGAAAATTGTAATGAAAAAGAAAAAAACCAGAGAACAAGGCAGGTCTGTGTTACAAAACTTACCCTTGTAATGAAATCGTGAGCTGCGAGAGCAATGCTATCCGTGCAGGAGACAGTGAGACCGCACGCCTTATCCACGTGGCTTTTGAACTCAAGCATCCTAATGAACATGGGTTAGTGTTTGAATCCTATGCTTCACCAAATCAAAATGAATTATTGAGTAGTTGAGGGTTGATGAGAAACTGGATAAAACACATAATTAAGTGGATGGAAAATGAATTATATAACCAAATTAGAATTAAAGGTGCACACAACCAAATTCATTGCTATAGCTATAGTTAAATATAACCAATTATACTTACCAGCAGTCACTTTCCAAGGAAGCTATAATTGACTGTTTACTATTCCATAAGACAACATACCAAATCATTGCTTCTCTAAAGATCAATATAAACTATAAAGTAGAAAACCATCATCATAAGAACACGAATCCAAATTCTTCCATTACATAATTTTTAATTCATAGTCCATTTATGAATATAAATGAGTATTGTATTTTACGAGTTAACATGCTGATGGTTTAATATTGTATTGTATTTTTTTGATGACTGAAAAACTTGTCTGAGAAGATGAGATTACGTAGATGATGTGAGAATCTATGACTGAAAACAAAAGTTATCTAGGGGATGAGGGGAAATTTCTTCTGCCAAAACTTTGGGAGGCTAAATACTTATAACAAACTTCTAAAAATACCTAACTATGGCGATAGGTTTGGCAACTGAAAGTCATCATATACCTAAGTCGGCAAGAATGAACATCCTCGTAATAATGGGAGTTTTTGAAATGGTTAAGCTGAAATGCCTTTTGAGGTGGTCAAGACTCAATTCTCAAGATTGGTGCTTTTTATTCAATGGTAACTCAGTCAAACAATGGTTTTTATGATAGTAAATTCCGCTGAATGTACAGTATCACAAGCTTCGAGCATGTCAGCTCTGATACTCATATTTTACCCGGGTTATGTTCCTGAAAATCCCACGTCAAGGACGGAAAAAAAAAAAGATATAGGTGACTGGGACATTCAACCTATTATGCGTCTTGTGAGAAAAAGTAATTGGGGAATCTGCAGGCTTGTTCGCTTATGGTTAGCCGATTGCACTGGGCATATAGCGGCTTTTCTGTTGTAATGTGGCAGCCCATGGTCCTCCCTCCAAGGACTGATAGCGAGAGGCTTCTGGATTTTCTGACGGGCGTGACAATCTCCAAGAAACTTTTTTCACCAGAGTTTTATATTTGATCGGCTCAGGCAAACTCCATGATCGAAAATATGAAGTGGGTGTACGGTTTGCAAGGTCGCAGAGGTGTTGAAGTCCAATCCACGTGATCTTGTTCAGTGTCTGATATTAATAATGTTAAAAGCTCGATCTTTCAACAGGAAAAAATCAGAGTAATAATCTCTGATCCAATAGGAATGTATCCTGTGTCCGCTATTTTCTTAGATTAGTTAATTTTTCTCCATAAACATCTGCAAGATATTCCTGTGTCCAGGGTAGAGTTGTCCTGCAAACAGCGCAGGTAAAAAAACTGTAAAAATGTGAAAACGTCTAGACGGCCGTCAAACCGTCAATTTTAAGACAGTCGCAGAAACGTCCGGAGGTCCTTTACCATAGGGGAACGCCTTCGGTGTAATAATTAAATTTATTAAAATTTGAAGTTTCGTATGCCGCGTTCTACGCACACGTTTCCTCGCCATAAACTTCCCACGGTTTTAATTAAAACCTTAATATTTCTTGGGTAGTTAGGTGGTGATCGCCATAAAATTCCATTTTCCTAAAATGTTTTCAACATATGTGGATGGCGCTTTTACATTAACAAATGTATAAAAGTATAAACGTCTCCCCAAACTATTTTAGATTTAATAAACAACAAAATTATTTCGGAGTAAAGTTTTTAGGAGAAATAGGGGTTGTAAGATAATATTTGGTAGTGTAGTAATAATTATCACTGATAGTATGGATAAAATAAGTTTAAAAATTAAGGTGAACTATTTATAAAAAATTAGGCGAGGGGATATTTGGAGATGCGCATAGGAAACTAGTGAATCTCTTTTTTGTAATCATGACTTAATTATATTATAATATCAAAAAAATTATACATGGTTATTTTATTATCTTACGGGTTTACTTTTGTAGTTGTTGGCTAGTCTTGGACCCACGCCCTTCGGGGCACGACATATTATTTACAACATAATTTTGTGGGAGATAAAATTTTGAAGTATCAATTGTGGAAATTTTGAATACATATGTGTAACTTGGCCCACATAAATTGAAAACCTGGAAGGGATATTTACGAGTGATTTTCCATGAATAAAAAATCCAAAAGGATGGTTTTTTAGAAAGACTAATTAGTTAAAAACCAATTAGGGTGGTTAAGTAGTGCACAGAGGATGAAAATAACAAATGAAATCCTCTGTGATGACTCAATGACATCTTGTATCTCGAGCACAATGCAATCAAAATCAAGAAAAGAATGAAACAACGGGACATAGAACCTTCTAAATTCTATAAGTATCTTATGTCTTTAGATGAGACAACTATTTAAGTCCGAGAAATTGTTGGAAGTGTATACGGATAAAAAATTTACTTTAATACATATTTTGTATATTTTGTAATACCCGAGGTATATGCATAACATAAATAAGACAAAATATAGGATAAATAACCCTCCCTAAGTAAAATTATAAAATAAGAAGAGCCACTTTTGATAGTAAATGGAAGAATAATGGACTAGTAAACCAACAATCACCTAAAAATGTATTAAACAATGTAAGCACATTCCACATAAGGTTTATCTTGATTCTACTCTAAATTTAGGTCTATACTTTTGATTCAATAATATAAGTCTTATTTATAATTGCATTTCTCTCTCTTATTTGTATCCTTCCTTAACTTATCTTTGATATGTAGCCATTGTGCATTCACATGTTGGATTTCATTTGAGTTACTGTACATTTTTTAAGGATAATAAATGAGGTCAGTTATATTTCTCTTATACTACAACTTGTGGCATTTCAAGCAAAGAGAAGGACATCTTCATCTCCTCTACCATTACAAGTTTACAAAATAGGTCCTCTTACCTTGGTTGTAAGGCACAACCTAAAATAGCTAGGACAAGATCAAGTCCTATTGGAGTGCTATACATTTCTCCACAAACCTGAGTGCCAGCTAAACCATATCCCCGGCTACCAATGACATATAACATGGTCTAATTTATCTTTAAGCTCCATGACACATCTATGGTGCTCCTTAGACTGAAAAAGAGAACAAATTTGGATACCAACACGAGTGGCACCGTTGCCGGGAGTTCTTTGAATTTCTTGGTGTTTGTGGAGTGTTTGAAGAGTTTGAGAATTTGTGTATTCAAGTATTTGAGCTGCTACATTGTTAAAATATCATTCTATGCTTCAGATCTACAAGTTTTAAGCAAAAGTTTCAAGTTTTGTCTGCCCTTTTTCATTTCCCAGTAGTTTATACACTTTGGTTGCATTGTGATTGATTGATTTATAAGGCTTTGCAAAATTTTTAGTGCTAGCAAACATTTGACAGATTATTTTAGTGCATTCTTGCACAACTAAGGTGAAATTCCTTAGTGGCGACTCCATGCTGATTTGATCTTGAAAATACCAGTTGTCTTACCTTTCTGTCATTTACTTTTTTGTTGCTAATCCCTACAAAACTGGAAGGAAGAAGATCTCTCTTCATCAAGGACTCTGCTAAGAAGTTGTTTGCAGATTCAAGAAGCTCAAAGCTAGAGGGAAGAAAGGTGTGGAAGGTTGTTGGAGACTTGACTGCAAGAAAGGAGATCCCTATTGTTGAGTTTGAAAGTGAGCAGCCTATTATTGAGGACTGTAATTCTTCTTCAAGTGGATCTAATTCAGACAATCCTATTGCTGATTTGAATTCCCCATCAAGTGAGGGACCTTCTTGTGCATTTGAAAGGCTTGCTCCTAAATCTTCTCTTGTATTTTCTAAATTTGCTAGAGATCATCAAGAAGGAGAGCCCTTAAGAGAGATCTGTCTTGAAGTTTTCATTCCCATTCCCCAAAGACCTCTCAC
Source organism: Taxus wallichiana var. yunnanensis (assembly GCA_018340775.1). Classification (NCBI taxonomy): domain Eukaryota; kingdom Viridiplantae; phylum Streptophyta; class Pinopsida; order Cupressales; family Taxaceae; genus Taxus; species Taxus wallichiana. The sequence continues at coordinate 780,240,932 of CM031244.1, forward strand.
TCCTCATCATCTTGTTTCACCTCCAAGATCACCCCCACCAAACAATATGGCTCAACCTAGACCTCCATTTGTTGTTAACACCTTTGGTCCTATAAATTTTAGAGGAATGGATGGTTACCCAAATGTTGTCCCACAAGATGTTAGAAATAGGTTGCCAAAATTCCAAGGTAACAATGCTATTATTGGTGATCAACATCTCAAATTTTTGATAATATGATGGAATATTTTGAGATAGAGTTTGAGGATGTGTATGTTAAATTTTTATTCATACACTAGAAGAGGATGCTAGGGATTGGTACAAGGCTCTACCTAATAATTCTATTGATTCATGGAATGAAATGAAAAATGCATTTAGGTTGCAATATGGTGACAAAACTGATCCTAGATTTCTTTTATCTGAGTTTGAGAATATCAAGAAGAACCCTAATTAATCAGTCCATGACTTCAACACAAGGTTTAACAAAAATTTGAGAAGGTTTCCTGTTTGTTTGAGGCCTTATGATGAATCTTGTTTAATCAAATATGCAGATGCATTTGATAAGAAGGCGGCCTATTACCTAAGAGACAAGAACCCAACCAATCTAAGACAAGCTTTCACCATGGTGCTTCAAATTGAAAAAACTATCAAGGCTATTGGGAAACCTCTTAAGAGAGATGGTGTAAAATTGATAAACCTTGAAAAACCTCAAGCTAGCAAAGGTGCATAAGAGGTTGTGAAAAATTTGGCAAGGGTTGTCAAAAAAATCTCATACACGTTGGCAAGAGTTGAGAAGGGAATTGGGAATTCTTCACAAGGTCATCCTAGGCAGTAAGCACAAGATAGATTTGGGAATCATCCTAGGGGTGATCAAATAAAATATGATAGAGGTAAAGGACCTATGGGAGGGGGAAATAGACAACCCCAAGCACGTGAAAGTAGATTGGTTCTTGACCCTCTAACTACCATGGTTCTGCTTATTGATGAAGTTGATGATATGGATTGGTGTGATAGATGTTTTCTTCCTCATCCTCCATGTGAAGTGGACCAACAATTTGATGAAGCTGATAATGAGGATGAAACTGATGATGATATTTGCATGATGGGTTGTTCTTTAAGCTCACAAGGAGGAGCAACATCTACTGAAGTAATAAGTGCTAGGACTGCTGCTACCTTTTGGGATTGCATCAAATGGGTACAAGTCTTTCTCCCCCCTCATGCTCTTGAAGTTGATGTAGTGTAGGCTTTTGAAATTCCTAACAATGACTTTGAATACTTAAGAGATTTGATGATTAAGAATTATGATGGTGGTATCTTTTCAGAGGAAGATAGACAATTGTTGATGAATGTTGTTGTAGCTCAAGAGAAAGACTATAACACTAGAAGCAAAGTTGTTAAGGGAGTTGGGCCTCAAGCCAAACCTAAAACACCCTTTCTCACAAACATTCCAAAAGAAGATCCTAGGAGAGAAGCACCTGTCAAAATTTCGATGTCCCAAACAAAAATTACAGTCCTCCTCATGCCCAAGTTGTCAAGGATCCACTACCATCTAATGAATCTTCTTGTCTCCCTTCTAATGTTGTTTTGCCAAAGAATGTCCCCTATGACATAGCCCAAGTATTGAGCCAAATTAAAGTGAGTTTTCCAATCATTGAGTTGCTTAGAATTCCTGAGCATAAGAAGAGAGCATTTGAGTACTTGGGGTTGAAGGAAGAGAAGATCACTCCAGGTAGAAATGTAAATGTTGTTGAGACTCCTCCTCAAATCATTGCTGACTTTGAAACACCACCAGCAATAGAAGATCTTGGAGAGACACCTGAGGTATATTTGGGGACATCTTTGGTTGATTCCCAATTGAATGTTGATCAATTTTTCACAACTTTGGTTATAAAGGATAGGCTACTTCACAATTATATGTTTGATTCTAGTGCATCATGTAATGTCATGCCTCTAGAAGTCATGAATGAGTTGGATATCAAAGTGTGATAGAACCTATGGAAAGTGTACTACTATCGACTCAAGAGACGTGCCAATAGTTGGTTGTGTAAAAGGTTTGGTTGTGCAACTTGCATCTTATCCCGGGAGGAATTTAAAATTGGATGTTGTGATTGTTGATTGCCTTGCCAAATGGGGTATGCTTTTGTGAAGAAAATGGGTTACAAGTGTTGGTGAGTGTTCGAGATGGACATGTCTTTTACAACCATTCCAATTGAGGGCAGCCCGGTTAAACTTTATGGTGAGAAGAAGATGTTGCACCTAATTAAAGATCCCAACAATGCTTCCTATGAAGTGTTGTTTGATGTAGATGCTGATGAATGTTGTTTTGCTGATGTAGATGCTTTGAGAATTTCATTGGTTTTGCTTATGGAAAAGAAAATAAAATGGATCAATCAAAGTGCCTTGATAAGGTATGTTCTCCTTAGACCTTGCTATTTGATGGAGCTTTCTCCAAATTTGGAAATGGTGCTGGTGTAATTCTGATTTCTTCTAGCTTGGAAGAATTTTTTTTTTCCTTCAAAATAATTTTGAATGTACTAACAACATTGCTAAGTATGAAGCCTTGTTGTTGGGTCTGAGAATTGAATGGAAGTATGGTGTCAAGGACATCATTTCAAAGGGAGACTCAGAGCTAGTTGTCAAACAAATAAGAAAATTGTATGCTATAAAAAATCAGCGTATGAAATAGTACAAGCATGCAGTTTGGGATTTAATTGAGATGTTTGATTCCTTTATTCCTTCAAGTTTTATGCCGCTAACAAGTTGGTAGTGTTGGGTTCTAAATTTGAAATTGCACCTTTTCACCTTATTTTGAATACAACATTGAAGTGCTAACTAGGCCAGCTATCCCTGACAACATCAAACATTGGAAAGTGTTTGATGATGATTCTCAAGTGCTAAGGTTCTTGCAAAACCAAGGTGAGTTTGTAAATCAATATTGATTGGGAACCAATGGTGTGTATTAAGGAATGAAGAGAGACTTTGTTTGGAAAAGATATCATCCAATCGAAAACAAACACCATTCCTAGAGTTCTTGTTGCACTTGAGTCAAATTTTAACAATGTTGATTACATCATAAATAGAAACATGTCTGCCTCAAGGGATGTGTAAGAGCATGACTTGGGAATAAAGGACAAACCAAAGAAGGTTTGGTTGGGTAGAAATTTAAGTAAAGAAGAAAAACAATCCTATGCCCAACTCTTGCAAAAATATCAAGACTGCCTTACTTGGTCTTATTCAGAGCTAAAAGCATATAGAGAAGACTTGTTTCAACATGAGATCCCTCTTGAGGCCAATACTAAGCCATTCAGACAGAGGAAAATGCTAATTAATCCACTTCTCTCCATGAAAATGCAAGAGGAGTTAAAGAAGTTGAGAGATGGAGGTATTATTCAGCCCACTAGATATTCATCTTGGGTTGCAAACCTTGTGCCAGTCAAAAAGAAGAATGGAGATATCAGACTTTGTGTAGACTTCAAAAATATAAACAAAGCATCCATGAAGGACAACTATCCCTTGCCAAATATGGAAAATATGTTGCATCTTGTGATAGGGTCTGAGTTGCTTTCTACATTGGATGGTTTCTCCGGATACAATCAAGTGGTAGTCAAGGAATCAGAAAGACTTAAGACAACATTCACTACTCCTTGGGGAACATATGTTTTCGTTAGGATGTCCTTTTGTTTGATGAACGTTGGTGCCACTTTTCAATGAGAAATGGATGTTCCTTTTTCTGGTTACATCAATGAGTTCATTGTAGTTTACCAAGATGATGTCACTGTGTTTTCAAGGCAGAGAGGTGATCATTTGCAGCACTTGGAGAAGATGTTGATCAGATGTAGGGATTATGGCATTTCTATTAATCCAAATAAGTGTCATTTTGGTGTGTAAAAGGCCAAGTTTCTTGGTCACATTGTGTCAAAAGATGGTGTTATGATAGACCCTAAGAGAGTGGAAGTAATCAACAAAGTACCTATCCCAAGAACCAAGAAAGGCATCCAATCTTTCTTTGGTCAAATTAATTTTATTAGAAGGTTTGTTTCAACTTTTTGAGTTGAATCTTCCAATCACAAGCATGCTAAAGAAGGACGAAGTTATCAAATGGGAGGAGGTTTCCATTCAAACTTTTGAAGGAATTAAGGATGCACTTAAACATGCCTGTTTTAGCAATCCCGGACTATAAGAGGCCTTTCCAAATCTTTTCCTTTGCCTCTCGAGTATACCATTGCTTCTGTTTTGCTGCAAAAGGATGATAATGAGGCTAAGAGGCCTGTTTCCTTCTTTAGTAAAGCTTTACAAGTAGTTGATATGAAGTATACAATCATGGAAAAACAAGCATTTGTCTTGTGAAAGCATCAAAAGTTTTCGGGCCTTATATATTGAGTTCAAAAGTTGTTTTTATGTTCCCCACACCATGGTGAAAAACATCTTATCGAGATGGAGGTCTCAAGAAAAAGATGTAGATGGGTGAAAAACTATAGGAGTATGATATGGACATCCAAACCACAAAGTTGGTAAGAGGTTTGGGTCTTGTTAAGCTCATGGTGAGAGAAACTTGCATAATGTGGAAGTGAATCAGCTAGAGAAGAAAGGGTAGATGTCTTGCAAAGTTGGTAAGTTCTCGAGTGGTACAAAGGATGTGATCTTCTTCCTCAAGAACCCTGTGTGCTGCCCTAGTAACTTAAATAAAAATTAGAAAATATCCCTCAAGATGGCTTCTCAAAAATATATCATCACAGACCTTGGGCTGGCTTGGAAGAACCCTGAAGGTGTCCTCTTGAAATGCATAACTGAAGATGAAGCTCCCAAGATAGTTGTTGATTTCCATGGGGGAGTTTGTGGAGGACACTTTTCTAGAAGAGTAACAACACATAAGATTTTGAGAGATGGTTATTGGTGGCCTACTCTCTTCAGAGATGCAACCCAGGTGGTTAGAAAATGTGATAGTTGCCAACATTTCTCTGGAAGATCGAAAGCTTCTGTGCTCCCTTCCTTTCGGCACCTGTATCAATTGAAGCTCCTTTCAAGCAATGGGGGATGGAATTCATTGGTGAGATTTCAAATCCTTCTAGTGCTGGCCATAAGTGGATCATTGTAGCCATTGATTATTTTACAAAGTTGGTAGAGGAAATCCCCACCAAGAAAGTAACACACCTAATAGTTATGGACTTCTTATTGAATCAAATCATATGCAGATTTTGAATTCCCTATCAAGATGTAGCTGATAATGCCATGTGCTTTAGAGCCAAACCTTTAATGGAAATGTGCAATGAATATGGAATCAATCGACTTATTCTTCAAACTATAACCCCAAAGGAAGGGACAAGATGAGTTCAACAATAAGAATTTGTTGAAGATCATTAGTAGAACCTTTATCCAAAAAATTCACCCTCAAGGTAATTTTGATAACATGCATCAAATTATTGATCCCGAGTAAGTAGATTGATTCGAGGCCCAAAATCATGTTTTGGGGTCCCTCGGGCTTTTTCTAACTCTCCCATAGAAATCCCAACGAGTTAGAAAAATGGAAAAAATGCAAAAATAAGGTTCAGGATTTGTTTTTAAAGCATTTGGAAGATCAAGGGTTCTTGGTCATATCGGGTAATCAAGGTTCGTCATATTACCAAGCTTGGGGAGAAATACAAAGAAAATCGGCTAAGTTAGACATTTTTGTTAGGGGTCCGTGGGAAGTTGGATTGTTTGACAAGAAGGTCACTCCTAGGGCCTTGGCGAAAGTGGAAAAAATCGTCAAGTTTTGTTTTCACGTGGTTTGGGAAATCACGGGAAAAAGTGCGCATGGGACAATTTAATCGGCCGATTTGCAGAAAGACGGTCCATTTCGGGCAGTTTGGAGATTTTTCCGGGGAAATTTGGGACAAAAGTGCAAGGTACGTGAGGGACGCCCGGACTGAGCGAAAAGACGAAAAGGCCGCAAAGAGAGACATAGAAGCCCGAATCGGCCGATGAGGGAGAATGTGTCCCCTGTGCGGATTCAGGACAATTGGGACAAAAGTACGTGGGGGGGACGTGAAAAGTTGAAGGCCAAGGCAAATAAGAAAAGTCAACGTTTGACCGTGAAACTTCAAACGGCCATAACTTTTGACTCCGAGCTCCGATTTTCACAAAATTGGACTTTCTGGAATGAGCACGACGTCCTCTACGCCACAAAAATTGGATTTCTTATTTTTAATGAGGGTATATATATTTAATTAAAAGAAACATATTCGGCTCCAGTCAGTTAATGCTCATTCCCGTCAAATGACAGAAAATGCCCGATGGACCCAAAATAGCCGCCCGCACTCGTCGAAGGCCATAACTTTTGCATTTCTCAATGAAATCACACAAAATTGGTACCGTTGGAATTGTGGCTCCAAGCCCAATGCACAGAAATCAAGAAATTCTAGATTTGATGAGATATTGATCAATATTTTTAGAAAACGTGGCTGGGTTCATAACAGTGTTTTATTTGGTGGTTGGGAGTGCAATTAAGAGGCATGGTCATCATTCTTTCTTTTGCAGGTTTGCTGGGACAAGTATGGGAGCCTTTTACAAGTAATATATAATAATTTTACTCCATTTAATGCCTCTTACAAGTGGTTGAAGGACAGATTTCGGGATTTCCATTTTCCCTTCTCTTTCTCTTCTCATTTTTCTATAAATTGGAGTGTTGGGCTCATTGTAAAAGGAGGTAGTTTTTGTAGCAAAGCTCTACCAAAATTGCTTTGTGAAGCCAATGTGTTGCAGGCCCTTGTTGTGGACTCCTTGCATGGTGATCTAGGCCCTTACCTTGTAACCGATTGAACTGTGCATATCAGGAAGCAATAAAATATAAGTTTGTGGATGTATCTTCCCCTGCTGTGTTTTCTTGCATTCTTCTTGCCCCTTCAACCTCTTCTTTACAAGAATATTGTGTCTATTATTATGTTCATGCAGGGATCCATTATCATTGTGTATGTTTGAAATATTGTTGTGAATGTGTTTTACTAGATTATGGAGAACTGTCATCACCTCTTCTAGTGTGCACTTTATTTCTGTATTTCACGCATTTGGAGACTACTCTCACACCCTCCTCCTTTTCGGTGTATCACCGCTTTAGTGTAGGCTTTCATTTTATGCATTATCTCTCCCTAATCCCTTGGAAATTTAGATTAGAATAGTTAGTTTCCCCGCATTAGAGTAGATTGTGGCGGGTAGTTTAGAGCAAGAACCAACTTTCTGAGAGGTCTATCTCAAGTAACAAGTCCACAACTTGGGAGATAGTACCCATGTTATCCAATCACACTATGAGTTCAAATATATGTGCTTGTATAAAGATGTAAACAGGGTGATGTGATTCGATGATAACAAAACCTTGGAGTAAAACAAGAAGAAATGGGGTGAACAATTGAAATTTGTAGATTTTGGGTTGATAGGATAACTCCTAAAAGAGCAACTAGTAAAAGCCCATTTGAATTGGTGTATGGAACTCAGGATTTTTCGCCCTGCACCTATAATTATCTTCATTTCAGTTTTCCCAACAAGGTTGGAAGATCAAGAGCTTGGCCCATATGAATCAAGAATCAATAAGATTATTGAGCTTGATGAGGAGAGAAGAGCATCCCATCAAAAGCATGTCGATTTAGGGAAAAATTGAAGAGATTGTTTGACAAGAAGGTCACTCCTATAGCCTTCAATGTTGGAGATCTAGTCTTGTTGTGGGATAGTAGGCATGAAGACAAGGGCAAGCATGGCAAGTTTGATAAATTATGGATGGGCCCTTATGCCATTGATATCATAATTGGTGAACATACTTTCTTTCTCAAGGACTTAGATGGGGAATTGGTGGAGCTGACTGTAAATGGCAGACATTTGAAACATTTCTTGGATTAATCCCCAAATTGAGGTATGTACAGCTTCTATAGTTTATAGTGTTTGGTTTTTGTTCTATTTTTGGTGTTTTGTCGGTTTTGTGGTTTGCCTTGCTGTGTGGCATCCATTTTTGTTCAGATTTTCAGCTAGTTTTTGGTGATTTTGGCTTGTGACTCCTTTACCTAATGGATATTTTGGCACTTGGTCTATGTTTTGTCCTTGTAGCACTCATTGGGAGTGCCCATCCTCAAGCAAGAGCCGATGTTGGTGCCATTTTTGAGCTAACACCATGTTGCCCTAATTTTCCAAGTCTATATTTGCTCAAAAATGTTTTACCCTTTGAATTGATGGTCTGAAATTCTTCCCCTCTAGTTTGATGCTTTAAAAATGCTCACAAACTTGTTGTTTTGCCCAAATTTGAAGGAATATTCCAAGTTTTCCTTTTTTGTGCCCTAGTTCTTCCAAATTTGTGGGGTGTCTTTTTCCCTTTGCCAGATCATGGAAAAATTGAAATTAATCAAATCATACTTGTTTGTAATTGAAAATCCCATCCCAAGGTCGAAAATGTTGTAAAATCATGCTTCAGTTGATTCAAAATCAAAAAATCTGCCATCCTTGGTGAAAAAATTGAATTCTAGGGCATCCCTAGAATTTTTTACATTTTGATGGTAAGACGTGCATCATTTTCTTGTCAAATTCATCCTCAGAAGGTATTGGCAATGTGGCAGGTTTGTATTGCCTGAAGAAATGTGGGGAGGTGCTCTAACTTTTCATTTTTCACCTTTTCAAGCAAATGGGGCATTTTCGGGCCCGAGGCCCCATTTTTTCCAAATTGCCTACGTGGCATGTTTTCATTGGCCGAGGGGATGTGGGTGGTGGGGGACTTAGAGTTTTTTGGCTCTAATTTTATAAAGTTTCAAAAAAACCAATTTTTCCCCGCTCCAATCACAAGGAGACATGTTGGAAGGGAAAAATCGGAGGTGCGGGCTTGAGGGGCAAAAAGTGAAAATTTTCCCAATTTCCAAAAAAGGTCAAAATGCACAGAATTGAAGCGTGATTTCAATGGGACCCACCATGTGCCACATGTTAGCTCCAAAATTCAAAGGCAGAGGGGCGGGGGAAAAAGTCAAAATTTTCTATTTTTCAAAGATGTCAAAAATTCAAAAATAAGCCCAAATTTGTTCCCAATCATAGTTTGACACGTAGCAGATCAAGGGAAACTATGCATTTTCATTTTTGGCCACCATTTTTCCTCCAGGAAGCTTGGAATCACGAATTTTGCATCAAAATTCATCAAATTTATAGTGATTTTGTGTCATCTTGGCCTTCCAGGATCATTGGCATCACTTTCATGGCTTAATTCTTTGATTTGAGGTGTTTTTGAAATAATTTTTGCCCAGCCCGAGCAAACACGTGAAATGACAAAATCAAAAATTGTAGAGGTAGTTTTAAAAGGTGAAATGATGAGAGGAAGGGTGTTTACATGCCTCAATGATGAAAAACGTGCCTCCAGGATGGATAATGATCCAGATATTTGTAATGATTTAATCTTTTTGGCACACCTGGCAACATGCGAGTGTTTTTCTATTTGATGTCATTTTCATTGAATCATGAAGAATTGTTGTAACAAACTTGATCCCATGGCATATTATTTGCTTGGGAAAGAAGGCTCCAATGTGGCATGAGGTATATAATGCATTTTGGAGAAATTGTAAAGGGTTGGGAGTTGAAAATCATGAGCAAATTCTGAGAGAAAGCTCAATTTTTCTGAGAAATCCACCAAAGAACCAAGATAATGTCTCATGTGTTGGAAATTCATGTATGTGAGTTGGTTACAAGTGTATAGCCATCACACAGCTATGAGATTGTTCATGTAACTCTCCCCTACTATTGAATCTGACAAGTTTTGAATTAAATCTGTGTTTTCTTTAGGCAATATGATGTCTATTATCATTTTAAATTCTGTAAATAGTTTTTATTGTTCTTGTTGCAATCTTGCATTGAAAGTCTTTAGAAATCACACAGGATCTCCATTTCTAGTTGATAGTTTAGTGGCATTTGTAATCTCATATTTAGAAGAGCCTTCATCTAATAAGGAGATAAACAAATTTAAAATCACTTTACCTTCCTTGACTACAAAGATTTCTTGTAAGCCTTTGGGGTACCTTAGGCATGGTTTGATCAAGGATTTTTGTGTTTAATTGAGTTCTTTACTTCAAGCCTTTGTGGTAAGTTCTCAAAGATTGTGTGAAGAGTGCAACCTGGGCTTCCATTTGTGCCTCTTCTGGTTGAAAGAACATCCTGATTATTTGACACATTTCATCTGATAGTTGTTTAAGTATTGTAGAGATTGTCAAATATCTGATTTATCCCAATTTTTCTTGTCAATCCCCCACCAAAAATTATCTAAATAACAAAGATCCTATCATGTACTATCCCTGATTTGCATTTTTATACCCACAAAAGATCAAAATCCATTTACAAAAGTATGCATAACAGATCAAGATTTCCAATGTCTCTAGTAACCTTTGCCTTGTTTTGAGAACATACCCATGTTTTGAGAAGTGACAACTTGTGAGAGTTTAGATCTGGGGTGTTGATCATGTTTTCATCAAGGTCTTCATTATAGAATTTCAAGCAAAGAGAAGGACATCTTCATATCCTCCTCCATTACAAGGTTACAAAATAGGTCCTCTTACCTTGGTCATAAAGGCACAACCTAAAATAGCTAGGACAAGATCAAGTCCTATTAGAGTGCTATCCATTTCTCCACAAACCCGAATGCGGCTAAACCATATCCCTAGTTACCAACGACATACAACATGGTCTAATATGTCTTTAAGCTCCATGACACATCTATGGCGTTGCTTAGATTGAAAGGAGAAAAAAATTTGGATACCAACATCAGTTATCAATTCAATCTTTGGATCGGCCTCAAATGAAAATTTGAGACCTTTTTATGCCCTTCAGGAGCCTTGTCACTGCTTTGTTTTGAAGTGGTAGGAAGTTGTTAAATCTAAAAAGTTGGATTTTGTTTTGAATCGCTATTTGAAACCTGGATAGTAAAATTTTTATTCGTATTCACAAACCTATAGTGTTTTAATAGAAAATTGCATGGAACCTTCAATTTAGGGAAACACACTTTTCTTTATAGTTTGGAAAATCCATTTTATAGGCCTCAGTCACAATTTGAGTAGGTTAAACTAGACCAATTAGGATGAGTGGATTCAGAAATCATGTCACTATTTGAAAACTGTGTTCTAGTTTTTCAGTTCCGACGACTCTGATGAATTCTCCATATATGGTGGAACTCATAAAAAATTAGCGTGGCACGTTCATTCATTGAACGTTAGTTTTGGACGTGGTTTTTTGAGCCTTTGAGATAAATTTTAATCATTTACAATTAGGTCAATTATGACTGATGGCCTCAGAAACTAGCCTCCAATCGTAAACCATTTGCCACTTCCAAATTTTGTCAATTCCTATGGACTCTTGGTATATAAATGGACATTTAGAAATTTAATCATGGTGTGTTTTCTCATCGGAAAATAACGTTTGAAAGTGGTTTCCTAGCCTTCGAGCCTGGATTGAACATTATTGCAGCTAGTAGAAAAACATAGAAAGATAGTTCTAGGACCCCCATCGGGTTACCTAACAATCATGGAAACTTGTTGACACTTGTAAATAACTGTTTAGAACTCTATTTTCTGGCTTGTGTGAAATTTAACTTTTAGGAAAATAACATTTCTCTCTTTTCCTATCTCTTTCTCTCTCCTTGGTTATGAAGTGAAGTGAAATGAAATGAAATGAATACATGTCTCTAAACATTTTACTTTTGAATGAAAAGTGTAATTGATATTATATTTAAATGAGAAGCTGAAAAATATTAATTATGCTAGATTTGGGTGGATGCCATGTCGGTGATTTATCGTTTATTTCATGCTCACATGGTTTTGCAGGATGTAAGAAAGATGGCGAAAAGGCATTGTGTAATTCATTGATTATTATTGTAATTTATATACGTAATTGTAAAATGTATGTGTATATATATATATATATATATATATATATATATTTGATATATATATATATATTTGATATATATATATTTGATATATATATATAATGTAGTTCCATGATATAGAAAATTTATATTTACAATTTGCAAATATGTATGAGATGCTAGTTTTAAGGATACCCGGGAAATGTGCATTTAATCATAGGTGCCTTTTTTACTTAGATTTACGTGGGCTAAAAAAAAGAAAAAGAAAAGAAAAAAGGGGTTGGATATGAATGTTAAATGAAATGAAATATATTATTTTATTGTGCATTCTCATTGTGAAATTCATGATGGAATCTATAGTGTTGTATTACTTAACTAGAGAATGTAGAAAAGAAACTTAAATATAATAGTTAACCTTAATTCAAAACTAGTGCTTATCTACTCCTTCATGACCTTTATTAGAATAGAAAAAACGTAAATGTAGATTGAAATTTAACCTTGTACTTGATGACACGTCCTACTTTAGGTAAATAAGACCCCTAGTTTGAGTTTAGCTTCATATTCGGTATGTTTAGTGACATTGTCGTGAACCCATCTTTTAGGAACGACATGGTCGAATTTATCCAGAGTGTGTGGTTTCCTTCTTGGTTTGGAAACCGTGCGTGGTGTCCGACACCGTGTTGAGTGGTGAAGACCGCCTTGCAAGTCAAATTAATATTCCTTATTAGAAGAAACAACTATGCGGTGTAACCTTACCATCTTTCGAATATGTAGAGTTATTAGTCCCTTAGTATCCTATTGGATTTCCAAGTCTTATGAAGTTATATCCATAAATTAACTTCATCAGTGAATAAAATCCTGTTAGATCCAGATGACATAAATGGAGATCGTGAAATAGTTGTTCTAGGTCTTAAACTCTTGTTAATGAACTCCTTAGTTCCTCTCAGCTAAATGTGTTACCTTGGTTTCTATCAACTTAACACCTTGGTATTTTCTTGATGGTGGTTTAGCATAAATTTTCCTCTCGCCTTAAACTCATTTATATTTGAAGTGTAGATCCTTATGTGCAATTGGAATTAAACCAAACCTCGAGTTGATTAGGAGGTTAACTTGGGGTTGTGTGTAGTTATAATGCTTCCAATCATATACTTCTTCAAAATGGTAAACAAGTACTTTCAGTAACTCTTTATGTTATAAAGTGACACCAAAAAGAGACCTAAGAAACAATGTAAATGAAATGAGAAACAAGAGTATATGTGATAATGGTTTAGGAATAAAATATTCACTTGAAGTCCTTATGGATGATTTAAGCATTGAATTTTTGTTAATAATGGATACAAATTGTTCTTGGTGGGACTAGGCATTTGAGCCAATATAGAGTCCACTAAAAATAAAATAAAATAATGTCTTGTAAATGCTTAACTAAATCAAACTAAAATTGGAACTAAAACCACCATAGTACGAGAACAAATGTGCTTTGAATGGAAGGAAGTTTATAGAAAGGGAAACTTGAACCTTCACCTCCTTTGAATTGTATTATTTCTCCCTTGACAACTTATGGTTGGTCCCCTTGCTTTATGAGGATAAAAATTAAACGTCAACTAAACATATTTTAAGAAACAAACCTTTGACATAAGAATGAGAGAATTAGGAACTTTGTAGGAAATTTTAAAATATGAAAAATAATAATGTAAGTTATGAAGATTTTCATAAGGGATAAAGAGCAAACTTAAATGGTCAAACTGTAAGTTGAATGTGGAATGAACTTATGAATCTATAGGTGGAAAAAGGAGAAAATTATACTTACATAATAATGTTATTGGAAGGTTAATCATAACGAAGATGTAATCATGGTAATGATGTGTTGTGGGTTGGCCAATCCTTGAGTCCCTTTTTCTTTTCGATGGGTTATTACTAACATTCATCCATTGGGAAAAGTGTGGCATCGACATGTATATGGTGTTGTCATGTGTCTATGTGATTCGGTGACTTATGTAAGTGTCGCATGCGTTGTTGAGTTCTTCTACTTGGAGTCTTTGTGGCATTGTTTAGTGAGCAATGTAAGTCAAAAGAAAAATTATCCTAGTATTTTTTTGTGTATTTGTGTGTAAAATGTGGGTGTTACACTCTAGATTAGGTGGTCACCGATGATGCACTAGGCTAGGAGGAAGAAACCACATGATAACACCAACCGGCTACAACGGAAATACGCAAGCAGACATGAAAGCTACACCCACACACCAACGCAAGGAAGCCAACTCCAAACTAGAAAACAAAGCACAACAACCACATGATAGTAGAAAGGGCCAACCATACAAAGCAACACAAAAAAAAAAAACAAACACTCGCACGGAGCGGGGCACACAAAACGAAACGAGAAAGAGGTAAGGATGACAAAAATATGGGGAAGTTGCTCCCAATAAAAGAAGCCTACGACATAAATATACTTTAATTATTGTTACATAAAAATGTATTAATAACATTGAAAGTGACTAGGGCTTGGAATATGCATGACATTATATTACTTGTTTAACAATGCATTATATTTATTATGTTGGCTTTATATGCTAAATAACCCCATAGGTACTCTAAAATAATTGTGAAATAACACAAACCATTGAAAATATCCCCACTTTTTGTGTCCTCTAATGCATTGTTGTATTATAAGGGTTTCAAAGAATGATATTTGTTTCCTAGAAGTTGAATGAAAAAATAAGAAATGTACTCAATGTTTTCTTATCACTAACATTAGGCATTGTGTTCATCAAATAAAAATTATACTACAAATGATAGTTTTCATACCCATTATTGACTATCGTAAGAGAGTACACGAACAATTATAGTGATTGTTTTCTCTTTATGCACTAATTTTTACTAGTATTATTTGACTTGTTCTATAGTGCTTCCTATTTCTCATCACCACCTTCATGAGTCTACAGAATTCTATATTCCTCTAAAACTCACTCTTCTCGTTTATTACACCAAAATTAATCATTTACACAATTAAATCTTATTTTATTCTTTTATGCCCGGTAAGAATTATGTACAATAGCATTATAGTTTTTATATATAACATTTTAGTGAACACACTTTTCTATGCATTCTTGATAGGCTTATATAGTTAGATATATTTTAAATTATGATAAATATAATTATTATCTAGTGATTAAGAACAATTTATTTATTCCAAATCTATTAGCTTTGCTTATTGTGTCAAATTGTTTACATATATTTAAATAAATTTTATGACATAGAAGTAGTTAGATATAAAACCTTGATTAGGAGGTTATGATAAATTCTAACGGTGATAATGTTTGGTTTACCTTGGAAATTATACTTATTTGAATGGAAATAAATTTAATAGTTCTCATATAGCTAGGGAATGTCGAGTTATTTGATTGATATAGTTTTTTTATTAATACGATAAGGTTGAAGAACCTACACAAATTAGAACTAATCTTATAAATCATCGTAATGTGTAGCCAAATTTTCCAACATGTTACGACGTGATCAATTTAAAAATCTAGATTAAGAGAATTGAAATGGTGATACAATACAATAGTAAATACAAGGTAAAGAATGAGCATTTAAATGTTGATTATAAATATTAAGAAGTTAGGGGATCATCTTGTATGGCTATTCTTGTGGAGAATTTTTTAATTATTTTGAGATTATTTTGTCTTATGCTTTTACTATTTCTAATCCTCATATTATTTCTAGAAATATTTATTTTTTCTAATGTTCAACAACATTTTTTTCTATTCTTTAACATGTTTTTAAAATAGTCAACATGCTTCCAAAATTCTATTTGATATTGACAATTCTTATTAATATTCTTCATTCACCAATGTTATTATTCTAATTTTTAAACTACTATTTCTCTTCCAAATCCTAAAATAACCATGATAATTAATGTTATACATCACTTACAAAATCAAATTAAGGTGTTATTCCAAGCTTTGATGTAACAATACTATACTTTAAATGGTTTTGTTGTAGCAAAATCACAAGAACCCCCGAAATTTGTAACTTGATGGGTTGATATCCTCAGTGTGACTGTACAACATGGAGCATCTCTCAAAGTGTGAAACTTTGCGATTCAAGAGATCTCTCCGGATGAAGGCCGGATCCTATTCCTCTATTCAGGTGCACACGTTCAGATTGTAGAGGGTCGTTCTAAATCCTACTCTAACTTGCCAAGGAGACAGGGTTAAGGGAATACAATAAATGAAACCTAATCTAACAGAGGTGATGCACCAAAGGAATGCTGAAACACCTACTTTGTAATAAACACAAACCATAAAAATGCAATATGATCACCATGCACAAATAACTAGGACTGCAATGAGAGATCAGAAAGGAGACAATGAATGCAAGAGAGGGTTGAAAATCATCCACAGACATGCATTATCACTCCAAAAGTTGATACAATGCATTACAATGGCCAAGAGGCACAAACTTACATTACAATTTAAATGGGAGGCTTGGAATCCACAAATCCACTTACGGGAAAGAGAAGAAGGGAGGGTGCAGAGCAGAAATGTCCAACCCTTTGAAATTGTCCCTCTTGTACAATATATAGGAAGAATGAGAGAGAGAGAAAGGAGGGAAAAATCCAACCCTGTTCCAACCACCCCTGAAGGAGCATTGAATTCCCTGCCACAATGATGGGTCTTGCTGCAACACCCATGCCCCCGTCGATGTTCCTTGCTTTGGGTAGGAAAGGAAACCCATTCTTCATCATGGTGGTAGGTGGGAGACTTGACGGCCTTGAAAATGGTGGGTCAAAACATTAATGGTGGCAGGTGGGTAAGTTGGTGCGAGATCTTTCTAAAACGTCCCCTCCCACTCGATTCTAAGATTTTGATTGAAAGATATGGCCGCTTGAAGGTACTTAGGTCTGGAGTCTATTCATGCATATCCACGTGGTGGCCCCATGCATCTCAAGGTTTTTCCCCTCCTCTACACTCTTGAAGTTACACCGAAGAGACATGTGGCATAGTTTGGGCCTACTCTATTTCCTTTGTATTCTACCTAAGCCCCCTATTTGGTGGAGACACTATGCCTAACCCGAGACACGTGGAGAGTTGACACATGTTTGGGGACCACTTTTAGAGTATGCATTTCAAGTTGCATGGAAGAGGCACATGGAGGATTCCCAGCCTGCATTGAGCTTCGACTTTTCAATGACCGACCTTACCTTTTCGGACTTTGACCACGTGGCGGGTTGGCGCTATTTGGGGACTACCTTTTGGGTTCACCTCTTGAAAGAGCACCGAAGAGACACATGGCTCCTTATGTGGCTTTTCTTTGTTTCTTTATGTTTTGGCTAAGTCCCTTTTTTTTACGGGGCCATATGTCTGACCTGGACATGGAGGCTCAGCGCACATTTGGGACCTACCTCCAAATTTTTCCTTTGAAGTTGCACCGAGATGACACGTGGAGGCTTCCGCTAATACTTCTATACTTAGCCAATTTAATGGCTGGATCTGCCCATTTTTTACTTTGACCATGTGGTGAGCACATGCTCATTTGGGAATTCGCTTTGTATTCTTCCTTAGGAGTTTACGCTGAGCTGACACGTGGCTCTTTTTATTGGCCCTTCTATACTTACTGATTTGGGCCGTCTCTGCCCATTTGAATTTTTTGGACCCGACTACATGGCGATCCTAGCCCTTGTTTGAGGTCCGCTTTGGGTCGCACCTTTAAAATTGTGACCGATTTGACACATGCATCT
The DNA here is from genome assembly GCA_018340775.1 of Taxus wallichiana var. yunnanensis. Lineage (NCBI taxonomy): Eukaryota > Viridiplantae > Streptophyta > Pinopsida > Cupressales > Taxaceae > Taxus > Taxus wallichiana. The sequence continues at coordinate 780,258,494 of CM031244.1, forward strand.
CTTTCCGCTTCCCCGAGACTTTTCAACTACCAACTTTGTCTCCTTTTAGACCTAAGGGACACGTGGAAGCTTCATGCAACATTTAGGGATTTGTCCCTTGGATTCACTTATGAAGTTATGCCGATGAGGCACGTGGAGGCTTACACCGAACTCTCTTATACTTAGTCGATTCAGATGGCCTTGACCTATCTCTTTTCCACCCATTTAGAGCAACTCGTTGGGGTCCCTTAGACACGTGAATGCTCCACAGCACACATTTGGAGACCCTATTTGGACTTGACCTCTAGAGGTGCACCGTTGAGACACATGGCGGGATGATGCTTGTTGGAGACCACCTTTTGGGCTTGACCTTTGTAGATGTGCCGATTGGACACATGAAGGCTTCCGCTATTTCTTCTTTCCTTAGCAAATTTGGGCCTGCTCCTCTTTCTCTGTTTTCTTTCTTGTTGAGCCTCTGGACTCTTTTAACGTCATTGGCCTCATTCTCATGACCTTTTTGGACCCCATTGTCCTCCCTTATTCAAGCCTGCATGGCCCTTCATTTGGGATCGATTGTGAGCTCATAGGACTAAACCGACCCTTCAAATTTTCTTCTCTCTGGGGTCATGTTTGATCAATTTTTCTAGGGGGGAAATTGGGATAACTGTTTGGCAACTCAAGGGACATCTACCTACTACATGAAGAGACCAGTAGCCTTGTTACATCCATTGGGCATGGAGAGTCAATGATATCCGATATCGATCTTGTCCCTTAAAGTGAGACCGACTACTTGCACTTGTTTACCCTAAACCTACCCCGTATGTTCTGGAAATGGACTCCCTCGAGACCTGATTTTAGTTTCTTTGTATTTGTTCTATTTTAAAATTAGCAATTATTATGGAAACTATGGGTCTCCCTATTGTAAATGTTGAAGGGCCTAGCGCATTCACCTAGGTGCATCGAACTATACAATGATGCAAACCTGGAGCAAAAAACCTATGCCAGAGCACTTAGGGAAATAAAACCTATGCTACAACAAGACAATGTGCACATGCACTTAGAGAAATTAAAATCCTATGCTAATATTTACAAGGGTGAAACCTTCCTTTTCAAGTAGCAATGTTTAAGATGGATCCTATTGACGGAATGGAAGTTCTCTCTCCATCAAATGTAGACAATTGGAAGGCATTGCTACTTTTACATCTTGTGACCATGTAGGGGCCACTCCAAATGGCATCAAACTTGGAATGCCTTCCCAATTTTTCCCGATTTGCATCCCACTTCAGTAACTAAGTCCCCTTCCTGAAAGGTCCTTGCTCTTGCTTTCTTATCAAACCATCTCTTAATTAAGGCTTGATCCTTTTCCATTGTTTGAACTACATGTTCCTGATTTCTTCTAATTCAATCAGCTCTGCATACCTAGCCTCCATTGGTTCGAACTCAGACAACTCCAACTACTTCATGAGCTCTAATGTGGGCAATTCTAAAGATATAGGCAAACACTACCTCTTTCCCATAGACTAATTTGTAGGGAGAATTACTTGTTGACCTCTTGGGGGTGACTCTATCTACCCAAAGAGCTGATTTGAGTTTTGTGTGCCAAGTTCTTTGATTCTCATCAAGAGTCCTTCTGATGATTCTTAGCAAGTTCTTGTTTGTGGACTCTTGGCCATTACCTTGAGGGTAATAGTTTGAAGAGGTGTTGAGATATACACCATTCTTGACAACCCATTCAGTAATTTTTGTACCAAGGAATGCCAATGCATTGTTTGATATGATAGTAGTAGGGGCACCAAACCTCGTGACTATCCCTTCATAGAAGTCCAAAATGTTGGATTCATTTGCCTCCTTGAGTGCCACCACTTCAGTCCACTTGGTGAAATAGTCAAGTCATTGTGAGTATCCACTTGTGGCCTGGCTTGAATTTGGGTTGATTACTCCAATGAAGTCTAATCCCCATTACATGAATGGTTGATCCACTGAAATTGGATGAAGGGGTAAGGGTTGTTAATCTTTCTTTCCCTATGAAGAATGCACACTTCTTGCATTTCTTGATCCATGAGTAGCAATCCTAAACACCGTAGGCCAATAGATAACCACCCTCATAATTTTGAGCTATTACCCATGGAGCAAAGTGGCCTCCAGCTTCTCCATCATGGAACTCATGTAACACCTTCTCAATTTGGATTGTCCCAATGCACCTTAATAGGATGCCATTGATGTCCCTTTTGAACAAAACACCATCAACAAGTGCATATGGGATGGCTTGTAATCTAAAGTACCTTCTTTTGTTTGCTCATTTCTGGAGGGCACAAACCTGTTTGGAGAAAATGCACCAAATTTTGAGTCCAACATGGAATGGGTGCATCATTAGCTGGATGCTCTAGCTCATTTCTACATTAATAGGACAACCTCTTCTTCATCCGTTGACTCAGTTTGTTGCTTGGAAGCGAGCTGCTCACATAGACCCTTTCCATGAACTAGCTTGGTCACTTTGATTTCAATATCATACTCCATTACATGAGTGATCCAACTTGCTCTCTTCTCATTCAAGTCCTTGTTTAGGAGAAAATCCTTGACACCAACATGAGACACTAGCAGTTGAATCTTGTTGTTCGAGACCAAGTGTCTGAACTTCTTCAAACTCCTAATGACAAGGACATGCTTTTCAATGAAAGAATACTTTACTTGTAATATTCCAAGCTCTAGGCTTTAAAAGATGAAGAAGGCTATGGGGTTATTGAACCTTCCTTGTTAGGTTGAACCAAGATAGTTGAGATTGTGTCTGACCCTCCAAAAGCATACAACATGAAGTCCTTTGAAAATTTGGGTTAATAAGAGTTGGGGCCTGTGATATTGCAAAGCCTTGAGTGATGTTGGTATCCAAATGCAACCCTCCACACGATTACTCAAGTCCCGTGTAAATAGATTGATTCAAGGCAAAAATCATAAGTTTCTCGCTCCCATTGATTATCCAAGAAAAGAGCAAGTCGATGGTCTCTCAAAACTCTCTTTTCCTTTTCTTTTGTCCATTTGAATGCAATACTCTTCTTTAGCATCATCATTAAAGGCTTTACAAGAGTGGAAAAATCAGGCATAAATCTGCAGACAAAGTTTATCCTTCCTAAGAAGCTTTGGAGGGATTTCTTGTGATGTGGTAGTGGTAGTGTTCTAATGGCTTCAACTCTTTCAGGGTCAATTGTTAACCCTTCTCTTGAGACAATGTGCCCAAAACTTGCCCTCATGTGCCAAAAATACACATTTATTTGGATTCAATGACACTGAACCTTCTACACCTTTGAAATACTTCACCTATGAGGTGAAAGAGGTGGTCTGCTGCATTCTTTGAGAAGATAGTGATATCATCTAGATATACCAGCACCATCTTGTTGATTAAGCCTTTGAATGCCATATCCATAGCTTGCTGAAATGTTACTCCTAGCATTGGACAATCCAAATGGCATCTTCTTGTAAGCATATGTGCCCCATTTTGTGGTGAAGGCCATCTTGTACTGATCTTCCTCTTTCACCATTATTGATTATAGCCTGAGTATCCATCTAGCAATGAAAACCTCTCAGAGCCAGCTACAACCTGAAAATATTTCTCCATCGATGGAAGTGGGTAGTGATCTTTGAGTGATGCTCTGTTTAGATCATGAAATCTACACACAATCTGATTTCTCCATTTCTTTTCCTCACAGCACCAAGTTTTTTCAACCCAACTTGAATGCTTGATAGGGAAGATGATGTTGGCCTCAATTAGCTTGTTTCAACTCTTTTCTCATGAGAGGTTCAATGTGAGGGTTTACTAGCCTTTGCTTTTTATCTGAAAGGCTTAGATCTCGGATCCATCTCGATAGTGTGTTGTGCCAACCTTGGGTTGAAACCTCTTAAATCCTTGTAAGTCCAAGAAAAGACATCTGGGAATTCTTGAAAAGTTGAACGAACTCAGATTTTTCTTGTTGGGTACTTACCTTGCCAATTCGTAACATTTTTCCTTCATCTATGGAAATGGGCTCTGAATCTTCACCCTTTACCTGAATATTTCTTTCTCCTTCCAAAATTGATCATTTGGGTTGAAGATTGACTCCAAAGTTACAAGACCCTTTGGTAATTTGTTGGTTCTCAGCTACACCACTTGGTCACCATACCACTATTCCAACTTGTCTTGGTTTCTAGCAGAGAACTCACTTCTTCTTGTAGAAAATTGACAATTTTTTTATCATTCTCGAAGACTTCCAACTTGTGTTGTTTTTCTGGAATAGCTGGTCTTACAACCACTTTAATATGGGGTTGAGATTTCTCACTCTTGATACTCTCTACCACATCAAATGTCACCCCGATTACTGCCAATCTATCTGTTGCTTCATTCTTCTTCCTTGGGATGGAATTGATGCTAAAGCCTCAAAATATTCAATGAGATCCCATACCCGATTCTTGTAGTTTTTTAACAGATCATTCTTGCAGCATTTCATCCTTGGACTTGATTCACTAGCTCACTATCACCAAACACTTGTAAGTTTTTAATCCCTCTCTTTCTTACCCAATGCAGTCCATGGATCAAGGCTTCATACTCTGTTGTGTTGTTTGAAGCAAGAAAATTGGAAATGGAAGGCTGAGTAATATTTCATACCTTGAGGTGAAACAAGCATAGCTCCTCCTCCTGCACCTTGTCTACTTCTTGAGCCATCAAAGAACAATTTCCATACCTCATTATCATCCTTGTGGTCTATGGCTTGATGATGCTAGGGAGAGGATGATTCTCTTCATGCAAGCAATAAACTCCTAATTCAAATTCTTCCATTTCTTTGTAAGGGTCAAAAGCATGCCTCTTGTTCACCCATTCATCAAGGGTCAAGTCTGGAATACATCCAACTTGGTATCAACTTCATGGGTGCTTGGATAATCTTCTTGATCAAGGGCTGAACAATTTGCATTGATTGGACTTGGTGTATGAGGCTCAATATGGAATTTTGCAATAGGCTCAGATCTGATTGTAGCCTTAGCTCCATACCTTGTTTTGAATAACATGTGTGACCAATCAGCAGACAAATAACCTCAATTTTAGTAGTGAAGTCTCTTGAAAAACACAATGCAAAGTGTGGTGGAAAGTCTATGACTGATACATTTTACAAGATGGTCACATTGGGACATGCATGCAATGTGAGGCTCAAATATTTGATTACTCCAACCATTGTTACTTGATGTACCATCCAATTGTACCACACCTTTGGAAATGACTTCATATTGAAGACCCAATTGATCAACTATTTGTTTTGGCATTACAGAGCTACTTGCTCCCGAATCAATCATGCAATTATGCACTAGCTTGTCTCCAATGATCAATGAGACATAGAAGGGAGGAGGCTTCAGATTCTTACCTTTGTGATCTCTATGATTTCCTTTAGGCTGAGTTGCATTGGTAAGCACTTTCTCTTGCTGATTGGGTGACTGATTTGATGTTGACCAATTTTCCATAGCAACTTGCAATAGGTCTCTTTGTCCTGGGATAGCTAATGACTCCCACATTGAGATGTTTACATTTGTCCTCTTCATCTACTCAATGATGTTGAATGGAGATGAGCTATCTCTCTGTTTCCCTTTTCCTTACATATTCTTCTCTTGCACATGGGTTGTTACAACTAGCACTTGAGCTGGTCTAGGGGTGGCTTGGGCTGACCTTGCACATTGGGAGCTGCACTTTGATTTCCAATACCTTGTGGAGTAATAGAGGGTTATGGATTACTTGAATTTGATGATTGTCCCTCTCCAATATTCCTTTTCTTGGACCGTGTATTGGCAGCTACACTTTGAGAAGGGGCTTGGTTAACTCCACATAAGTCTTCTATTTTCCAATTAACCAACATAGTTTCAGTTGGAGGTGTCTCTTGCTGAGCTTCTTGCTGCTGATTTTCCTCTTGACTAGGTTCTTGGGACACACCAATGGTTTGTACCATCAAGGCTTGGTTTAGTGCACCATTGAAACATGTTGATTGATAGTGAGGTAGATTGCAAGGGTAACACTAGTTGATACTCATGTGCCATGTTGTTTTGTGTTGGAACTAACGCTTTTGATGTTGAAGCTACATTTGGATTATATGGTCGGAATGGCCTAGCAGCTTGAGGTTTTCCTTGGTTCAAATTTTGATTTGTGGCATGACTTGGTGGTTTATTTTTTGGTATGGGGCCTAGCTTGATACTGAGTTTGAGGCTGATATGGCCTAGAACTCTGAGCTTGTTGTCTCTCGATAGTCACTATCTTGTTTCCTAGGTTTTGTAGTTGTTTCAAGACTTCTTGGAGCTCATTTGAGGAGCTAGAAGATGAGGTGGAAGCTTCAGCTGAACTCGATTCCTTGGAGCAGGTATGGGAGCTAATGTGGGTGTTTGACTAGTGCTTGGAGCTCCTAGTTCTAGATATAGAGGCATAGGTGGCCTAGGTGCAAGTTTACCAGCCTGGATTAAGCAATTTTCAGCTCTAATAGCAATGTTATATGATGTGGGTAAATTTATACCTCCCATTGATTGAATCATCATGGAAATATAATAATTTAAAGCTCTAAGGAAGTATAGAAAAGAACCTTCATCTGTTGGTCTCATGGCCACCAGAATCCTATCCCACGTCCTTTGGAATATAAAGTTGAAGTCGGTCAACTGCTCATTAGGATCCCTCTTGATTGTTGTCAATTGTTCCAACAAGGATAGATTATCCCCTTTTCTCCAAATTGATTGTGAAGAGCTGTGCACAGATGGTCCCAATTCTGAATAGAGCCTGTTGTTAGACTCTTGAACCATTGCAAAGCTTTACCCTTGAATGAAGAGGCTAACAATTTGACTGCAATGTCCATCTCAATGATTTCATGAATTACATAGACATTTGCAATGTCTTGAATGTGGTCACTAGGAGTAGTCTAGTTCTCTCTAGTGAAATATGGAATGCTCTTCAATGCTGCAACTGGAACTGGATTTTTTGCATTGAGAGTGAGTGGATTTAGTGAAGTTGACATAGGGATTGGGTTGTGGATGTGCCATTATGATTGGCCTAAGAACCCTTGTTGATTGAATGAAAGGCCTACCAGGGGGAGGTGTTGAAAAGTTCTATTTGGTGGAGATGGAGACCTTTGAGCTCTTCTTCCTCTCCTTGCTCTTTCCGAGGGATAAATGTAGATAGACAAATAGTCCCTCCTCTCTAGTCCTTGACCTTGTTTGTATTCTTCTCATGAACTTGACAAGCTTGGACTGCTGAAACCAATGGATTCTACCTCTTTTGGAGTCACTAAAGATGTGTAATTTCAGAGCTTCTTAAAAGTTGGGGACTTACAACAAGTGCACATCAATCTTTTTATAGTAAAATGAAGACTTCTTGTCCCACCAGCATGCCAAAACTGTTGTAGAAAAATCACATCACCCCTGAAATATGTAACTTGATGGGTTGAGATCCTCAATGTGACTATACAACATGGAGCATCTCTCAAAGTGTGGGACTTTGTGAGTCGAGAGAGCTCTCGGATGAAGGTCGCTCCTATTCCTCTGTTTAGGTGCACACGTTCAGATTACAGAGGGTCATTCTAAATCCTACTCTAACTTGCCAAGGAGATAAGGTTAAGGGAATACAAGAAATAAAACCTAATCTAACAAAGGTGATGCACCAAAGGAATGCTAAAACACCTACTTTGCAATAAACAAAAACCATAAAAATGCAATATGATCACCATGCACAAATAACCAAGACTGCAATGAGAGATCAAGAAAGGAGACAATGAATGCAAGAGAGGGTTAAAAATCATCCACAAACATGCATTATCACTCCAAAAGTTTATACAGTGCATTACAATGGCCAAGAGGCATGAACTTGCATTACAATTTGAATGGGAGGCTTGAGACTCCACAAATCCACTTACGGGCAAGAGAAGAAGGGAGGGTGTAGAGCAGAAATGTCTAACCCTTTGAAATTGTCCCTCTTGTATAATATATAGGAAGAATGAGAGAGAGAAAAGGAGGAAAAAATCCAACCCTGTTCCAACCACCCCTAAAGGAGCATTAAATTCCCCTGCCACAATGATGGGTCTTGCTACAACACCCATGCCCCCATCGTTGTTCCTTGTTGGGAAGGAAAGGAAACCCATTCTTCATCATGGTGGTAGGTGGGAGACTTGATGAGCCTCAAAAATGGTGGGTTGAAACATTAATGGTGGTAGGTGGGTAGCAGGTGCCGAGAGCTCTCTAAAATTCCCCTCCCACTTGATCCCGAGCTTTGATCGAAAGATATGGTTGCTTGAAGGTACTTTGGATCTGGAGTTTGTTTGGCATATCCACATGGTGGTCCCATGCATCTCAAGGTTTCATCCCCTCCTCTACACTCTTGAAGTTATGCCAAAGAGACATGTGGCATCATTTGCGGACCTACTCTACTTCCTTTGTATTCTTCTTAAGCCCCCTTATTGTGGAGGCATTGTGCCTAACCCAAGACACGTGGAGAGTTGCACATGTTTGGGGACCGCTTTTGGATTCTACCTTTAAAATTTCACGGATGAGGCATGTGGAAGCTTCCTTCAGCCTATCCCGAGCTTGGAATTTTCAATAGCCGACCTTACCTTTTCGGACTCTAACCATGTGGTGGGTTAGTGCTAGTTTGGGGACTCTTTTTTGGGTTTGCCTCTTGAAAGAGCACCAAAGAGACATGTGGGTCCTTCTGCATATTTGCTTTTTTTATTTGTGTTTTTGCTAAGTCTCTTTTTTTTGGTGGGCCATATTTATGTCCCCGAACACGTGGAGGCTCAACACACATTTGGGACCCGCCTCAGATTTTCCTTTGAAATTACGCATTGATCTAACACACAAATGCTTCTGCTAATACTTCTACACTTAGCTGATTCAATGGCTGGCTTTGCCCCATTTTTGAATCTAACCACGTGGTGAGCTCACGCTCATTTGGGAATTTTTTTGCATTCTTCCTTTGGAGTTGAGCTGAGATGAGACATAACTCTTTCTGCTGGCTCTTTTATACTTAGCCAATTTGGGCCTATTACCCATTTGACTTTTGTGTGACCTTGACTACATGGAGAGCGTGTGCTTGTTTGAGTCTCCACTTTAGGTCACACCTTTAAAATTACACCGAGTGACATGCGACTCTTTCCACTACCTTAATACTTTTCAAGCTTTGCTTGACTTGTCTCCTTTCAAACTCGGGACACATGGAAGCTTAACGCTCATTTAGCGACTTCCCTTGGGTCTCACTTCTGAAGTTACGCCGATGAGGCACATGGAGGCTTCCTTAGACTCTCTTATAATTAGTCGATTAAATGGCGGCCTATCCCTTTTCCGCCCATTTAGGAGCAACTCGTCGGACCTTCGACACGTGGAAGCTCCACACACATTTGGACACCCTGTTTGGACTGACCTCTAGAGGTGCACCGTTGAGACACATGGTTGGATGGCACTTGTTGGAGGCCTTTTGGGCTTTGACCTTTATAGATGCATCAATTGGACACGTGGAGGCTTCGTTGTCTCTTCTTTCCTTAGCCAATTTGGGCCTGCTCCTCTTTCTCCATTTTATTTCTTTTTGAGCCTTTGGACTCTTTTAACGTCATTGGCCTCCCTTGCCGACCTTACTTGGACTCCATTTCGATCCTTCATGTCCCTTAATTTGGGATGGATTGCGAGTTCGTAGGACTGAACCGACCCTTCCGATTTTCTTCTATGCGGGGTCATGTTTGATCAATTTTTCCAGGGGAAATTGGGATAACAAATATTTTGCTTAACCTTTTGGCTTGTGAAGTCATGTATTCCCTTAAATCTTTAAGATTTGTAACTCCACCATTGGAATTTTCCATGATAGAGGAGATATTTCTCACCACAATATGATGTTTTTTTGCCTTTATCCCATTATGTAAAATCATAACTTATTTTTCAAGACATTTCAAATGTACTTGAAAGATTAGATGCAATCAATTATTTTAATGTATTGCATTATTATTTTGTATGATTTTTCCAACTCATTAGTGAGTAAATTTTTTTTGATTTTCCATCAATGTTATCATGAAAGTTACATTTATAGAAATAGTTTAACTAAAAAAATATTATAATTGTTACTATTATAGATTTTGTGCTTAGATTTAAGACTATGTTTAAAAATATAAATGATGATTAATTTATTGATGTAAACAACTAAATTTTATATATGACGTATCACAATAATATTTTTGACAAATTTTAGGAAAATATTACAAGTAGACTTTAAAGGTTGTAAAAGATTCCTTGTTTTCCTAATTTAAGATATGTTGTGCTTACTCTAGGTTGAAGTTGTTGATTTCTATCAAATCTCACTATCCCTTACATGATAGAATCTGAAACTTATAATGTGATTTCATCAATAAAATCCATTCTATAAATATTTAAAATCTACTTAAATTTTTCTAAAATATTTAACTATAACAAATATATATGGTTTTTAATAATATATATTGTCAAATTTATGTTTTGGATAGAATTTAACTTGTCTACTAAATATACGATTTCAATTTTTTTGAATTCATCAAATATATGCCTAAAATTTAAAATAACGCTCCACAGACCACCATATTCTCGGTTGGATGCTCAAAATGTGTCTTTTCCATTTGTTGTTTCATACCATTCTCATGCATATATCCACTGTCATGCAATTTTCTCTCAAATGGAAAGAAACTTATGATGACCACATATTTCAAGCTATCTCTCTAATGGTTTACACAAACCCTTATCAATATTTGGCATTAAAATTTGGCACAATGCCATATATGTCTATCAAGCTCACCTCATGCACTCTACGATAAAAACAAACATTCCTCTAACACAAGTGCTACGACTAGCAATCATATGTGGAGTGTACTATGGAAATGTCAAAAAGGATGGAGTGAAGAATTAAAATTTGAGAAAGTGAAAAAATGGGAGAGGATGAGGGATGATTGAAAAGGGGTTTGAGGGAGGGGATGGGTATTATGTTCCATTATATCTTCTATATCTTGATTACATAATTCATGTGATTATCAATTACATATAAAGCGGATAAAGCAAAAATTGGGAAAATCCAAAATGTTCCATGTTTGAGACCCAACTGAAAATTAAATTAAATACATGTATGTTCCACACCTTCTCCATGGCTTAAATAGTTTGAGAATTTTTTTTTAATTTTTGTGAAGACCAAATATTTTTTTTTGAGTATGATTAGCCATGAGAGGGGCATTAAAAATAGAGTATCACTATAACATTTTACACCCAAATCTCTCCTACAATACTCGTTCGATAGGGGAACATAACTATAATGCTTCATTCACGCTTTGCATGTGGACAACCTTGAGTAACTATAGGGTGTTGATACGGGCTACAAAATAGATGGTTGAGATCACTTCACATTCATACGAGTGTTAGATAAAAACAACGTTTGTAGCTTTGTAAATGCCTTCGGTTGTAAATATATTATAATAAATATATCAATATCAAATATGTCAAAAACATCAATTTCAATTATTTAAGGTTCAATGTTTTACATACCTCTTTAATCAGCAAATTCACAAAAATTCTATCAATTTCAGGGTTATTTGTGGTAAATGGAATCATTTATCTACGTGATTGTGTTGGTCTAAAAATATCTATTAAAAATACTACCCAAACATTACTACATGGCTAAGATATTACTATTTTTTATTGACATCTCCAAGAAATTAGAAACAAAATTATTTAAGTGATAGTCTAATATAAGTTAAATTTAGGAATGAAGCTGTCACGTGACGGTGAAATGGATGTTAAACTTAAGGTCAAGAATAAAATTGAACAAATCATTCTATTATAACCTTCCCTATCATTGTAAGAACACCTCGCAAAAAAATAAATTAAATAATAAACCAAATAAATACATACTTGACATATATTGTAAATTACGAAATTTGGAAATGAATATATTAGAAATAAATTCATAGTTAAGAAACAATGACATCGTTATGTGTTATCATTAAAATAATAGTAAAATACATAAGAGACATATCACATAAAGTCTCTATAATATACTTGATACCATTCACATTAAGTGTAGTTATGAAACATATAAATGGAATTGTATCCACACTTATAAATACATAAAATATAGCACTACAATTCACTTGCATGACACAACTTGTTTAGATACTAAAATTTGAATAATCTAGTGTGCGTTAGTGAGTCCAATGAATAACATGGTTAGAATATGCATGATAAATAAGAACACAACCAAAGGACACAGAATGAAAAATTATTTGTGTAGAGAGAGAGATAATATACTTCAACATAATTATTTAATGAAAAAACACACACATAATGAGGAGTAAAGTCAAATTGCATCCAATATTACCACTAAAGAAAATCCAATTCAATTACCATGCGTTTAATCCAATATTGTATCTTTCATTTAAAATAGCCACCCATCTAAAAATAAAGATTAAAATAAAACTATTGTAAATTGCTTATGGATATGAATTTGTGTTCAAAAATTTTCTCACCTTTTATCCCTTGAGAATTATATTATATCCCTTCACATATATCAATAGTTACACATGGGGCATCCCCTCTATATCCCATGTGAAAAATATGATCAAGATTAGATTTATGGAGTGCATTTGGCCAAACACGTGGGTCGTCATGTGGTATCTAAGAATGTGTCGTATAACAAACAAAATATGCTTGTAGTTGTTGCAGAGGACTTGAGGAAGGTGAAGTAGGGGCCATGGTCGATCCGCATGAAATACACATTTCCTTTGGATCCCATCATGAAATTTTTTTAGGATAACTTATTTTTCTATGATTTGGAAGTGTAAACAAGTTTAAGTTATTTCCTATCATTGTAGATGGTTGTACGCTACATATACTACCAAACACTCTCACACACAACATCACCCTGAGGAAATACTTCATGTTTCTATTTGCAAATTATGATGATAATCTTAACCCAGATCTCTAAAAATGATATAAATTCCATAAAAATACCAATCTATCCATCACAAAATAAAAAAATTATTCCTTGTACAAGAAGCAAAGGAAATGACATGTATGGTGGTCATGATTTATATGATGAATTATATGATCGACCATGTATAAAATTACCCACAACCATTAATATCCATTGTGTATTGTTGAAAGGTGCACAATGTTTCCCTTTGTGAAAATTCCTTGGCCTACTAATGTAAGCTATTATCGATCACTAAAAATAGATATTAGATGAAAAATGAGAGTACGTGATTATGATCCCATATGAAGATAGTGCAATCGGTCACTATCATTAAACACTCCATAAATATTCAAAACATTTTGATGATAACCACAATTCAATCTAGTCTCTACCTACCCACCACCTATAATATTTATTAACAAAAACCACACAGCTTCGTGTTGTGTTGGGTTGGGTTCCTATAATGTGTAAAAAGTGGCAATAATATGGTCCGCAAGAAATTAAAAAGAGTATCTATTATCCCAATTTTCCCATCAAACATGACCCCTAACTGGAGATAATTGAAGGGTCGGCTCAGTATTGTGATCCCACATTTCAAATCTAATAGTCTAGTTACAAGCGAGACATTATAATGGAGGAGTAGGGTTGGCGAAGGATCAAAAACGCGTCAAAGGGGCCAAAGGCTCATAGGAGGAAAATGTGGAAAGGCTAGAAGTTTTCAAACTTAGCCGCATATGAGTCGACTCGGAGCTAAAAAATAGACTCGGAAGGCACCATGTGTCAGCTCGGTGTAATTCCAAAAGGTGCATAAAAATGCAGTCCGAAATGTGCGTAGAGCCTCCACTTGTCCAATCGACACAAATTCAAAAGTGAGATCCGAGGAAAGTCCCTAAATGAGTGTGAAACTTCCACGTGTCCGAGGTATAAAGGGATTTCTCATTAGCCATTGAAAATTCACAGACTCGCGTAGGGTGCCACGTGCCTCATCGTGCAACTCCAAGGATAGAATCCAAATGGAGACTCCAAATGAGTGTAAGCTCGCCACATAGTCGTGGTCCCACAAAAATCAAATGGGCACCGAGCTTGAATTGGTTAAGTATAAAAGGGCCAGCGGAAGGTGCCACATGCCTCAATGACACAAATTCAAAAGGTGCATCCCAAAGAAGGACCCTGAACTAGCGCCAACCCACCACGTGGTCAGAGCCGAAAGTTGAACCGGCCCCAAATCGGTTAAGTATAGAAGAGCCAGTAGAATTCTCCACGTGTCATCTCGGCACAATTTCAAAGGAAGAATCAAGAGTGGGTTCCCAAATGAATGCGGGTTCAACACATGGTGGGAGTAAAAATATGGGACGAGAGAAGGCCCGAATCGGCTAAGTATCGAAGGATCAGTGGAATCCTCCACGTGTCAGCTCGGTGCAACTTCAAAGGAAAAATATGGAGGCATGTCCTAAATGTGTGTTGATCCTCCATGTGTCCCGAGTAAGACATATGGCCCCGCCAAAAAAAAGGGGACTTATGGAAAACAAAAAATTACAGAGAAGGCCCACAAAGGGAAACATGGCCATGTTTCAAGTCAAAGCGCGAAGGCGGTTCGTAGGAGCGGTTTGAATTTTTTGGCATTTGTTTAAAAAAGGCGTCAAGTATAAAAGTAAGCCACACCTCCGCCAACACCTAGAGAAGCCACGTGTCAAGCCTAAATTACATGCGGGAGGCGGGCCTTGGAAGGATTTTTCACAAAAAGTGGGCGGCGGGCAGTGGAACCAAGGCACGACTTTTCTTCATATGTAAAGTTATGGGGTCACGTGAGGAAATTTTTCCCACGTGTAAATTTAGCCTACTGGTCTGCGAGGCATTTTGAAACTTTTGCACTTTTGCCAAATACTATAGTTTCAAGTGCAGGCCCGTGAGCCCGAGGAGGTTTGTTCGCCAAATGCAAAAAGTGAATTTTGGGCCTGCGGGGCTGCAAGAGATTTTTATAATTTTGAGTATTTTCACAAAAGGTGCCAAAGTGAATTTCAGGCCCGTGGATCCATTTTGCAAAACTTGTTTTTTTCCATTTTTATACGAATTCAATTCAAATATTCAAATGGGCATATCTTTCGATCCAAAGGCTCAAAATTCAACAAATTTAGTACCGTTGGAAATATCTCAACCTCCTTTATGACATGGAAGCATAAAATATTATTTTTAGTAGGATTTGATGGGTGAAAATTAGGAAAATGTCTTTCATGCCATTAATAAAGGATGCAATTACTTCAACTACCAAGATCTAATCTAGATTCATCATCTTTCCTTCTCCAACATGCCAAACAGACACGGGGAACCAAAATTGACATATTGTAGGTAGATTTGTAGGAAATTGATGGTTGGTGGTTGAGCTTTAAGAGAAGAATCAATTTTCTCTTCTTTCTCTCTGGTTTTCATCATCGATATATTGTAAACACTTCTCATTTGAGGGGAGAAATTCTGGGTGTGGGGAAACTCTATTAAATTTGTTTCCCGACTCCATTTTGAGTTGTAAGCCTTCTCTTATGCTTGGTAAGTGTGTTTGTGCCTCGAGAGCCCAAGTAATGGTCCGTGCATCTCATAGAGCAATAAAATCATGTTTTTGTGGTGTTCTTCAACCCTTTCTCATGTTTTCTTCCTATGCATGTATTTTCATCTTTGTAGGTGTAATATGTCATGTTTCATGGAAATTCGATGGCGTATTTGGATCTAGGTCTATGTCACTTATGTTTAACTCCCTCATCTCATTTTTCCCCTGTTTCATCCTCCCTTAGTAGAGTATCTCACCACTTCCTTTTCTAGTGTATCACCACTTAGTGTAGGCTCTCTTTCACTCTCTCTCTCTCTCTCCTTGTCTCCTTGGAATGGTTAGATTAGGATAGATAGGTTTTTCCTGCACTTGAGTAGCTTTGGGTAGGTAGATTAGGAAGCAAGAACTAGCCTTCTCTCAAGGTCCATCTCAATTTTTGTAAGTCCCATGGCTTGAGAGATGGTCCAATGTTATGTAGATCGCATCGAATGCCCCACTCAAAACTGAGGCCATTCGAGGCTGATGTGATTTTGCACTAATATTATCATAAATGGGATAATGGTTATGTTTCCTTTATCTAAAATACAACTACAAAGTAGACTAACTACAATTCATATTTTCCACAAAAACCTTGCAATATCCAAATTTTGACGCGTAGTTGAGTCTCGTAATGTTCCATACTGATACATGCATAATTTGTGATTGATTTGTGTGAGCATGGGCCATGACTATTACATGTAATTGTGACTTCCAAATCCATCACCATAGCCACCACCAACATGACCTACAATAGGACCATAATACTACTGTGCTTTGGCCAAATAAATGGTGGTTACCAATTTTTTTATGATTTATGTTACAACTTAAAATTCATAGATTCAATACATTAAACATAGCCCCGATCATCGAGATAATTGAAACCTACAATATATCAAATATTATAAATTAGAAATATTTATTTGAAACATACTCTGTAAATTGAAAAACCAATTGTCTTGACAGAACTACTCGAGAGAGTTGTTGAAATCATTAAATAGAGAAGAAGCAAACTCTTTTTACTCTTATTACACAAGACCATGCCTCTAAATGGGAATTATGAATTCCAACAAATTTATAGTAGAAAAATAATGTAAGGCCCATCCATGACATAAACATTACAAAAAATAGTAGCATCACGACTAAGAAAAAATAATCTTTGTATACATGGCTTGGTCTTGTAGAGCATGTAATGAGAAAACACAAACCACATATTTGATTGCTTTTCATGTGGTCAACTAAAAATGGTTTATGTTATTATTTTATTCCCATGAAACCATTTTTTTTCTTGTCATCTATACTCCTAAAACTATCACTATCTATATAACCTATGATTTTGAAATCATCTGATGTTGAATACAAATTTTCATGATTCTTAGTTCCACATACATACCTAAAAATACTTTTTCCAACTTTTGAATGTGAATATTCTGGATATTCCATGAACCTTGAGATGAGGCTAAAACCATACATAATATCAAACATTGTGGCCATCAAATAAATAAGACATCGAACTAGCCTTTTGAACAATGTTGGATGCATAAATGATTTGTTGTCATCTTTTATTAACTTCAAACTTGTACTCTAACTGGTGTTGGAACTAACTTGTAATTCTACATGTTAAATCTCTTCAAAACATCATTATCATACTTTGTTTGTGAAATAAAAATATATCTTTTGATTGTTGAACTTCAATGCCCAAAAACTAGAGCATGAGACCTAGATCGGTCATCTTGAATTCTTTCTTCATAGCTGATTTGAATGAATATATAGATAGATTTATAGTAATGATTAAATCATCTACATATAAATAATCAATTAGAATCTTACCTTGTTCATTTATTTGGATGTATAAGGTAGGATCACTAATGCTCCTTCGAAAATAAGTTGAATAAAGTAAGAATCAAACATGTTATATCCTATTGGTGCTTGCTTGGAGACCATATAAAAATTTATCAAACAATATACCTTTCTTTCATGACCTTTAATCTCATAACCTTCTAGTTGTTTCACTTTAACATTTTCATCAAGAAAACCTTTCAATAATTTTTATTTTACATCGATATTATAAATCTATGCCATTTATTTTTATCAACAATTGCTAAAACCAATATTACCGTGTCCAAATGTACTACTCATGTAAATTTTTTATTGTAATGAACTCCATATTATCATGAAAAATCTCTTGAAACCATTCTTTCTCTATGTTTATGTACTTTACCATTGGAATCATATTTGGTTTTGTATGCCCACTTCATTCATATCACGTCCTTTCCCATGTTTGATTCTTCTATATGGCGTCTATCTCATCATCCATGGCTTGAGCCCAAAATTCATCTTTTATATCATCTTCAAAGTATGATAGATTTGGAAATTGAGAAAATAATGCAAAAATTGAAAAAGAGTTATTTTTATCAACATCATAATCTCAGTTAGACTCCTTATTTTACTTTGCATATGGATATCGATGATGGAATATATTTTGTCTTGAAGGAGTTACTTACAGTGTTATTTTTGTGTCTCTTACATGGTTGAAGATGACTAAAATATTGGAGACCTCCAAGTTATAGATGGAGGTCTAGCTTGTGTTACAACTTGTGGTGCATGTCTAAGAGTCAAAGAAGATAAAATACTTTGCTTCTCTATAGTTTCATATGCCATATCATCATGTGTAATATATGGTGCTATATGAATGTTCTCTCAATATTTTCATCCCATGCCTTGTTTTCAACAAACTGTACATCTCTACTTATTATGAACTTTCTTGTGATTTGGATTAAACAACTTGTAAGCTATTGTATTCTCTAAATATCCAAAACATATGCATTATTCTCCTTTCTTGTCTAACTTATTTCTTAGCTCACAAAGAACATGTCTCTACGTATGCACACAACCGAAGATTCTAAAATGAGAAACATTGTGTTTCTCATTATTCAAAGCTTACTAAGGAACCTTGTTTAAAACATTATTTGTTGGACACCTATTTAAAATGTAAACAAAAATTGCTACTACTTCTACCCAATACTCATTTGAAATATGTTTTTCCTTCATCATACTTTTCTCCATCTCCATGATGGTTCTATTATTCCTCTCGACACACCACTATGTTGTGGTGTACATTATAGAAAATTGCTTGTGGATTCCATTATATTTGTAAAAATCATAAATGCGTTGGGAAAATACTCACTTCCTCTGTCTGTCCTCATAAATTTTATGTAGTATCCACTTTACTACTCCACTAAACCCTTTAATTGCTTAAATATATCAAAAGTATCTGATTTGTGTCTCAAAATATACACACATGTTTTTCTTGTATAATCATCAATAGATGTCATAAAATATGGGAAACTCCAATAGAATTTTTTTTCATAGGTCCACATAAATATGAGTGAATAATTTCAAGTTGTGTACTTTTGATTGTTGTTTTCCAATTGGGAAGGAATATTTGTGTTGCTTCCCAAAAATACAACCTTTAAACTCTCTTTGGTTTCTAAGTTAAAGGAAAACCTTTAACCATATTTTTCAAAGTGTAATAAATTCAAACATCCATAATTTAAATGACCAAACCACGAGATGTCGTAGCCACAATTTATTTTTTTAATTGAGTAAAAAGTTAATTCATTTTCTTTAGCTTTGGATTGATCCGTAGTATGATATCTAGATGTGGTTGGTCTAATCTTCAAAGGAAACATTATAATGCTTATCATCTTCACTTTAGATATAGACGATTAATTGGAGATTCATCCACAATCATGCATTCATTTTATTCAATGTAAATTGTGTATCCTTTTTTCACCAATTGACCAATGCTCATAAGATTTTGCTTCAAGCCTACAACATAATAAATTTCATGCATAATATTTTGCTCCTCATTTTTAGTTACAACGTTGATTCATCATTTACCTTTTACAGACACTATATTATTATTCCCAAGGGTAACATATGTCTTTACTGAGTCATACAAATTATAAAATAAATTTAAATCAGCTGACATGTGATTACTACAACCAGATTTAGAATACGGCCATACTTTATAAGGAATCTTTCATAGGGGGTTCACTTAGTAAAACTATGGTATAAAAGACTTGTTCGAAAGGTAGTAAAGAATACCCTTCATTATTATTTATACCCCTAATTATTCAATTGATAATACCCTTACCCATTATATTACTAGAATGAAAATACCCCTATTTTTTTCATTACAATTTTATTTACCCTTTTATATTTCTACCCTAGTAGATCAAACATAAAATATATCATGTTTCTCACTTAATTATTATTTTCTCAATACATATTTTCTCTTGAAAGAGGGTTTGAAGACATTCAATACCTACTATCAATTACCTTATAAATGCTAATAATAAATCATTTAGCAAAAGTTCTTCAAATAATTAAGATGGTGAAATAAAATAACTTGTGTTGAAAATCATACTCAATCCTAGTTTTCTACCACCTTATTATTTCTTAGTTAAGAATATCTTGATTAATATTTCCTTATTCAAAAAGAGATTATAATGTAACTTTAAGACTACACTCTTTTTTAGTTTTTTTAGTTATATATATATATATATATATATATATATATTATATATATATTTATATTTATAAAACTAGGGTTATATATATATATATATATATATATATATATATAAAAGCATACCTATCATTTGGCCCACCTCTTACACCTACCCCTAATACCGATTCAAAATATTAATAAATTAAACCCTTTCATCCCCTCATGTGTATTGATATATTGACTTTGATACTATCAATTTTAATTACTTCAATATGAATGCACATGCTAGGATATTTCCCAACTAATGAACCCCCATGGAATGTATTATGATAGATTACATTGATAGGTGATAAAGAAAATGTTTCTTTTGTATTCTTTGTGCATGCGATAAATAGGGATCTTGGATTAGAGCTTCCAAATTAATTTTGATTCCCTATTCTTATCATACTACTTTTTCAAGAGCAATCATAAGCATAGTTCACATAACTCTTACAATAGTTTCACTACCCATGTGGCTAATGTTGTCTTTGATCAGAGAGAAAATTGATTATGATTGTACTCTTTACTATGTTGTCTTCCACTTAGTTTGATCAACCAATTTTGTGCCCTCTAGATTAAATTCTTCTTTTGTATCTAGGGCTACAATGTCTAGTTTCTCTTCTATAAATTCCTAATACCCGTGATGAAAAATTGATCTACAATTTCATGTGACCTATTAAACCTATTTTCATGCTTTATTAGATGCATGAAACTCATCAATTGAAAACATACTTAGATCCTTAGTTTCTTCAATTGCAACTACCAAAGGATCAAATTTTATAGGAAAACTTCTACGAAACTTTTCAATACTTCTTCTTTCTTCAATAGTTTCACCATAGTATTCAAATTGATTGACTAAACAAACTACAAAAGTAAAGAATGATTCTACAAAACTGAATCTTTCGTTGACATATTTTCAAAATCCTTTTAAAGTCATTGTTGTTTGGCAGTTTTTACTTTCTCCTTATCTTGATATGGCGGGATAGTGTCCTATGCTATTTTTTATTTACTGGCTACTTCCACTCTAGGAAGGATACTTTCATACATGGATTGATGAATATAGAACAGATATTTTCCATCTTTCATAATTCGTTCAAAGTATCTTTCTTTTTCGTGAGATTACATTATACTCTACTACATATGCGGGTTCTGTGTACCCATTCTCTATAGTTTCTAGCACATCTAGGATGTTAATAATGCCTCCTTGTGGTTAATGACCAATACTTATAACTATTTCTTGTAAATTGTGGTGTTTGGAAACCAGATATACAATTTGTAGCTTGTTGTAGTGCCCACTCATCTTTGAAACCTATTTTTCTATGATAATGACTATTAGTTTCTTAGTGACATAGACATTATTATGATATTTTTGATAACATTTTGTTATAGAGTATGGATATTATGATTATCAGTGTGTTTTTGACTCTTATTATGAATTGTATGGTTTCCTAGTGGACATTGATAGATAGTACAAAACATAATGATTATTTAGTGTTATTTTGTTATATGTTGACATCTTGGACTCTTAGAAGTGGTGATTATGTTTAGATGATTGGACTAACCTTGTGTGTACATTGATGTTATAGTTTATTAATAATATGATGATAATAGGTGATCAGTAGTATGTTGTCGAATGCATCTAAGTAGGTTTAAATTGCAGAAGTATGTGAATTGCATGGTTATTGTAAAATATGAATTGTGATAGATGGTTATGCATAGGTGTAGGGTGATAGTAAATGTTAATGGATATGGTAGAATTGTGATGATTAGTAATTGTAAATAATTTATTTAGAATAGAATTGCTTAACCATGATAATGATACAATTATGTTGTATGATGATGTTATTTGATAAATGATATATGTGTTTTGATTTCTTGACATATTAATGTGGCCTTAAGGTGAAGGTGGTATTGTTTTAGTTGTTTGCAGGAAATGAAATCACAATAAACAAAGAAGGGACTAGGAGACTAACTATGAAAGAATACTAGATGTTTACAACATGGTCACCTCAAAGCGATGTGTGTGTGTGTGAATTTCCGTTTTGCTTGTCATGTTTGTTAGGAGGTCTCAAGGGGAGCAACCTCATAAATGACCATGGGTGTGAATGTTGTAATTGTTCTTCTATTTATTTGTCTTAGTTGAGTATGTGGTTTTATTGAATTCTAATGTTTTCTCATTTTCTTGTGCTTTTTAATGTGCGTCTTGATTAAGTTAGTTAACAATGTGCATTATGCTAATTGGGTGATGTGACAATGAGAGCAATGAATGTGTTAGATAGTCCTTATTTTCTTCATGATTTTGGATGGATTTTATTTTATTTGGTTTGTGTACCCATCCCCATCTCCAAAACTCGGATTTGGGCTTTGAGCCCATTTTTGGAGGCTTGTGGGACAAGTTTTACTTGTCCCATACCATTTAAAATTTTCCACCAACCCAACCTATAATATGAGGGGTTAAATTTTCCCTTATTATATGTTTTTAAAGGAAAAATAGGCAATTAATGCCACCCTTTTCCTAACCCTCTTAATTATGTCCTTGAAAGTATGGAATGGAGGATTGTGTGTGAAAATGGAAGTTCATACCTTCACCTTACTCATTTATGGAGCCTTGAATTATGTGTTTTACTTGCGAAGTAGATTTTGAAAAATAATGTGGCATCCTACATGGAGCCACCTCACCATCCTCTCCACCATTTTCTATTTATTGGAGTCTTTTAGTTGTTTTAGGGGTTACTTGTTTGGGATTTTTGGGGAGCTTGCATAGGAGTGGGATTGAATTGTGGAAAAGAGTTGGAGTTTGGTTCTTTAGAAGGTGGAAGGAGCTCTCAATGGAAAGGTAGGATCTAAACTTGGTATTTTTGTTTTCTTGCTTGTGAATTGAGTTGTGAAATGTATGAATGCATGTGTTTTTGTATGGGTTTGGGTAGAATTAGCCATAGGATGATGTAGGGAGAGGAAATGGGGCCAATGTGGAGGTAAAAGGGAGTGTGTGAGGTCTTGTGGAGGGAGTGTGGGAAGGGTAATCCACCTATGTGGAGATATAAGGAAATCATGACATTGTGTTATCTTGCAAATGGAGAGATAAGGGCCATTTTATGTGTGTTTAGTGCACTTGGAGGCTTTGGGTGGATCCCTATCCCACTTGGGAGGTATAAGGAGATGGCCACCATGTTTTCCCTTCTCCTTTGGTTCAATGTTTTGAGCCTATGTGTTTTTGGTATGTTGTAGACTCTTCTTAGTGTTATTGTTTCTTGAATGTTGTAGATTTATGTGTTTGAATGTGTTTTTGAAGCCATTATTGTGAGGGATGCCATGGTTGTGAACACCCCTTATTCTCCCATTGTTGGGGCTTGGGGGCCAATGAAAATGTTTGCTTCACCTTCTCATTGGATTAAGGTTGGGAGGTGAGTGTTTCATAACTCCCTTCCCTCGTGATGTGGTTGTAAATGGAGGAGAAAGAATAAGATTTAATGTGAAATAAAAGTTTGGTAATCCTTCTATTTTCATTTCTCGAGAGTATTGTAAGATTGAAAATATTGTATTATGGACAAATGTGTTGCAACAAATTTGTAGTATGAAAAATTTGTACTTGAAAGTGCTAAAGAAATGAGATAAAATCTTTTTGTTTTCTCCTTCAATTCCTTCATAAATGTTAACTTAGTGGTTTGCATATCGATAGTTAAATGGTTTTTCTTAGTTTGGCTAAATGATATGTGTTGGAAATCATATTACCCTATTTTGGATTAAAAAAGAATGAATATAATTTTATTTGAATCATTCAATTGCGCATGTTGGGAGTTGTATTACCTTTTTATTTAGTTAGAAAAAGGATAGAAATGATTAATAAAAGTTGTTTGTAATAATTGTAATTGTGCATGTTTGTACATTGATTAAAACCCCTATTTGTAATACTATAGGTATGTGATTTAAATATTCTTACCTATGGATATCCCATAACTGCCATAATATTTTATAGTTTTTTTATATATGAATACGTCACTATTATAGAATGATTTTTAAAATAATTTTCCTTAAATTAAAACTATATAAAATAGATAAATAATTATTAAAATATATATAGTTGATAAATAGATAAAGTAGATATATAATTAAGAAATAATAATAAATTTAAAAATTTGAGGGGTGGGAGGGCTGGACTTACCCCACCCCCAACATATTTAATTAAAAATAGTTAATATAAGTTAATCACAAAAAAATGAGGAGCACAAAAACTAGTAAATTAAAAATTTAGGCGAGAATGAATAAAGAGAGGGTTTCGGGCTAGGGAGAGTGTTGCAGCAAGACACATGTGTGAATGGCGGGATAATGGCACTTCTAAGTTCTTGATCAATACAAAAAGTACTCAAAATAAAACATAAAAAGAGTAGGAACAAATTGAAGTGGTAACCCGTATACCGCGAAAATGACGCGTTGCAAGGTTATAGTCCAAAAGACCTGGGTTCTCGGAAGGAACAAAAAAATTGATACGCCAGATCGCTTCCCGATTAAAGCACCTCTCGAATCCTCAATCTTCTTCAAATCCTTCTACATTCAACAAAAAAAGGAAAAGAAAGAAAATAGCCGCAGGTAGTAGTTCCTCTCTTACCCAAATGAACTCGCTTGATTCGGATATAGAACAAGATAAAATAATTTTTATATAGTAATACCAGGAGATATTAGGTTGCAGATTTATCGTGTGTGCAGGGTGGATTCAAATCATAACGACGCTGATTTTAGGACATCTATTAGCAAGATCTTTGTCCAACACACTCCCGAAACATTCTCGTTTATTGTATCGTCGCCGCAACTCTCCTTTCACTCGCTAAATTTATAAACTTAACCTCAGTATTAGGCACTTTATCTCGAATAAAGTGCCTCGTATTATTGTGTCGGAAATGGCAGGTTTGGAAAGGCCGTATGGGCGAGTCACCCCATTGGAATCTATCAAGGATTATATCTTACGCTTCAATGCTTGTATGCATCAACTAGTATTCCAACCTATCGACCTTGAGAAGAAATTCATTTTCTATCGTGGTTTGATTCCCGTGCTTAAAAAATATTGAAATGTGATACCTTGAGTCATTATTTCTCCTATGTTATAAATTTATTGACCAGGAACAAGATATTTTCTCGACACACATCATAGATCCTCCATGCATATCTACTGCTTCTATCTCATCTAGTTCTCCTCCATCGTCATTAGTTGATTTTCCTACACACGTTCCATCTCAACGTAGCAAGCCATCTCAACCCACTCCATCACAACAATATACTTATTCTCCACCTCCGTGACATGCTACTTCTCCTTCCACTCCAGCTAGGTCGCATGAGCCATTACATTTCTCTCATCATGCTCGACCACACGATGTGCTATGTATTTTCCTTCATGATCATCTATTTCACTTACCCTCTAACCAACATCATCCACCACATCAATTACAACATCAGCGTGATCAAACCTATTGTAATTATCATCACATCAACGACTATGGGGATAATGATTTCCTTTCCCTTCACGATAGATTACAAAATTAGAGGATAAGGGAATCATATCCTTTGGCTCTCACTCACGTGAGTGATCCATCTCTCCTCTACCATGTCAGAGAGTTTATACTACAGTTGAGTCATCTCCTCCATTTTGTGCTTTGATAATTGGTCATCCACCACTTTGTAGTTTGTCACTCGTGCACGCTCTCCACCGCATCCATACACCACTACATCATCACATCCATCGCATTCACTCCATTCATCTTATCCACCACATCACATTACCACTTCACATTGGAATTCATTTCCCTCTGCATTCATACATCCCATCACTGCTCCATATGATATTCAGTTCAGTTTGTCTATTCACATTGGTTCCATGCCCCATGCCTCCACCGCTTCATGTCTCTTGGTCCTTGGTAGGTGATTACTATCACCTTATCCCCGATGATGCACTTGTGTTCTTACAGTTCTTACACAACTATTGATGGTTTTTATTTAAGAACATTTCATCATCCACTTCATCGATTCATCTAGTGCACATGATCATTTCCTGATGACACACTCTTAATTATGTGGCTCATCCTTGACTCTTTGAGGATCTCAACTACATGAGCTTATTCAATCACACGCTGGGGGGAATTTCTTATTTTCCCTCCTTTCTAGTTCACCATACTAACATAATGTGATCATATTACATTATCAAATTCACCACAATGCGTTAGATTGATAATCATATATTATTTGTTTTTACATACATTCTACTATCATCATTACACTAACCACACATTATAAATTTCATTCAACAAACATTTCATATAACTCATCAATCAAATTACATATGTTATTTATCATCATTCACATTACACATTCATTATCAACATTATAGTGTGAGTCTACATCAATACACAAGAATGATATACAACACATTAACAACAACATACATCATCAATCACATTACAACATCGATACACAATGAAATAAAATCATCATATATCAATACCATCTATCCATATCTATATCGAATAGAGTCATCATTACACAAAAAAAATCATCACTGGGGAAACTCCCCACATCATATACAATAATACCAATCAAACCTCATCATCACCTATCGCTTTCAAGTACTGCGAGAGCCCTAGAACTAGATGCCTCTCCACTAACTCTGCATTGTTGTTCGCGGCCTCGATACCTCTCAACTTGTCTCTGTAATAGCGTATTCTCCATATAATGCTTTGAAAACTTTAGCTGTAAATCCATGTATCGTGTGAACACATCTTGTGCTAGAGGACCACCACCCATTGCCTCTCTAGCTCGTTGAGTCTCTTCGCATGCCTTGTCCCTCTCACCTAGTAGCACAGTACACATCATTACTCTGCTATATGACCACTTTGGTTAAAATAAATGGGCATGCTCGCCAGTGATATCATCCACTCACTCAAGTATACCTCCACCAAGTACATCGATGAGCACATTCCACGTTAGTGTGTGGATGGATGTGTCCACTACCAAAGACCAACATGAATCCCCTATAAAACAAATAGAACAACACATTAGATAGCCATCGCTATCACATAATCCAACGACCATATACACAACATAGCTATATATAGATACTCACGCTCTGCTATAGCCACTACCACATTTTTGGGGGCATGTGCTTCCCCCTCTCTTCCACCTCCTTGTGGTAATCTCGTTGCATCTGTGAACAATGGTAACAACAATACCCACTGATGTATTGCCCATCATGTGTGGTACTCTGTGTGTAACCCGCATCATTTGAGTCTATCAGCTCTATTTCCTCATCTAAATCATCTAGCCCATGAGGTACTAATTACTCTCATGTGGGCCCGAGTCTAGATCCACCCTCTAAGTGCTATGATATCTCTCAACCATGTATATGGCTCTGGGGGCACATCTTGAGCCATGCCAAACTATCGTGATACTCTCTCTGCCTAAAAAATCTCGGCCAAACTTGGAAATTGATCCTCCAACCACATAGTCCTACGAATACACCGTAACTCTACAACATCCTCAGGCCATCCCTCATAGTCATGGTATAGCCTCCATGTAACCACCTCGGGCCCCATCCTATCTATCAGTGCCCTGTAGGTATCTGTGTCCATCTTACGCCCACGAATATTAATCCACCTCCTCGCATATATCTTTTTCCTATCCCACTCTCCTCATGGACCTCCAAATGGTCTCAACACTACTATATGCTCATATGCCCACACATGCAAAAGCGTAGTAGCTCCTATCTTGCCACCATGCTCATCATGAGTAAACTGGTATAGGTATCTATATAGGTGGGCCAACACACATCATTCCCATGCGTATCTAGTACCATCCTCCACTATCTGCCAACATATATCATACATCTTATACAAGATTCCTACACCTCCTCCCTCCACTGCTATAGATGAAGTAATCACAATTGTTATGAACTTCCACAAATGTGGAAACCCCAAACCGTAAGATATAATCTAGAATGATGTGGGCTTCGACAGTACTCGAGTCCCTATAAACTACCGTCTAACGGCTCACATCTATCTCTCCATATCCTCTAAAGTCATAACTTGTACTCTCTTCCCAACAACCAATAATCATAATATGTGATACACATCCTCTAAAGTAAGAGTCATCTCCCCTATAGGTAACCAAAATTTACACATATCCGCACACCATATCTCGTATAGTGTAGTCAATATAGGCATATTATGGGGAATTTTCCTCATCCATGCTATGTGTCGTAGGTCAACATGGTCCATAACATCCAAATCATCATTTGACATGCCCAATCCAAGCAAATTACTCATGTGACACCCACTACAGAAATCCCTCGAGTGAATATCCCTATACACACCACAAAACGACAACAAACGCAACATTAGAACACCTTACAAGTACAAATACACTTGCTTATCACATTCATTTACATTAGAAATCTGATTTTTCATCATTATACACCAAATACACACATTTTTGAACTAGGGCACCTAGGAGCAAGACACTAGCGCCCTAGATCTAGGCGCTCTGTCCCAAGGGTCACTAGCACCCTCACCGTTATTGTCCTAGTCTAAAATGCCGAGAAAATTACAAATCTCAAAATTACAAAAATTCAACAGAAACGAATACTATAACATAGATTTTTGAAAAAAACACCACTTACCAATTCTGTCATCGTATGCAATGCTATGACATTCACCACCCTCTAAAACCAGCTAGGACGTGTTGCTCTCACTTGCGACATCTTCACTCACTTAGCACTCAATCTCATAATCATGTAAAAAACAAATGAAGTGACTACACCTTTTTCACCTCACTACTTATACTTATTTTTCATCACCTACTTTACTATGGTCATTATTTCGCCCTTATTCTTACAACTAATACACACCACATTGTTTTTGTCATAACTTGCACATTTTTCTCTAATTTACACCCCATTTACAGTGATATTTTTAGAACTCCGCCCACCACCATCTTGTACACATTATTCATGTGTTATCTCTCCTTGACATTGTCCTTTAATCAATACACACACATTTCAACAATTTGTATCACACTTCCTATTTATCTCTTAACATTCATTATTCTCATCACTTCCCCCTTTTCCAAAAGGGGGTATATTATTGGGGGTCATCCTATAATCCCCCTTACACCACCATACCATCAATAAACACTACCAATTCATCATTTTAAAAATAAACCATGCGAAATTTCATTAGTAATTCTCCCTAATGACCTAATATGGGGGCAACAAACATATATTTCCTCTATGAGACATTTCATTACTTTTCCCCTACTGACCCAACTTGAGAGAAACTAGCATAAAATATCTCCACGAGTAACCAATCAATCAAACCATCAACACATTCAAATTACTAAAAATCAAAATTATATCATTCAATCAATACAAATTCAACACAATTGGACTCCTAGATGACCTAACTTGGGAGTTATGTACGACCTCCCAGATGACCTAACTTGGGAGATTACATCTATTATTGTTCCAGATGACCTAACTTAGGAAGATATTCTACATTTTTCTCTAGCTTCCAGATGAACTAACTTGGAAGCCATCATATATTTTTGCACTTGCTTCTAGATGACCTAACTTGGAATCCATCACACATTTTGTACTTACTTCTACATGACATGACTTGGAATCCATCACATTATGGTGACACCCGTGGAGTGGGGGAAATATTTCCTTTCCTATACCACTCCTATATGAGTCAATTGTTTGATCAAAATTATTTGGATCCAAAACCACAAATATTTGATCTGAGCCCGTCTGCAGTGGCTAGATTATGAGGATGTAGTTACAGCTTGGAGAATAACACACCTTTCTCCCTACACTCTTCCTATGGTGGCAAGAATCCCAAAGCCTACACTCGATCTTTCGTATACATGCAATTGGGTTGGGAACTAATCACTCCCTTCCCCATAATATCACCGTCAGACATGTTCAAAATCATCATCCAACATTACAATCATCACTCTCATTTAGTGAACTTCATCACAATATCATTCTTTTTCTACGTTGCATGGATCAACCCGTTGATCCATGGTTCGACACGCTATATGGTTTTTTTGGCATGCTCTTACTACCACATCTACGCATTAAGCTACAACATGGGTTTCTCCGCATCTCTCTTAGGTACACATCTCTATCTACTTTATGTTACCAAGATTTCCGCTCACCAACATAAAGTGGGGGAAAATGTAGTCATAAAATCATGCACTTACTATTACATTTATACCACCAAGTATGTTGTTTTATATATGATCTTGCTTAAGAAAAGTATTCATTGATGACCTTTCCCTAAGTCATGTCATTAATAGTTGGTCGTCATCATCATTTGTCTTGCACAGTCATTAGTTATTTACATAGTTCTATTCATCTCTCAGGGAGTCTCAGGTGTTGTTATTTGGTCATTTGTCATCTCTAGTATTTGAATAGGGTGCCTAGGGTAGGATTAGGGTGCCCATGGGTGCCCCGGTCCTTAATTTTAGGTGCCCTGGTCCCCATAGCACTTGGGTCTAATTTAGAGTTTCAAGGTTGGTCTTTATAATTTTCCCTCTCATTCCCCTAGGTACTAGTTGGCATGTTGGGTCATTAGTGTCAAAATTTGAGCAAGATATCCCTATATAAACATAACATACTATCTTATGGGAAGACTACTTCTACTAAGGGTTAGTTATCTACTAAGGCAAGGGACTATATTTGGGCACTATTCGCATCACACACTACATAGGAAGGGTTGTATTCATTCTATTCCATCCACCATTTACATTTTACATCTAGCTATTACCCGCTACTTTGGCATCATTGGCGCTAGGGCACCCTAGGCACACGATTGCAAACACATGCACATAGAACTACATTGGGTATGAGAAGTAGTGCAACATGCTTAGTTGTAAGTACAAATTTGTGGCTGCTAAGGACAGTCTGACCCCTTCATCTACATCTTTATTTTTTAAGGGTTTGATGTTTTTTATGGGGGTTTGTAAGTGAAAATTCATTGTAGGTTTACGGTGTCATCAACAAAGTTACAATGAAAATCATGTGATAAATATTGAGACATCGCGAAGATCTAACGACACTTCTAGATTCAAGTCCTGAGTTGTTTTACAAACTAGAGTGCCCATACTATAGACTAGGGCACCCACAAGTGCCCTGATACTCTTCCAGGAACCCCAGTTTGGTCAAATATTCATCTACTATAATTTCCTAGGTTGTAGCATCATACTTTGCTCCGGCCGCACATCATCCTGTTCAGTCCCGAATCAGAGAGAGGTAAGTCATTTTCAAGTTAGTACCTTTTTCCCTCCCATTTCAATTATTTTATTTCATTTAAATATCAAATAAAATTAGTTAGCATTTACATTTCAGTTTATACTAGTTATTTCATTGTTTCACTTATTTACATTAACTTTAAAATTCATATTTTTAGTTAATCAGGTGATCCAAACCCAAAAAATCATCCAAAGCAAAGATCCTCAACTAGAATCAGATTACTCCTTATGTGGTAATTCCAAAACCACAATTGTATGGATTTAGAAATTGCCATGTAGTGTGAAGCTAATTTGGCAACTTTAGACATTTTTTTAGGGCCCTAAAAACTTCATTCGTGTGAGCAGTGAAAAACTTTTAAATGAAAGATAAACAATGTAAACACAACAAACCTTTCTCCAAGCTCTCCTTTGAAAACCTCAATGATAATATTGCTGAAGTATTAAACTTGTAGAATATTTGAATGGTTGGATTATGAGTGCTCTCATTAATCTCTAAATAAAGGAATAATGTTACAAGAAAATGATCACAAGGATTAAAGCTTCAAGGAATTCTCCTGGGATTGTTTAACATTCTCCAATTAATTTAATTAATTCTAAAATTATAATAGAATTATATTAATCAATTCTAAAGGGTTATGATTTAAATGATATAATTAATTTAATTAATTCTAAAGGGATGTACTCTAGTAGGATATAAATAATTTAATTAATTATAATGGGATGGAATTAATTTAGATAACTCTAAAGGGTTTTATAGGCTAGAAAAATAGTTTTTACATTTTCCCCTCTTTAAAGTGTTATTTATCATTTTATAGTATAGTAGACACATAGATTCTGAAAGGAAGACAGGGAAGCCGATGAAGCATTTAGATGCCCCAACCAGTGTGGATCGGGGTTCATTTTAAGAGACCTCTTGGAAATCGAAGGTGGAGAAAGTATTATTACAAAGTGATGAAAAATGCCACGATCATTTTATATAGACGCTACGACGGGAGTAGACACAAAAAAGATTAGTGTCAAAGGAAGACATCCTCGACGCGGGATCAATAGACCGATGAAGCATCATTTAGATGCCCCAGGTCTGCTGACCCGTCAATGCATTTTTTTGATGTGCGGCGACAAAAAATCTGTCGCGCGCCTGTGGATCTCATTGAAAAATGCGCTCATCAAATCAGGATGCCGTGGTGGTCATAGAGGGTGTTGTCGCGTGCTTAATGGGGTGATGTCGCACGTCAGCGAGGAGATGTCGCGTCGCCGAGGGAGATGTCCGCGTCCGAGGAGAGATGTGCGTCACCGAGGGAGATGAAATGAGGGGGATGTCGTGCGTCACCGAGGGGGAGGAGGGGGATGTGAGGGATGTGTGTCGAGGGGGATGTAGCATGGGATTTCATTTAGGGGGAGTCGCGCGTCACCGAGGTTAAATTTAGAGAAACCTCTATTTTCTTGCTCATCGAAAAAATCTCCATGTGCACACAACAAACTCTTTTTCACCATTACTATGCGTCAATAAAGAATCTTATGTTTAACCTCCTTTTGTGTGTCACGATAAAACGCGCGTCTATAATACAGGATATATCAATATTATTGAAAAATGTGAAAAATGGCAAATAATCTAGGTTTATATAGGGGATATTTTTCAAGGGTAGGCGGCCGACCCCTAAAAAAATTAAAGTGCATAGGCACCATGGCGAAAAATTCACCTTTTCAAAATTTTCAAAAATGGAATATTCGCCATATTACGAAATACTAAAATTTTGAACCAAGATGTTAAGGGAATGCCCTATCAAGTGGATGGGTGATGCAAAAAGCGGTGGATCCAGCTCGCATTGAAGAAGAAAGGAAGGATTTGAAGGATGTGAGGATTGTGTTTGTGGCATGGGAGGAAAAGGAATGTGAAAACATGAGATTTCATTTAGAGTGTTAAATATAGAGAAACTTACCATAGATTTTTCACCATGGTTACAAAAGAATCATTAGGTGTGTGGCTAAAAGGCAACAAACAAAAGTGAAAATGTAAAAATAAAAATATACATGAAATATGGTTATAAATGAACCAAGATGTTAACATACTACTTGTTATTGGTCCAAAGCAAAACAAAAGAAAAAAACCCAATAATAAAATTAATGCTATAAACAAAGAAATAATGAAATATGTGTAATCGGTCCAAGTAATAATAAAAACAAAGACTTTGAAATTAACTTTTCCCCTAATGTGTTCCACAATAATAAGTAGATTTGAATGCCCCTAAGCAACAATATATGCAGAGGGATTGGATCGAACCAAAGAGTGGAGTAATCTTAGATACTCCTCATGACACTCTTATTGGATCCCATTGAAGTGTAATATGAGATTGAAAAGGGTCATTTCCCCAAACACACGCTGAAAAATGCTTTGAAGAGAATGAGAGCCGAAATTTCCCAAATGAGGATACATGCGAGGGAAATAAGTAATTTGACTTTCCCCAAGCTATGATTCTGACATGCAAGGGAAAATAGTAGTTGTGATAGTCATAAGATGATTGGAATGACCACGAAGGTAGGAATGAATTGTCTGATTTCATTGATTGTGTTGTTTTGTTTGATTTTTTTGTAATTTTTAGGATTTTTTTATTATTTGGATTTTTGTGATTTTGTAAGTTGTGAGTTTCACATGTGTGTGTTTGAATTTTTGATATTTTGTTGAATCAATTTTATTATGGCATATGTTAATTAACACCATGATTAAAAGCATACACAAAAGAAATTGTAAAATTATGACAAGACTATAAAACAAACCCTTAAGCATCGAGTAATACTGAGATGCACCGAGATTATAAACAAATCAAGATGTTAACAATACTACTTAAACAAGATTAACATCTAATAGAAATAATGTAACACAACTGATATTAACAATATGTGACTATTCCCCTAAAGTGTTCCACCATGAATAATAAACAAACGCGAATGCCCCCAAACAATATCTTAGAAATACAATGGGATTGGATTGGTATGAAGAGCATAGTAATATGAGATACTCCTCATTACACTCTATCAGATACCATTGAATTTTGATTTGTATTGGATTAAATCAATTTTCCAGGAAAAAACATTGAGATGTGAGGAAAACATGAAAACCAAGTATGCCACAAGCAAAGTTATATCATGAAGGCTCAATGATTGTTTTTCCTATGAACATAGATATATGCCATGGGAAAGAAAATAGGTTCTCATAAGATGATCTGAAATGATCGGAAGGAGTGTTGTAAAATAGCGATATTGTTGAACTATGTTATGTAATTGTTGAGATTTTGTCAAACATTTTTTGAATGTTTTAAATTTTGATCTATATATTTTTTTGGTTTTTGCAGTTTAATATTGTTTTTGGTTTGTGTAAGTTCTATATTGTTTTTGGGATTTTTGAACATATTTGAATGTTTTTTGAATTTTTAGACATATTTGAACGTTTTTAGTTTGACTCGGTAAAAGTGTACACCGTTTGAACTCATGTTTAAACAATTGTAAGCATGTCATTCTATTAGAAGAATTTAGATGATATATTGATAGGATGTATCACTCCATTTGTGACTCCAATAACTAGGAAGATGGGAGGGCTCACCATCAAGAGCCAAGAAGGATGTGAGAACTAGGAGAATAGTGATATGAAAATGAAGATGAAGGATGCCAAGACACAAGGTAAAACAATGATCCCGTTTGGGAAAATGTAACTCATCTCTAGTCAAAATTACCTGACCAATTCCAAGATGATTTCACTTCATAGGTTTTGAAAAGACTTAGATCCACTGGTGGCCTACTGATTGACAAGATCTGGTTGAAGGAGTTATTGTCTCTCTTAACATGAGAAACTTCTTGGGATGTGTTTGATTAAGCACTTTTGATTCATATTTTATGAAGGATTTATTTTGTTCGATTTTTGTTTGAAATTCACTTTAGGAAAAATTTCCTCCACGCGCCCAAAATTGAAATTGTGCCTTTTGCACAAAAGTCATAAAAGTGCAAAAGTCTCCCGCCGCCCCATAAGCTCGCAACTTCACATTTTTCATTTTTCATCCTTAGGCCCGCTAGCCTGCATTTTCCACTTTGCAAAAAGTCTTCCCTAGGCCTGTCGGCCCACTTGTAATTTAGGCTTGACATGTGGCTTCTTTAGGCATTGGCGGAGGTGCGGATTA
The DNA here is from genome assembly GCA_018340775.1 of Taxus wallichiana var. yunnanensis. NCBI lineage: Eukaryota > Viridiplantae > Streptophyta > Pinopsida > Cupressales > Taxaceae > Taxus > Taxus wallichiana. The sequence goes on from CM031244.1 coordinate 780,294,016, forward strand.
ATTTTATACTTTACACATTTTTGAAACAAAAGCCAAAAAATTCAAACTGCCTCTACCGACCCACCTTCCTACTTTGACTTGAAACATGGCCACATGTCCCTTTTGTTTGGTGGGGTCATATGTCTAATCCTAGACATGTGGAGGCTCAATGCACATTTGGGACCTACCCCTAGATTTTACCTTTGAAGTTGCGCGGATGAGGCACATGGAGGTTTCCCTGACCCTTCTATACTTAGTTGATTTAAAAGCTAGCTCTGTCCCCTTTTTGACTTTTGGACACGTGGCGATCCTATGCTTGTTTGGAACTAGCCTTTAGGTCTGACCTTTGAAGATTCACCTTAGACAAATGGAGGCCTCTATTGTTTATTCTTTCCTAGTTGATTCAACAACCGTATTTGCCCCCATTTCAGACTTGGGACACATGGAAGCCTCGCGATCATTTGAGTATCTGCTTTGGGCTGTGTCTTTGAAGTTGTGCCAATGAGACACGTGGCTCCTTCCACAACCTAGCTCTATTTATTTTATACTTATCCGATTTGGGCCTGCTCCGCCCCATTTTTACTCTGACCATGTGGTGAGCCCACACTCATTTGGGAACCCACTCTTGGTTCTTCCTTTGAAATTTCACCAAGATGACACATGGAGAATTCCACTCACTCTCTATACTTAGTCGATTTGGTGGTTAAAATTTCAGGTTCTAACCATGTGTAGGCTTGGTGCTTTGTTTGGGGGTCCTCCTTCAGTGTTGATCTTTGAAGATGTGTCAAGTGATGCGTGGTAACTTCCGTTGGATTTGCCCCATTTTTATTTTTCAACTACTGATTTTGTCTCCTTTTCAGATCTAGGACACGTGGAAGATCCACGCTTGTTTGAGGGATCACCTTTTGCTTCGCCCCTTGAAGGTGTGTTGTTTAGACATGTGGAGGCTTCCACCGGTCCTTCCACTTTTGCTACAGCTTGTTGCAACCTTTTGAGACTTTGGACACGTGGAGGGTCTATGCTCATTTGAAGAATTTGTTTTGATATGCCTTTTGGAATTGTGTCAAGCAGACACATGGCTCCTTCCGCAGCATTGCTCTATATTTATCTGATTTGGGCCCGCTCATCTTTCTCCATTTTGGTTGGGTCCCTTCTGCTTATTTAGGAGTGACTATGTTGGGTTATAGATATGTGGAGCTACGCACTTTTTGGAGACATTGTTTCTCTTGTACCTTTTGGAATTGTGCCGAGATGATGCGTGGTGCTTTCATGAGTCCATTTATACTTGGGTGGTTTAGGCTTTGAGTAGAATCGAGTGAGAAGTCTGAAACTTTGAGCTCCTTCTCTGATTTTCACCTGTGAGCCTCTGGCCTCCTTTAACATTATTGGCCTCCATTTTAGAGCTTTCTCCTCCATTATAGAGTCTTTCCTACACCTCAGATTTGGATTTGAATGTGAGCTCGCAAGACAGAGCCGACAGTTAGGTTTTCTTCTATACATGGTCATGTTTGACCAATTTTGCAGAGGGGAAAATTGGGATAATAGTTTGTCGACTCACGGGGACATCTTCCTACTAGATGGAGAGAAATAGCCTTGGAAATATCCATTGGGCATGGAGTTCATGAAGGATAGCATAGTACTAATCTTGTCCCTAAAAACATGAGTCCGACTACTTACGCTTCACGACCCTTAACTCCGCCTCGTTTTTTGCACTCTTAATTTTTTCAAGAAAATCATGGAGATGAGATTCTGAGAATAGAATATTGTTTTCACTTGAGGTTTTCACCTATCCTTGGAAATGGACTCCCTCGAACTCATTTTACTTACACTACATTTATTTCATTTGAGATTAGCAACTGTTACATGCAACTATGGGTCTCTCTGCTGCTAACACTGAAGGGCCTAGCGTATGGTACCTTTGGAGCAATACGAATCAAAAATTATTTATAAATACTAAATCATACATGCCTTAAATAAGACATGTAGAGTGTGTAAAAGCACTTCTTCTACTAAAAACAAACCTAAACTATAACAAGGCAATGTGCATACACACTTATAGGAGTAAAACCTATTGTTACCCTACACTAACGAAAGAGAAAAACAACTTCAAACAAAACCTGATACTGGAAATGCAAAGTAGTTGCCCCTTCTTACAATTTATAGCTATGAAGATGATTTGGCACTGAATTTGGCTATTGTTATGAGTGAAAAACTTACAATAAGCTAATCCTCCACCCAAATCATCAAGGTATCAAGAGGAAACAAAACCAATACCTATTTTAGTTGCTCTACATTTGGATTGAAGAGGCATTACAGCTGATCCCTTGTTCTTTAAGGCTCACCCTCATGCTTAGAAGCAAGTATGACTGGTTGTGGCTTCTCCCCTGGCTCCAATGAAGCCAAGTACCTGATTGGCCATGGTATGATCCAATGGATGTGCCCATTGCTCTAAACTTCAACTCCAAAAATGGAGTCTTCTTACAGATCTTCCTGGATGGATGATGTGAGAGGGATGATATCCTCATACTTTTTCCCTTCCTCTACAGCAGGTGTAGCTTTTGGAAGATCAAAATATTCCATCCTTGATTCAAGAGGCATGTTGTAAACTGGAAGTTGTGCTTGCACATTATCTTCCATGTCAGTAATATCTTGTTCTTGAAGGAAGAATTATGGGGGAGAAAATATTGCAATTTCAATTGGCTCCTCTTTATCAAAACATTCTGTTAAGTTTGATAGGAAATAAAAATCTTCACTATGCTATTATAGCAAGGTCTCTCCCTCTTGCATGGTGATCTTAAAATCTTCATTATTTTCACCATATGAAGCTTCATCTTCAAACATGAATCTAGTGAGTTCAAACTCTTCCAAAAAATCATACTTTTAGAGAGGTTGAATGGGAGAGGGGTCTATAATATCTTGTGCAACCGGATCATGATCCAGTGCCTCTAAATCTATCTTGGTCACCTCCATATGCTCCTCTTCAACTAGACTTGGAGCTGATTTTTCTTCTTCCTTCATGGATTCATCAATCAAATTAGGTCCTTCAAATGAAAGAAAAAAATATTCAATGATGCTTTCTTCATCAAGTGGTTTCAACTATGATTTCATCTCTTCTAGTTGTTCATCTTCAATTGGACTTGGAGCAAGTTATTCTTCCTCTATCTTAATTGGTTTTACAGCTTGGATTGGATCAGCATTCTCTTCAAACAAGGTGTCATTATGGACATTACATTAAGAGAAAATAGATTGTTGATCTTCTCCTTCTCCTTCTTGCTCTTGTTCTGCTGCAAACTCATCCTTAGCCACCACTGGCTCTTCAACCTTGACCTCCTATATTGGCTTAACCTCAATGGGATATTTTGATCCAAAATCAACACAAAACCTCTTTTACTACTCCTTGGGGCACCATTTCCTACAAGAGAATGCCTTTTTTTCTTATCAATGCCAGTGCCACCTTTCATAGGGAAATGGACTTGGATTTTTGAATTATAAAGGGGAGTAGTGTATTGTTGTGTACCTTGATGATTTGACTATTTTCTATAAAACAAGGGTAAATCACTTTCAAAGATATTGAAGCAATCCTCTAGAAATGCGAGAGCATGGAGTTTCTCTCAATCCTAAAAAAATTGTGTTTTGTGTTATCAAGGCAAGTTGTTGAGAAATATTTTCTCAAAGAAGGAGTCAAGATAGATCCAGAAAGAGTTCAAGCAATCCAACAAATTCCTCTTCCCACAAGCAAAAAGGGTATTCACTCTTTCTTTGGTAAGATAAAATTTCTGAGGAGATTCATTCTGATTTTATAGAAATGACTATGAGCATTACTCACATGATGAAAGGAAATCAAAAATTTGGTTGGAATTCCAAAGGTAAGAAATCATTTGAAGATATCAAGAAATCCCTTGCTAAAACTATCATCTTAGCATGTCCTGATTTTAACAAGGATTTTATCATCTATTGCTATGCTACAGAGAGTACCTTGGCTACTATGCTAACTCAGAGAAATTATGAGGATCATGAACTTCCAATTTCATTCATGAGCTACATTTTGAGAGCTCATGAATTTAAATATACTATGATGGAGAAATATGTTTTTGCATAGATCAAAGTTTGCAAGCAGTTGATTGTTTTTATATTCTTAATTCTCACTCTTTTGTGCTTGACGACACAACCATCAATTCTATTCTTACACAAAAGGAGTTTAGAACTAAGATAGGAAATTGGATAGAAAAATTACAAGAATATGACCTTGATATTAAGCCAACTAAGCTATTCTGGGGTAAAGGCTTATGTGAGCTTATTGCTGAAGGAGTTGATGTAGAATTTTCCAAAGAAGCGAGTTGATGTTCCCTGTTGTCCTCTTCCTTGTTCAACAGATGAATGGTATGTTAATATTGCACATTCTCTTAAACTTATGGAGAGTTTCCATCCCACTTGAGTGCCAAGGAAAATACATCTATTAAGTTAAGGTCTGCATAGTATGTATTATGGGAAATGCTTTGTTCAAGTGAGGCATAGATGGAATATTCCATAAATGTGTGGATAGAGCAATAGAAGAAGTTGTTTTCATATTTTCATGATCATGCTTGTGGAGGGAATTTATCTTCTGTTGTCACTACCCATAAGATCCTTCATGTATGGTAATATTGGCCTACATTGTTTAGAGATTCATCAAAATGGGTAGGTAAGTGTGAAGCCTGACATAATTTTGTTGGGAGACCTAAGTTTGCTTATTTACCACTCAAACCAGTAGTGATTGATGAGCTTTTTCAACAGTGGGGATTGGATTTCATTGAACTCTTAACCCACCTTCCAGTGTTGGGCATACTCATGTGCTAACTACTATAGATTACTTCACAAAGTGGGTAGAGGCCATTCCATTCAAAAGCACTACTTCTAAGGTGGTGTGTAATTTCATCAAAGAGAACATCTTGATAAGGTTTGTGGTGCCAAACAAGATTTTGATTGATAATGCTTCAAATTTTTATTCTTCTGAGATGATGGATTTATGTTATGGCTATGGAATTTCCCTTACTCATTCTTTAGATTATTATCCTCAAGATAATGGAAAAGTATAATCAACAAATAAGAATTTCGTAACCATCGTTCCGAAGCTTGTCAAGGAATCTCAAAGGAATTAGCACAAGAAACTTTATGATGCTCTCTGGGTAGATAGGATTACACCCAAAAGATAAATTGGGATGTCTCCATTCTAGGTGGTGTATGGTGTTGAAGCTCAGATGTCAGTAACAATGGAATTATCATCCTTGCACTTAATGAAGGCTATTGAAGATTCAAGCTTTATCAGTTCCTTAGATAAGAGGATCATGTATCTTCATAAGATAGATGAAGACAAGATGCAAGTTTTTGATAGAATCTCATCTCATCAACTCAAGGTGAAAGTGTTTTTATAAAGGCTAGAACTAGATATTTTCAAGTGGGAGACATTGTTCTACTATGGGAAAAATGACATGAACCTCGAGGAAGCCATGGTAAGTTTTATTATCTTTCACTTGGTCCTTTAAAAATCAAACACTTTCCTTGAGAAAATCCTTTCTACTTGGATTATATGGATGGATATTCTCTCCCACTTCCTTATAGTGGGAAATATTTGAAGTTGAAGTCCTAGGTGATTAGGCGGTATACGTATATGTGTATAGTGTTTTGGTTTTTGGTCATTCTTCCGGGTTTTGATTTTAGTCTTTCCTTTTGATTTGTTTCTTTTCATGTTGTATGTGTGTTGTCTTTTGTATTGGTTTTGCCTTTGAATCTATTTTCCCAATAGAAAAGGCATTGGTATGCTTTCCCATAATTTTTCTATGGGTTCTTGATCTTGCCTCATTCCTATGTCAAGTCATCCCTAGAAATAGCCAGTTGTTGTCGCCCTCAAAATCCCTCTCACTTTCCAAGTTAATTTTTGAAAATTTTGATTTGGTGCCTTTGAGAGATGTATGAGAAAAGTGAGAAGTCTTGAGAGATAAAAAGAATTGTGTTTTGAATTCGTTGGTGCTCGGTTTTAATCTCACCCTTTTCACTTGAAAATTCTTCAGTCTTCGCTAGTTTGAAGTATTTTCTATTTCCCCATCTGGATGCTTGAAAATATTTTCCTTCATTTGAATGTCATTGTCAATCCTTCTCTTTAGTTGTGGATCGCGTCGAGCTTGGTATTGTTTGAAGTTTCTCATTCCATTGAAAACAATTTGAAATTCATGCATAAACAGTGGGTTTTCCCTTTTATTTTTATAATTCCACAGTCATGAATGACACGTGTCAAATTTTGTCCCGACATCCTTGGATACGTGGACATATCTGATTGGATGCGCCATGGCGGGTTTATCTTTTAAACTTGTCATTTCTGTTATTTTTACCAAAGTGTCAAATTGGCCTCATTGCCTGAAGGATCTTGATTGGTTCAAATGAGCGGTGGCAGAAAGATGGGCCCTTTTTGTTGTTTGATGCTTTGAAAGGTCAAAGGCAGAAAGGCGGGTCCTTTTGGTGTTTTGTGGATTATGGTGAAAGGCGTAAAATGTAAAAAGAATGCCTAAGTATCGCAAAGGGACGCGTGTCCATTTATTACGTCAAAAGCAGAGAGGTGAGTTGTCGAGACACTTTCGGAAATTTGGCTTTGTTTCCATAAAGGGCTAAAAGTTATAAAGTGACCTGCAACCCCGCTCATGCCAAGGGATAAATTCAAATGTCGAGCCCACATCGAAAGTCAAAGTGGGATGGCGGGTCGGCGGAGTGCTTTGAGTTTTTGAGATTTTTGTTGAAAATAGTTAAAATTGTAAAAGTGAGCCATGACTTCATCGCCACTCAAGTAAAGCCACGTGTCAGGCCTATATCAGAAGCAGATGTGTGGAGCAAAATTTCTAAAATTCACAATCTCTATAAATATCATATAATGCAAAAAGGTGCCCCTAGGCCCACTTCAACAAATATCTTCCATGTGGACGGCCCTTTTTTAAAGTTGTAAAAGCAAGTTAACGGTTGTGATTCAATGCATCTTGTTTTCCCGCCAGAATGGAATAACAGAGGTGTTGAAAAATTTAAAATATCATATTCTTTACAGTTGGTACCTCTGAACTTCAGTCGAGCATTTATTCTTCAAGATCTTGAAACACTTATTTTAATTCCTAATTAGTTCTTAATCTTTTGATTAAAAGAAGTTGAATTGAATGTAACCATTTTTGGAAGCTATTTAGTGGGTTCTCTACGCCATTGTTTTGGGTTGGATCCTGGAATTCTGAAATGTAATAGATTTGAAAGTAATCAATACATAATTTTTTCCCTTTCTTCCTCTGCTATTCCTTCTTTCCTTGTCTGAAATCCACGGATCATTAATATTTTATGATAAGAAACTTTGTGTTCTTGTTTATATGATTTCGGAACTTTTTGTCTATGGAATTATATCTATTATGAAAGTGAATGATTCTATTCCACATCTCCCTTTCTCAATACGTATAAGGTTATACTCTATTATATATATTTTCTAGAAGTATTGTTATGTTGTTCCTCTCTCATCTTCTTAGTTCTTCCATTATTTCATATTGATGATCTTTGGGCATAAAACATTTAAAGGGTATCGGAATCATCACTTTGAAAGTTGTACATTTGAATATAAGTGTTTCTAATTGCTTTTAATAAGGGAACATCTCCCATTAAAGAGGAGGGACTTGATGTCCCCCGACTATGGTTTGTTAATGTACCATTTAAAATCCCAACACATCCACAACTTGGTTCTATTTTCCTAATTTATGCTTTAGAGAAAAGGTATAACCATGCAAAAATGATACCCACTTTGCATGCCTATCGTTCAACTTCTTTTGTGTATTCACATACTTCAGTTATTTGGTCTATAAATAACACAAAATCCTTAGGAAATAAGTAATGCCTCGAATGCATTAATGCTTGAACATTTGCATAAAATTCCACATCATAAGTAGAGTAGTTATTCCTTTCCTCATTCAATTTATTAATAAAGAAATCTATTGGCTTCCTTCCTTGACTTAGGAAAACACCAATGCCCGGATGTGAAATGTTAAAATACACCTCGAACACTTTATAAAAATATCATAGTGCCAAAATAGCAACTTATTTCACCCTCTTCTTCAAGAAGTTAAAGCTATCCTCAATTACCTTTGTCCAAAAAAATTCCCTTCCTTTTGTGAAATCAATTATAGGTGCTACAATACTACTAAATTTTTTAATAAACTTTCTATAAAAATTTTATAAACCATGAGAGCTTCTTACCTCTATTATAATATATGAAGTTGGTCATTAAATAATTGCCTTTATCTTTTTAATTCCATCTATACCCCATCTTCGAAATAATAAAACCCAAAAAACCAGAATCTCTTGCATAAATGTGCACTTCTTCAAATTAGCATAGAGCTTATCTTTCCTTAACACTTAAAATATCACCCTTAGATGCCTCAAATTTTATTCTCTTGTTCTATTGAAAATCATGATGTCATCAAAATAAACCACAAAAGACTTACCATTTTACTCTCTCGCAACACAGTTGTTCATCAACCTCATAAAAGTGCTAAGTACATTAGATAAACCGAATGGCATCACCAACCACTCATATAATCCATCCATGCCTTGAATGATGGTTTCCACTCATCTCCTTCTCTTATCTAAATCTGATGTTAACCATTATGATGATCAATCTTGGTGGAATACTTAGACCTAGCAAGGACATCCATAGTATCATCAAGGTGAGGTATATGAAACAGGTACTTGATTGTAATTTTATTGATTTCACTGATATCCAAGAAAATTATCCATGTTCCATAATTATTTGGTGTTAATAAATATATAGTTGCACATAGACTCATGCTCTCCTTATTATACCCTTTCTCATAATATTTTTCACTTTCTTATTCAATTCTACATGTAATTTGGTATCATCCTATAAAGCTGCTTGATTTGGGAGTGAAGACCCTAAGATAAAATCAATATGGTGCTGGATATAAATTTTGTGTTGTAACCCATCTCGTAGATCATGGAGAAAAATATCAGAAAATTATTCTATTAATTCTACCGCCTCTAATGGTATTTGTGCACTTATAGGTTCATCCTTATTTGTAACTAGCTAGGGCATAGCAAAACCTAGTATCCTTTTCCTCCTTCACAAATTCCTTTATAGAAAGCATATTTTGAGCCTTTCCCTCTTACTTAAGAGGTAGAAAAACTTTTTTTTGCTAACCTTCCAAAAAATATACGTATTCTTCCCCGTTATGAATAAATTTTGTATCAATTTCCATGGTTTGTCTAAAGAAGATATGACATGCAAAGATAGGAATAACATTACACCAAATCTCATCCTTATAACTTTTCCCAATAGAAATTCTTATTACACATGTAACATAAAATGATAAGAGATGTGTAATAAGTTAATTTGACTTTTCCCAATAGAAAAACTTATTGAACATCTCTTATAAAATGACCTTTTAATTTCATGCATGCAAATTTTAAGTTATTTTCCTCCAACATATCCTTCCACTCAAAAGAATTTCCCATGCTAGTCAAAAATGTATCAACTCCTCTGGTTTTAGGCTACCTCCATATTCTGAAACATCAACTCTTATCCCATCATTCTTTCCTTATAATTCTTGAAGTATCCTTTTTCAAAATCTAATGGTGTAACTTGTGCTTCTTCCTCTTCACAAACTTATTCTTTTGTTTCATCTCCATCTTGATTTCCTCTCTCGGGATATAATCAAAAGAAGCTCAATAAATTTCCTATGCGAGATCTTGCATGTTTCTATTCATCTAGGAAATATCGTCCCCTCTTCCTCTTCTTACATTTTTTTTTCTCCAAATTATGTTTCTAATGCTATTTCCCATGTCTCATCGCAGGTATGTTTCATTGACCAAAAACGCCTCCCATTTTTTTCTTTCGAAGAAATACGGTTTTGTTGAAAAAAATGTAAGGAGCACCAATTTTCTTACAATAGCTAAATGCAATTTTTTATGCTTAATGGAAGATGCATGATTAGTTGACGGTCAGATAAAGTGCCTTGGTATTCTAGGTATAAATATTGCAAGGGCGTTGTTAACATCTTACAAGGACACTGCAGTTCAGTAAATCGTTGATTGGATACCATGCTCAGCTGTTTTGTCATGCCCTAGGGTAAGCTTCAAACTCATTGACTGCTGAAATGAGCAAGCACTTTGTGTATCTCTTTGGGTATTATTATAGATAGTCATATCTCTTACCAGATCCTTAGCGCAAAAACTGCATGATAATTTCAGATGCCTCCTAATCTCATTTGATCCTGTGTCTCAGTGTGAACCTGTACAATGCAGGACAGGAATACATCATCCTTCACTCAAATTTAAATTTCTTTCTTTCTAACTACTGTGCATCGTACACTTCAAATTGATTTTGAGGACATTCTTTTCAGTCTTGGAAGTGGTTTATGGCATAATACTTAATAAGGCAAGCTTAAAAAACAATTTGAAATGAGTTAAAATTTTCCAAGTCAGTGTTTCAATTCACAACGGCTCCTAGTAGTTATTTCATCCAAAATTCCAGCATTGTCAACATTTTCGTCAATGCTTTCCACCATATCTATACCATCAACATGAAGGTCCTGTATTTTCAAAAAAGAGAAACCAAGATATAGGCGCCTACAATCGATTCTCTTAGTTTTAAAAAATAATGAAAATAATGTAAAGAAACACACTGATAAAATACTCTGAGAAATAAGGCACATAGACGCAATTTGAGGCTCCTTTGGCGGTGATTAAGGGCTTCCCTCTGCTCATATTCAGCAGCATCTACCTCACTCAAGTACTGCAGCTGAAATGGCTTCGGAAGAATATACTGTCTGATGTAATTTTTAAGGTATGATTGTTATCAAAATTCACATATTGATTGGGATATGCGGGAAATGGAGCTCAAAGAACTTATGGTCACTTATTACTATGAAAGCGTATCTCTTACACAGGTAGGACTGGACGTATGCACATATTGTCACACTCTGTACTTGCTACGCTTGACCAGCAGGTAAAGACGATAAAACTGAACCAAATAATGCAACTGTCACTATAAAACCTTGTGAAAAGAGAATAAAAAGATCACATCATCAACAAAAAGAAGCATATAAATCAGAACGTGTTGCACTTTTAGAACTAAGCAAGGGAAAGGTCAGAAGCAGAAAATGGGTCAACTCTATAGTTGTCTATTCTGAAACTTTCGAGTGTGATTGTATTGCAACCGCTATTCATTGCACTAATCAAGCATTTTATCAAACAGTTCACGTGCCTTGTCTATGCTTCCACATTTTGCATACATGTCTACCAGGCAGTTGCACATACATCAGTGAAAATTCGTGTATCCATTATGCTTTGCTGCACGTCCATAGCGTGTGCATGTATCTAAGTAATTATAACGCATTTTCAACAAATCCATTTTGGGCATATCCTGCAATAATTACTTTCCACGATCCCACATTTTTTTGAGGCATTCTGTCGAACAGTTCACGTGCCTTGTCTACGATTCCACATTTTTCATACATGTCTATGCTTTGATGGATGCCCATACCTTGTTCCAAAGTTCCGATTTTGACACAGGCTGAGAGTATGTTGGCAAATGTAAACTCGTCGTGTTGAAGCCCTGTTTCTTGCATAGAGTGAAATAGGGTTACTGCCCTGTAAGGATAACCATGTCTTTTGTATGCTGCAATAATTGTATTCCATGAGAAACTGTCTCGTTCTTTCACTTGCTGAAACTCTTTACCGGCATCTATCAAAACTTTGCACTTGACATACATTTAAACACGGTTTTTATGAAAAAACAGTGTGTAGCAAATGCCATTTAATCACCTGTGATCAATGAAAGAGTCGACTGTTTTTCCTTGTGAAACCATGCACGTGAAAATACAGGCCTGCAATAATTGAAAATATGTAATCTTCAGAACATCTATATGAACTCTTTGAAAGAATGCCTGGAAAAAAATGTGCTATCAGGGACTGCCTAATGGTTTGTTAGATGTACTTGCAAGTGCTGTAGTAGACATCTATACAAAATGTCGAAGCATACCTAATGCAGATGAACTGTTTGAAAGAATGCTTGGAAAAGATGTGGTATCAGCCATTGCCATGATTGCAATATATGTACTAGATGGAATTTGCATTTGACGTGGGAATTGGAAACCTGCCATAATACCCTGCCTTTCCTCTGTAAAAGATCCAGAATAAGGGAGATCCATAATACTATAAACCGAATGTCAAGGAAAGAAATTTGAACTAAAAATTATCTCAGATGCCTATAACACACGGCGTAAGAAAAACTGACATCTAACTCAATTGTTTTAAAATATATATACTTTTCTATTCATGGTGTACATATTACGCGTAATTGCTAATGCACCAATAGGTTAATGTTATTTTCTTATTTACTGTGTCATATTCAGGTACAATCATCAAAACGTTTGCGGTTGCTGTTACATTCACATTGGCAATCAGATCATAAGGATCGCCTCATCTTAAAGGTTAGTAGTTTCGCAATTTGCTACACACCTGTATATGCTTTTCCACAACAATTTGTAGTAAGAACAATTATCAATCTGATACTTCCTCCATTATTTAATAAAGCTATTACGCCGGCCAATCGTTCTTTACCCAACATACAAATCTGTTAAAAGTTGAGGTGAAATTTATACTAGAATCTACTTTTATAGGCATTGAAAATTAATAAGCATTGTCTATGTCTCCTAAGTTTTTTAGCGCATCACGAAGCTCGTAAAAGAGGGTAAAAGTCCAAACAGTTGCTGGGGTTTTCAGTTAGTCCCTGTCAAAGAAAATACTAACTTTAAGAAGCAAGTATTGGAGCATGTTCCTAAATAGATTTACCCTCCATAGTGGAAGTCACTGTCCTACAGACCGTTTGATTTGTATGAGATACCAAAAAGCGGTTAGTTGGCTTACAAACATTACTAAATAGAAAGTGCTCTACAATCCAGAATGGATTCCAACTTTCAATACATTTCTGCACATCTTGTAATAGCAATAGATTAACAGAGCTACAAATATCCCGAACAGAATTTTTTTGTATCTCATTTGCTTCTTTTATTTCCTACCTCAAGCTTTTCTAAGTAAAACTTTCAACTTATTATCATGGCATCTTATAATGTATAAAACCATACAACCATGTATGGATTATCGCAACAAATGTTTTGTCGGAAGTGTGATTATAATGCTTAGTAAAGACATGCATTAGGCTCTGTCAGAGATGTTTGTAGCTTTAATTCTTATATTGGCTCCTCCTTCTAGGGCATCTTAAGAAAATTTCCTTTCTTAGATTTGACGTAATTGTTTTCATTTTGTCATCATAATAATTGTTTAGAGGATAGGCAAAAGGTTTTTAGAACTTGAAACTGTGTCTGTATATCTTCCTGAATTTACATGAACTAAACACCATTTAGTCTCCAACAAAGCCATCAATTTGCAAGAGAACTAGAGTTGACGGAAGTCTCAAATCAAAGTTAATGAGAAGTATAAAAAATTTAAAATCATAATAATCAAATGAAAGTGATCAAATCAATAGCAAATTTATAAACGAGGACTAGTAAATCATACTCAACTCTTCCAAATGCATTGACAAACAATAAAATTGAACGCAAACTAACCAAGATTATAGTTGGCTTTTAGGCTTTCTAATGAACTTCCAAGGCAGCTGGTTGCATTGGACACTATAATTGCGCAATTTAGAGGGTCCTTATAAATAGAGTGGGGCTTAGGTTGTGCAGTACAGATCCAATTGTTAGATTCTGTAGAAGAGAAATGGAAGTAACAAGTGCCTCATTTCTCAGTATGTACAAAGGAATAAAAATCCAAAGATCACCATTGTCTACTGATAAGAATCCACCAACAAAATTCCCCTTCACACCGGCATCAAAAGACTGTAATAACAATAAAACATGCCATGTGGAACAATTTGGCTTTGTGGGTCTGTTAGATGTTTAATTCATGTTATATAGTAGTTGTTAACTTCAACTGTGATGCAAGGGCATCAGTAATAAAGCTTCTTTCATGTCAAATTTCACCATGAGCCTTTTCGACCTTCTTTAAGAAAAAATTACAAGGCCTTGATCTGCGTGTATGACATATTCCTTTAATTGGCTCTTTGTTATTCCTTGAAAAAATGATCCCGGAAAGCAATTTTTGTGGTTAACATCTTCTGTGGTATTTTGTTTTTGAAATGAAATAAGAACCACTCTCAAATAGCTTGTGGGATTGAAATTTTAAGGATGGCTGAAAAGAACTTAGACTATGGACAATTTACTCATTGTGAGCTGGATCCATTTGATGAGGGTCATTTACAGAGGATGTAAAGTTTGATAATTGGAGATGTTTGGTTTTCTATTGTGTCAGGATTCAGGATAAAGCAGCCACAAATAAAAATGTCAGTTTGCCTATATCTAATGGCACGACAAACTCTGAGGTTGAAAAGAAGTGGAATCTGCAAGTAAATTTCTTTATCATTTTTATTCTTCAATTGTAGATTTATAATATAAATTGCGACTAAAAATTTGAACTAATTTCCTGCCTCTTTTTGGGGCATTCTTATATAGGTGCATAGTGTTCCAAATTGTAAATTGAATTTTAACTTTTCTCTGTACATAGCTTCACATTTTGCACTCATGCTTAGTCAAAGATTAAATCTTAGCACAATTCCAGGCTACAGCTTGAATTCCTAACCTTTTTCTCAAAAATTTTGCAGTTTACTACAGTTTGGATTTCAAATATAGTTTACTTTTTTTGTCAAATTTTCTCGGATTTTTCTACAGTTTGCACTCGGCAGTATAGCCACATGAAATATTAACTTCATTTCAAACAATAGTTAAAATTTCGGCCTATTTCCTTGCACGTTTCTTCATTTTTAGGTGATTTACATGAAATCTTTTACCTTAATTTTCCACTATTCTACTACACGTTTGGTCTAAAATTTTGCACTCTACTACAGTCAGATGATTTCTGTATTGAATTTTGAAATACAATTTTATTTTTTGTTGCTTGTTTCTTGATAATTTCACACTCCTATCGAATATGGTCTATATTTTGGTATATAGAGTTCAATTGTTTGATTATATTGTCTCAATTTTTGAAATGAACATAATTTTTCTAATATAGATTTCGATGTTCAAAACTTTGATTGTCTTCAAGATCAGAATTTACTCCCAGACACAGGCCCTGGCAGTGTTCTTTTCGACTATGTCCTCTGAGTGCCTCAAGAAAGTGGAGCTCCATAATGGTCAAAATGCTATTGTTGCTGTGAATGTTCATTATGGATACAATCAGGAAGACTCTGTGGTTTTAAACCATGCATCAATAGATCGTGGGCTGTTTCGAACCATGCATTTCCATACATTCACATCAGAGACAGATTGTGATGACAGTAACTCTAAAAGTTCATCCAAGCTAGACTTAGATTTTGGAAAGCCAAACACAGCAAACCCCAGGGTAGATAAGCTTGATGATGATGGATTGCCTTATGTTGCATCATACCTATATAGTGGATGTAAAATGAATGGATTGAGTTTCAGTATCATTTGTAATTATGTTAAAACCTCAAATACAGATTATTATTTGGCTTCATTTGAGCCCTTGAATAACCTTTGGTGCAAATATAGAGGAAAAGAATCAAGAAAACTGTATCTGTACAATAGTCCGACATGGGAAAGCCTCTTTTTAGTGTATTTCTTCCATACAATTGTTTCTTCTCACATAGAACAACAGTAAGGTAGAAATTGATAAATATAAGTAAACATTTATTGTAGCGGCAGTTGTATCCTGTAGAAAGTTGAAGGCTATTACAAAGCACTTTGAAAATTCCTCTAAACCCCCTATAGCTTCAAATCCATATAGACAACATATGGCGACATCAATTGTGCAAAATAGAGAGAAAATTTGAGGGAACATGTTTTATTCCATAAATTTTTGTGTCCAAGGGAGGAAACATGTTTTATTCCATAAATTTTTGTGTTTAATGCTTTAGGTTATTGTTATGAATTTTTATTTCACCACTAGGTTATATTAAAATCTTCCATTTCTTTTCTTCTAGAATTTAGGAAAAATTCAAAAAAAATCATGTACAGTGCGCCATTGAAAATTTATACCTAAAGCCCTACAAATTAAAACCTACAAGGATTTGCCATAATTACTATTATTATCAGAATCAATGTTTTTCTTGCTCGGGGTCGGGGACGATTTGCCATTTACCAATAGAATTGAATCTGCAAACAAATAAAGAAACTTGTTAACAAAAAGTATCTCAGTCCAAGCCATTCCCTAAATGCAATTCCTTCATTTTATCCAAAACATCATTGGTATTGACAGTTCAACGAGTATTTCTAATCACAGCTGAACTTGCATTTTCAGTTACTTAAATTTGTTTGCCCTGCAGGAAAATAGGTTTTTAGTGACGAGCTTAAACAATGAAACTCTATGTTTGATGTGAAGAGCTTTTACAGCATACGAGTTGTTGTTGATTGACTGTTAACACATGAATCTTTTAAAGCATGGGCTCTTTAGCACTTTTTAGTATTTTTGGACGTTAAAACGTGTGTTCAACGCCATTCAACATGAATGCAGCTGCTGTTTACATGATGCCAATTGAATGGAGGTACAAGAGTAAGGGACATAATGGCAAGGTAGTTATCCACAGCTGCCCCGTGATATAACTGACTCTGTTCTTTGTTTTATGTATATTGTACTTGAAGTTTTAAATGATACCTTGCCTTTTTACCGAGAGGGTAAAACCTCTAAAAATGTAGAATTTAATTGGTTCCATCTTTAATGTGTGTTCTCATTGTATAGTTGTCCAATTTTCACAACCATTTTGACATTATTGAGCTAGGGCAATAAAAGCTGCTTATTTTTGTTAGCATTATGTCACCTTACACTTAATTGGATTGTCAATAGATAAAAAAATACTCTTTCATCATAGACGTAATCATTCTATCATTTAAACAATTCACACTATGATTTAGCCGTAGGCATATTTTAGTTAGTTTCAAAGTTGTTCAACTAGAAAAAGCCTCAACTTGTAGCATCTAATAATCATTTGGCATATACATCATATATATCTTTCATTGTGTAAAACAACTACAAGAAACAATTTGGGTTGAATCTTATTCACACAAGTGTGTCCAAAAATAATTTATTAATATTAAAAAGAGAAAATGCAAAAGGGTGCCTAAATGTTTTTAACCCTTGTTATAGAATGGTATGACTATTTATTGAATTAAAATGAGATCATAGCTCATTTAGAACCTACATGATTTTATTTATATCTTATCAACATTCTATACTATTAGTACAACAACTTATTCCTTGGACATCTTATATTTTTTCCAATGGTCTATAAAATTTGATTTCCAAGTAGCTACAATCATTGTAAGAAAACATGAAATGAACACTTCAATACAAATAGTGTGCTTGCAAGATGCCCAATTATATCTCCAATTGTTTCTTTGACTACACGATTCACAAAAGCACATTCGATTTCCAATGCACTCTATGAAACAATGGAACAATTATGCTCCTAACATATACTACGAATTGTAGGCAAACTGTAACTACAAAACTTCATCCCAATGGTTTCACTCTTACCTGTAATCATGTAAAATCATAACCATATTTTAGTAAGCATATGATTACAATAGCATATAAATACACAAACATTGCACTTCTCAAAT
Organism: Taxus wallichiana var. yunnanensis; assembly: GCA_018340775.1. NCBI lineage: Eukaryota > Viridiplantae > Streptophyta > Pinopsida > Cupressales > Taxaceae > Taxus > Taxus wallichiana. Next base: position 780,311,703 of record CM031244.1, read on the forward strand.
AATAACAAGGACCACAACAATATAGCATAATTACCTATCATAACTGTAGAAGATAATAGCTTTGGTGAAATAAGAACTACATGCAAGCTTGAAACTAAAAATTGGGATCTACTCCAAGCCCAAGTTTCCACAACAATAATTGTATCATACTTTGTGAGAAAGCTAATATACAACTAGAAAAGTAAGTATGTACATAACTTGGCTTGCATTTGCATATAAGTAATGTTCCTCTTCTAGTCAAAACTCAGAAAGCTACACCAGCATTTTCCTCTTTCCTGAATTGCACATATGCATTACCATCCTATAACAGATAAGTGATATTAAAAATTACATACAATACACAACAAAATCCAAAGTAACATCAAAATGCTTCTATGACTATACAAAAACTGAACTAGGGAATCAACATCACCATATATGTGTATGGGGGGAGAGGTGGTAGTGGGGGGATACAACTAGCTTTGGAAATTTGACCACTTGACGAAAAGAAATAGTGGCTTGGCTTTCATTGTTTGACTTCGCTTATTCTCTAGCTTGGGAAGTGTTGATGTATAACCATATTTAGTGTGTTTTACACCCATTATTATGTTGGGGTTCCGCAAATTTTTGGCAATTTTCTTGAGAGGAATGTGTTAATTTGGAATTGTGTAAGTAGTTCTATGAGTGATTAAATAACTTCAATAGAGAATTGAGTCATGAAAGAGATAGAAGGATATGTTATCTAGGCTTAGAATATACATCCAAGTCATGAGTTAGGGATATAAAGCTCAACGTTGTCATTGAAAAATGATAAATTTCTAAATTACGTGTCTACAAGTCCAACGAGGTATCCACAAAATCCCCTCCACACCCTAATACCTTTAATTTCATGTGGATATGTCCAAAAATCCAATTATAAATGTCCTCGATTATCACATTGCAAAAATATTAGGTCCTAACATTTCATGAAGAAGTTACTGACCTTGGAGGTGCAAAATGATAGAGCCTTGTAACATTCATAAAAGTCTCAATTGTTTTCTCCCATAGAATATTGTTATAGATTACTACGTAGAATGAGTTGAGCAACAAATGATTATAATCTGAAACAAGATGGTGCAATTTTTCATGGTTTATACTTGAGTATTCATGATTGGTTGTAAATCAGTGCGGGGTATAGGACAACAAGTGGATGGTAGTATTCAATTTTCGAGGACAATGAGACAAGATAATAGTCCAAAAACCATTAAGAAAGGTATACAAAGAGTGAATGGTGACTTGAAGGATAAACAATAGTCAAGACCAAAGGAAAGGTTTTCAAGGATAACGGTGGGAGTGTATAGTAATAGGGAATAAATAAGAAACTTGGATTTCTCACCTTTCTTTACTAATTGTCAGTTGATTTAAGGACAATGTACTAGAAGGAAAATAGTTGAGGCACTAGTTGGAAACATCAACCAAAGGTTTTTTAAGACCAAGATCATTTCAATGAATTCCACAAGATAAATTTTGTCATTCCTACTACATTCATAGATGGTTGATTGAATGTGTAAACTTATTATGAAGGTTATTGACCTTGTGGATGCTTCTTATGGTCTCATTTTGGCAAGATACAATTGTGGGTAAAATGAAAAAAGTTATAAGGTGAGTATTGTTGTTACATCTTCCCCCCCAATATATTCGTCTCTTCCTCTTCGTTTCACTCCTCCACATAACCTCGCCAATTTCTATGCCTATTTTGTTACCCTATCGACATCTCCATTGAATTGTCAGGGTGGGATTGTTATTAAAGAAATAAAACAAAAACTTTCAAAAAATTAAGTGAAATTATAATATAAATAAAACATTAAAATCATTAACTAGTCTAAATACTTCTCCGCAAGTAATCAATTTTGATGAATTTATATAATTAATAGAATCTAATATGAAAATTATCAAACATATAATGAAAAACCAAATTTAACATGAAAGAGTGCATATTGGTTGTGTGAGTGATGATAATTGAGTTATATTATGTGTTCTACAATTTAAGCATGAACAAGTGAAATGTTGTGAGCATTTTCACCTGGAACTGCATTAATTTTGATGTGCTTTGGGAGTCACATAATATTTTTCTCTTGGATCATCAATCTAAAATTGTAATATCCTATCCATGTAGTAGAGGATAAAGCCCTTTTCCCACCCAAGAAAGTGATATAACTTTTTTTTAAATTTTATTTTATTTTTAAACGCTTTTGATCGGAGCTATGAACTGGAGGGTTGACGGGAATCTACCTAATACAAAAGAAAATAGTTGAACAACCTAAAAAACATAGACGACACAACAAAGAACACTGCACAAAACCAACAAGACAACGCCAAACATGACGAACCAGCAACAGAGACCTCCACACCCCTCACACTTCACCACCCTGAATGGGGATCGAGCTAGAGGGACGGAAGAGATGAAAAAGGGCCTGAAGCCATCAAAAGACCAAACAAAAGGAAGAAAACCTCCTCTCGATCCAAACGCCACACACTGCCAATGGAAGAGCAAAACCAGGAAAATACCTTGATGCCGCGCCATTCCTGGAACCGATAAGTGCCAAAACAACTCAAAATCCCTATCATCGATGAAGAGCGACCCTCACCAACACGACACCATTCTGTCAAGAAACGATGAAAACTCCAGAGATCGCTGCACCAACAAACGTCCCACCACCAACTAACGACCCACCATAAATACGAAACCACACACAAATAGATGTGTAACATAACTAGCACTCACCCATGAAAACCGAGTCGCCCAAGAGTCACAAACATCCGCAATAGACCCAAGCCGATCGAATCTACTAATTCACATTCATGGTTTGAAGAAGTTTCAAACCCTTAAAAAACCCCAAAGATAGTTTCTTCTTGATTCTATGCTTGGGGAACCAAGATGGCAAATCCTTGTGTAGGAAGAAAAATGAAAACAATACATGACTTCCTCTAGACAGAAGGATCAAATCCGGCTTAAAAATAGCAAACTAATCGTACTCAAACCCCTTCCAAAAAAAAAACTCGGCAGGGATCAAACTAGAAGACATGGAGGTCAACCCCGCAACAAACCCTTCGCACAAGAAGAAAACCACCACATGGAATTGACCCAATATCCATAACCGAGCCGATCGCTTAGTGGAACGGCCGACAAGAACATAATCAAGAATATCCAACTCTACAGGCAGAACAAGGTCCTGTATCTCTTCCACCTTTGCTGAAAGGACCTCCTCACTCAGCAGAACCAAAAAAGACTGAGAAACCCCTATTGACTGAAGCACAAACTCCTCTTCCGGCACATGGTGAAAACAAGAATAAAATTGAATGAAGGTAGACACTAGCCCCTCGATCGGAAAAGGAGTAAACGAAACAAGACCGGAAGCACTCTTGAGAGCCGCCAGAAAAGCTTTCACATCCCGGCTTAAGAGGAATCCAATAGTCTAGTTAACTTCCTTAAGAAGCCCAGTGGCCAAACTCTTTGCAAGCGACTGGAGTGAGAAACCAGTCCTTCTATGCAACGCTCCCGCCAGTGAGAACATAGCAGTTCCAGCTTCACCACTTCGTTAAGCACCTTCGCCTCTCCCCCGCTCGGCCGCTAAGGCCGACGTAAGCCCACAAAGCTTCATCGACCAAGAACCCTAGTGCATCCATCCTCCAAGCTCCCTCCCAAATAAATTTCACACCCCATCAGTGATGTAACTAAATTGACATGATATATATATATATATATAAAATCAATTAAAAAGAATATTTAATATATTTATAGTATTTTACAATTAAATTGTCTAAATAATGTACATTCCTATAAATAGATAACCTATTGTTGTCAACTAAAATAATAAATTATTAAACTAGTATATTCCATAAGTGTATGTATCACAAATCTCAAAAAAATATGACGTTGATTCTTGAGCAAGGACATCCACAAATCTCGTGTGGACCCAAACAATTGCTTGATGTCAACACTTCACATTCACTACATTCTCGAGAGTGAATGTAAGTGTAGAAATATAGACGAACCACTTCATTTAAAGGTATCATCTCTTCATTTCAAACTTGTTACAAATTTGTACATATACATTTACAAATCTCATATCATGAGTGGTAGCATTTTGCGAACTATTTTATTTGAACTTAACATGAATAAATGAAGACTTTCGTGCATGTGCATATTTTATATCATGAGTGGTATCGTTTTGTGGCCAATTTTTTCGCTCTAAACATGAATACATTTGATACCGTTTTGGATAGTTACTTACTTTTGTGTAATTGTGTTAGTGTTGCATTACTTATATTCCTTCTATTTCTTGTTCTCATAAGTCCGTTTTAATGGAACTCGTATGAAATTCAAGTGCTTGTTATGGATTATCTGACCTTAGCTGGAAGTGAAGTAAATTTAAAAGTGCTTAACATAGGTGTGGTCCTCGCTAAATATTTGGCAATTTCTCTTTCAATTGTTTTTAGTATCTCTAATATTGATGCTTCATGCAGGTTGATTTGCCATTATCATTTTGTCACGAGTTGATTTTTCTTTTGTTTTGTTGATTTCCCACAACGACAGTGGCTTGCGAGCCTCAATGGTCACTCAAACTCAAAGATTTTTTGTGTGCAAAAAAAAATTCTGAGGTGAATTCACAGGGTAGTTTGGCCACCTATCTCATAATTTTTAAGGCAAGGTAATGTTTATTTGTGGGTTAGGTAGCTGGTAGATAATTATGTCAGAAAATTTTAAAGAACTGGATGGTGGTGTTGATTAATAATAGCCAATATATTGAGATTTATGTTGATAATGCAAGTTGAAGCCAAATGGAATTGTGTTGGTTGGTGCAGAAGAGAATTTAAGTCAACTAAAATTAGTTCAAGCCTTAGCATCTACTATTCCTAACCAAGTGTCAAATGTCAAACATACTTTGTAGTGCAAGAAAAATCTGAATCAATTATAGAAGTTGAAGTAGGTATGACATGATACTCTTCTCTATCTAGCAGAAAGCAATCACAATCTCCAATTATGGACATTTACCCAAGAAGAGTATTCAACTACACTACTGGCAACATCAGCACCTGAGTCACTACTAGACATTTACCCAAGAACATTTTGTCAAACATATGGCGCACATATTCTATATTACTGCACTTGGCATACATGGTAATTAGACTATTCAACAAATATATGCTCGGCTCTTCTTAGGCTTTAATGATATAGGATGCAGGAATCAATCTTACAAAATGGTTGTCCGCACCTGAACAAATACATGTTCTAGGTTACAAAGTAGAAAAATAGGGCTATTGTCTACCCTTAAAATATGTACAGTCTTGAAATATGAGTTTGAAAAAATCCACAACTTTATAACAGTATTTTTTGCAAGTTGTCATTGTTTCATTTTCCTCTTGATTAACAAGTATAGCTATGGCCCTTTGTGTACACAATTCTGAAACATGGCATCTTCACTCAACAATTTAATTATCAAGTATCCTCAGATTAAATGAAGTAGGCGTATTGGGGATTTTGCTTTCAAAAAAAGTCAGTGGGCAGAGGAAAATGGAGAGGAGGCCGTGAGAATGTTTTGTCAAATGTAGCGGGTGGGCGTGAGAGGGAATGAATTTACTTTCGGCAGTGTGATTCGAGCATCTGCCAGTTTGATGGCATTGGAAGAAGGCAGGTTGGTGCATTGGAACAAACACTTCACATTCACTACATTCTCGAGAGTGAGTGATAGCAAACTTACATCTCTTACTTGCATTTGTATTCAATTATTACACAATTAACTATTATTGAAAATCCCTTCTGATGTACTTTGCAACATTTGTTTTGGCTTTAATAGAAAATCAAAATTGTCAATCACACCCCTTATCAACAACTACAAAAATGATGGATGCATTTACTTAGCATGATTCAACAATTCAATGAAGGTGCGAAGTGTTTGTTAGCTTTCTCGGCTATGCAATACTGTATACTGAGAGAGGGGCCTCATAATCAACAAGCATATATACTACAAAAAAGCAGGGGCCTTCAACTAATTGGCCTTCTATAGAAAATCATTTTTTATGAAAAATACCGTAACTGTTGTACATTCTTGACACTTTCTATATTAAATTCACTTTGGGGAAATTTTCAATCTAATTGTATTTGCTATAGAAGAAAGAAATCTTCACTTAGACTTCTAAAGTCAGTACATCCAAATGTTTAAAACTACAATGCCATATATGTAAAATTGTAATCACTACCCCAAAAAGTTGCATGCTTTAATTTAGAAGAGATCCCCTTTCGCTACTGCTCAAACCAAATAATAATTACATAACCAAGAAAGAAAAAATCTTCAATTGCCGGACTACTATCCATGAGATGAAAAGTGTAGACAGTATACATAATAATTGCATATCCAAGAAAGAAAGAATCTTCAAATACAAGACTAATATCCATGAGATAAAAAATTGTGTAGACAGTACCATGAGATAAAAAGTGCGATACCTACATGACTTCAAGATAAGAAAGTATTAATTATCCTTCCAGAAATCAAATATCATATACCGTTTCATGTTCACATTGCATTATACACATGCGATTGCTAGTTAAACTAGTATATTCCATAAGTGTATGTATCACAAATCTCAAAAAAATAAAAAAAAATTAATTTCCATAATTGTTCCATTTCCTATAAGATAGAAATGATATTTTTATTATTACATGGTCAACACGCAAAGAAAAGTTAGTTGGTTGTGGATATTGTTATTATATGTCTATTTATTATTAGTTGGTTGTAGATATTATTATTACATGTCTATTTATTATTACGTGGTCAACACGCAAAGAAAAATTGATTGTGGATATTGTTGTTATATGGAGAAATCGAGTTTACATGTTTTGGTACATACACAATTATGGAGTCATTTTCCCTACCTAAAATTGATATTAGTGGTTACGCTACACCCAAATTACATGTGATAGTTTTCATCATGGGAATAAAAGGTTGATGCCGACATTGTGTTTGAGGCAAATTTCATAGAATACATACCCCTTAAAGCAAACAAATTAAATACTAGCTATGTCACACCCGGAAAAAATTCCAGAACTCTAACATATAACTAAGATATTACAAATTTTTAATTATAATTTTAAAACAAAAAATAAAAACACCTAAATAACAAATACACAAATATTAAATCTTAAACTAGAATGAATATATATATATATCCAACATTACCTCCTAATCACCCATCAACGTAAAAACTTTTGTGGTAAACATAATCAGCAACAAATTCATATATAAAAATGATCTTTTTTAAAGAATGTTTAATACATTTATAAAATTTTACAATTAAATTTTTATAAATAGATAATTCGTTGTTGTGTAACTAAATAAATAAATAAATTTAGGAAGCTTCCAGCTATACTAAACCAATCTATTCGTATGCATCACAGCTTCACAACGGTCACAATGTAACCGAATTAACTCCCAGATTTGTCCCATTGTCCGCATCAGATAGAATGGGAATGGGAATGGGATTACGTGGGCAACACGCAAGCTTTCTATTTATTTGATCTCACTTCCCTCCAAAGTGAGTTTGGTTTTTTCAAAAGCGGCGGCACAAATTTTTGCAGGTTCTTCGGCCAAATTCAATGTGGGTTTCATTTTCCTGGTTCAATCAATTCCCTTGTAGAGATTCAAGAGCAGCAGCGGTAAAGATTTTGATATAATAATTTGCAGATATGGGTAGGAAGAAGATTGACATTTGTTATGCTGAGGAGAAGGCAAAAAGACAACGTCATTTCACCACGAGGATGGGTGGACTGTTCAATAAAGCCCATGAGCTCTCTGTGCTGTGTGGTGTGCCACTCTGTTTGAAAGTTGGAGACGGAAATGAAATTGTATTGATGTATGAAAACAACTGTTCAAACAAGTGCTCCTCTGATATTACATCAAACAAGCTATTCAAAGTTTATGATCCTCTGTCAAAGAAGTTCTTGAAACTTGGTAATCAGAGTGCAGGAAAGCCTAGAAAGATGAGAAGAAGAAAGACCCAGATCAAAGGAGGAGCTCAATTGTCATCAAGAATCATGTCTGCATATGCAAATTCAGCTTCTAACCAAGTTGAGCAGTTGTTATGTAGCAATGCCCAGATTGCACATGAACAGTCATCGCTTCCACTTTCTTCTGCTTTAAATTCACATGAGCCCAGTACCCAGATTGGACATGAACAGTCATTGCTTCCACTTTCTTCTGCTTTAAATTCACATAAGCCCAATACCCAGATTGCACATGAGCAGTCATTGCTTCCACTTTCTTTTGCTTTAAATTCACATGAGCCCAGGACCAGATTGGACATGAACAGTCATTATCGCTTCCACTTTCTTTCGCTTTAAACTCACATGAGCCCAATACCCAGATTGCACATGAGCAAATCATTGTTTCCACTTTCTTCGCTTTAAATTCACATGAGCCCAATACCCAGATTGCACATGAACAGTCATGGCTTCCACTTTTTCTGGTTTAAATTCACATGAGCCCAATACCCAACAATTGGAAGATGAGCTTATTCCAGATCTGTGGAATGGCTATTATCCATTAATACCAGATTTTGATGGAGGATATATTAATGATGCAATTGCAGGTGCAGGTGAAGGAACAGATCCAATGCTTCCAGATTGTTTCTTGAATAACCCACATGATCAATATCACTACATTAATCAACAGGAGTACATATCATCACATTATATTCCAACTGGAGATGCAGGTGCTTGTACATCACTTCTACAGGGCACGGAGCTACTGAATTGTTTTTCATTATCAGATGCACAAGTTATTGATGAAATATTCCTCTCATCTACTGCTCATCATTCTTGGGAGGGTGACATGGAAGCCTACCAGTACCCATCATCGTCCTCCTGCATTCAACAATGCCCTAATGATTATAGTACAGAAGTTTTACAGCCAGAACCGGATTCATATTGGCCTGAGCTATTCAATATTGTATTTGCCGACTGTTGAAGGTTGTTATGCTAATGCATAATACTGTACATTTGCTTTGTATGCCCTGTTTAATGTAATATGAGATGCGGCCTTTCCAAAAATTCACCATTGTAAATTCTTTTGTGGATTTGGGAGTAATATGTTTTTTTCTCATTACAGAGTATATGCGAAAACCTTCCATCTGTTCTTTTGCTATTTTTTGAGTTGGGTGCGTAACAATATATTTGTTATCAAGAATTTCAAATTTCTCTGTTTTTCTTACTCTAATTTAATTTAATATTGATTTCTGTACCATATTCGTGGCAATAGTGACAATTGACAAAGGTTTGTTGGAAAGATTTTTCATCGCAGTTACTAATAATGATATCTACATCGGCCATATTATATTTAGATGGTCTTCTTCTCCTTTTCATCATCTTGACAAAGGAAGAATTTAATAAATTGGCTCTTGGAAGCCCCCTTTTTAAGGGCTATTAATTTCTATGTGGGTTTTTGGAAGCCTTATTTTTAAGGGCTGTTAATTTCTCTGTTAAACAGGGGGATCTTACTCTAGAAACTTCAGAATTCAATTACTGTCCTCCTCTTTTTTTCTAAGCTTGGAAAGCCTTCTTTTAGACAGGACAGTGTTATTACTTGGCAAAGGATCATTCTCCTTGGTGCTTGGAAAAGAGCCTTTTGAATACAATGCAGAGTTATCTCTGTTAACAGAAAAGTCTCCACTCCGATAAGGGGCTATCGTTGTCAACATCTTGGCTCCCAGTGAAAATTACAGAGACAGAAAATGAATTAATCCAAATCAAAATGAGATTCATATTCATTAGTAAGATTCAGGATTATAATTTATAAAATTTCAATGTAACGATGAGTCATCTTTTAGGTCAATAATAGTAAAACAGAGTGCAATTCTAATCCAGAATTACAGAAAAAAATAGAAAGTGCAAGTTGAAGGAGCTCTAGAAGGAGCCAAAGAGATGACAGAAGGTCCGACTTTTAGATCAGCAGAGGAAGAGATTTTCGATGTATTCTTGGCATCTCTAGGATAACATCGTCATTGAAGGAGGAGAAACATGTTTTATGGAAGATACAAGAGAGGATGAGCAGAGAAGCAAGGAAATCCTTATTTTGGAAGATGAAGTGGTGAGTAGAGTCTGCCAAAAAAAAACAGAGATGAACAACACATCTTTGTAGGCATAGGAGAAGATGTGAAGAGAGAAGGAATCCTCATTTTAGAGGACGAGATGATAAGAAAAGAGAAAAATATCTAATTGAAGACATTAGAAAAGAGAAAATGAAGTAAAAAGAGAACACCAGTGGTGGAGGAAGTGCCATAGTGGAGGGCATTTGAAGGATGAGCAGAAATGGAAGAGCATAAAGCACTTTTAAAAGTGCATAAGAATGAGGAGGATGGTTCATTTGGAGGGATCATGAGAAGAGATGAGCTATTTGAACTCATAGAGCAAGGAAGAGCAGCGACAGTTTTCTTTAAAGCATTTGAAAGCAGCATGCAAATCAACAAGGAAATGCAAATAGAGTTAATAGAAGAGAAGCTCATTGAAGAGACAAGTAACAGAGAAAGTTTTGAGCCATTTGAGCTCATAATATATGAAAGGGGATAATGGAAAATCCTCATCAGCACACAAGACACAAGCTTACATGTGGAAGGGAAGAGAGCAGCAGAGGAAGAGATGCAGCCATAAGAAAAAAAGATGTATGCTCATGAGGATTTTATAGTCATTTTGATCTTCATTAAGATGATGGAGGAAGGTTTGCAACATTTTTTTTTTGAAATCTTATAGAAATTTAGAGATGAAAATTGCTCATGAATGTGAATACATGTAGTTTTATGAAGGAAGAGATGATATAATGTGTCTATGTAATTTCCAAATAAGGTGTTAAAATGAATCTATAAAATATGTTCTAAATCATCATCTAATTTTACTTTTAAGTGTGGAGTATTCATGGATTAAAAATTTTTATAGGAAGCTCATCAATACTTTTGGGAGTGATTACTAATGTATTGCAAAAATATAGGAAAGAGTTTATATAGAGATCAAAAGTAGAACATATTTTGCACCTGTTAAAGGAAAGTGATTGAGAAACTAATGTTGGCATTCAATAATTTTAGTTAAGTATTTCTATTAGATTGGGACATGAGTGGAACAATAGTAGTTGCAATATTACATCATGAGGTAACGCTTATAACATATTTTAGTGATAATTTGAAGGATGTGAAATGTAACTATTCAGTGCATGATCAAGAGTTATACGCTATAGTATAAGAGCTCAAACATTGGAGACATCAGTTATTACTAAAAGAGCTTGTTTTATATTTATATATCATTCAACATTGTGGCTCATAAATAATCAGGATAAATTGAATTAATGACATATGAATTGAGTTGTATTCCTTTAAATCTATTTATTTCTGTTGTGACATATGATTGGAAGGTTGAAAAAAGATTAAGATGCATTGATAAGGATAATTTTATTAATGAATGAATTAAGAGTAGAAGTCATATAATTTTATTTTTTGAAGGAGAAATATAAAATCATGAATATTTTGATGAATCATGAAAAACTCATGAAGAACTAGTGATTGGAAATAGGACGCCACAGTTATATAATTTTGTGTAAGAAGGTTTTTTATTCTTAGGAACATAATTGTGTAGACCTAGATGGTAAATTTAGAGCAATTTGATTAACGAGAAGGATAGTGGAGGTTTAGAATGTCATTTTGGCTATGAAAAAAATTATAAATAGTAGGTATAAAATAATTATTTGCCACACATAAACATAAATGTCCACAAATATGTTTAAGAGTAATTTTTTTAGTTAGCAAAAGGGAAAAGTCAAAAAGAAAGGTTGTATAAACCGTGGCCTATTCTAGAAAGATCATAGGAGGATATAAGTATGGATTTTACTTTAAGATTGCCTATAATTTAGAGGGGAAATGATTCAATATTTGAGATAGTTGGTAGATATTAAAATATGACACATTTTAGGGCTCGAAAGAAGACTAGTGGTGAGACAAACATCACTAATTCATTTTCAGGTAGATTGTAAGGCTACATGGTTTTTCACGAAGTATAATATCAAACAGATATGTGAAATTTATAGAGGATAACATGGAATAAATTAAACAAGTTGAATTTCAAATCAAAATAGCATCCTCAGTAGGATTGATAGGTATATATAGTCAATAATATTTTGGGTTATTTATTATAATCTTTGATAGGGGTTATTCTTTAAAATGGGATAGTATTCTAGATAAAGTTGATTTCATGTATGATAATTTAGTTAATCAAAGTACTATAAATACACCATTTTAGAATATGTATGTGTCACATACAAGGGGAGTCACAGAGTTTTATGACATCTTAAGTGAACAAAGGAAAAGTGTATAAACAAAAGACTTTGCAAAGTATATGTGAGACGTGCATGATCAAATGTGAAAATAATTACAAAAGAGAATTATGCTCCAAATGACTACAAAATAGTTATACTTGTTTCCAAAAATGGCTTGTGAACTTTGCTTTTCCTTTGTTTTCCCTCTATTTGGTGGAGTTGTGCTTCTAGAACAACACCAAATAGCTATGACCTACAATTTATGCCTAAACTGCTATTTACAAAATGATTTTGGAAAAGATTTGCTTCTTAATTTTCTTCATTACAAATGACTAAAACATACTTCTATTTATAAAGCCCTTGAAGAGTGAGGACACTTGTATACACACCTAGTACTAATAAATTCAAACCTACATACAAAAAATAAAAGGCTTAAACTAGCAATCCTAAGTGAAATGTACAATGTAAATGCCGAATGGGATCTAGTGAAGAAGTCAAAGTGGAGGGAAAGAAACAATGGTGGAGAAGTGGTTAGAGGGTGGAGAAGTGTAAGGACAAAGAAGTGCAAGGATGAAGAAATTGAAATAAGGAAGCAATATGGAACTTTAGAGTTGAAAGCAACCACATGACTTTTTGGTAATTGTTTAAAGTAGAAAAGGTGGGTTGAAGGGGAATTCGAATGCACATTCTATGGGACAAAAAAACATGAAGATGTGAAGTGGACCTAGTATCAAAAGGTAGTGATTTCATGTGAAATTTGGATTAGGTTTTCTCTTTAGTTATCAAGAAAATGAAAAGGTTATTCCTCAATAGCAATCGTGATGGTGTCATATGTCAAAAAACACTACCATCAATGATATAACAACTACAATATAAGCATACATGCAAACCCGAATACAACATATGTTATTCTTTGTTTGGAAGAAATTGTGTCCATCTCCTTTGTGAATTATGAAAAGAAATGGGTGTACGAATGAAGCGTGGAGGAGAGAAAGAAAGTAAGAAATGTGTTGTGGAAACTCGACTAGGGTTTCCCTCATAAAAAATTGTGATGGCGTCATCATTCAAAGATGATTGGAAAAAAAGGGATACTGTGTGTGTGTGTGTGTTGAGGATTCTATTTGGATAGTGGAAATTAAATACTTACAAGCCAGACACCTATTCCAAAACATAGATTATTTCTCCCCAAATAATCTCGAGTATATGTGCACAACTTTATAGTTATGATATCATGTGAACTATTCATGTGAGCTTAAGGGGTCCAAAAAAATGGGGGAATTCGAATATGACTTAGGTTAAAAACCCAAATGCAATGCTTGCTTCTTGTAGTAATTATTTGTAACCCCCCTGTTTAGTTGTTATTTTGATAGACGACACATAAACATGAATGAAATGTTGAAAATTAAAAGGTGTGTTTTAAATACTTGCATATCCCACACCTATTCTATGGATCAAATATTTCCTACCCATATAATATATGTTATATGTGCTTCACGTAAGCATTTCAATGTCACAAAGATGCCGAAATAAAAATGGGGAAACTCATAAGGGTTTAGTGTTCAAAACCCATATGGAATTCTTGCATCTTGTAGCAATTTGTAGCTTTATTTTTTTGTTGTAAGCTCAAGTAATTGTAGGAAAATAGGTGGTGTGTGAACAATCATTGATAATTGAGGCCCCCAAGCCATCATGCATTTCAACAAGAGGTAGATTATCCATCAATCAAGCTTGCTATTTTTTTATTTCATGGCACTAAGGATTTTGATTGGACACTGATTAATTTGATATGTAAGACGTAGACATGCATGGAATGTTGGAAACTAAAAGATGGGAACTAAATACCTATACGTCCCACACCTATTCAATGGAGTAGATTGTTCCTATCCAAATAATATCTACTATCTATGCTCCAGCTTAATCATCTCAATCTCGTGTGCCACCAAGGATTTCAATTGGATGGTAGTAATATTGATTCGGTGTTGGGAATTTTAATAGGAATTAAGTTTTCCTTTACCTTTTCCTTTCCATTTATGATGTGAAGAAAATTCTTTTCCTCTTCATCATATTTATTATGCATGTCTTCCTCTTGTTGTAGTAGGTTTACCATCTTGTCAAAACCAACCATCGTATCGACATGTTTAGTGTTGTGACAAAAATGCGGTAAGAAGAGGAGAGTGCTATCATAATAATGGGGATGAGAGCATCATCTATGACCACTTTTCCCAGGGCTGTAAGTGAATCCCTCAACTCTATAACTCTTTTTAAGAACGCTTCAATTTTCTCATTCTTGAACTTCAATGTATGTAATTGACTCTACAAATTTAGTATGCCATTCTTGTTTTTTGCCTCATATATTGTGCATAATTTATCCCACACTTCTTTAGTTTTTTGGCATCTCGATGTGGGGTTGTACATCGTCGAGACACTCCAAACAAGATTATGAGTTTGGCCTTCGATCCGCTTTATCAATTGTCATTTTTGTGTTGTATCAGTAGTTGATCTAGTCAGAGTACCATTCATAATAGTCCAGATCTCTTCAAACTCAAGTTGTGTCTTGATTTTAGTCTTCCATGTAGCATAGTTGTTTCCTATGAGTAGTTATGAATCTGGGAGAAAAATTTGGGGGCATTGGTGCCCATTTTACAGAAATCATTGACAGGGTTTCACTCTTATCACTCCAGGTATAAGGTCTCTCAATCTATATACTTTCAGTCTGATATACTTAACCTTTCTATATACGTGCCCTTCCGATATACTCGATGGTACATGGAAGAAGCTCGCCCTTTCTATATATCCAACGGTACGTGAAAGAGGAGTTAACGTACATAAAAGAATTCAATACGTGCTACCAAGATAGTATTGAAAGGGGTATGTGCGATTATTGACACCGACTCAAAGAAATATCCTCATACGCATGTGTAACTTCTCTATATACTCGGATAATTTCTCAGTCTAGATTTATGTCATGTAATCGCTCTTAGACAGATGAGATGGCTCATAGTGTCTGCACTGTGACCTTATTACTCCCGTCGATTTAAAGGTTCGATGCCCAGACGATGTTGTTGTAGCTATATTAGGTGTTAAATGCAGTAGTAGTCACGATGACTTTACCTGTAAGTGCTTCCCAGAGGCACTGTATATACCGAACGCGTTGCGAATGAGATCTAGGATCAGTGAGTGTTTTAGAAGCAATTTATACTATTTTTTATTACAACTCTCTGCCAGTTTTGAGTAGTTACAATATTTTGGTTGACTATGGAAACCTAAAAATTAGTACAATATACTAAAGCTTGCAATTACATTCAAAAAAATTAGAAAAAATTGAATGGAAGGCAAATTCATTTTGTTTTGTGGGCATTGTTGGCCTCTAGAGCCCAATACGACTTGTTGAGAAAAAAAAATCGTAAAAAACTAGCTCAAAATGAAGTTTTTAGGTAGCCCTCCTTGGCAAAAAGTGCTCAGAATGTAAAAATATGCAGAGTGGAGGAAAAATGTTTTTTCCTAAAATAGGTTTTTCTCGCTAAATTTAGTTAGTTATAACTAAATTTGAATTTACCACTAAAGTTAGTGGTTCCACTAAATTTTCTGCCAAATTTGGTAGTGGGTGAGGGAGGGGGATTTGACCCCTTGACCTCTCTTGATGGGAAGTGTCTTACAAAAGTTATGCTAGCCACTTGGGCGGCTAAGCTAAATAAGTATGTATAAAGAGCAAATTGTAATTAAACACTTCCAAACTATAAAACCATACCTCTTTAAAAAACCACGGTTTGGGAAAGGTGGTTTTGAGAAAAATTCTAGCAAAGAGAAAAAATGACAAGTAGTTTTGGTGAGAATGAAGGTGGTTTTGAGTGTGTATGGCACCTTAGATCAATTTTATTCCTTCCTTTGATCTTGTAATCTCTTCCTTGGTGTATTCAATCCTCTTCAACCTTAATTGCAATGAATAAAGGTGGTTTTGATGAATTTGATGGGTTTTGAGGAATTTGATGATGGTATTGCTTGGGATGGGGCTGGGAAGTTGCAAAGGCAACTCTAGCTCTCTTTTTCTTGGACAAGCTTCTCCAATGCTACTCAAACTCTGATGCAATCCTCGAATATCCTTCAACCTGCTCTGACACAAAATACAATTTCACAAACAGGGACAGAAGCTTGTATATTTTATTAATGTGAAATTAATCAACCATTACAATGGAGTGTTGTAATATTTATACATATTGGACAACAATATACAAACAAATAAATGGGTTGCACAGGTATAACCAAAATCACAACAGTTCCAAAATACATCCGGGAAGCAACAATAATTAAATACAAACAAATAATAATTGTTACAACTACGTAACAATATAACCTATGCAATAATATGACAAATATTGTTATAAAACTTTATAACAATATATAAACTAATTACCTTATTAAATAATTAAATATTTTAAGGTAATATGATGCATAAATTAACCTAACATCCTTGTTGTCCATTTTCACCTTGGGGGTGAAAATTGATAACACTCATATTTATAGAGTTTCTGTCAACAAGGGAGAATCGCCGACGATCCGGGAAATATAGGAAAGTTGTTGAAACAACCTCCCAAATCAAGAAATTTGTTTGTGGGTGTGTTGGAAAATGATTATGCGGATCAAGGATATTGTTGGATGGTTAGGGAATTAATGATTTTGTTTTGGATTTATCTAATTAGGTTTGCAAGTGGTTATATGGGTTGGGAATGTTGTTAAATGGTTGAGAGGTTATAGATTTCATTTTTGGCCTTATCTAATTTAGTTTGCAGGTGGTTTGTGGTGGAGAATGGTTGAAACTACTTCCAAATAAGGCTAGATATGATTTGATTTGAATAGGTTTAGATATGATTTGATTTAGATTTAGTTTAGATATGATTTTATTTAGATTTAGTTAGATATGATTTGATTTTGATTTATTTTTTGTTTTAAGAAGATTCTAGGTGGTTAAGGATGGTTTAGGAGAGGATAAAATAGGATTTAGCAGTTGTAGAAGAATATTTACAGGGAATAAATATGATGAGGGGAATAATACTTAGGATTAGGATTTAATGTAAAATATGATAGTAATGGATTAATGTATAAGAGGATAGTGATGTGATACTAAATTTAATGTATAATGTGATAGTGATGTGATAATGAAAGGGGTGCTAGCAGACGCAGACATGGGAATTAGCGGTGCTAATTTTAGGTGTCTACACCATCTTCCAACGAAAACGATAGTAAGAGGATCACATCGGTGAAAGTCATCTACATTCCAACGCAACTCTTTTTCCAGCATCAAGAACCACACAAAATAGGTACTATGAAAAGAAACACACTCCAAAAATAGAAAGCAAATGCTCACACCACAATAATGTCACGACACCAAAATGTGGCCCCGTCATTGGTGAATGATGAGAGGTCGTTGATTGACCTCTAATCTGTAAAGCCTCCAGCCTCCGGTATGAAGCTTCTACCTCAGCGGAATGTGATCATGATGCTCAATCATTTATTTTCTGGACGTCGTGTGACACCGAAAATGCGTCAGTAAGGAATTTTTTACAACTTTTTGACAACATGAATTTAAATTTTTGACACTTTGGCTACACGATATATACACGATGTACATAAAATATTATGCCTCTTTTTTAACTTTGATGATTTTTTACAAATTTTTAAAATGAATCACAAAATAGACATGACAACGATGAAACTTAACCTAGACATGACGATATGATGTCGTTGACAAAATTAACAATGAAACTAAACTAAATCCAATTAAATAATAGATTAGACAATCTACTAACACTTTTGACAATAATCCTAATAATCACCTATGAAATTTAGGAAACTATTAAATCTTACTATTGGATTTTTGAAGGCTGATATAATAGAAAATTAAATATTTTTCCTCGATTTGATATTCAATGTTAGAAAATATAAATACATCAGACCACGACAGTTTGCATAGGAACCGTCAAGAAAGTTTGGGGATGCCACGAGGAAAAAATATCAATGTATTAATATTTGCTAACATTCCCCCCTTAAAACATTGTTTCTACAAATATCATATTTCCAAATAATGGATCCCCCTTAATCCAAACATAGTAAAAAGTTTATTACACTCTTCATGTAGCTTGCTCACCTTTGAAGTGGCATGCCATCTTTCTAGGTTCTTGGTCTTGGTGACACCTTAGATTTTCCCCACATAATTACCACAAACCTAGAAGTGACTTGAGCACATCCATCCTTGATAACACCTTGGTGGTTTCAGATTCCTTGGATTACCACAAACCCATAAGGCTTTCCGATTGCAAGTTCACCACGAACCTAGAGGTGACTTGATGTCTCAATTGTAAACTTTAGTGGTTTCTCAAATTTCCACAAACCCTTTACACAAGAACCAAGTGCTACTTTAGTGCTTTTGCTCCTCACAATTTCCTTCATTCAAGAGGTACCAAACTGGAAATCGCTCTGCATCTTTATTGAACAACACACATCAAAACAACATCACGAACAACAAAATACGAACACGAAAAAAAAAAAAAACAAGATTTTCACCAAAGCAATGGTGCGACCCTATCGTAGGCGATTGATGAGAAGACGTTAATTGTCCTCTGACCTCCGTTTATCCTCCAACATCCAATAACATGCTACTTAATTAGTGGATATAGCTTTGAGGTTCTGTATGATTCTCTGTGTCAATCGTACTCCTATCATTGGTTGTGACAAAACATGCAACAACAACCCCATTCACTTTACAAGCACCACGCAACTTAGATTTTGAAGGCACAAACACAAAAGGTACTTTTTTATATTTGGCCAATGAGATCAATGGATCAACTGGAAGACATATTCTGTTAGATTTTGCAGTCTACTAGAATCTAGCTTCTGGATGACAATTGTTGGGCTTCATTTTATAGTGAGCATCTGCAATTCTTGATCCAAAGTCCAACCTTGTTGTAATGTACATGTTATTGCACCTGCCTCTGTGATTCCAAAGAACTGTACCGTATCAACCACATGTATAGTGGAGTATGCTGCCAGCCTCAAACAACTAAAATACCTTCTTTGTGTAATTTTTAGCTAATGCAACAATAAAATATTACACTTCCAGGCTCTAGTTGAAGCCATGAAGAGATCCATGGACACCTGCATGATCATGTCTCCACATGCACTGACCTATGTTCCATATTACAACAACTTCAGGCATCATTTCTTTTACAGAAGATGACATGTGCCTCCAAAGAAATATTGCGTTGTCCATATCTTGCATGTATTGATCTGCTATTCTTCCCAATCTCCAACAAATATCAGTTTCCAAATATCTTGAAACACGTTGCTGCCAGTTATGCGACTCGATGAGTGAAGATTTGTGAACGATAGACACAATTCGTAGCCGCCCAGGGATTTAGGTTTCCACACAGGAAATGCTACAATTCGCTGCCAAGGATCTCCACACAAAGAAAAAATAGGTCGCAGGCTCCCTCTTGTCTCCCAACCCCCACAGATCTTCAGGTGTTGGACGCTAACATACATTGCAAACTTCAAACCATTTCTATGACCACCGTGATTAAAACGGAGATTATGCAGAGAAGGTATCCACTCTAATACCAATGATGGCTGATATAATATAAAATTAAATGATTTTCCTTGATTTGATATTCAATGATAACAGATATAAATACAGCAAACCATGACAGTTTGCAGGGGAGCTATCGGGTAAGGGGAACCATTGGGAAAGTTTGGGGATGCCATGAGGGTAACAATAACAATACATTAATATTTGCTAACAATTTTGAAAAAAACCTAATAAAATAAAACTTCAAACTTGAATCACTCACCAAAACTATATTGTACTGTATTAATGACTTATTACCAAGTTACTACACTCTAAATTTTTTGGATTCCGCAGTGAATACGAACTCACGAGCATCTATTTGCAATAAACAAGATCCAATATGGTATGATGGTGCCACCAATGGATATGTAGCAAATATGTTGCCTTCCAATTCACATGAGAATATGTTTCTCAATGCCCTCGTTATAATTTATTTGTACCGTAGGCAGGATAGAATGGAGATAGGCGAATGCTAAAGAGATATTGACATAGATGCAAAATAAATCTAGCACTAATATTGTCTTCAATGTCTCTTTGCATGCGGCTTGAATATTGACTCTTTGTGAGATTGGAGGCAACCCGAATATTGACCAATATGAGTCGAGCCAAATGTTGTTCGATGAAACTAATGCGCCATTTAATATGGGTTGGAAATCTTTTCACAATTAAATAATCTCCAACGCCAATCCAAATGTGAAAAATAGTGCAACGAAATAATAAAATTCATCGAATATACCATTGACTAGTAGATTCTATGGAGTTCAGGTAGACTCGAGTTCAAAAATGTAGAGAGAGGGATCGAGGATGCAAATCCATTGGAGTTTATAGAAAAAAATGAATGTAGATGAGGAGTGAGCTAGAAGCAGAATACAAGCCCACACGATCACAAGATCATTCAAACTAGAAGTTTGCAAAACTTCAAAATAGACACTAAACATACGACTTAAATGGAATATAAACACTGAACCCATACTCTCATTCTCAGGGGTGAAAAAATCAATGGCTGCCCTTACCAATCTTTTAAGATTCCATTATTCACAGGAACAAAACATAGATCGCTTTGATACCAAATCTTAAATTTGGACAGAGTTAACACAATAATGTTCTTCGTTTATTTCATATGAAACATATTACATATTTATAGGTCAAGATGCTCCTAGAAATAAGGAGTTAGATTTAACTATTCAACAATATCCTATTCATGTGAGTTTGGTCAACAACCAAACAACTCACACCAAACTAATTTATCTCTCTTATAATTATATCACATAATAAACCACCCATATAATGTCAGTGCTAATGTGATATTCCTATCAAATGGTTTTCCACTCATAAGTGTGCCACTCAAAACAATTTTTGTTCTACACTTTTTTAATATTAGGAATTTCTTTAATGTTTATCTAAAATGTTGAGGCAATGAATATGTGTACACATGTTTTCTTCTAAAATTTTTAACAACTTTGAAGATTCAATTAATAATAGTTTCTATTCACAATATGTATTTCTATAGTTTATTATTAATATTTCAAATTATTGAAGTTATTGACACCCTCATATAAAAATTTATTCTATTTTTATTCCTGAGTATTTTCTATTTTTGTTCCATTTATAAATTTTATGTGTTGTATTAGTTTTATACTTATGTATCGGTCATTCTAAGTTGTCACAAAGATTTTACAAAGTCATTAAAAAGTAAACCTTTCTAAGTTATAGACAATTAAGATGGGTTTAATACTCAACAAATACCATTAAGTAAGATTTAATACTCACCAAACATTCCATACAATATGCCAATTGTTTATATTACTTATTAATATATTATCAATATGTAACTTTGTAACAACACTTATAGGTTTTAACTATTAAAATAAAATTATGATGGTGGAAAAAAGAGAATGTTCAACCAAGATAACCATCACCCATAACTTCATTTGTGGGATCCATTTCAAATTTGGTCGTAATTTGTTTGCCTTGTCCATCTCCTAAGAAGCTTCCTTGGGGGTAAAATCAAAGGAGAAAATTCTCAAGCTTTGTGGCAACGAATTTTTTTCACCCAATGTCAAATGCATGGAATTTTTTTGCTTCTTTATTTTTCTAATTCAACATAGTTTTGTGAGCTCAAAGATGAGTCTTAGAGCATATTGTTTTTTTGCATAGCCTAAGAAGCTAAGAAAATATTCATCTTATACAATATTATAGGCCGAACAATTAAGATGATGTACCATCGATATCATGGTATTCGATAGATGGTGGAGGGCTTTGAGCTATTGGGGGATTTCAAATGGGTTAACCATCTCCCCTCACTTCATCTCTTGGATCTTTTTGGAATCTACTCCTATTGTGTGTAACTTGTTCCACGTATAAGAGGCTTCATTAGAAATATAATGTAGGTCACAAATTCTCAAATCTTACATCATCACAATTGGTGGATTTCAACTTGGATTGCCATCTCCTTTGAATTTTTCTATTGAATCCATTTTTGAAGGAAAAGATGAGAACATAAATTAATAAAATTCCTTGACTCGAATTAATATTGAATAAAAATGCAGAGATATACAGTGAAGAAGAGACGGGTGAAGGGAACCACTGACAAGGTGGAGATGCCATGAAGGCAGGCATAACTGCCACCAAAGATTAATTGACCCAAAGCATAACCAAAAATTTAAAGAACGGATTAATTTTGCTAACATTGCCCCCTTAATACATTGTTTTTAAACATCATATTTCTAGATAGTGGATTCCCCTTATTTCAAACACGGTAAAACAAAATTTACACTCTCCGTGTAGCCTGCTCACCTTTGAGGTGGCATGCCATCTTTGTGGATTCATGGTCTTGGTGACACCTTAGTTTTTCCTTGCAGGATTACCATAAACCTGGAAGTGACATGAGTACATCTCTCTGCAAAAAACTTTTGTGGTTTCTGGTTTCCTGGATTACCACAAACCCTTATGGTTTTCTGATTGCAAGTTGACCACGAACCTGGAGGTGACTGGAGGTCTCAATTGTACACTTGGGTTGTTTCATATATTTCCATAAACCCTTTACCAAGAACCAAGTGCTACTTTAGTGCTTCTACTCCTCACAATGTTCTTCATCCAGGAGGTACAAAACTAGAAAATGCTCTGCATTTTTATTGAAAAATAAGCTACACAAAACAAAACCACACTACGTAGAAAAAAAACACACTAACAAAAACGTCACCAAAGAAATGATGTGACCTTGTCGTAGGTGACTAACGAGAGGAGGCCAATTTTCCTCTAACCTCTGTGCATCCTCTAGCCTCTCATAAGATGTTACTTAATTAACAGATATAGCTTTGAGGCTCATTATATTCTAATTGATTCAAACAATCTCCACCCGTCTCTTCACTGCTTTCACCATCTGGAATGCGTAACACATTCTCTTGGGGTCACTTTTTATCCTCCACGTTTTATAACAATAATATTCTATGCTAGAAAAGGATTCTTTGAATCAAAATGCAAGTCTGCAAAATTAGTCTCTTTTTCTCAAACACGTCTCCACTTTTGTTGTGGAGTCTGCCACGTTCCAAATGCCAAACAGTTTATCTCGTGTCTGCAAAAACGAAATGCCAAGGCTCCACGTTTTGATTTGTTACACACTTCATGCCGAGGGGAAATGTCTACAAATGACAGATGCTCTAGGACAGATCTCAATGTTTTTTAATCACTTCGCCAAATACAACAAAGGGGCAGCAAAATAGAACCGGTCACTCTACTGGTTGTTGTTTCAACACAGTCTCTAACTGCCAAAATAAAAGAAAAAAAAAATTATTCTAACGCACTTCCAAACACGGTCTTCTTTTCACATATCAGGTCTAGGAATTGCACAACAAAATTCCAAAAGAGAAAAAATGCTACAAAATAAAAAACAAAACGCTAGAGAAAGACTTGTTGCCACGTTTCACCTTGATATTCATACGATGAGAAGGGAGAGGCTCTGATACCAATGAAGGAAAATATGAGAACATAAAATAATAAAATTCCTTGCCTTGAATTAATATTGAATAACAATGCAAATATATATAGTGAAGAAGGGACGGTTGAAGGGAACCAACGACAAGGTGGAGATGGCACAAAGGCAGGCATAAGCGCCACCAAAGCATAACCGACCCAATGTATAATATAACGCCCACAATTTTGACATTCTAAAACCACATTAATCCTTATATAATTATCTGGAAATTTGCGGCAATTTTTTTGTTTTAAACAGGTTACAAGGTGCCAACCCTATAATACGTTTAATTAATTCCTACCAACAATTAATACACTACAAAGGATAGACCAAGTCTAGGTTAAATAATTAAATATTCTTAATTCATTTCTAAGGTCAAATTAATTACAATCTACTAGGAAGGTGCCATAAATTAATTTACTTGGTTAAATGTTTTTCCCCCTCTTAGATTAACCTTCAAACCCATATTTATTAAACCCTTGTCCTTAGTTACCTTAGTTCTCTTAAATTATTTTCCTTAAAGTCCATTTAAATAATTACTAAGACATACTAGGAACTAAATAATTAACTTAACATACAAGGGTATTAAATGGCCCCATTCACCCATTTACACATACCTTTAAATTATTAAAAAATATAATATTTATTCTTACCTAAAAATTGTAGGGTTGATTCTCAACCCTTGGATCAAATCGATTGTGGTCATTAGATCTCAGAGTTCCATACTAACCCTAACTATCTTTATGAAATCTTATTAAACCTTTTTCTTTGCCCTAGCCTCCTCATTTGGTCACTTTTCTTTTGTTTAATATGCAGGTTGGAGAAATGGAAGCCATGGGAGAAAGGAAGGAAGAATCCATGAAGGAATTCACAAAAGAATCAAGCTTAGTTTAGATTGGATTATGGATTTATTATTGCATTGTTTTCTATTAGTGGATGTAGGGGTCCTTCCTTAAATCTGGAATGTTTACTTAGTTATTTCTTTGTTTTTGTATTCTACTTGGGTAAAACCCTTTTCCATTTAATCAAAGAGATTCCATACATTTAAATTCCCATTTCAAGATTTACATGTTTGAAAAAATGAATTTATGCCCTTATGGCTTGTTGGTGATTTCCTCTTCAAATTTTCAGGCTTAAATTTTAATAAAAAGAGTTTAAAATTTCCCAGTCATGGATTTTTATTTTTCTACCATCAGTGATGAAACCACCACTCAAAGAAGTTTAGCGGTCCTAGGACTGCCACCCTACCTAGGTGACGATTCACAAACTGTTGCCTTGCCTGGGTGGTGGTTTAGAGACCATCGCTCTACACAGAGCAATAGTCCTGTTCTTTGAAAATAGAACCATCAATTCTGTAATTTTGCCAAAAAAAAGTTTTACTAGAGTGTTTTACAATTTATTCTTAGTTTAATTTATTTTCCTAAAGTCTCTAGTTGAAGGGTTTAACCATTTATTCATTCCATGCCTAAAATTACTAAATTCAAAGATTTTTTATTTCAATAGTAACAAGAAAACACTATAAGATTGTTTTTCCCACAAAATTGTTTTCAACTCAAAGGAAGAAATGAAACTTAATCTATTTCTAATTATCATTTTTCTCCTTTCCGCAACAAAATGCAATTTTTCCAACAAAATAACACATTATAATTTGACACATCCTTCTATTACTACTACCACCTTTTACTCAAGGAAAAAAAAACAACTATTATACATTTAAGATTTGCTAAGGATACATCATTAATGTTTACAACTTCTATGTTCCTCCTTCATTCTTACAATGATACAATTTCAACAAATAATAATGAACTTTCTTTTTCTTTGACCATAGCTCATTTCCTTACAATGCAAAGATCTTTCTTTTCCACAACACATTTCAAATTGATAAACAAATATGCAATGTAACTCTTCTTTTAAATACAATAATACTAGTCTTCCACCTAAGGAGGGATTACATGAAAGGTTTTCTCACAAAGAAGGATTTATTTTGACTTCACAAAAGCTCCAAGTGCCAATTATTCAATAAGATCTCCACCATTTCTTCACTTGATCTCAACAACAAAAATGGAGGAGAGGCACCACTCTCTACCTAACCAATTATGCAATCAGGAGAAGAAGCTATCCTCCTCATTGGCTCCCGAGCCCCAACCAAAATGCAATAAAGGATGCATCCAACTCATGACAACCATCACAAGGCTTCCACATCACAATAAAAAATCTCATAACCATTTCAAAACACATTCAACATACAAGATGCAATCACAAGAAGAAAACTAACAAAATACACAAGGCTTGACAATCCAAATCCAATAGAGCAAGGATCTATGGGGAGATCATTTATGCCTCCCAATGGGAATTAGGTGCCCACCTTAAAGCCCTCCAATATACATCTCAAACCCCTACACAACTCTTATGCCTCCCTCAAGATCCTCTTAAGCCTCCCACATTCTCTTATGCCTCCCTACAATCTCTTATGTCTCCCTCAAAAGAAGCAAGTAAGAAATGCAAGCATTTTCTTATACAAGGAGGGGCACCTAACCAAAATCACTCCCAAAACATGAAATAAAATCTTATGCCTCCCTACAAATAAAATCCCCATAGCCTTCTCCTACACCATACTTAGGCATTCTACCCAAGAACCCAACAAGCATACCAAACATTCAACAACATACAAATATACACATATAAGAGAAAACAAATAAAACAAGGGTCTAGTTCCTACCTTTCCATGGTAGAACTTGATCAATGGATCACCCTCCAAAATTATTCAAGCTCAATTCAACTCCAACAAGCACTTGAAAACTCTCTAATTCCAAAAATATAAGATCACAAATGAAATGAAGTAACCCCCAAACAAACAAATAAAATTACATATATAGAAAAGGGAAGAGGAGGGTGAGGTGGCTCCATATAAGATGCCACATCAATTATCCTCAACTCCACATCACAAGTTAAACATCAACCCCAATACACAATAAATTGGTGGTTGAGAGGAATGAAAAGCCTCTTACACACACAATCCAAACCCACACCCTCTAAGGACAAAATTAAAACCCATGTAAGAAAAGTGCAATAAATATCACTTTTTGTCTTACAAAACACATAATGGGGTCTATTTTTACCCCCCAATCCATAGGTAGGGTTGGTATAAGAAATTAAGAGGTGTGGGACAAACTTAGCTTGTCCCACAAGCCTCCAAAAATGGCCCTTAAGCCCAAATCCGAAATTCCAAGGTAAGGTAGAGTGTAAAACACTCAAAGTCACTTAAACTCAATCAAAATCACATAATCCAAAAGACCAAAAACTCTAATAAATGACCCCTTTTGTCACATCCCCATATAACTTAATAACGTGATTAAATTAGTTAATAAAGACACATTAATTCAACAATGATTAAATAAATTACATAACAAATAAACCACATACTCAACAATAAATAAAATAAAAAGGGAAAGAATTACACAAATAGCCTATGGTCACAATTGGAGGTCATCCCCATGGGGACCCCTAACAAACTAAACAAAAAATAAACATTACATAAGTTCGCATGGTGACCTTCATTGTATTCATCTAGTATTCCGATGTGGTTGGTCTCAATCCCCCTTTTGATTGTTGTGATATAATTACCTACAAAATCACACAATACCTCCTTCGGCCTCATGGCCGCATCAAAAACATCCAAGATAAAATATACGCACATAAATCAATAACCATCCTCATATAGCTAAATCATCATCTCAACTAAACAATGTTATCATTTGTCTAAAATTTCAACATCTCAATTCTATCTTTTATCAATATCAGTAAGATCACGAGATTAGTTCAAATGCTAAATCCTAGTCAACATGACAAGAATTCAATGTCAGTAATATATATGCTAACAACACATAATCATCATCAATATAAAATGTGTCTTTATGCATCTAAGAATCCACAAAATCATACTATGAATCACAATCCATCGATAATCAGAATATCTCTATCATCTAACATCATGCTAAACCAAAATGATACAATAACATCTATGTCTGTAGTCAATAGTGATTGAAATCAAATATAGTAAGTGTCGAAGAGGAGTGGGCACTACACATAACCCATAGTTTAAACAATGGAGTAATTTTGCTAACAATTTTGACTCCATTTAAAAGGAAACAAGTCTCATAAATGACCACAATCCTCATGAAACTATTAGCTTAATTAGTTAGCTGAGTTAATACATTGTTTTCCACGTATCACATACGGTTTCTCCATAACCGTGTAACTACTTTCTCTTTCCCCTCGCATCTGTTTCTGCGCCTATATATTGGGCTTGTTGTTTTGTTATAATTGAATAGCAATCATTTAATCTTCTGCAAGCCCCATCATTGGTATCAGAGCTGAGGAACAGTTGGAGGAGAAAGTTTTGAAAGAGCATTTGGCGTTGGAGGAGCCCCGCGTGAAAGTTCTGAAGAGCATTTGGCGTTGGAGGAGCCCCGCGTGGATTGTTGTGCATGGAGGAACAATTGGAGGAGCCCCGCGTGGAGAATTTGTTGTGTGTAGAAAATTTGCTGAGCAGTGTAGATGTTGGCATATCAAGGCAGTGACCTATGTGGAAGACAAGCAAACATTGCTGAGCGTGGAGGAATGTTTCTGGTGCGTGGAAGAAAGTGCGTGAACATTGTTGTGCATGGAGGAATAGTTCTTCAGCATGGAGTAAGTGGTTGTGTTGTGTCTGTCCTCTTCAGCGTGGAGTAAGTGGTTGTGTTGTGTCTATCCTCTCCCTTGGAGGTATTAGTTTGCAGCGTGGAAGACAAGAAGAATTTGTTGTGCGTGGACAACGACCAGGGAAGGAGACATTGCTGAGCGAGAGCCGTGCTTCTGTGTTGTGACTGCCATACTGCCTGTAGAACCACGTGAAAGACCATCCAAACCCCTGTATGTGTAAGCAAAGCCGAGAAATTACAAAACTGTGTGTGCGCGTATGTCTCAAATCTCGGATGCACAAAGCACCGCATGAGCAATGCACCAAATATTTGGGCATTGAGTGATAACGAAGACACCACTGGGTTGTTCTTTGCCTTGGTCAATGAGCTACACAACACTGGGAACATTCTCTTTGATGAGATTGTGTGCCAAGGACTGTTGGAATATTTTTGGTTCGACGTTCGATGTCAAGCACATGGCGGATTCGTGCAGAACTTGAACGTGGTTATGATGCAGATGATGAACGTGAAATAGAATGCCCACAGGAGCGTCGCGTCGTCTCACTGCATGAGCCTATAGAGCCCATCTTGGGACAAGATTCCTTCATAAGCATTGTAGCCATTTTTGAAAATAAATAAATAAATAAAATACATTTTTGAGTTTTTGAAAATGTCTGCTCCAAAAATATTGCTATCGATGCCCAACTCTTGAAAGGGCCAAATTTCACCGCATGGAAAACCAAGATGCGGATGATTCTTCAGTTCGAAGATCTTTGGGGGATCATTTTTGGAAAAGACGCCCCTCCCACAGACGTTGATCTATTGGAAAAATATGAAAAGGCTGATGCGAAAGCACTAATGCTTATCACCCTGAGCCTTTCTGATGAGGTGCAGCCATACATTCGGGAAGCAACCGCTTCTTCTCAGGCATGGAGCGCATTGTGTACCATCTACGAAGCTAAGAATCTGATGACAAAGTTACATCTTCAGACAAAGCTTCATACGATGAGTATGCATGATGGCGAATCAGTAGAAGCCTTCTTGCGACGTGTGGCTGAGTTACGTGTAGAACTCTCTGCTCTCGGTGAACCAGTGGATGACAAGTTGCTAGTCCCGCTCACCTTGCGAGCTCTTCCTTCCCGGTTTCAGACACTGATCACCACGTTGACAATCACTCAACAGGAGGTGAGTTTTGCCACCCTGGTGAATTATCTCCAGTAGGAAGAAGCCATGCAAAATGTACAAGAAGCCTTCGAAGACAAGGCTCTCATCACGAGGCAAAAACATAAGCCTCGGAAAGGGTAGTCAGCCCCCCAGAATCAAAAGCAGCATCCTCAAGACCATCTTCACAGTGGCCACCACAGTGGCCACCCCACAGAAAGCATAATCACAAGGCGGATCGGTGGTGCCACATTTGCTCCACGGATACGCACACGACTATGAACTATTATTACAACGGTCGCAAGTATGGAAACTGGTGAAGAGAGCACTTCTGGCCAAGGATATTCCAAGAAATCTCGATGGCATGCTCATAATCAGAGGCAGAAGGGCCACATTGCTGCTCAGTAGGATGCCACCTCCGATGAAGAGGTACCAGATACAACTCATTCTGACATTGTTCTAGTCTCACAGACTTCGGCCGTCAGAAGATGTCTGGTTGATTGATTCAGGTGCCAGCAAACACATGACTGGCAATAAGAAGTTGTTTCATACTCTAAGTGACCGGCCCACTGGAGATCAGATCACCATTGCAGACAATCAAGAGTATATTGCGGCGGGGATTGGTGATGTCATCATTCCTCTTGGAACACGAAGATGTACACTCACGAAGGTGCTATATGTTCCAGGTTTGACCTCAAATATTTTGTCTGTGAGTCAACTTCTTAACCATCGAATGCAGGTTGAATTCTTTGTTGAGAAAGGGGTCAAGTCCTGCATCATTTCCCAGGGAGAGTCAGTCATTGCTCAAGCATTTATGAAGGGCCATCTATTTACACTGGATGCGGTCACTTCATCTAGCGTTGCTCTCTCTGCTTCAACGGCGGAGTCCACTGCACTATGGCACTTTCGATATGGTCATCTTTCTGCCGGGGCTCTGCATCAGCTCAGTGCCAAGGAAATGGTAAGAGGGCTTCCTCCACTCTCCCATTCCTTACCTATTTGCTCGGGATGTCTTGTGGGAAAACAACATAGAGGTCCGTTCAAACAGAGCTCTTATCATTCTACAAAGCATCTTCAGGTCATTCACACCGATCTATGCGGACCCCTGCCAGCTAGCTTCCAAGGTTTTGCGTACTTTCAACTCATCATTGATGATTACTCACGGAAAATGTGGGTATATTTCCTTCGGAAGAAGAGTGAGGCATTTACAAATTTCCAAACCTTCTACCAGCAAGCCACCAGGTAGTCTGGGAAGCCTCTTCTTCTCCTCCGCTCAGATCGAGGGGGAATTTGTGTCAAAGAAGTTCTTAGCATACCTGAAGCAGCATGGCATTCAGAACATTTGACTGCACCCTACACGCCCCAACAAAACGGGATTTCTAAGCGCCACAACAGGGCTGTCATGGAGATGGCTCGTTGTATGCTCTCGACCGCCAAATTGGAGGATCAGTTTTGGGTAGAAGCAGTCCAGACAGTCAGTGTATCTACTCAACAGGCACCCACGAAGATCTTGCAGAACAAGACACCGGAAGAGGTATGGACTGGTCGTAAACCTTCTATTCATCATTTGAGAGTTTTTGGTTATACTACATATATGCATGTTCCAGATAAGAGAAGGAAGAAGATCGATCCAAAGACACTGCCATGTCTTTTCTTGGGGTATAGTACTACCTCAAAGGTGTATCGTCTCATGGATCCTGAGACGAAGAAGATCTACGAGAGTCGAGATGTGGTATGTGATGAGTCATCCTTTGACTCCCTGCCACACAATGGAGATCCAGTACCGACCTCGTCACATAGATTGCTCACACATCCAGATGATGAGCAAGATGATTCTTCTCAGAGAGAAGAAGAGCTGAGTGGAGACTTGTTCGTTGATCTTGGCACACTGGAAAACACATCTTCACATCAGCAGCACCAACGTCCGAAATGGGTCCAGTACTATTAGGGATGCACACCTGAACTCACTTCCTGGTACTTCTACGGGAGTTAGAACACGAAGTCAAGCTAGACATGAGGTAAATTTTACACTCATGAGTTCAGTTGTTGAGAGCACCGAACCTGACACTGTTCGTGAGGCATTAGACCAACCATAGTGGAAACAGGCTATGGATGCGTTGAATATGATTCCCTGATTCAAAATCAGACGTGGGAACTTGTCGATCTGCCTCCAGGTAAGAAATCCATTGGCTGCAAATGGATTTTCAAAACAAAATATAAGGCAGATGGTTCAATCGAAAAACACAAAGCACGACTTGTTGCAAAGGGTTATGCTCAGAAGAAGGAATTGACTATGACGAGACCTTTGCACCCACTTGCGAAGATCAAAACCATCAGAGTTGTTTGTGCACTAGCAGCACAAAATGGATGGAAACTTCAGCAGATGGATGTCAAGAGTGCTTTTCTAAATGGTGATCTAAAAGAAGAAGTGTACATGGCCCAACCTGAAGGGTTTGTAGATGAGCATCAACCACACAAGGTATGTCATCTGATAAAGTCTCTTTATGGACTCAAACAAGCACCTAGGGCATGGTATATAAAAATTGATGATCACCTATTGCAGCATGGATTCACTCGTAGCCCCTCAGATACAAATTTGTATATCAAGAAGGTAGGAATAGAGATTGTCATTCTGGTTTTGTACGTAGATGATCTTGTGATCACAGGAAGTTCTGACAATCTTGTAGATGATGTAAAGAATGATATGAAGAAATCCTTCGACATGACCGATTTGGGGCTACTTCACTACTGTCTTGGCTTAGAGATATGGTAGAAGAAGAATCATATCTTCGTCTCCCAGATGAAATATGCCAAGACACTCCTGGAAAAGTATGGAATGTCAGATTGTAAACCAATGTCCACACCTATGGAAAAAGGTTTGCAATTATCTAGATTCCAGGATTCACCGCAGGTAGATGGCACTCACTACAGGTAAGCTTGTGGGGAGTCTCATTTACTTGACTTATACCAGACCAGATCTTTGCTTTGTAGTGAGCTATCTCGCCAGATTTATGCAGGAGCCGAAGAAATGTCATTGGATAGCAGCAAAGCATGTGTTGAGATATGTCGAGGTACAGTTGACTTTGGTCTAGAGTATCAGAAGAACACTCAGTTCTTCTTATAGGGATATACAGACTCGGACTATGCAGGATCCGTTGATGACAGGAAATCCACTTCAGGATATGTTTTTCATCTCGGATCTGGACCTATCTCGTGGATTAGCAAGAAGCAAACTGTTGTTGCTCTCTCATCCACTGAGGCTGAATACCGTGCCGCACGAGGAGCTGTGTGCGAAGCAATTTGGTTACGTCGCATTCTTGCAGATATAGGGATTCCTGAAGAGAAACCTCCCATCATTCACTGCGACAATCAAGGTGTGTTGAAGCTTGTGAAGAATCCGTTTTCCATGAACGAACAAAGCATATTGAGGTCGAATGTCACTACATTCGTGAACAGGTCTTGAACCACCAAATTCAGCTCCAGTACTGCCCTACTGATTTTCAGGTTGCAGATATTCTCACCAAGCCTCTCGGCAAGGTGAAGTTTGATTTGTTTAGGGGGTACATTTGTAAGAGCAATGTATTAAGGGGGGGAATGTTAGCTTAATTAGTTAGTTGAGTTAATACATTATTTTCCATGTATCACATATGGTTTCTCCATAACCGTGTAACTACTTTCTCTTTCCCCTCGCATCTGTTCCTGCGCCTATATATTGGGCTTGTTGTTTTGTTATAATTGAATAGCAATCATTTAATCTTCTCAAAGCGCCATCGTAAACGAAACATGCACACTCTTCATGATATTAGAATAATAATAATCAAAAAAATTTAGATATGATTGACATAAATACATACTTAATCATTAACAAATGATGTATAATGAATAATACCAAAAAAATATTATTAAATTCGTTTACAATTTATTAAATATAACCACACATATGACTATACATTAAAAGATATATGAACATTGATTAATCATATGTTCAATGATTAATCATATAAGTATGTCAAACCTATTAATGATAACAAAAATAAATAGTCATATAATACAATATCTTGTTGTTATGATATGATTCCTAATCATTAACAAATGATGTGTAATAAATTAAGTGTACCTTCTTGATCATGAACATATAACTATGATTTAATTAAGATTGGAATTAGGTGTCACAAAACAATGTGACAGATCCGATGAGCCAACTTGGAATGGCTTCGAGAAGGGTGACGATGTGTGATGACACAAGTCATCACGCATCCGCAACCTTTCCCCCATATATTCCAATATGGATCAGTCTATGTACCATCATAGGGCTTAGTGGGTCATAATTGATGCATGAATATAAACAATTCGATAACTTAGTGATTATTAACTAACAATAGGAATTCATAACTTGACACTCGTGTCATGGGTGTCATACCCATACCAGTTTGAGATGAATACAGGGAAAGGGACAAACACATAATGACTTAGGTCATTACAAGAATGTACCTTATCCTATAGGGATCCCAAGTGGTGCTAGCATGAGTCGCACAACCCGAATGCTAATTGATTGGTAACTTTGGATTTGGGGTTTGAATTTAAATACATGATTACCTAAGATGTTTAACAACAAAATCAATAATATAAACAAAAAAATGATTTAGGATAACTATGACAGGATTGATTGTGAGGTGAAGAGAAGGTGGGTTTCATAGGATTGTGTGTAGTATTCAGACCATATTTCTAATGAAACACCAAATAACTATGACCATAGTAGTGCATGTAACTAGATGCATTGTCTATTTACCAAGTCTTCTTGTTATGGTGTCAAGATTTGGATGTGTGTTACAATAGTATCTTTCTAAAGGATGCTAAGAAGACTCACAAGTATGTTAAGCCTATAATAAGGATTAACAAAATGATATACTGGGTATATTGACTCATCTTGAGTGTTGAGGGGATATCGGGTAGGATCTATAAACCTTTGCGCAGCTTATGATTATCTGATTGGATTCTAAACATTAACTAAATCTAGAATAGTTTAGCGGTTGTTGTAAATGATGTTACGCATTTCAATGTAAGATAACTTAAGGGATTTATAACTCTTGTATACCGGAATTTTATTGTTTCTTGTCAAATTCATTGAAGGCATTAAATGAAATTAATGAGCTAGTATAAAAATAATTTTACCTTAATTTTTAGTGAAGTGTATACAAAGGTGTTACACATTTGCATAAAGGAAGACACATTTTATTTATATCTATGAAAAACCACAGTATAATCTTGGCATAAGTAATAGAATAATGATATCATAAAAAAGTAGGGGAGTAAACAAGCATCTTTGGACATGGTGGACTCCATTACAAGAGTTTGGGTCGACGGTGTGGAGTTCAACAGGACTAAACTCCTAGGTATCTAGACTTATATTAGATTAACTAGGGTTAAAAATCGTAATATTGTCTTTAAAGATAACATACCAAGATAAATTATATATAAAAACTAGGTAACAATTCGACCAAACAATGCACTTGTTTGAGATGAGGTGAGAACCAATTCTGAAAAGTTCACGGAGATAGGAGGTAAAGTGTTATAATACCTTTGGCTCATCATTCTACATTGTTTCATATATTAGAAGGCTTTTGAGGGCATTATATAAGTAGACAATGATTATTATTCATAGGAGAGATTTTTGTGGTTTATCTAGAAAATCCGTACATAAATTTTGAGGATACACAATTACTAGGAAGTTGGCTACTAGAAAATCAAAGAACAAATTAGTACAAACCATCATGTACCTAGGGAAGTAATAATGCATACCTCTTATGATAAAAATACTTTATTACATGCTAGGTTCATATTGAGATAAGATGTCATCAATGCTAAACATCCTAATCCAATGCCTTTCTTAATCAACATTGATATAATAAATGTGAAACTTACTAAATAACATGACATGATTCCAAAAAGTGTTCATCCATTCCACACACAAGGACCAAAGAAACTGGTAAACGGAGAACTACAAATAGGAGAAGTTGAGAAATATTAATCCAACACACAATCTAAAGGGGAAGAGTCAATAAGGGAAGAAGAAAACAAAGGAAAGAATTTTGTTGTCAAGGAAATTGAGCCCAAAAATGCAAAATTCAAAGCATGACAACTAAGCCACAATGTAAAATTTTACTATCTGATCTTCCTAAATCCCTCCCCTGGCCAACCTACCTCTTGTGAAATCATTTGGTATACATGTATCGGTGTATAAATAAGTGTAATGAGGTTCATCAGTTGATTAAATGAAGTTTAGTTTAAGACTAGTCTTGTTGGAAGCCTAGAAAAACCCATTTCGGCCATTTTAGAGCATGTATACATCTTCTGTGAGAGTTCAATAAATATATTAAGCATCTAAAGGTGGTGTCCTGAAGTCTTAAAAGTGTTGGAAGTAATTTTGGAATATTTAAGAAAGGTTTTCTCATTGAGGGACAATCTACTCAACAATAGGGTTTCTAGGTGTAGGGAACAAGGACTCTAATGGTGAATTCTAACTTCTTTAGATGATTATGGGAGCTACGTATGAAGTTACAAGGAAAATAAGTATGAATTGGAAATATCTGATAATTCTCTAGAAGTTAGTAACATCCATTTTTCTCTAAGGATTTAAGGTTTCTTGAAACACTCCAAATAGTGTAGTTATCTCCCTTTGCTATAAACAAAAAGGGCCTATTTTTTATATTGCTGGAATATTAAAGTTATAAAAACCATGCCATTGATCTTATAATGTTTTTTCTAGTTATAATCAAATAATAATTTACCCCAAAACATCATCCTAAGCCTTAAGGATGAAAAAAGTAAGTTTCATAACTATTTCTAGACATATAGTACAAAATAGGCTTTCCATTTTTTTCCCAAGCACACTTTTCACCTCCTTGTGTCCAATTGTACCCTTGGGGGAAATGAGACATGAGGTAAAAAAAATCACCCTCATCTTCCTCCCCAAGGTGCATTTTGGAGCCATGTGTGTCCCATTTGCACCCATAATGCAAGGGATACATCAAGGACACAAAAGTCACCCTTAATCCCTCACCATGGATTTAATTTTATGTCCCAAATTTCCTAATTATACTCTCTTCCCCAATGGGGACAAGAGGGACAAGAAAATTTCCCCCATGATAGATTGAAGCTCATAGACATACATGTAACCTCTCTAAGCTCCGAAGTGTTTTACCTAGCCCCCTCATCTCATACACCTTTCCTCCCATGTTTCCACTTGTCACAATCCTGCTCTAAGGTGCGTTTTGGAGCCTCAATTGTCCCATTTTCCCCATTTAAACCCAATTTGAACCCAAAAAAACTAGTTTTAGCATGGGTTCAAAATATGGTTAGCATGGTGTTTTAAAAGCTTATAAAAACATTGTTTTAATTCATTTCTTCTACATAGGTCACCTTTTCTTTCTTGTTGTTGAAACACCCTCAAAACCCCTTTTTTACTAGAGGTTCTTCTAAAAATTTATTAGAAAACCATAACAACTATAAATTATATTTTCTCATATCTTTCAAACCAAAAGTCTAATCATGGTGAAATTTTACGAAAATATTCCTCTCCATAACGCCTTTATGAAGATTGCAACTCCAAAGACATTGATGCCCTATCTTTGTTGATACATAAAATTGAACACCTAAACCCTAAAGCCTACCTTTTTATTTCTAAGAGATTAAACAGATGGAAAATAGTGAAATTTGGAGAAGAGGATCCCAATGCAAAGCATAACATTTTGACACTAGTTTTGTTGC
Organism: Taxus wallichiana var. yunnanensis; assembly: GCA_018340775.1. NCBI lineage: Eukaryota > Viridiplantae > Streptophyta > Pinopsida > Cupressales > Taxaceae > Taxus > Taxus wallichiana. The sequence continues at coordinate 780,349,209 of CM031244.1, forward strand.
AATCGACATCGGTTAGTGTACTTACTAAAAATAACATATGTTCATGATGGATAATGTCTAAAAATAGTAAATTTCTGAAAATAAAAATTCTTAGGAATTGGTGACACTCTGAATGAACAAGAAACATTATGAAGTGAAAACATCAAAAACTTGCTAAAAATAGTATTCTTGGATAAGACCTGTTAAATATAATAAGTCCTAGAATTGAGCCCAGAAAGCTTTGGAAACTCCCATTTTTCTTATCTCATTGATTTATTCCATCATAAAAAATATAAGAAGGTGTCATATGGTCCAAACATTAAATAAAATCCCGGCATGCTCTTCAAGCATCATTCTAGAGGTGATTTCTACAAGGCATAATTCAATACTAAGGGGTTGAATGGTCCAGATCATCCTAATTGTGATGAAGAGAGTCATCCTAAGTATGTTTTCATCATAAATAATACATAATCATCAAAAACCCTATCTATAAGGTGAAGATCACAATATGAGTCATATTATGATGAGAAATAGATCGAGTGAGTCACCTTTGTGTGTGTGAAAGATTATCATTTAAGAAGTGGGAGAAATCGAGAACATAATGAGGTATGTAAATGATTTGAAACATAAAGAAACTCAAGTATCATAGAGTTTATTTTTGATCACTAGGTTCAATTTTGAAAGCCTACAAAGAAAGAAAGTGATCCTCACTCTCATTTTGAGATCAGGAAAAAACCATCACGAGTGATGCCCACAGTCATCCTAGGCTCGCATTGTAATGTATCACAACAATGTTTCTATACTCATTTATCATTTTGGAGTTCTCATGAATGTTTCAAAAGATGATATTGTGATCACCATTCTTCAAATCAACAAGTTCTCCATTAGAAAAATCTTCATCTTCATCAGATTGGTCAACCCCACTCTCTTTCTATCTCTTTTCCTTCTCTCTCTATATTCTAATTCCTAATTGAAAATGCACTTTCCCTCTTATTTTGTCTTATTCACTTAAGTGACCTTTAATTTAATATTGTAATAGTCCTCATCAATAATAAAAATACTTATTTTCTATTCTTATGAATGTGGAAGGTTACAAGTGATGAGGGAAGGTAAAAATTCATGTGGGGGGAGATGAAAGGACAATTTGTATTTCGATAAAATAGAATTTCTTTTCCATTCCAAAGTGTTGGAAATTATGGATTGTTGTATATTGAAATATTTTTATCACTACTACATCAAGAAATAAAAGTTACATTTCTTCTATTTTTCTTTGTCAATGTTCTTCTACTCTCTCGCTTCCTAATTTTACAAGCATAGTGATCTTGCAAAACCAATAAGGAACTTTGGCTCCATGATTGATAGATATTAGAATTTTGTGTCTTTTGTTTTTTAGTCTTACTAATTTCTTGCATTGTTATGTTCTTCTAATTGAATGTGGATCTAATCTAGTTAATGTTAGTGAGAATCTGGTAGTGCTACTCACAACATTAACCCTCTCTCCTTGTTTCTCCTACTCCCCTCTACCTCCCTCCACAAAACATTCCTCCCTTATATACTATACAATAAATTTGTCATATGTTTATTGGAGTATTTCATTGTGATCCCTAGCCTATTGGATACCCCAATATTTAGGTAGTTTACACTTAATAATGGGAGCCTCCCCATACCCAATATGGAGGGGCTTAGCCCCATGACCATTCAGTAGAAACCAATAATTTTTAACATGAAAAATTATTTCACAACCAATTTTAATTTCTCCACTAGGGAGAGATTTACCCTTGTACACCCTTAAATATTTATGGAAAATAAGAAACAATACATATTCCAAAAAAATATATCAGATTTTAAAGTGAATATTAGATTTTAAAGGCAACTCTATTAAGAAACAAATTATGTCACGTTCATTTCCCACATCACAATGATGAAGTTTGAGATTGGTGTTTGGCATCAATAAGTGAAAACACCAATGAAGAAGAAGATAAAGATATGATATATTTTTATCAGCCATCATTCTAGAACAGCTCTTGAAAGAGTAATGATTCTAACACAATGAAGATATCTCTTGGTTCAAACAAAAATATGCAACCAACAAAGGGAAAGAAGGTTAGTAACATTTCCACAAAATTTATGGAAAGTATATGTAGAATAGATAAAAATTTGCTTCTGAAAATTCCGTCATGAAATCCTTGTTGCTCTAATTCAAATGGATTGCTAGTAGAGGAAAAAATGGGAATTGCACATGTTGATGATTAAGAATCAAAAATCCTAATGAGAGAGATGCATAAGAGATATAACATTTTGTATGAATGACATTAAGATGAAATATATCATGAAGGTAATTTTTTGAACTTCACACAGTTGAAGAAGAGACTCAAATATTTATCTTTTGTCTCTCTTCCTTTAGATTATTGTCTTGCTTATGGAGATAAAGAAATGATATTCATGAAAAGAGAGTTTGTATAAATCATTTTGAGTGTTGCAAAAGAAAATTCTAATCCCCAAACCAATCTTAAAATTTTGAATTATGATAAGGCTATGCATGAAAGGTATGAACAACTTATAGAACTCTGTGATGAGGAAGAAGAGATTCATCCTTCAAAAGTAGATTAAGATGAATCTCCATATTACAAATTATTTGTTCCTAAAATACTCATCAGTGCTTCTCATGACTGCCCTCTTCTCGATCCTAAACATAAAATTCAACTCAACACCTTGAATGAGAGTGAAGAAAGCATGAAATTTGAATATCCATTCAATGCTACATTTGGCATGAAGAACAACCCTTGTAAGGAGAAATTTATATCGCTTAAGAAGATGTCAAGAGATGAATTCTCGTTCCTCACCACAAGTTCTTCAAGAGGATGAATTTGAGGTAATTATAGATGATTTTTTTTCTCATTTTGACTCTTCAATTGATGTACAAATTCCCAATAATGAAATGGAGAAAATCAAAGAATCCAATTCTCTTCTTGAGATAAACACAAATGAACAAATAGAGTATAGTATCTTTGAGTATTTAATTTCCCTTTGATCACCAAAGGAGTGTAATGTTGATCACCACAAAATTATGGAGCCTTCCACTTTCCTTGTGAAGAAGAAGAATTTATATGAGATGTTTGGGATGGAGTAAAGGATTATTCTCATGTTAGAGCCCCAATATTGTATTCTTCCTCATATCATGAAGATGATTTGATGCATCTAGAACTGAAAGGTGTACCCTTCCCATGCAATATAGATCACTTTTCTCTATTTGAAAATGATGAAGACAAGTTATTACTAAAATTGTAAAAAGGTAAGCCTAAGATGACAAGAAATATGGATCAAAAGGAGGATTTTTCAAATGAGTCCTTACCATATGATGATCATATTTCCAATCATCTCCTTAAGACCCAATTTGAATATTCTTCAAACGAATGTGTTACTGGTTATGTGGTAGCTTTGAGGAAGGAATCTATGTAAGACATTTTGAAGATTGCAGAATAAATTGAAGACCCTCAACCGAGTCTCGAAATATTGACCTATGCCATGAAAATTCATGATAAGTATGAGTCAAGTTGTAATTTTACTTTTGATGCACAAATGTTCCATAATGAGATAGAACAAACATGTAAGCTCAATGTTCTCTTCAAAGCCTTGGTGGATGAGTATGAAAGTGAAAATGAGTCTTCCCCTTTCTCATTGTGTGAAGAATATTGTATCCATAATGGAAGGAAAGGAAAGGAAAGTTTTAAATCACCTATGGATGATTTCCTTCATGAGGACAATACTCTTGCCATAAACATGATATCAAGGCCAATATTGAGTTGGTATGTATAGAAAGTAATTTTTCAAAATAAAAAATTTGAGAAGGTAGAAGAAGCTTATGAATGGGGTGATAATACCCTTGTTCCCAATACTTACAGATTCCCTTATGATTCTATATAATTATTCCATCCGCAACATTCACTCAATGATTATGAATGGCTTCATGTTAAGAACATAGAATCCTTTTTGAAAACATGAGAGATTTCATCCTTATGGTTATAACGTGTCAAGATGAGACTACTGAAGGAAAATATTGCAAACAAGTAAAAAATTGGTCGTCAGATGAAAAGGTTCTTTCCATATAACATTAGTACATGGATGAAATATTGGTATCTCTACTTCATCTCAAACCATGTAGAGCCGTGACAAGACTAAATGGCATGAATGGATGATTATCTTCTATCTTTGGAAGTATGAATTTAATCCACTAATCCAAGATGGTACATACTGTTGGTGCTCGAAATAATCTCACCCCTTTTGTTTGGAAAATGCCTTCAATTTTTTTACGTTTTTTGTTTTCCCATGAGAAGTACGAGTTCAAAAGTTATAGTCATGTTAAATTCATTTTAAAATCATGTGTGTAGGTTATTATTCCTCTTTATTGTCAAGGATCATGTTAGACATGTTGTTCTCTAAAATCCTGGTAAAAATTGATCCTGAATCAATTTTAAATCAAGAAAATTACCTCTCTGTACAATATTGCCTTGATCATATTACAAATTTCTTATTTGGCTCCATCACCCTATGATATGTGGTGTGTTCCAGTTGGTCGCGGTATGGAGGGTTTAAGTTGCAAACTTGTAAAAATTTAATAACATTCACAATTTGTAAATTAAGCGCTAAGCCCGACAAATATTCCTTTGAATATTCAGTAGTCAAAAGGTGTAAAAATAGAAATTTACTACACCTATGAGGAAATACACTTGTCACAAATAGTTTGAATTCAGGGAATTAGGGCATGGTTGTATTTTTGCACACTAAGGTAATAAAGCATAAAAGTTCAAAGAAGCTCTTGAGGCCCGCTAAGGACACATGACTCTTTCTCATGCAAGGAACAAGGAAGTGGGTCATCGGAGAAAATTGGTAATTTTGGGCTCAAATGAGAAAGAAAACAAATTTAAAGAAATGGACCATAGTTATGCCACTGTTAAGATGTAACCATGTGTCAAACTCATGATGAAAGTCAAAAGTGGGCAGTTGGGTCAAATAGTTAAATGTGTATGCATTTATGACATGAAGCAAAAGTGCAAAGAGTTTCCCAGCCCGCATTACATAAGGCTATTCCACATGGACAACTCACATTTAAAATTGGGAAAAGTGAAATGGATGACCATGATGCAACGCATTAATGTCTTCCGCCATCAATGCATTTTCACACAAATAAAGGAGAAATTTTGAAGTCTTCGAACACATTGATATTTTTGCTATCGTTTTTTGATATCTGGATGCCATTGTTAGCATATTTCATTAAGGAACAACATGAAATCGATCGCGGAGCTTGATTGAGGACTAGAGATTGAAAATCTTTTGAATCAAAGTTGAATTACAGGTATTCACGGGAAAATTAGTAAGAACTAAGGAACTCTTGTACGCATTTTTTCATTGACAAGGAAATTTGAATTAAAATTAGGGCATTAAAGATGAAAACCATGTCGTCTACATTTTTGTTTGCGTTTGGAATCACTAGTGATTTGGATAAAATCACATACACTGATTTAATGAATGCCAAATTAAAAGAGTTTCTACAAAGATTTAATAGACCTAACAAGAGAAAATCTATGAAAACAATTCAAGATAATGATAATGCTTTAGTCAAAGTTATTCCACCCTCAATACACTACCCAAAATTAGTATGGCAAAGTGTATCATGGACGTTTTCCCCATGTTCGCACTAGGGGGAATGTTAGGAAAATGATTAGTGCGTACATATATTATTGTTTTATTATATAGTCATATGTAATATTATAGTTGGTTAGTTTTTAGATTTTGTTATATTGTTATGTGAGATTTGGTTGTTAAACCAAACTCGCGTATTAAGTTTATTTGGTTGAGGAGGTTTCCTATTTTACAAGAAACATCTTCCCTTTACATTTTTAACCTATGTATATTATTTATATAAGAGCATATTGAATATTATTATTATTATTATTATTATTATTATTCATGTTTAATTTGTGTTTAAGCTCCTACAACATCGATCAAAATAGGTGGTAAAATATGACAAACATGTTAATTTGCACGTGAAAACACCATTAACAACATGACACCTATCTAAGTCATTAAAAGGCATTGATTTGGAAGCTCATGAACCTTTGGATTTTTTGAAAATAAACCCTCGAATATGGTGTTGATACAACAGTTAGATCTTGTTAGATTTTGTAAGCCTCCTCCCTCTTATTCTCAATTGGAAGAGCGCCATTCGGCATAACACTATTATTCGATGTTTCTATCTTCTTTTATGATTGATATTGAAATGATAATAATTAAATATAATCTAAGTTTAATAAAAAATCAATAAATACACCACAAATTATATTAGGAGAAACTATTTAACATCCAAAAGATAGAGCATAATGTAAATGATAAATATGGATTCAAGGTCTTAGACTATTAGTGAGTTATAATTCGTAATCATCAATTTAAATTCCTTTCCTATTAAATCTATTTGATACTTTCAGTAAGTGGTCATAAGAACACTTTGAGATAGGGGCAAACTTCTCCACGTAGACCAAACAAAACATAACAGGGCACTCTAAATGTGGATTGCTCACCAAACATTAAAGACCTAAACCTACCTTGATGTCCCACTTTGACAAGGTGCTCCTCCACCAACTAGGTTTATAACTCGATATAATAAAAGTGTTTACCATCCAAAATTCAACTCCCAAGATTGAGTTCACTCAATATCAATCTCCCCTTTAAGGTGTTCAAATTGTGGATCCTATTCTAGAGTTACCCGTGCATTTACACTCTACCCCAATAGTCGATCGCCACTTGATATTTGTGTTTCATCTAATGTTAAAGCCACACACACACACACACGCCTGTGATGTGTGTGTGTGTGTGTGTGTGTGTGTGTGTGTGTGTGTGTGTGTGTGTGTGTATGTATATGTATATATGTATATATATATATATATATATATATATATATATATATATATATATATATATATATATATATAATTGATGACAACTTCTAAAATTCAACATTAAAACATCATTCAAACTGGATGCCTTGTCAACTATGTAAAAATATGCCAACTATAATCAACACTTAACAAATTGATTGGGTCCACACTCTAATCTAATCACATAATTCATACTGAAAATTATAAAATATTTTTAAAAATGGGATTGTGAAGAGAGATTGGGCCAGTCACCAATTAATGAGAGCTCTATAACTCGGCACAGGCTTCAAGCCACTTGATATTTGTTGTTTCATCTAAGTAACCAATACACACACACACACACACACACACACACACACACACACACACACACACACACACACACACACACACATATATACAAAAGTAAACAATAATTTATTGCATTCCGATTGATGTGAGTGTTAACAAAAGTAAACAATAATTTATTGTCGGATTAGAGTTAACGGTAGAGTACTTGTCCTAATCTGTTTGAAGTGTCATTTACATGGAGCAATGTAAACCATCCACCTATCTATGCAGCTGACAGATGTCAAGCTCATTCACTATCTTTTCACATTTTAGAAATTACGGTCACTAGCAGGCAAGACCTACCTCCTCCATTTTTGGCCACAGCACGTATATTTAACCCTATGCTACGCGGTTACTTCTTTTGTTGTTCCTACGTTTGTATTTCTCTGTTCCCCAAAAACATCATTCAGTGTACACTTGAAGTGAATGACACGCCATTCATTCAATTCTTTTAGCCGCAGCAGCATGGGTTTTGCATGGTGAGTACAACTTGACGGCCCACACTTCAGTGAAATTGAGTAAAGAACACGACATAGATAAAATTTGGGATGGTTAGGACTCCCTTTAATTGGGGAGACAATCCAAATCTCTTGGTAATCCTTTATTAACAATATTAACATGATATAACATTTTCGTTTTCCTTTTGTTAAATCTTCAAACATTGTGGGAGTATAGATGAATTCAAAAGCAATTCCCTCGAAACAAATTCACATTGCCAATATAACTTATGTGTGATATTATTGTAAAGCTTGTTTCTATTTATTAAAATTATTAATATAATAAGTTAGTTTCTTAGAAATAGGAGTAGGAAAGGCTTCCTTAAATTGATTTTGAGAGATTTTTAAGGTTTTTGGATTTCATGTTTGAATGGAGAAGAGCTCCTCTACAATCCTAGTTTTATTGCATCACGATGATTTTTAATTTCAATTAAACAATAATTCTACAAATAATTGGATGATTTACAAAAAAAAATTAACTAAAAATAATAGTCTCTATTTAATGTTAACAAACGATGTATTAAGTGTAGGATTCACTACGAGAACAAAATGTGTGTTATTTTGTTTGTCACTCACATGTTTTAGCTTAGGCTAATAAGACTCAACTCCAAATTATCATACAATATCACTTCAATACTAATGGATTATCACCTAGAGACATAAAGAACACTAATTCAAGCCAAATAAAAATGTCATCACCAAGTTCCTTTCAAACTTAAAAATTGTCATGAGAGTGCCTTCTTATAGAGCTTTGGATTCTCAACTATCACATGTTTGAGCTTTCAAGCATTGCAGATTTGGGATATGTTACTTCATGACTTTACTTTATTATCACATTATTTGTTGATTTTGTTTTCTTTTTTGCTATGTATTACTTTGTTTTATTGCAAACTTTTTTTTAGGTTTTACAAAAATTTGCAACTAAACAATGAAGGACATCCATTAAAACATAATTTGAAGCGGATTTTTGTGAGATGTTATTACAATGTGGATGTATAAATAATATTTAGCAAAAAATCTTCAAAGAGGTGGGCTCCTAGAATTCCTTGATTTTTGTCCATGCTAAAAATGATCATGATGAATGAGGCTTTTAGTCTTTTTGTCAATTGTTGTTGTAATATCAAAGAACACTCAATATTGCACATTATCTCTCTAGAAAAATTCCTCAATGAGATGCAAGGTCTTCGAATGCTATGAGCACGACATATGCACAAAATGGTTTACTTAACAAGGCTACAAAGTTGTTCAAAGAAATTTGATCTTGTGTATTATTGACCATTGCAAGATATGCACACATAGGTTTATCTAAAAGGTGAAATATCCCTTGTGGGATACCACTCAAAAACACACAAATTATAGATAAATTGTAGCAAGTAGAAAATTTGATTTTTGCCATAAATACTCAACTAGGGCAACAAACTGATTTTTATTTAATTTTCTCAAAATATTTGCCCAAAACACATGAAAATTTGCAGGAAGCTTGCTATGATAATAAAGAACCCTAGAACAATATTTTTGGAATTTTTCGGATCATATATGACTACCAAAAATTATAGAAAACCCTAGACAACTAGAAAACCTTAAAAATCCATATCTTCTCAAATACATATGATAAAATTCTGAAATTTTGGAAATAACATCTATTAATAATATGAATGAAAACCCAATCGTTAGTCTTCGAAAAAGCACACTGAAAACCCTCCAAAAGCACTGTAAAATCCCAAAATGGGTCGCTCCACCTGGAAAGAGACCACAAACCCTCCAAAATTCCTCCAGAAGTGGCACCAAACTTGCTCTAATCGCTGCAATAAAATAGATCCGGAAACCCTTGATTTTTCTCCACCAAAAAGCCCAAAATTCCACCAAAACCCTTCTTTGAAAAACCCTGAAATTGATCTTTAAAAATCAGCCCTGAATTAGTTCCAAATTGACAAGCTAGGGTGGATCTTCCACCACCGAAGAATGCCCTGCTAGCTAGGAATGGATCTCTCACCACCGAAGCTAGGGTTCCTGTGGGATTTTACTCCACAAGCTAGAAAAAGCAAACAACAATTGCTCAAAGGAAATCATAAGTGTGTATGCAAGAATGATCTCTCTTTCTCCTCCCAATCTCCTTTTATAATTTCCCCCAAACAACTTGTGGCCCAAGAAACCTAAGTCAACCTTTTCTAGGAAGGACCACCAAATAATAAAGTAACTTAAAGTTACTTTTCTTCCCCAAGTCGCCATAGGGACATAAGTGACCCCAACGAAAGAATATAACATTAAAGTGTTATTAGTCACCCCCATAACGATAAAACATAACGTTTGCCCCACCAAGCCACTTAACACCCATGCCAATGCAAAAATATAACAAATAAGCAAGGTGGAATACCCAATAGCCTCTAAAGTCTTTAGCCCCTTGGGTATGACCAAGGCTAAGACTAATGAAAAACCTCCTAGGCCAACTACTCAGAATTGGGGACATTACAAAGGCCTTACCTTTGTCAACATCCTCCAAGCATATTCCAATCTAGAAACTCTATGAAAGGGAATAAGCATCTTTTAAAGCACATTGAAAGCATGGTTTTTTAGATGATGTCATTCAAGTGCTTTAATAGATATGTATGAAAAATGTGGAATCATATAGATACAACATTAATAGTTTAACAAAATGCCTTAGGATCTTATAAACAATATCTACTCTTCATCAATACTTCACAAATCTTCATTATTACAAAGGAAAGAAACATGTTTTTTATTCACGAACTTGAAATTCAATCTTGTAGTATGTGCTCATTTTTTTAACTGGATAGTCTATACAAACATTTTCATTTTTCAAAACCTTCCCTACAAGCTTCATTGTCATAATAGCAATTGAAAGTAAATTAATTGGTAAGAATAATACAAATTCATTCATGGTCCTTATCAACAATTATGTGATGTTTTGCATGTCTTAGTCATTTTACACCAATAAACTTGTGACTCAACCTTTCACAGCACCTATAGATACTATTGCTAATTTAAAGTTTTAAAATTAAACACAACTAGCAATCACATGTGTACAATGCAATGTGAACGCCGAACGGTATATGTTATTTGATTTAGAGGTATAGTTATTACTTTTGTAGTTGATGTTGATAAGGGGTGTGATTGATTTTGTAAGTGTAGGAATATAGATGAAGCATTGCATTTAAAGGTTTTATCTCTACATTTCAAATTTGTTACAAATTCGTACATATACATTTGTAAATCTTATATCATGAGTGGTAGTGTTTTTGGATTATTTTATTTGAACTAAACATGAATACATGAAGACTTCCATACATTTGTAGATTTTATATCATGAGTGGTAGCATTTTGTGGGCAATTTTTTTGGCACTAAAGATGAATACATTTGATACCGCTTTGGATACAAGAAGTTTGAGTAAAGTAGTAGTGGAGGTGCTATCAAAGTAGATGCTAGTATTTACGACGGGTTGTTTTGGTTGAGTGATATTAGTCTTGACTCCTTTCTTCTTGCTCCAAGTGTTGATACGTGCACCATTTTTAGTACCTTTCGAATGAAAAAGGAGGGTAAATGCGCAGATTGTCACTTCGAAAAAGGATTTGAGCCAACTATAAATATAAATGAAACAATCAAAAGAAAATAAAATGAAAGTACTCTACAATAATTTTTCAGTCCATAACATGCAATAAACAAAACAAATGAATAAATACTTCAATCAATATTGAAACCCACCTGAAGTTCCTTTAGAGACAACACTCTCTTCTTTACCACAGGAGAAAGAGAATCAAAAATATCAGATTGTTGCCCAACTAGGTGTTGCAGCTTATCCTTTAGAAAAGCAAAAGAAAAAGTTAAGAAAAGCGAAAGTAGAAGTTAAAGAGTTGTCATAAACAATAAAAAGTGAAATTAAGTGCTTGTAATCTTCACACATACTCTTTTATCAACCAGCTTAGTTATCTCTATAGTTTATACAATGCATTTTTAGAGTACTAAGATTTATGAAAACATTTCAACACTGCAAAGGAAAATGAAGATTTAAGAGATCCAAGTCACTAAGAACACTTCCAAGATTTGGGCATTCTTCAGGACATGTTGAGGGATTAAAGAAATGTTTGATGGCAACGGAGTGTTAAAGATTTTGAATGTTGGTGGTGGGGATGATATGAATGCTTTGCCTTTTGAAGGCTTCTGGCTAAAGGAAAACGAAGATTTAAGAGATCCAAGTCACTCAGAGCATCTACAGGATTTGGCCATTCTCAAGGCCTTATTAAGGGATTGAATTTAGATATGTGAAATTATTAACTTGTAATAGAAGTGTTATAAGCTTAAAGAACTCATGGAGATCCGAATTGGGAAATAAAAGTTGCATCCAACCATTATTCATTCAACAACTAAATCCATCAGAATATCAACTTCTCTAGTGCTTTATAGTAGAGAACTATTGTGCTATAATAAACAAAGATGTGTTATACTGTGTGATCTATAGTCCCTAAATTTAGCATGCAACCAACTAAAAAATGCCACAAATCACCAATTTGGGTATGATCTCGCCCAAAATTTCCATAACTAATAGAATATTAAATATATATTAAAAGCACTTGTGTGATTTTCACAATTCAAATTAGATGGGTGTTTTAATGAAATGATTAAATGGATAATGTAGGAAAGTGATGATGACCCATCTCCGTGATGATAATTGAACCAATGGAGTATTGACTATTTATTGAAAATATTGACAGAACTATTATCTGTGTTGATAATTGAACTAATGGAGTATTGAATATTTATTGTAAAAATTGACATGTAATTTTAATGATTTAGCCAAGATAGTAAATAATGAGAACCCAAATATTACAAAAACTCAACATGTAATTTTTTAGGATTCATATTAGTTGGGTATCATAAAGAAATAATTAAATGAGTATTCTAAAAAAATAATGAGGATGCACCCTGAGGAGCTTCCACTAGATACTACTCCAGGAAAACAACTTAGAGCTGGTAAGTTTCATTGCCATACATTATGCCCATGGATCTTGTCAGTTCAATTTCCCACCTACCATTTAGTAACACGTGTTACAAACTTTGCACTCCAATATCAATATAACTAAAAACACCAAACAAGTTACTTTTTCATGCCTATTCAATCCAACATTGAAAATGAAATGGATAGATATCTTTGCAAATTAACAATGGGCTTGTGCTTGAATCTGACATCTGTGTTCACTTTCCATTCTACCGGCTCCTTACAAACTCTATTAGAAGTTATTTTGTTGAGGTTGTGGTCTTGCTTTTAAATAAAAAACCCAAAACAAAGCAATGAAATTAGCTAAGAATTTCATATATACAAATAAGACATTTTACATAACATAGAAAATGAACAACCTTGTGAGCAATTGAAGAACTCACGGTGAAATAAATACCAACAAGATTTTGATGGGAAATAATGTAGAAAACACTGCAAAAATATCGCGCAACATTTTAAAGCTCCATTTAGAACACGGGATGAATTTATTGTGTTAGAAAAACATTCATTACATTTGGAAAAACATTATGAATGCTTCAACAAAGTTATTCACTCTATATCCTATAATCTTTGAAGGTCGTGTGACCATATTTCCTTTAAGCATTTTGTCAAGCATTTCACATGCCTTTGCATGCTTCCCCATTTTACATACATATTTGTCACTAGAAATATTCTCGAACAATGTGTAATGGCATTGAACTCCGAGTACTACTACGATCAATGAGAACGCATAAACAATTATAGAAATAACAGGCTTACGAAACCTTGCATAATTATAGCTCTGTACGGTTCAAATCATTCAAAGGAATTTGCGAAAGGTCAGTATCTATTGAGATTTTCATTTTTGTTGAAAATATTCCTTCCCGACATGCAAAAGTTGAATCGATAATCATGGTCATAAAAAATAGGCAAGCAAAAGTCCAATCCACAATCAACCTCATAAATAGAAGTTGGATGCATATAGATCCACCAAAACAATGCCAACACAACAAATAAATTATTATAAAAGACTATATTTAATACTAAAATAGAATAGAAAAATAGGAATTCAAGTAGCCAATCCACAAGTGAACACATAAATAGTTACTGGGCGGATAAAACAATTATATGTAATATAGATTTTAAAGAGCAATATATTCTTGAAAAGAACACAGTAAATTTTAGATGTTGCAGGGGTCTTATAATGGTAACATTGAGGAAGTAGAGTCATCACTCCATGAAGGCTTTTCTCTCAATTATGTGGTTGGTGCATCTACAATGGCTATATACCTAATAGATCTCTGAAAATTATTTTAAAAAAGTCACTAGATAATTGTACAAAAATGTGCAGTTGGTGTTGGTTCACAATACTTAGTACTTATATCAAGATATCAGCCATTTATTTGGAATCACTGTTCAATCTTTATTAGTTTGTTTGGAATGGAAGGTGTAAACATAATTTAAGACAATGTTTTGAGAGTTTCCATATCACTTTTATTGAGAAGAGGTTTTGTGAATTTGGTGGATGTTAAGAGGTACTTTATCACAATGTGGGTTAGAGATGTCATGAATATCTTGAAATACAATGATAGCAAGGATGTGAATTGCAGCTGGTAGATTGCAATTTAAGTGATATGTTGATTAGTGGTCTCTATGAACTTTACACGATATGGGTTTGGTTGGATATGTCATGAATATGAAGTGAAAAATATTGATATAAAGGATGTGAATCAGAATCGTTAGAATGCTATTACGTGATTTATTGCCATGAAATCTCTTGTTTGAAAGAAATAATTCTTGCAAGCATGGACACCATGTTTGGGAATATGGAGGAAAGGGTAGCTGCAAGATATGAAACTATCTTGCATAGCCTTATTGAGGATTTCAAATAAAACTTTTTACATGCTTGAAATCATCCAAGATGAGTGCAAAACTTGTCTCATTAAAACCTAGAAGAAGCAAGAGGAAAGCTGATTAATCTAATGTATAATATGAGGAATGATCTCATAATTATTGGTAGTCAAGAGTTGGGGCTTAGGACTGAATTTCACATGATGTAGAAATGCGAACTCAATTTTTCCAAAAGCGGCGACAAATTTAAAACCCCAAACTTCGGAGGATGAAATATGTAAACCCTTGCAAATTCACTAATTGAGAATACCGAGTCAAAACTACCCAAAGATAGGAAGTATTTCAAAAGCTTAAGAGTATCAACAAAGTATCAATTATCATGAATGCCTTTCTTGAACATTAAAGACCTATGAATGATAGAGAACTCAATTTTTCTAGCAACCAAACCATAGCCACATTACTCATTGTCAACATGCCAGTATATGAAGGTCAAACTCGCCTCAAGATCAACCATTTTCTATAAAAATCTTAGTTCAAGCCCTTCATATTTGAGTTGGCATTCTATTGATTCTAACACACACATAATGCACAGTCTAATCCACAATGAAGATGACATAGAATGTTTTCATGAGTTCCTTGGTTGACACACATTAAATTTGGAATCTGCCATTCAAAAGTAAGAAATGTGCCATTTTCTATCTTGTAGCTGCAACAACTGATATAGGATGTGAGTTAGCAAAATGCGCTTCTTATTATATCTTTAGTAAGTTTTATGGAATTATTTTCCTACATTGAATGCATAACAAAGGAAGCATTCACATTTGACACCAAACAATAAATCCAATCATATTACACCACATATGCATCTGGGTATCAACATGGGCATTAGCTTATTCAAAGATACAAAAGTGTGATGATTGAATAAACGGTAATAAGAAACAAAATGAAGGATTACATTGCTTTTGATATTCAGTGAATAGTAGTTTGGTATTGAAAGGAAATGGCAACCAAAAACCTAGTCTTTACAAGCCATACTACCAGATTTGAGAGGTCGAATTGTACTTGCGTTAAATTCCCCTTACAAAAGAGAGATGGATCTTTCAAAGAAAAACAAAATCACCACCCCCGACAAAAGAGAGAAATAACCCTCTTCCCGAAGACAATGAGTTATACACAAAATATAACTTTGGTTGTTAGATTTTCCGTGTTTATTTAAAAATTTCCATTAACCCAAAAGTTGAGAGAGATCTCCAAGATGATAATGATCCCATATTTTATTGCCCAACCCCAAATAGTAAAGAGAAACCTTTATTACAGAGCAATTTCAAATTTAATTGAGAGAAATGGAATGTTTAGTAAATACAGACGTTAAAAATTTAAAACATTTAGTAGTTAGTGTTTGATTGCAATGGTGAAAGCTTAACCTTCTTAAGATAATAAAATCTTATTAAGTAATTGATGCTCTTTTGGGTCCACCAAATGCAGAGCTTTATGTACCAGTTGTTGAGGGGTGTTGCTTATTGTCACAGCCATGGTGTCATGCACAAGTTCTAGGCCTTTCCCTCCTTTTTTTCTCTGCATGATATGTAAACTATCATTACTCATTTTTATGCTAGAAAACATCTGTGATATATCATTTTTCTGCTCTATGACCTGTGCAGGGATTTGAAGCCTCTTAATTTTCTTGTGGACAAAGCCAAGGGTGTGCTTAAAATTGGAGATCTCGGACTTGGAAGGGCATTTACCATTCCATTGAGGGTATACAACCATGAGGTTATGTCTCTAATTTACATTTCTAAGGAAATTAAACAAAGCATCCATCTCCAAACCGACAGTTGTTTGCATCTGTTTGGTGTCAATAATACTATTGTGCATAATTATAGCTCTGGATCATTCAAATTATCCAAAGGCATTTACATGGCTAGACATGATTTCATATTGTATGGATTATGAGACAACAAATCAGAAAGCAATCTTTGAAAAATATTGAATTGGATCTCCTCCTCAGTTTTGATATTGGATGAAACTCAGAAAGGTTCTGCAATAAGTTGAGAACATTATCTTTGACATTGGCATGTGAACACAGATACTATCAAAAGCAGACAACAACACAATTATGGAAATTGTTGATACAGAAGTTGCAGCAACCTGCAGGGATCTTGGGATTGTAAGAAAATCTTCCAGTTGGCCTTGCTTTGCACCAAGAAACGGCCCTCTGATTGACCCACCATGCATGAAGTTGCCAGAGTTCTAAAGTCGATGTTGTTAGTGCCTGCTCCTAAGCAAGTTCCTAGTATCCAAACAAACAAACTGACCGCTAGTAATAATTACAAGAGGTATTTCGATAAATATGCGATGGTGCGCACATAGATGTTACTGGGAGCTCAAATAACACTTTTGATTGACATTTGTTTGTGAAATTTGGTGAGGCGATTTCACAAAACACTGTTTGACTAGGACAAAGTGTTGTGTCGGAAAAAATGCTTGCCCACGAGTCCTCTCTATCTCGGGGTCTTCTTTTCTCAACGGATGAGCCGATTTTCAAGTAAACAATGACTAGTTTTTCCTTTAATAGCCCAAATTTTTTTCATGTTAAAATAGATAAAAGTGTGCTTGAATTTCTTTTTGAATGGGCAAAATTGGCTTTTGGGCACTTTGTTCCCAAGAGGAATCTTTTCACAAAGCTAAATCAATCCACTTCTGATACTAGTAGTAGTACACTCTTATGTTGTTGATTGCTCTAATTGTATAAGGTTCCACAAGAAAAATAGTTGGATCAAATGACATCAAGCAAGCTCGTGTTGATATAATTTTTGCTACATTGGACGGAGAGCATCATGTGTAGTTCAAACCAAGATAAACTTAATTATAGATATAATTACAAATAAATGACAAGAATAATTTGCTTATTGGGTTTATGTTCTCTTTGAATACAAAATGAACACTCACTCAACTATAATAGGTAGGACTGGTTGCTAGGTTCTTAAAAATAGTAATTGTCATTGAAATGTACTTAGATAAAAAAAACTTATACCGTTCGGCGTTCATATTGCACTGTACACATATGATTGCTAACTTGTATTGCAGGGGTCATGGTTACAAAAAGGAACAAACATTGACAATGAGGATAAACTCAAGTTTATTGTCTGACAAGCATACTTTATGAGAGTGTAATAAAACAACAATTGAAATAAAAACTTCAATAGCGATGAAGAAAATTGCCCCTACATACTTCCTACCCTTCTTTGGAACTATTTGATATCCATCATAGTTTTATATTAGAATGTAACCAACATCGGGTCTTGTTGTCATTCATGTCAACAACTCAGCAACTCATAAGATGTGAGACAATGCTCAGTGAGAAATGAAGTGCGCAGGTATTATTTGAGGGTTTAAAGTTTCAAGATATTCAAAGGAGCTCTTTAAATAAGTGGCTATTCCACTGTCATCTATGAAAGGATAAAAGAACTTGAACACTCACTAATCCATAAATTGTTGATTAAATTTATTTAGTACTCCAATTTGGAGTATACTTGAACTTTCTTGTTCTATCTTTACCTGTATGTGGTTTCCTTAGTGGGGAAGAAGATTCTTGGTGTTGTAAAACTATGTGAGTTGGGAAACATGACAAAGTTGAGTTACTTGTAAGGGTCTTTATGAAAATGTTCTATAGTTTCATATTATATTTTGTGTTGTCGATCGATCATGTATATGATGATTGTGGAAGGATTATATCAAGCACATAAAGCATGCATATGTAATACACACGTGGTCTAATGAGTCTAACAATATTATGTTATTGCTTTTACAGAATCATTTTCAAACAATATTAAGGGAGCAATTCCGATAGAGCTAGGGTATATTATAAATTTAGATACACTATGAGTTCAAAAAAAAATTGGTTAACATTCTTTTGGATGATAATTTTGAAGCACATTTGTCGACTTTGGCATTGCCCGATGCATTTTCTTGGCCAAAACCCAAACCTCTACCTATGTTATGGGTACCATTGGTTATATTGACCTTGAATATGCAAGAACATCAAGGCTTGATGAGAAATCTGATGTATTCACGGAATTGTTCTTATAGAGTTGCCAACGGGAACAAAAGTTGGGGACAATGACTCAAATTTGCTTCAGATTGGTAAGATTTTTGTTTGTTAATACATATTCCAATTTGGAGTATACTTGAACTTTCTTGTTCTGTCTTTGCTTGTATGTTGTTTCCTTAGTGGGGAAGAAGATTCTTGGTGTTGTAAAACTATGTGAGTTGGGAAACATGACAAAGTTGAGTTACTTGTAAGGGTCTTTATGAAAATGTTCTATAGTTTCATATTATATTTTGTGTTGTTGATCGATCATGTATATGATGATTGTGAAAGAATTATGTCAAGCACATTAAGCATGCATATATAATACACACGTGGTCTAATGAGTCTAGCAATATTATGTTATTGCTTTTAGGCAAATCTATCCTCAAACAATATTAAGGGAGCGATTCCGATAGAGTCGATATATTATAAATTTAGATACACCGTGAGTTCAGCTTTTCTTTTTGGTTAACATTCTTTGGATGATAATTTTGAAGCACATTTGTCAGACTTTGGCATTGCCCAAAGTGCATTTCCTCGGCCAAAACCCAAACCTCTACCTATGTTATGGGTACCATTGGTCACATTGATCCTGAATATGCAAGAACATCAAGGCTTAATGAGAAATTTGATGTATACAATTACGAAATTGTTCTTTTGGAGTTTCCGATGGGAATGAAAGTCGGGACAATGACTCAAACTTGCTTCAGTTGGTAAGATTTTTATTTTTTAATTTTCTTTCAAAGCTTACACTGTACACTATTCAAGTATTTTTAAGGTTTTTTTTCTAGAGCATGGAGTAATCAAATGTTGATGGAGTTGTCTTTGACATTGGCATGTGAACACATATTCTATCAAAAGCATACAACAACATAGTCATGGAAGCTGTTGATACGTGAAGTTACAACAACTCGCGGGGATCTTGGGATTGTAGGAAAATATTCCAGCTTGCCCTTGTTTTGCATGAAGTTGCGAGTATGCCAATGTCAAAGACAACTCCATCCATATTTGATTGCTCCATGCTCTAGACAACAAAGACAACAAACCTTAAAAATACTTAAAAAGTGTATAATGTAAGCTCAAAGAAAATTAACAAACAAAATTCTTACGAACTAAAGCAAATTTGATATGATGAACAAACTTGAATGGACAAACTTCAATGAAAAGTAATATAACATTTACCTCGCCTTTGATTGTAGATATGATGTGAAACAACACCTACAATATTTGGTCCCGATTGTTGAAGAAATTCCTTATCCCAGTTTCAAACAGTGATTTGTTATCGTCCCCAAGTTTGAAGAAGTTATATGCAAGCAGAAAAATCCTTGTAAATCTCTCTCATAATCCCATTAAACTCAATTACATCAGTTGTATAATGCATAGCATTAATGCTCGTTCCAACACCACTTCCACTCAACTCATTGCAGAATAAAAATCTTCAGATTAATCCCCGTATAAACCTACTAACAATTTTACATGATTAAAAACCAATTATGATTCACATTTCCAGGCTTAAACTTAGGCTGGATTCACTTTTACGGTGTTGGTATTTCACAGACTGATAAATCGATTGAATAAATTTCAGTGTAAGAAAACCCAAAACCCTCCATAAAATCGTAACAACTGAAAAGATTCGACAGAGCGTAAGATTTCTTCACTCTTCCCTCTGCAAATTTTAGTAAAACCCTAGAAATTGAAGTGCTCACAATACAATTTGACTTTTAGGGTTAAAAAGCACCAAAAAAAAAGTGCCCGTCAAATTTAACATAGTCTCGTGAATGACCGGAGAGGCCTTTCCCATAGGGGGAACGCCTTCTACGTAATTAGACGTGGTTAGGTTAATGCATTACCAAGGAAAAACCACTTTCTAAATCTACTTCTTCCATTCATGTGAAGTCATGTTTATATTGGAATTCCTTGTTGAATATGCACACCAAAAATAATTATTTGTTGTTTCACAAGTGCTATTGCACCTTGCATAATGGATGTCCATAATGAAGAACATACCTTTGAGATGCAAGGATGATACCTCAATAATTAGGATACGTTTCCTCATATGTGAAGTCATGTTTCCATTGTGTGCCCATGTTAAAAATGCCCCACCAAAGTGATTACTTATTGTTTCATGAATGTAATCTTTGGAAACTATTGAGACAAGAATCTTCTCAAGGGTGTTAGTAAACTGATCTGCATTGCTCATGTTTCATTTATTTTTAGTAGAGTATAATACTAACACATTAAAAATTCTAAATTAAATGGTTACATTTATGTCATTTCAGAAGTTGGGAGATGTTCATGTAAATGTGTTTGTTGTTCATGGTGTTTTCTTAACCCATTTGTTGTAAGTAATCATTAATTCTTGTCATTTTCAATATGCAACAGGAGTACACTAGTGCATTATACAACTTGAAGGGAAATTATAAAACAAGACCTCAAAACTATCAATCAATCAAATTTGTGATAAATCAAATTATACATTATAATTTTGATTTTTAAACTATAATAGAAATTCTATACAATTTAAATACTTAAGTTTGATAGGTCAGAATGAAGCCCAACTAATGGTTAAGAGTTTTCATGCACAAAATCCATAGAATCTTATCAACTAATAGTAGAAGTGGTACATTTGCATTCAATTTAGTAACATGCAACATAAGTGCTTTTGAATGAAAACAGGATGTACTTATAATATAACCATGGTAGCCGAGACAAAATTTCCAAATAAGTGGCAATCATAGTGAAAAATTGAGTGCCGTAGCTAACAAGGCAATTGCCTACCAGAGGGCCAAAACAAAAAGTGTAAGAATGATGTGATTCATTCCAAACTGTTTGGAACAAATCTGCACCAATCCATCCTTAAGATTTCTGTGGGCCCTTAGTGTCTGTGTTTTAGAAAGTAATTCGTAGATAAGACTTAAATAATGTACATGGAGATTTTTAATATTCTCCATGCAGATCTACATTATAGATCATTCAAATCTTGTCAAAAGAATGTTTCAACATCTATAATTATACGAGTCAAAAGCATCAGTTATATTCCCTTCTTTTGAATGTACATTTTATTTTGCTTTTGCTAAAGCGTTCAAAGCTGCTATAATTTTAAAAGTGCAAAATTGTAGCCTTCTTTAATCTTATGAATTAGTTCTTTCAGATTAAGGTTTCTCTTCCCATGTAATAGAATAATATTAGATTTGAATGGCTTGTGGTAGACATACTGTTTTTGAGGAATTTGATGTTTTTCCAGCATATGTTAGAACAGCCAAAATCAATACGACAGCCATCATTTTACAAATCTACAGATAGATGTTAGGCATGTTTGCCTTTCTTCACAACGAAAACATGCCTCAAAAGTCCTAACTAGACACAGCTCCAATCTTCCGATGTTCTTTTAGTGGATGGCCATTTTCCAACCATGAGAACTCAGATGTATTAACAGAGATGACACCCTTTTTAATTAAGAAGTTTGAAAATATACCTGACTTGTCATTTGGATACTGCATTGTTTAGCTCTCTTTATCTGTTCTTAAGTGCGGTCTGGTTTTCAGCCGATCTTACGAACTGAGCTGGTGCATGAGAATTAGAAGCAAACTTATCATACCTATGCCTATGGAGCTCTAAGTAAAATGTCTATAAATTAAATAAGATAATGAATGGACAAAAATGAAACACAAATATGTTCTCGACTCTTTCAAGAACGGACCACAAATACGCTCGACTCTTCCAAGGACAGGTAGATTTCAATATCAACTTGAAATTTCTGAATTGATCTTCAAGCCTTTGGCTGCAAGGAATAAGGGCAATAAAATAAATAAGCTAATAAATTTCCTCCTGCGTAAAATAACATTTGAATTTGTATTGGTATATGAAAATCAATTCCCCTTTCTAATTATAAACATCGTAATTACCCAACATACAATCTATTTACTTACAATGAGGACTATGTAAGTAATGGTGGCCCAGGATCTGTATAAGTTCGAATATGATCATGAATGTAAGGTCTTGACATTTGCACATCCCTTATAAAGTTAGTCCTAGCTTTTGCATATGGAGCTTCCGCACTGCATCAAAAATGCATATATCAGAATTCAAATAGAAATGAAGCTTACATGGAAACATCTCAATTTAAGCTACAAGGCTTATTGCTGGAATATTAGGCAGTATACAGGATGTGCAACTTACAGGCAAGTCGTTCTGCACGAAGAATGTTTTGCCTTCTTTTCCACATGCAGACCCCACATATAAGAAGCACGATGGCTGAAATTATAACTCCTATAGCAATCCCAACTTTAGATCCAGCTGAAAGATGGGGGCCACATGATCGTAGGCCAGGAACACCACAAAGGCCGGCATTTTCAGCAAAACTGCACACACAAGTATGATGCAAAATTTAATACTCATTATATGTAAAGAAAAATAAAACTTAATCCTTGATATTGCATTCTAAACTACTGGGTGCATTAAAACTAACAAAAAAATTATAAGCACATTTGTTCTTACAAAAACCTCTATATGAACTATGAACTACTAGGTGCATTAAAACTAACAAAAAAATTATAAGTACATTTGTTCTTACAACGACAAAAACAAATGGATTATTGAAAGGAGATGAAGTATTCAGTTGAATGAGTTCAACATGGAAAATCATAATACATTGCAAATGAACAATTAACAAATTGCAAATCGCAAATCGCAAATGTCAACAGATTTTAAGTATCAATTTGACTGTGGATATGCATAAATTTATAGCTTTGCATGCCATTTGTCTAAATTACCAGAAGTGTGGACATATTTTTAGTAGCCAGCCTACAGTCTCAAAATGCGGACAGAAAAAGAATAAAGAAAGATTAGAATTTACAAAGTATGAATGAAGAGAGACCGGAACCCCCACATTATTCATTGTGTGCCCGTCCTTTTATTATGCGAGAGATGGTTACAAAATGGTTGACACGGTTAAGACTGTTTACTAGTTTATACTTAACTAATATTAACTAAATGCTAATTATAAGCCATATATTCTAATACCCCTCTTAAGGCTTACAGTATAGAACATACTGACGAAACATTAAAGTAACAGAACCAAACAAGACCACACATTCTTTAGAAGCTTTTCCCTTTGAAAACAATGATTTGACCAGGTAGAACTCCATCAAGCTGCCTCCCTGACCCTCGTAAAGGTATAGTTCCCGAGTTCCGAATCCCACCTTCCCGAACTCCCGAATTACAGAATCTCCCGAATTGTTGGACAACCACCCATACCGATCTATTCCCACAGTGCTCCATCAAGTTGTCTCATAACCCTCATAAGGGTAAATTCCCGAGATCCATAGACTCTTGAACTATTTGGACAGCCATCCATGCCAAATTTTACCTACATTGGATCACTTGTTGTCTTCAAGGTGTGAGGCTTCTTTTAAAATACATATTCTCTATCAGTGAGTTCTTCATCGCTTTCAGCATCCGGTGGATTTTCAACAATGGCTACATTAAATTCATTTGGTTTGTCTTGGAATTTTCCCTTCATTTTATTTTTCACGATCTTGTCCATCTCTTGAAAAATATTTCTTTCAATAACTTGATAATGTAATCTTTCTCCACAGTTCTTTATCATCGTTTCCATGAGTGATCATGTTGCGTTGATGACATTTTTGGCTTGCCTGTTTTGGCAAATCGACCTGCAGAAGTTTAGTAGAGACTGTGGACGTGACTTGCAATTTATAGTCAGGTTTTCGAGCCCAAAAATAAATGCTTTCGCAACTTTAAATGATGGTAGAAATGGAGTTCCAGGCCCTTTAGTTTTGCTCTAAACTGGTCCAAACTATTAAATCGGCCCCAGATATTTGCATTGGGTACTCCTGCGACTGTTTGAAAATAGTCTAAAACTCGTACTGTTCCCTATCAAACCCTTTGAAGGTCGCCTATGAAAATCACGATTGGTATTGCCACTAAGTTTATGCCCTTTTTCAATTGTTCACAACTGTTATTAATGGCAGAATATAAATGGCGGGACAGTTGTTAATGGCGGCAATGTCGACTGTGCCTTCAACTTTTCCCTAATGGTTGTATATATTTGCAACTGTAATAGCAGCAATAATGGCGACCTGTGCTTTAGAAATCGCAACTGAAACACAGATGCTCTTAACCTCTTCTCTTTCTCCTTGCCCCACTCAAATACCAATGTTAGAATATGTGGAGAGAGAAAGAATAAAGAAAAAAGAGAAGGTACAACGAATGAATGAAGAGTAACCGGAATGCACACATTATTCATTGTGTGTCTGTCCTTTTATTATGTGAGAGATTGTTACAAAATGGTTGAAGTACTTACAACCGTTTACTAGTCCACACTTAACTAATATTAATATAATGCTAATTTATAAGCCTTATATTATAATACTGAACATATTTTCAGTAGCCAGCCTACAGTCACAAACTTATGGGATTGGACAATTCGCCAAATTAGGGTTTAAAAAAATCTATAGACATAAACGAGACAAATGAATTGAAATAATTTACAAAATGATGAGTTAATTTTGGATTTTCTTTTAATCTTCTTATTTGTTATCTTTTGCTTCAGCTGAGTTCTTTGATAGGGATTGATTCATAGACCAGGTACAGATGATAGAATCTACAGCAGAAAACTCAGGGTTGGTGGTCTCTAATATCACTGATCCCCAGAGCACTAGACTAAATAAAATAACTATATACATCATATTAATTATTGAAGAGATGGCGCTGAAATTCTTAGCTGGTATGATATTGTTTTCTAAGTTTGTGAGCCAAGCTATTGAATGCAGCAGGAAATGAGGGAAGTATAGAGCATCCTTCCTCTACTAAATCACTAGAGTGTTGCATGTGTGCCATTGAGAGGAGATAGACCACTATGGAAAGTGTATGTGGGCCTTAGAGACAACATGTTTTTACAAGATTTAATGCTTTGTTATAAATACAGTTTTGCAAAGATGAGTCACTGATCGAAAGAGACTGCCAGATTTTTCTTTTACAAAATTGCACCAAAAGAAGAAAAATTACAAACTTTGCACAAAAAAGTAATTTAGAAAATAAAATACTGATGGCATAAGCCACATTTTGGCTTAAAGCACTTGATAAGAAATATTCGTCTTAGCCTTGGTCATACCCGAGGGGCTAATGACACTGGAGGCTATTGGGTATGGATGACTATTACCACCTTGCTTATTTGTTATATTTTTGCGTTGACATGAGTATTAAGTGGCTTGGTGGGAACAAATGTTATGTTTTGTCGTTAAGGGGGACTCATGGCACTTTAATGTTATAATCTTTCGTTGGGGGTCACTTAAGTCCCTATGGCAACTAGGAGGGGAAAAGTAACTTAAGTTACTTTATGTTTTTGTGGTTCTCCCTAGAAGGGGTCGATTGGGGTCTTTTTGGGCCTCTTGTTGCTTGGGGAAATTATAAAAGGAGTATGAGGGAGTAATAGAGCTCATTCTTGCATACACACTTATGATTTTCATTGAGCAACTGCTGATTTCTATCCTCTAGCTTGTGGAGTAAGATCCCACAAGATCCCTAGCTTCGGTGGTGAGAGATCCATTCCTAGCTAGTAGGGCACTCTTCGGTGGTGAAAGATCCACCCTAGTTTGTCATTTTGGAGCTGATTTAAGGCTGATTTTCAGAGATTAATTTCAGAATTTTCAGAGAAGGGTTTGAAGGATTTTGGGGCTTTTTGTGAAGAAAATCAAGGGTTTCAGATCTGATCTATTGCAGCGATTAGAGCAAGTTTTGGGACCACATTTGGAGACATCTTTGAGGGTTTTTGGCCACTTTCCAAGGGGGCGACTTATTTTGGGATTTTGCAGCGATTTTTGGAGGGTTTTCAAGTGTGTCATTTCCAGATCTGGAGGTTGGGTTTTCATTTGCATTGTTAGTAGATGTTATTTCCATATTTTCATAATTTTATCACTTGTATTGGAAAGATATGAATTTTTAAAGATTTCCAAGCTGTCTAGGGCTTTCTGAAATTTTTTGGCAGTTTAATATTAATCAAAAAATTCCAAAAATATTTTTCTAGTGTTTATTATCATTGTTGCAAACTTCCTTTAAAATTTCATGCATTTTGGGCAAGTATTTTGTGAGATATCAATTAAATACAGTTCGCTGCCCTAGCTGGTTATTTTCTGCAAAAATCAGAAATTTTTTTTTGCTGCAATTTCTATATATTTTGTGCAATTTTTGAGTGGTATCCCACAAGGGATATTTCAGTGGTATCAGAGCAATTGTTTCTCTAGCTCCTGTTGGGTTGAAAAGATGGGTGACAGTGAAGAAGATATGGGTGTTGATTTGATGAAACAATTATTCACCAACATGGTGAAGCAACAGAAACTACTAATCTCTATTTGAGCCAACTCACTGAGAGATTAGCATAGGGCAGAATTGAGACTCATAGGCAGATAAAGGGGAAACTAGCAATATGGGACAGCTGGTCCATAGAGGTGAGAGTGGAAACACAGGCAGTGGTCTCCCCACTCTTCTACCAGTCTTTGGGCTTCACGAACCCTCTTTCTTGAAGGATCCAAAAGTTTCACAGGTAAGGCAGCCAATGTGATGTTTGGATGAGGAGTCTTGTTGGGAAAGGTACCAATCTTTGAGTGAGGGTTTCAAGATAACATGTCATTCCAAGAGTACTGCAAAATGAAGATTGGTAGCAAACCCAAGAGAGATCATCAGACACGGTGCCTGAGTTATAGAGGAGATTGGGACAAATCTCCATTCCACACTTCGATGGTTCTAAGAAGTGTACCACGCAATCCTGGATTCAGAAGTTGAAGACATACTTTGACTTGAATCCCATGCGCGAGGAGGATGCAATTAAGTTTGCAATCCTACATCTTGAGGGAGATGCACATGACTGGTGGCATCATGGACTGATTACACAAGGGCACATGCATATTGATACTTATGCAGAGTTCACACAGAGGCTGATGAGCAGATTTGACAGGAGGGACCCTGATAGGCATTTTAGGGAGTTGACTCACTTGAGACAAATAGGTTCTTAGATCAATACATTGCAGATTTTCAGAGATTATCAGTCATGGTACCGATGTTTCGGAGATGAGGTTGACTTCACTTTTCATAAGAGGGTTTGATGATGCTCTAGCAAGATTTGTGAAGGCATTTGAGCCTTCTTCTTTGCATGATGCTATTAGGAGAGCACGAGATTTGGAGTTAGCCACTCCAAAGTTGAGGTTTCCACCTCGAGTTCACTCCAAAATTGAGGAACCTCCATCAACAAAGGGAGCCTCCATCTAAACCAAACGAACTTCAACAAAAGGAGCCTCCACCGAGGCAGGAGGTGGCTAAGAAGCCAGTCATTTCCGAGAGCTTAGGGATGAGTTGAGGCGAAAGAAACTATGTTTCGATTGCCATACACCTTGGGCTCCAGGCATGATTGCACAGGAAAAGGGAAGGCCCAATTCATTGAGGTCTTCGAGGAGAGTGAGGGTGACAAAGGTGAGGAGTTAGAGACCCACAAGATGGATGATGGAGATGGAGTTGCGTTGGACAATGTTGATGTGGAGCAGAGGAGGAGACTTTTCCTCGAGAGATTATAGCTACATTGTCTAGTACTCCGATGTACAAGGCATTCAGGGTTAGAGGAGTTATGCAGGGTCAGCGAGTAGTGGTACTCATTGATAGTGGGGCTACCCACAACTTTATTGATGCATCGTTGGTTGAGAGACGAGGTTTGCAGACAGAGGACTTTGAGGGCTTCAACATTGTTGTAGCCAATGGGGAGTATATGAGATGCACACGAGAGTTCCACAGTTGAGCATCACCATGGGTAACTACACAATTACTAATGATTTCCACATTGTTGGTATGGGAGTGACCAACATAGTGCTGGGAGTGCAGTGGCTTCACTCTCTTGGTGAGTTTCGGACTAACTTTCAGACGATGGAGCTGAAGTTTAAGTTCGAGGGCAGGAATGTGATCTTGAGGGGATTATCTACAGGAGCACCTAGAGTGGTTGTAGCTGAGGGGATGGAGAGGACTTTTCGGCATGATGAGGGTTTTATTATGTGTGGACCGATGTGGAGTCTGATGGATGTGGGTGTGACCAGTAGTGTTGCACATGAGACAGTTACAAAGATTGGGGTTACAGGTTCAGATCATCCGAGTTTATCATTATGTTGGTTATCTGAGGTTTCGGTAGACTGGAGATCTCATTTGCTTGTTGAGTACTCCAAGAACCAACACACTTGTGAGATTTTGGATGGTCGTATACAGGATGACAACTACAAATTGGAGGATGAGATGATCTTCTATCAGGGCAGATTGTACCTTGTGTCAGATTCATGGTTGAGGATGGAGATATTGCGACATGTGCATTGTTCTTCCATGACTGGACACTTGAGCTTTGATGAGACCTACAAGTTCATATGGGAGAGGTTCAGATGGCATGGGTTGAGGGAGGATATCCTCAACTTCATATACAGGATGTACGGTTTGTCATTATGACAAATCGGAGCTTACAAGTTCATCATTTTATGAGTCGACATGGGATAGCACTCCTATGTATTTTATTGCTTCTATGCACGGTGGGCACTTCACCCATGTGCTAGTCAGTGGAGGGACGAAGTTGACTCAGTTACTTGGTTATTCAGTAGGTTCACACTCATCACAGGAGGTGAACTATGTAGAGTTGACATTGTTGGTTGACCATTTATTGGAGTCTTGGGATTTTTCCCCACGGGACACATTGAGATACACTATGAGGAGCCTTACTCTCACACGAGTGTGGGTCATGTGGGAGAGTTAGCACACTTTGTGCATATAAGTTATTTCACAAGTTGATCCAGGGGATTCTACAGGATTCAGAGTGGACTTTCGTACCCAGGAGTTGATTGGAGAGGTAGTGAGTGATCACATGATGACAGCTTCGCATTGGCAGGGATTGGACAAATTGGCGCCCGGTGTGGGTACCAGTGGAGAGTCGGTTTGGGCATCATTCTACTTCAGGGGCAACATTGTTCTCTATATGACATGGAGGTCATGATGACTACATGGGGTGTCTTGGTTACTTCGATCACACCAATCATTAGTTGACTGCAGGGTGAGGTGGAGAAACTTACTTTGTGGTATTCAATTTCTACAGCATGGCAGGATAATGCTTGGGGTCAAGCATTTCTCGGGAGGGGAGGATTGTAATGTCCCCAATTCCGAGCAGATGGCCTAGGAGGTTTTTCATTCGTCTTAGCCTTGGTCATACCGAGGGGCTAACGACACTGGAGGCTATTGGGTATGGATGACTATTACCACCTTGCTTATTTGTTATATTTTTGCATTGACATGAGTATTAAGTGGCTTGGTGGGAACAAATGTTATGTTTTGTCGTTAAGGGGGGACTCATGACACTTTAATGTTATAATCTTTCGTTGGGGGTCACTTAAGTCCCTATGGCGACTAGGGGGAAAAGTAACTTAAGTTACTTTATGTTTTTGTGGTTCTCCCTAGAGGGGGTCAATTGGGGTATTTTTGGGCCTCTTGTTGCTTGGGGAAATTATAAAAGGAGTATGGGAAGAAAATAGAGCTCATTCTTGCATACACACTTATGATTTTCATTGAGCAACTGCTGATTGCTATTCTCTAGCTTGTGGAGTAAGATCCCACAGATCCCTAGTTTTGGGTGGTGAGAGATCCATTCCTAGCTAGTACGACACTCTTCGGTGGTGAAAGATCCACCCTAGCTTGTCATTTTGGAGCTGATTTAGGGCTGATTTTCAGAGATTAATTTAAAAAATTTCAGACAAGGGTTTGGCAGATTTTTGGGGCTTTTTTATGAAGAAAAATAAAGGGTTTTCAGATCTGATCTATTGCAACGATTAGAGCAGGTTTTGGCACCACATTTGGAGACATCTTTGAGGCTTTTTGGCCACTTTCCAAGGGAGGACTATTTATTTTGGGATTTTGCAGCAATTTTGGAAGGTTTTCAAAGTGTGTTGTTTCAGATCTGGAGGTTGGGTTTTCATTTGCATTGTTAGTAGATGTTATTTCCAGATTTTCAGAATTTTATCACTTGTATTTGGAAAGATATGAATTTTTAAAGATTTCCAGCTGTCTAGGGCTTTCTGAAATTTTCTGGCAGTTTAATATTAATCACAAAAATTCCAAAAATATTTTTCTTATTTTATTATCATTTTTTGCAAGCTTCCTTTAAAATTTCATGCATTTTGGGCAAGTATTTTGTGAGATATCAATTAAATACAATTCGCTGCCCTAGCTGGTTATTTTCTGCAAAAATCAGAAATTTTATTTTGCTGCAATATATATATAGTGCATTTTTGAGTGGTATCCCACAAGGGATATTTCATACGCTCATGCAATTTAATTTTAAAATTGGCTAATGTAATTGTGCACTCAATTTCAACCTCTTAAATATTTTATCCAATTTTTGTTGTTGGTTTCGACTTTGAATCAAGATTCTCCTCTTAAGTCAAGAGCCTCTATATTATTCCAACATTTGTTAGCAAAGTGGTCTTCACCAGCCACGACTCATTGCTCAGTTCATTAGACATGCAATTGTCAATTTGTACTCTGTACATACTAATGTCAAATATGCTTGGATTCCTTGGGTTCAATTTCCTTATTTCTAATCAATTCTCTACCTTCTAACCAAAGGCATGAGCATAGAACAAGCCAATGGGCAACCACCAAGGAAGACCATCAAAAGTGATCGCTTTTAACATTTCAAACAAGTTATTCGAGTAGCTATACAATTGTTACATTTATAGCCTATAGGGTAGCGGTTGAAACAAACAAGAAAATTTTCTTGCTAGATCAATTCAAGGACACTCTGTGACTAGCTAAGATCAAGGCCTCCATCAAATCTAATTTGAAGAGGAATGAGGAATGAGGAATGACGAGATTGCTCGACTCTACTTTTCGTCTTTTCGGTTCCAGTGAAGCTCGACTTTGCTTTCAGATTCACGATTTCATTTTCTGAGTTAGTGTCATAGCCATCTTTTCAAAGTTACCTTTGATTTCAAAATCCTTCTTTCTAGTCACGACAGATAGTGATTGTTACCCTAAATGTCTCCCCTGTGTAAAGCTTTGTTGTCTTCAGTGGGTTGAGATGGCCCCTGGCCATGCTTGAACCCAGCCAGACCGCCCTTGCCACTCCGGACCTCCACTTGCAATTAGGATCTCTGATACACTCGAAGCCCTAGTGCACTGAGCAATGACACAACCAGTCCTCTTCTTGGTTGAGGAGAGAGGGAGAATCAATCTCTGGCACTCATACCTTGTGATTATTTTGACAATGTTGATGCCTCTTTTTCTGATTTTTAGCATGACTGCGATCAGCAGGGACACCAAGTTAAAACTCCTCAATCCATTGATGGGCATTCTGAGGAAAATGCCATGCTATTTCTGTCCTCTTCCCACTCAGATGCCCCACCCCTGCTTCAACAGGTCTGACTGCATCCAACATGCTTAATCATGATTCAGGAAAAGATATCCCCAATAAGATAGGCCAAGACCTGAAGCAAGGAATAGAAGATAAATTCAGCTTCCATCTTGACGACAATAAGGAATATACAGAAGGAAAACAAAACTTGGAACATCGGGTGTTATCCTTTACTTTCTTTGTCGCATGTCTGACAAAGATTCATTCAATCGCTTGTGTTTAATTAATTGGGAAGCAAAGGGCATTTATCTGAATTTGTATTGGGGTCTAGGTTCTAAATATGTATGCTTGTTGTTCAAATTGGACATGGCTGCTTGACAGGTTTTACAATATGGGACTTGGAATATTGTTGGATCTCTTGCATATGTTCAATCATGGTGAGCAAATTTTTATCCATATGATATTGGACAAGCTCACTATCCACTTTGGTTGGAGTTATCCAGCACTACCTACAGATTTACAGCCTTTTGTGGATTTTTTTGTTGCTCATTTTGGTAAGGTTCTTATTCTGGACAGTAAACAAAACTCTTTTTGTCCCAACCCAAGGATTTGTGTTGAAGTAGACTTAAAAAAAAGCTTCCCCATCCATTGCATTCATGACAATAGATGGAGTTTGTCATCAAAAAAGTTGTTACCTGAATCTTCCAAATGCTTGCTTTGCTTGTCAAGCACAAGATCATTTCATCCAGGATCGCCCTTTGCACGCGTTGCATCCAATTAGTCCCCAAATGCAGGTGTGACTCCTAGTGCTAAACCAATGGGTATGAATTCTCAATCTTCTATTGGAATATCCCTAGATAGGGAAGCGAAAGAGAAAACTACTAAAAATCAGAACCATTCCTTTCCAACTCGAATGGTTTCAGCAAATTCTGATGGGAATCAAAAGCTGCCCCAAAATGAAAGGGTTGTTACTCATCATACGACTCAAAGTCATTTTGATAGCATGCAAGATTGCCGTAATTTAGCATCTGCACCAGCAGATTTTGAACAAGGATGGCGTGTGAAATCTAACAAACGGAAGGAGGTTTCATCTCTTGAGAAAGTGCAAAAACAACAATTTGTTGAAAAATCCTCTCCTCGTGCGAAATCCTTTAAGGAGGTCATCTTTCTTCCGCCGGTTAATAATGTTTCACTTTTAGTGGTTAGTAACATATTCGACTCTTTGGGTAATCCTCTTTTCCTCGA
The DNA here is from genome assembly GCA_018340775.1 of Taxus wallichiana var. yunnanensis. Lineage (NCBI taxonomy): Eukaryota > Viridiplantae > Streptophyta > Pinopsida > Cupressales > Taxaceae > Taxus > Taxus wallichiana. The sequence goes on from CM031244.1 coordinate 780,382,502, forward strand.
ATGAATCTTTCTTTATTTTTTTGGAGTGTAAGCGGGATCACTATCCCAAGTCACAAACATTTTGTTCACTGTGCGTTGCAAAAAGTTTGTCCACCGTGGTCTTTCTTCAAGAAGTTAAATCTGCAGGTTTTGAATTAATAAACATAATGAACTATTGTTGGAAGGGTCAGTTCTAGTCTTCTAATCATTCTCAAGGTAGTAGAGGTGTGGTTTTGGTGATCTCTCCTCCTTTGCAACGTTTTGTTGTGGATCATGGCATGGACCCTGATGGTCAATGTGAGTGGATTACGCTTTAGCTTCAGAACAAAAGCTTTGGCTTTTGCTCTGTTTATGCTCCCAATCCAAGTGTTGATCACATTCGGTTATGGGAATGGCCTGGTTCCTCATTGCCTCCTTCTGAGTGGACGTCTGGGGTGATTTCAATATGGTGGAATGGGAAGGTGATCGAGTGGGTGGTTCGAGTTCTATTGTTTCACGTTCTGAAAAAATAGCATGGGCTCAATGTAAGGCTGCTCTTCAACGTTTGGACCCAAATTGGGGAAAGAAATGTTTAGCTAGAGCTGGTTGGTACACATGGTGCAATTTTCGAAGAGTTACTCCAAGAATTCAGGCAAGATTGGACCGCTTTTATGGTCTTTGGGACTTCCTCTTTTCCACCTCTTCTCGTCTGGTTGAGGTATTAATTGGTGAAAATGGTTCTGATCATCTCCCTATTCAAACCTCTCTTTCTTTTGGTCACTCCTAAGAGGAACATCATTCTTCTTTATTTAAGATGAACATCTCAAATCTGCAATCTCTAGACTTTTGTGCACTAGTTCATCATGTCTGGGATTTGGTTCCTCAACCAAGCGGCAGTAAAGGTTGGAATTTGTGGCGGGAATCAACTATTTGTACATGCACTAAATTTATGAAAGGATGGGGTCACATGATTGGACGACGAAGAAGACGTGTTGTTAAAGAGGCCAAGCACAAGTTAGAATCAGCTCGGATCCAGCTAGAAGAAGACCTTCACAATGAATACTTGCAAGAAGAGGTTGCTCATTTTGAAAAAATAATTCGAAAGGAAGAAGAATATGTACCTGGGGGTGTGCTCGAATTCGGGCATGTCTCCAATGGATTCAGGAGGGGGATGACGGCTCTAATTTCTTCTTTGATTACTAGAAGAAAGTATCTTCTGAAAAAGTTATTGGGCTTTGTAGGGGGGATGTTGCATTAGAAGAAGCTCCAGAAGAAATCCAAAATTTGTTTCATCAACACTTTCAGAATATTTTTTCACCTTATCCTTCAACTCTAATGTTATCACAGTTCAGAATGCTTGCCTTAAAGTGATACCAAATAGGGTAGCAACTTGTGATCACATGACAATTAGTGATGATTTTTCCAAAGAACTACATATTACTCTTTCTACAATGCATAATGGTAAATCTCCAAGGCTTGATGGCTTACCATGTGAATTTTACAAAGAAATGTGGGACACTGTTGGTGATGACTTGTTTAGCAACTGAAACATTCACTTCAGGCACTTTGTCAGAACTCTTCAATCAGAGATTAATCAAGTTAATCCGCAAATATTCAGCAACGGCTACTATAAGTGGATGGCAACATGTTACATTGTTGAGTGTTTCATATAAAATCCTTGCCAAAGCTTTAGACTTAGAGTACGAAGCATTGCTGGCCGGATTGTCCGTAAGGAACAAACTGGTTTTGTTCAAGGACGTTTCATTCTAGACATGGTTTTGTTTGCTTGGGAAGATATGGAGTAGGTTAGTGAAACCAAACAGAAAATACTCTTCCTCAAGCTTGACTTTGATAATGCATGTGATAGAATTGATTGGGCACTCATTTCAGAAATGTTGAATACTCTTGGCTTTGGCTGACAATTTGTTATGATGACGCGCACTCTATTTTCTTGTTCCTCTGCTTTTGTCACTGTAAACAACGTTCTTTCCCCTTGCATTATGCTTCATCGCTCTATATGGGAGGGTTGCCCACTTAATCCATATCTTTATATCCTTACTACGGATGCTTTGGGTTATCTTCTGAAAGTTACTTGCTCTTAGGAAGGCTCCATGGTATTTCGTTTCCTGACGAGTCCCAAATGCTTAGCAATCACTTCGCGGATGACTCTCTCCTCTCCCTTCAAGCTACTTCGAACTCTATTGATGTTGCTAACGAGTGCCTTGATACTTTTTGCTTTGCATTTGGGGCTATGGTGAGTTAACATAAATCTGAAAATTGCTTTGTTGGTTGGGATAATGTACTTCTTGGATATCTTCTAAGTGGTCATTTGTTCCACTTGGCACTAGTGTCAGATATTTAGTGATTCCATTTAGTTTGTCTTTCTTCGATAAGCATGTGGGAGTGGGTTCTTCACTGAATTCAGACAAAGCTTCTTTATTGGCAGAACAAGGATCTCTCCTTTGCAGGTAGATTAACTGTGGTGAGCAGAATTTTACAAGCATCTTATGTTTATTATGTCTCGATTTGGCTGTCCTCAAAGACTCAATATCTACATCTTGAGAGCATTTTGCGAACATCCATCTGGTCAAAATATGGCGGTATTAGAGGTCTTCCTTTGGTGCCTTGGGTTGTTTGTATTATGCCCAGGGAAGGAGGGTTGGGCTTAAAGGATATTTTCACACAAGCTTGTATTTTGACAACCAAATGGATGATACGCTGTTTGGAAGGGTCCTCTTTGTGGCAGTTTTTATGAGGCATCAGCTTTTAACAGCCCATCATTTGAACAAGATCAGCAGTTCCTTTGGTCTTTGTGATGTTGTTGCTGATCCTTAAAAAATCAGATTGCTGAGTTTTTTTCTCAAAAATATTTGGACAGCAAGGCAAAAATTGCAAGATTGATCACATGGAGAGTTTCTAGGAGCCGAACTAGGTGGGACCTGGACAACAGAACTATAGGGACTTGGAAGCTACAGGATATGTCTCTTGCTTCTATCTTGAGTTTTCAGGCTCGTAGGCTCACCAAAAAGACATCTTTTTGGTAGGATTTGTGGGACAGCAATGCAGGTGATTGGAAGGATTGATGATCCTTAGCTCCTGAGTATGCTTTACTCTCCAAAGACATGTCTTCTATCAAGGGATTTCTAGATCTCATCCCCCAGGATGACTTGTTTAAGATGAATTTGAATATGCAAGGGCCTATTTGGCATGATTGGAGATGGCTTTATGGTCATCCAATTTCCCAATATGACACACACTGCCTTTATCATCTCTTACCTCAGAAATGAGTCCTTGCACACGTTCTCAATGCCAAGTGGGTCTCTTCCGATCCAGAGTCAGTGTGGTTCAATCGAATTCATAGTGTGTGGACAGTAAGGGTTTCTTATAAACTTCGAGTTTTTGGATGGCTTGTGATATATCAGGGGCTTGCTTCTAAAACTTGATTGTCTAAAATTGGTCTTACCGATGCTCTCCATATCCATTTTTCAAAGCTGGAAATTGTTAAACATCTTTTGCGGGAATGCTCTTTTGTCAAATCTTGTTGGAAGTTAGTTCATTCACACCTACCAACTCTTTTTCAGGGACATATACATGGGAGGGTGGCCTTGCTGGGAGATTTCAATACTATTATTCGTCATCCTTTTAAGAGTATTTAGAATTGTGTGCGCCTTTTTGTATTTTTTATCATCTGGAAGCTTGGATATAATTATGTCTTCCAAAATGAGGTATGCACTCTTGATGATTTTTTCACTGTTGGAAAGATGGAATTCAATTGCAACTACTTGCAAAAGGTGTGATGTTGCACAGGGAGTCAAAGCAATTAGAACCTAGGAGTTATTCTAATTTTCTTGTTGTTTTGGTTGCTTTATGGACTAAGTTGTAATCTATCTTGTAAATATTGTTGTACAGTTCTTGATTCTTTTGTACAGCCTTTGTTGTAAATATTGTTTTCTGTTAATATATGAAGCATCTATTCAAAAAAATAAAAAAGTTAAGATCAAAATCTACTACCAAGTATCCTAGAGCAGGGGCAAGGAAACAAGGTACAAATTCTAGGACTAGCTAGAGGAAAATGCCTTATTCTCTCCAAATATATTCTTAGAGAACAATATAATTGTAAAAAGAATACAAAAAATACAATTACTAACTATTTATCATTAACAAATGACAAAACCGTATTGAATGTAATCAAAAAATCATCAATAATCAAACATGTGCATATAAAACTAGAAAACTGATTAATTTGTCGTATTATTAACCTCCTCCTTAGCACAGGAAACAGAATAAAAATACAATCCTACATTCAAATCAACTACGATAGCCTTTAAAAGTTCATATATATAGAAAAAATTGTATAATAATACATCAGTAGCAAGAACCAAATATTCAATGCTCAATCCTGTCTATCCAAGAGTAATGTGTACTCAAAATCCTCACTGTCATCCAGCTCATCATTTTCCCAGGTCATTCTCTGATGAACATCATTAAATTTTGTATTGGCCATTTCCCGGGGATCGATAATGACGATGTTAGTCATTCTGCTCCAGAATTTTATTAAAGCCAGATTTGTTTACCAGCCTCGGTCCCCCACTTTGGTCTTCATAGGCTCACTTTGCATGATTTTATTGACGGACCTTCCTTTCATGTGCTTATTTGTATTTGTATCATGGGGCTTTATCATTTTTGACTTGTCTAGGATTTACCTATTTTGTGATCGCCCCCTTTAGTTAGTCTTTCATTGTTTTTGGGTTATTCTAACACTCCTATACACTATTGTAAATTATTTTGCATTCAAGTCCCACTTAACTACTTTGGTCATTTGTGGACATTAGTATAGTTATTTCTCTCATCCTTTCTTTCTTATAAGAGGCATGTGTCGAGAAAACTGGAAATAGCCCGGGAAGCCAGCATTCCATTTTTGGGACATCTTGGAAAGGGAAACATCGAAGCAGCCAGAAAACATCATTTCCAAGGGCATCTTTCTACTGCTAGTATTTTTGGACTGCTGCAAATGCTCTGGTTGGTAATTCCAGCTTGTCATTACTGACTGCCTGGAATGTTTCCTGTACTTAAATCACAAAAAATTAAGAAAGCAAAAGAAAATCAGAAAATGGCTTCAAAACCTAAGAAAACATAACAAAGGCTATAAAAGGCATATGAACCTCTTCATTTTAATCTTTATCATTTATCCCTCCTTCAGCAGAGAACTGCCTTCTTATATACAAATATTGTTTTGTAAAACATATAATATTGCTGCTTCCTGCAGTGATTCCTAAATTGGCAAGCTGTGTCATCCCTGTCCCCAAAAAATATCTAGGTCTCAATTAGATTTTCAAGTTTTTGTTTTATTTTGAGTTTTTCTTTTAAATTTCCATAGACACTGCAGATTATACTGACCTTATCAAATGCATCCCAGCCTTTCCCAGGTTGTATCTAGATAAGAATATGACCTGAATACATACCCAAAAAGCTATATATATATTTGTGTGAGAAAATGCATATCAGGATAGGGAAGAGAAGCATTTAGTCACATGGACAAAAACTTTGTGGCTTTCACATTATTCATGTTTTGTATGGTTCATATTGTGTTTTGGCTATGTGAAATATGAAAACCTATGGACGATTTGAAAAAATTTCTAGTACAATATGAATTTGTGAAAAAAATAAAATGATAGGGGGAACGTCGTACTGGCAAAGTGACAACCCCAAGACTATGACCAAAGACTAGAAACAAAGCACTCAATTTTTGCTTTAGTATAGATATAAGTGCATCAAGGCACCCAATAGAACTAGCAATAGCACATCAAAGAAACAGCAGAAGCACACATAAAAGGTTCTAAACAATAAAAGAAATTAGAGACTTCATCTAAAATCCTCAGTAATTCTTTTTTAAAAAGCCGGGGTGTAAGAATAAACAGGAAGGGCAGGGATTCATATTATTGTCATCGATAAGTAAGAAAAGAAAAAAGCATAAACATTTGCCATATGCAAACGGATTTTTAGAGATAGATAGGAGAAATGCATATGAAGTTACTTGAAGCTTGCCCCATGGATAGGTCCACCATCTAGTGCAGATGGAACTTTTCCAGACAAAAGGTTTCCATTAAGATACCTGCAAACAAAAGACAAAGCAGGTCAGAATTACAAGTATGTTTGTAAAGCAAACTAAGTGACTAGCAATCAAAAGGAATATTTTTCTTGCTTACAGTTTCTGCAGATGATTCAGACCACCAAAGCTCTTGGGGATTGTGCCATTAAGCATGTTATGCGACAAATCTCTGTTAGAATAAATCATTTTCTTGTAAGACAATTTATTAAGAATCATTCTTATTTAACAAGTGCACTGCATATAAAATCATCTTCCATGACACAGACTCACTCTGAAACAATAGAAACTCCTGGTTCTACTTCTCTTTGACTAAATCGGGACGAAAAACTTATTACTAATATCTCACATGTTTATAAACTTGTTGTGTTAAAAGGGATCACACCGTACTCTGACAGATGATGGTGTTTCAACTTCCGAATCGATAGAATTTTGAGAGGAATAAAACATAATCCCACTTGATAAAGACAGATGAAAAATTTATAATGTGTCGAGTCAATGGTGATGAACTGATGGTACATAACATTAGCATAAGTAACATACTGAAGCTATTGATTTTTTTCCTTTTCTGAGGGCATAGGGTGTTACAGAATTACTTCTGAACTAATCATATGGATTTTGCTCATTCCAACCTATCACTACAGAGAATCTTAGTTGCCCAAATATGGTACTGGATATAGCACTGTTTAGGAAACCCTTGGATATGATCGAAACAAATACATTAAAAAAACATTTGAAAAATAGAAAACATTAAAATATATTAAAAACAAAAATACTCAGAATACACTTTTTTGGCAAAAATGATTTAAACATTAAAGAATTGAAAACTTAGAAGGCAAAGTTGCCTAAATTACTTTAGAAATTAAAAGTCTTAAATAGAAGTTCAAGTTACATGCTCGTAATCAATTAGACCTGTAGAAGTGTACAATCTAGAACATATAATCAAATGGACCCTTAATATGAAGCTCTATATCATTGAGGTCCTCAGGATATCGAGGAACATTACAGCTAGATGGACCTCCTTTTGCAGTGCCACAGCTACCTCCTAATTTTGGACACATTCAAGTCAGGATGCTTTGGGACAACATCCCTAAGCATGGATGGTCCTTTCTAATACACATGGCTTGTGTGCTAGGATGTGAAAGTTGAAACGTATATACATCAGCTCCTCTGCCTTCTTTGCTCACAATCAGTTGTGTCAAACCAAATGTATAAACACTAAACAGTCAAAACTTATGAAAATTGTCTATTCCAGTTTCTCTCAGTTGAGTAGGAATAAGAAAATTGTGGAGGGATAGTTTTTTAGAGTTTAGAAATGCTAAATTCATAAATTGAAATTAGTTAAGATTTTTTTTTTTGAATAGAAGTTAAAAATTAGAAATAGAATCACACGCCCTCGACTTCCCCCATAGCAGCTTTCTCGATGTAAACATGACAGGATCCTCACAGAACTTGGATGCAATATCTGCATTTGAAAATGTTTTTCTATGTGCTTCCTTATATCCATCTGGATTCTTAAACTTCTTGGTCCCTGTAGGATGGCTTTCTACCCATTGAGTCAAGTATCTCAGCATGATAATATCTGGAATTTAGAGCATATGGGAGATGAGATGGAGTGGTAATTTTTCCCGCCCTATTCAAGACAATTCACTTCACTATATTGTAAAATGTTTCTTCGCAATCATGTTTATTTGCAATTAGCATTTTCAGCATCAAGCCATCATTAATAATTCCTCCCGGGGCAAGCTTGTCTGGGTGAATACAAGACCATAGATGTAAGGCTCGCTGCCTATCTATCGAACTTCGTTCTCACCAGGATTAGATAGTTCAGGGCTCTCTCTCACTATCGTGAAATAAGGGATATAGACTTGCCATTCTTGAATGGCTCAAGTGTGGGCTTGCTAGTTAATGGGTTTTACAAACAAGGAAGTTATGGAGCCTTCACTCACTAGTTATCATTAAGAATTAATCTCTTAACCTGTTGGGGTTCATCAATGTGTGATTACCTCCATATATCCCAAAGGTCGCTAATTAGTGATTACCATGCTGCTTAAGTAAGATTTTACCTCCACAAGTCGGCTGAAGACAATTGTAAAAAGAGGCAAACCTTGTTTCAACACCCTTCATGATGTGGAATAAATAAATCTATGTAGAAATTAAAACTAAATATTAACTAAACATAAAGAATATATTATTGAACTACAAACTTGAACTAAATTCAATATAAGAGTATATATATTTATAAAACTTATTTACATTTAACAACTTCGATTTTAAGTATTTTCTGAATTGGCAACAGACATGCAGAGTTGTGACACAAACATCTGAATGTCATTGGCTTCTTCGTAAATTTTCCTTATGCACTCAATTTTGTAGCATCCAATTGAGACATTGGACCGTACAAGGCATTCAAAAAATGTGGTCATATCCAACTTCTGTGAATAATCTCACTGCTCGACAATTTTAGCATTGTATGTGAATAATTGGACAATGTTATGCATACCTGTTGGTCCGTTGGAATAATCTCGTTTAGTACATCACATAGTGTGATATTAGGATATTATTAGTATTAGTGATTGTACGTGAGTTGTCTCAATAACCCACTTAGAACAGCTAGTGATAAGGCTTGATTCCTTATTTATAAGAGTTCAATAGCCTATATGTACTCCTTATTGTTTTGAATACATAATCATCATTAGAAAAACTTGATTTGGTATCAGAGCAAGCATTTTCTAAACAAAATGGTGTTTTCATTTGTAGAAGGGTCAGACCCAATTGTATGTTGCCCGTTATGAGAGATCACTTTTGTGGAAGGGTTTACATTAATTTCGTGGAAGTTAAAGAAATTTCATAGTGTTTAAGGTAGTTTTGTATAAATTAAGATACAATTGATTTAGCACTATGTTTGGTAGTATCGGCACTGAAAACAAATTGTCACTTTCCTCACTAGAGTTATCCTGCACAGATCTTATCTGTCAGGCCCATGTGTTTTCCAGTTGTGCCAGCATCTGCTTCTCAGTCATAGCCCTCTACATATTAATTCCTTGCCTTGCTTAATTCATTGTACGGCTTATCTTCATGTGCTTCTATTCATTCACTAACAACTTTGAGCACGTCAATAGCCATTACGATTCTCATGCATTGTTGACTTTTTTATTCTGAAGATCCTTCGTGCATTTTTATGTTCGAGCACAAAACAGTGAACAACCCGTGTGCATCCTCCATCACACTCTGCACCTCTGTGCTTCTCATGCATTCAAATCTCATCATCATGCAAGCCTGCTACATATTTGATTTCTTGCACTCCTGACAAATTTTCCAAATCATGAGCATGCTCTGCCATATCCTTATGTTGTTCATCGATGCCCGTGAATCTCGTCTACTATCCGAGCAGACTTCATACCTCTCAGCATCATGCATCATCAAAACATGACTCTCAAGTCTGTAGTCTCATTCTACAGTCCGCCCATCTGATGATCTGCCCACTAACGTATGTGCCCACATTTCCGACAATCCAGCCACAGTGTGCACCACTTATTCCTTCCGCACACCAGTAAAGTCTCTGTCATTCTACCATTGATGTGCACCTTTTCCATAATCCTACCACTTAGTAAGTTGGAATGTGTCATCAATCAAAATCGCAAGTCAAAATAAATATTCTCTATAAAGATGCAATATAGAGAAAATCCGATGTCCAATTTGGAATGGATATGTCTACTTTGGGGGTAGACAAATCTTGACATAAATGTGACATGCACAAAGACCTAGCTTGTTAAGCTAAGTCACAAAGGAGGTCGGATGAAATAAAGGAAAAGGCCAATTAACAACCTCATGTTTGCCACTAACTTAGAGGTTGCATATCATTGTAGTGGCAAATCAGAATAAGCCCAAATGACTATACAACAGAAGAGATGTTAATCTTCACCAACAATGATGACGAACTCCAGCTACAGATGCTTTAGCCAAACCAATGCACCAAAAAGACTAATTTAATGAATGATGTCCAAGGACAATGTACACTATTTCTGTTGTTTGTGATCAAGTGGCAATGATCCCTTGCAACTGCTGCAAACGCGAGATTCAATGAGATGGACAACGCACACTGAAGATATAGCGAGGAAAATGTCCCACTATCTTGATGTGTCCTTGCTCGGTGAGGCCCAACCAACCAGAATAGCAATAGTAGAATTGAAAAGAGAAGTGAAGACACATGCCACAATTGCAATAGCAAAACAGAAGAGACGTGGAGGCCCATGCCACACTTGCAGTAGCATAACATAAGAGAAATGGAGGCCCGTGCCACACTTGCACTGAAGAGTCACAGTAATGATTTGTTCTCACTGAAAATTGAATGTTGTAAAGATCAGTAAGGCTCAATCTGACTAATCGCATTGTGAACAATTGTATCATTGGTTCATTATTTTGGAGACTGTGTTTTGGATCAGAGTAGCGCAACAGAGCTGTAGTGGGGCCATTACCACTACCCCTATTGGATTGGCTGATGTGGTCCCATCCATCAATGTGTGTGTTTGTTTCAGTATGTGCATAGTGTTTGTTCTCTTTCCCTATGTTTCTATTGGGGAAGTTGGAATAATGGCTTGTGTTATGCAGGGATGTGTCCCCATATTTTGGTGATATCTCAGATGTATCCCGTGTTTCAGGGACCTGGGGACTTGGAGGGGACATCCCCCCAAAAAAATTAATTTTTAAAAAAATTCTTATGCTTTTACTTTTTTAAAAGTTGTTATTTTTACCGAAAACATTGAACTGTGATCCCAAAATACAGTAAAAAGCATTAAATATAGTATAATCCTCTAATTTACCCCTAATTTTCATTGAATAAAGTAAATATAATAGATATTTACACATAATTTTTATATATTATTTTAGTAGCCGTCCCCCACAGTCCCCTAAATGTGGGAAAAAAACATCCATTCCCTTAACCCACTGTCCCCAAGAATTAGGTAACTATGGAATAATCTAGTTTAGTACATCACATAGTGTAATATTAGGATATTGTTTAGTATTAGTGATTATACATGAGTTGTCTCAAGAACCCACTTAGAGTAGCTTGTGATAAGGCTTGATTCCTTATTTGTAGGAGTTGAGTTCAAAGACTATATGCACTCATTGTTTTGAATACATAATAATGATATAATCGTTCTAGAAACTCAATTATACCCACTGAATCAATTGCCTTTAAAATTAAAATTAAATGTTTCATTATTTGACCTTCCTCTCACAATCACAATCAAGTCCATACAAACATCACCCCTTTGGAGCACATTGCAATAACTTAAGGGCCTATTTTTTACAATCTTTCCATCCATCAAAAATAACGGAAACCCTAGTCCATTTCCTTAAATTCTTGATCAGTATAAGGCCCTCTCCAAATTTTCCTTCTCCTTAGTTGATAGTGCGGTTTTGACCCTTTCTTAACTAAAGTGCTTTTGCCATTTGTGAGCTTCATAATGCCTCTCACCTTCTTCTTCCAATATGGGCATGTCACTAAGGTAAAGGTAAGCCCATTGAATCAATTGCCTTTAAAATCAACAATGAATGATTCATACTAATAATTTTTGCTAAGTTGTTTGTCTTACTACTGGCTTGCGTATCAATATGGAGTTTGAGTACATCAGTACATCATTTTTTCCATGGGTACAACAGCAATATATAAAATATTAAAATTATAGAAAAATAAACCACATATTGTCATAGGGTAAACAAAAAAGTTGCTGGTCTTGCTACCAGTACAAGTACCAATGCAGAATTCAAGTATACAAGTACAGCGTTTTTTGTTTTTGCAATGGGTACAACCATAATTTATTAAATATTTAAAATATATATAAATAAGCAAAATTGATATTAAAAATATATATAAATAAGCAAAATTGACCACATAATATGTAGAATATACAAAATACGTTAAATATCCACAAAATAGTTTAACGCTGCCAACTATTCAGTGCCAAATGTCATGATAAAATTGACTAGATCGATAGAATATTCAGTGATCGAAATTAGAACAAGTACACAATGCAAATGTATTCTCAAAATAATTTATAAATCAGCATATTGCTCCTCATCAAAAGCATTGACATCATCATGTGGTTCATTAGAACTAAAAGGAGTACCAGTTCCACTCCCCCCAATGTGCACTATGCAAAGCTGGCAAAGAACTCTCTAGCTCTAAGTTGAATAATGAAAGATGGGCAATGGAAAAATCCACATTAGGATGCTCCAGATCTATATCCCAACCTATCCTTGCTCTTTGCTTGTACTAAGCCTGTTTGTGTAATAAAAGGCATTGGAATGCACATAGACCAAGTCCTCCGCCATTTTTGTTGCCAACTAATTGCGCTTAACTAAGTGGACAAAGGTGTATGTGCAATGAAAGGTAATTGTGTTTTTTCCTTTTGACAAAATGAAGGTGAGAGAATCTATAGCTTTTTTACATATATTTTAATTGTTTTTTAAGTCCAAGTTGGATGTTTTCAAGTCAAATTATATTTTTAAATTTTTTTAAAGGCAAACACAGAGGTCATTGACAGTTCCAACCCGGGTGCGTGGTACACCCAAGTCCATCCTTAGACAAACCCAGATGTACCCAAGTCAGATCGTATGGAGAACCAAACAGACCAATGCCCGTTACTGTCGTTTCGAGACCAGTCCCCTTGTACATAAGGACCTGGTAGCTTAGTTTTTTATAAGGTGCGCCAATAATACTATCATCTATGCTCATAATATTTTTTGGACGAGGCTTTGTATCTTTGCATGCTTTGCTATCATCATACTTGCATGCACTGGTACATAAAGTGACCTTTTGACAAAGAAAATAAAATTCAAGTATTAGCGGCTATATTTGACCATACCACCACTGCTCATTGATTTCTAGTTGCACTTTCTTTGCAGGCACCAATCTGTTGTATCCAAAAACAACACCCCTTTAATTTTTTATTTAAAAGTTAAAATGCCATCTTGAACAAATATTTGAATGTAGAAATAACCGAATTTTAAAGGAAATGTATAAGATTGGACTTATACTAAAAGGAGTCTATCGACGCCTAAAAACAAAGATGGAAATACTCAACTTTCACCTAGCTCAAGTGAATCAATAATACGCCTTTTCGCAATCAATAGAGCCTTGACTGCAAGCTATCAAAACTTCCCGAAACCTAGCTTAAAGTCGTGACATTTACCTTGCTAACTCAAAGCATTTTTCACATTACAAACTTATTAAACCATTTCAGTTCAGACCTGCAATTGACTAAATCATCATAAAATCATCTCGAGCTTAAACTAAGGCAGAACACATATTCATTAAATCTATGAAATCATCCACAAGCTTTCTCCCAATTGAGGTAGCCTCAACCTGACTAAGCTTGATGATTACCCCAAATTAAATCTAAGCTTAAACACATGTCTTGAAAAGCAATAGCGCAAAAGCTTTTGCTTTGTTCTCTAGGTAATTAATTTATTGCCTCAAAGGAAACTGAAATGCAGCTCAACCATCCAATTAAACTCAAAATCAATGGCGGGTTGATAGCCTAAGTTTCAATCAAAGAGCAAAGGATTTATTTCCATCATTAGCAATGAAGCAAAAATCGAGCCCACTCCATTTGAATTTAATTCCTAGGCCCATGTTTTTCTTTAAAATCTTGATATAACTGCAATTTCTCAGTTAGCTAGTTTTCATTCCTCACTACAAACCCAAAATTCCCTTCCTTGCTACAGAATTGAGCCCTAATTTGTATACCTATTGAGTTATTGTTGCAAGAATCTATATGGGACAATTCTAAAGGGAAAAGGGTTGATAAATTCTTATGGCAGATAGAGGAAAACGATTCAGGTAGAACCATTGGTAAAAACTAAGAACAATAAAATTTGAAAGGCTAAGCTTAAAGCGCCCATAGCTCTTGCTACAAGCTCATACCAAATCAAAAGCAACTTTATTGACAATCTTAGAGACATTCGTGATATAGAAAGATCACACAGTTATCCCGGGATTCTTAGGTTCACATCTCGAACAAGTTTGAAAGGAGCAAATCGGGAGAAAACAAAGGCAAAGTTTGGAAATCAAGGCTTGGTTGGTTTTTGGTCCCCGAGACACATGTTAACCAATTAGTTGTCCGCTTATGGGCCAATAATTTTGATGGTGTACCATTTGAGTTATACATCACTACAAAAATAGAAGCCAAGGTCTTCCACTTACCATCTAAATATAGAAATGGAAGGCCCCTTAATTTTCAAGAATTAACAGACACCTAGAGTAATAGACCTACAAAAGACCGAATAAGGATGCTTAAGGCATGTGTGATCAATTACAAAGGTGTTACCATAGTTCACATACAAGTACTTGTCGACCAAAAACATTGACTCAACAACAACTTGGCAATATTCAACAATGTAAAAATACCCAAATTTCTTTAAAAACATAAATTATATGCAAAATATAGTTAAAAAATGTATCAAATGAGTCTATAAAACATTAGAAAAGTGTTTTTTATTAGATTTGAATACAAATAGAGTATTAAATCACATCATCATGCAAATACAACCACCAATTGATGTCTTATGGATTTATGACCGTCAATGAAAATCGTCCTCAATATACTTTACGTCACTGGATGCATGCCCTTTGCATCCCCTTGGTCAGCTCAAAGTCGGTTCTCACAGACTCCAGTGTGAGACAGATCACCACCTTGATCATTCAGATAGGATTTTCCAGTTGTGTAGTCTCCAAGAGACTGAGACGGAGACACACTTCATCTTTCGCTACCCCATTTACTACGAGATCAGAGGGAGGTTTTACTGCCTCTTTAGGAGGGCACAAGCTCTTTCTGACTTCTTCAGGTATGAGGATCAGAAGTGCCTAGCTTTATACTTATAGGAGGCTCTGAGGCTTCATGAGCACACTCTTCAGCCACATTCCAGACCAGATTCTTCCCAACGGATCACTTCCTTCTTCATAGTGCTACCTTTAGTGAGAGGCACCAAGCGCCAAGGTGAGGCCACCTTCGCTTCTTACTCCAGATCTGTTCGGCCCAGGGAAACCATCCACAGTTCCTGAGCCATCTTAGACAGGCCCACACGGGCCCTGCACCAGGAGACAAACTCGATCTACCAAGCCTTCGAGATATAGTATGGTGTCCAGACAACAACATTGTAGGCGTCCTACCGCCTCTTTGTCTAGTCGTCATTCCATCCAGAGTTTCTTCCAGTCGGCCTCGAATGTTAGGAGAGTGGGATCTACCATCCCCGATAGACTTTCCTCATTGCTTCTCCCTTGTCATTTTCCCTAGCCGTCTCCCCCTTCCCTCTTCTTATTTGCATTTCCATCATCGTTTTTGTGTTCGAGGGCTTGTTGCCTCGGTCCCGCCCGGCTTCTCTGGCTTTGTATTCTTCTTTCTCGGGTACCTTTTGGTTCTCCCGCTTTGTATTTGCACACGGTGTTTTCTGCAGTCCCTTTGACCTACTTTGTGGTCATTCGTTGGACATTAATATATTTATCTTATCTTCCCCAATCTGCTAAAAAAATGGGGAAAGGGTGTAGTGACTCTACTACTCCTAACATCCGGCCGTTCTGTTGCTCACTCATCCTAGAGACTATGACTATGGATCCACCCTTCTACTAGATGGCAATGAATCCTCAACTAGATGTTCAACATCATCTACAAAGATTTCGTCCAATCCAATCTCTTTTGCTTTTGTGTCACCCTCCTTAGCTTCCCTCAAAAAGCAGCAATCTTGTCCTCCGTGAATGTTGGGATCTTCTTCTTGTGTAGTCCATTTGTTGTATGAATCAATGTCATCCAAATCAATAGGCTTCGAGATGTGTCCTCTACCTTTCATATGCAAAGCCGAAGAATGTATTGCAGAAAAACTAGGCCATTGACGTGTTGTTGAGTCGATTTGTTGTGCTTCTTTATGTGAATCACCTCAAACAAACTTGAGTTGTGCTCACATCCAAAAGCACTACAAGGTTGAAATAAAATTCGGAGGGCTAGTTTTTAAAGATTTGGGTATTCACCCCAATCTTTCCACCAAGAATCTACAAATAAAATATTCAAAAGTTTGTAAGTAATTAATAATTGTAAATTTGTAACTTGTAAGATATAAGTAAATAATCTAATTGTTGTTCCCCTGGTGGTGGGTGGAACTCCCTCGAACACCTGCGCCGAAGAAAAGAGTCTTCTCATACCATGCTTGTAATTCTACAACTCTACAATAATGAGGCTCCCCATCTCAACCTCAGGTGTCATCCTCTCAATGCATGTTGAGAGGCCCTCCATAATCTCCTCGTTAACATCTATGAAACCATCAAAGAAGAAAAATTTGGGGTTGAGGTAGTACCCTTTGCATGAATGGGTTGGTGGAGTTGATTGTTCCACCTCCAATCAATTAGCTCCCAAAAGGGACCAAATTTGGCTATATCCCTACTACAATAATTTAAGATGGCCTCTTTGGCCCTATCCATGGCCTCATAAATGTATCCATTTGGGTTTTGTTCCCCGTCCACCAAGCGCAAAACCCTCACCGAAGGCTTTGACAGTTACAAACAAATTATATTTTAAAGTTACAAACTTACTGACTAAAGTAAATAGCAATACATTTTTAAAATGAAAATAAAGGAATCAACTTGAAATTTAAATTGAAGTTTGAAGTTACCTTGATGATCTTTACAACTATCCTTACAAAGACATCATTAAACACTATTTTTCCGATCCTCTCTCCATCAGCTTTCTTTGAATATGGTGAGTCTAGCCATACTTGACTTACAAACATTTGCTTCAACGGTGTCAACAAACTAAAAATACTTTGCAATGTTAGGAAGTTAGTTGCAAACCTCATGACACCTGCTCGCACAAGCTCTTTTCCCTTGGTGTGTTCTCTCATCAAGTTGAAAACTCAAAGGTAATTTTAATTGTATTTTAATATATTTCTTGCTTCTTCTACAACCAGTTTCACCCAATCAATTTCACTTGTCCTCCAAAAGAAGGTCAAGGCAATGGGCCGCACAAGGGGTCCAAAAGGGTGATTTTTCTTAAAGTAGTCTCAAGCCGCCAAATATGTTGTTGTATTGTTAATGAAAATTTGCACAACATTCTCGATGCCCACCTCAGGACAACCTCCAACTTAAGGCTTAAATTTTCTACATTTTTAATTGTGGTTGAAGCATCAATTGACTTTGAATATGGTGAGTCTAGCCACAATTGACTTACAAACATTTGCTTTCAACGGTGTCAACAAACGAAAAATACTTCACAATGTTAGGAAGTTAGTTACAAACCTCATGTCTGTTCGCACAAGCTCTTTTCCCTTGGTGTGTTCTCTCATCAAGTTGAAAACTCAAAGGTAATTTTAATTGTATTTTAATATATTTCTTGCTTCTTCTACAACCAATTTCACCTAATCAATTTCACTTGTCCTCCAAAAGAAGGTCAAGGCAATGGGCGCCTGCACAAGGGGTCCAAAAGGGTGATTTTTCTTAAAGTAGTCTCCTAAGCTGCCAAATATGTTGTTGCATTGTTAGTGAAAATTTGCACAACATTCTCGATGCCCACCTCTAGGACAACCTCCAACTTAAGGCTTAAATTTTCTACATTTTTAATTGTGGTTGAAGCATCAATTGACTTTAAAAAAAAGTATCTCACCATTGAAGCCATTAAAAAATTGATGAGGGCACGGTTCCTTCCATCCGTTTGCCGTCTCGAAAGAATGGTGCATCCAAACTTCTGCAATCGCTTCTTCTAACCTTCTAAATTTGACTTTGCATCTACAATCTGCGCCATGGAGCAACTTCTCACTTAAGTCTCTTGGAGGGGGTGCCTTGTACCATTTCTCCGCAATTGTCGTCTTCACCACATTAAAGGAAAGGTTGTTGTAATACCAGAAATTGGCACACACCTTATCTGCTTCTTCATGCACCTCCTTGTTCCAACTTCTACCTTGCAACGGAGTTGTGTCCCACGGATGTTTCTAAGTACTAAAAACTATGTGCTTGGCCTTTTCTCGAACTTGAAGAAGGGATGTGCCTCGTAGTTGTGCACCATGACTAGAGCCAACAATTGTTATCGCATCTCCCTCTATTTTTGTTGTCATTTCAAGTCTAATGGTTGTTATGACTACTTGCACCCTTGCCCTCTCTAGTTTCTTCTCATCCAACAATGCAAGCTTTGACCTCAACTTCGCGTTTTCCTCTTCCGTGGCATCGCGACGAACAATGCATACGACATTATACTTGAGGTAATTGATGCCTCCAAAAACCTTCTTCCCCACACATATTATAAATCACAATCCCCTCAACTGCTCCACATATGCCATACTTCTAAGTGGTGATAACAAAATTCAAGGGATTGCTTCTACTCATCATGGTGAGCTTGATGCAAATATAAACAAATTTAAAAAACAATATTAAAAAACATGTAAATTTGTAATTGTTAACCTCAACCCTAAGTACAAGAAAACCTTATGTAATTGTAAATTGTTAATTGTAAACCCTAAAAACAAAAACAAAAATTACAAAAAAAAATTAAAAAGCATTTATAAAAATACATTACAGCAATTTTGTTCAAAAATAATGACAAACTAGCATAAATCACAATTAAAATTAATGGGAATTGAATGGAATGCATGCAAATTTGCAAATCATGTTTGAAAACCTAATTTTAACAATATAGAAAGAATTTACATGCTTGGAAAGAAGATGAAAACAGAGGGAACTAACCTCCAGATAAAAGTCTAGGATATGCTCTTCAAATTCACTGTAAAATCCCTTCAATTCACTCAAAGGATGCTCAATAGCAGTGTGATTACAATGTGTGGGGATGTGGGGCTTATAAAGGAGAAAAAACAGATTTTTTTCAGCGTATTTCCCATGCGTGGACTATTTTTCCGCATCTGGACTGTCTGTTTCATGTCTGGCAATTTCAGGTACCATATTTGCTAAGTATGGGAAAGCACTCACCACAATTAATCACTCTCAAATTTTTCATGGAGATTACTTGCCCGGCATTTTTTCCTGAAAGTACTCGCCAAGCATGTATAACATGGGTGTTACCATTCAACCCTCTTATGGGATTACCTTCTTCCAAAAGTGGGTAAGAGATTGCTTCTCTATGCTTGCATCTATGTGTGGACTTCAAAGAGACAATCAGGTCAATGCAGTCATGCTTGAAATATTTGTTAGCATACAGATGGCTGCAGATTCTCCAGTTTGTTTTAATTACTATCAACATATCACCGACTTCATCAAATACGACTTGCTCGATTTTAAACACAACAAAACTTTCAGGTATTATTCTATTATGTGCTATATCTTCCTTTCACATTAAGAATACCACCATTTATTTGAAGCATTACTTGCAGCTGAGGAAGATGATATTGGAAAAAGGAAACATATTTTTGAATGGTGTTTACAAATCAGAAAGGAGGAGAAATTATCATGGAGATTATATCCTCCTTCACTCGTGAATTTTAATGGAGATTTTACTTGCTCCATATTTTTTCCTGTGAGTACTCACCAAGTATGTACACCATGGGTGTTACCATTCAACCCTCTTATGGGATTACCTTCTTCCAGAGTGGGCAAGAGATTGCTTCTCTATGCCTGCATCTATGTGTGGACTTTAGAGAGACAATCAGGTCAATGCAGTCATGCTTGAAATATTATCAAATATGACTTGCTCAATTTTAAACAAAACAAAACTTCCAGGTATTATTCTATTATATGCTATATCTTTCTTTCACCTTAAGAATACCACCATTTATTTAAATGCATTATTTGTAGCCGAAGAAGATATCGGATAAGGGAAACATATTTTTGAGTGGTATTTACCAATCATAAGGGAAGAGAAATTATCTAGCTATAGTGTCTTTTATGATGAATTCATCACTCCCATGCACGAAATAATATTGGGAGAACAAACACCAAGAATACACAATTGGTGCACGGACATGCTTCATCCACTAGGAAACCCCATAAAAGAGATTGGTATCTCTATGAGAATTGTACAATGATCAGATGTTTTGAAAGCATGTCACAGTCTTATGTATTACCTAAGTATGTCTCTCACATACTGTTTTCCTAGAATACATCAGACAAATAAATGAAAAAGATATCAACTTTTTCTATGGAATATGTTTTTCCATGGAAAAACATAGAATGCCCATCTATCCAATCTGCCTTTGTTGCATGGAGGATTAACGCTTGACAGAAATAATCTATACTTAGCTGAATATATTCTTAAGACAGCTAAGTTTGAGCTAGATTCTCCCTGGAGTTCCAATCCAAGATGTTTCTTCAATAATAAACTAGCAGAGCTGAAATATGCCCCAATCACTCACGAGAGAAAAGCCTGAGCTAGAAAAGTTAGCCAACCTTTCTTCTTGGGAATAAGCCCTCATCAAAATCAATGAAATCGCACAAGAACAAGGAATGGATAGGAAATAGATCTCAAATAAAATTTTGATCAACCCAAAGCCAAGAACTTGGAGGAAATTCCACCAGAAAAAAGTAGTTTGCAAGAACTTGCTTAAATTGCCCCAGAGACTCAAGGATGCTTTAAATAGATTGCAGTGGACCAGAGAAAACATACAAATTGGATAAAGATGAGATATGAAATCTAGGAAACTTGGTTCAAAATATGGCTAAATGAGAATGATCAAGCTTTTTCTGACTTATGGAATGAAGAACATCCCAAGGAAGCAACCGATGAAGGTGAGAGATGATGACACAGAAGAAAAGATCCTTGATAACCTCCCAATACAGAATTGAGATGAGAGATCAGAGTATCTCATAGGGGCTACTTTATTAAAGAAACAAGGATACACTCACAAAGGACTTGGTCTTCAAGGTCAAGAACCTTGGGAGGTTATCAAGCCAAATACTGAAACAGCCTTGCATGATCTGGGGGTAATCCCTTGTCCTCTAACAGGAAAAATGGATGCTATGAAAGGTCCGACTCTAAACACCCCCCATCAGAGTTGTCTACCAGGATTTGTGAAACAAAGCTTACACTACAACCTTCTAGAGTTATCCTCCCGTTTCGAGTAGAAAAGAGGAATAATGAAGGTGACTCAAGCTTGGGGCCATTGCTTAAGAAAACCAAGCTAGATTTCAATGTACTACACGAAGATACATCATAACTTGCCACTACAATTACTAAAAGAATTCCTTCTCCAGGCATTTCCCTTGTTTCATCTACTTTCATCCAAACAATTATGGCTTTGTTATATGGTCATCCTAGCCCAGTGAATACAAGCTCAAGCTTGATTTTACCCAAAAGTACTGAACAGCAAACACCAATACCAACAAGTATCCCTAGCTCACCTATTACCACCTTTGTAGGCCTTGTTGCAACTAGCTCATCCCATCCAACTTAAATTTTGGCCCAACCATTTAGAATCCCGTCCAAAATCCATCATCATCATTGTTCCACGTGCCTTTTATCCAATAGAGCCCTATAAAGTCATTGAACTCGCCTAATTTCATCAGAGAGTGTCAACAAAGAACCCAAACCCCAAAACCTCAAGTTCATTATCTATATACCATTCCTAAATAGCACCGAGCTCGCTACAAGCAGATAGCTATCTGAAACAACCAGACTAAATATTTCCAGGATGGCTTTCGTTACTCAAGTATTAAAGCCTGAATATCAAATAAGACTCGAGGACTATAAAGTGGAAGATGATGATATAAATTTGATAGAGAATAGGGGAGAAGAAAAATTAAGGTTCAAGAACAAAGTAGTCAAATCTGTGGACCTTGATTATGTGAAAAGTCTGAAAACTACGGAGATTCAAAGAACAATTTTGAGAAATTAAAACAGCAACATCAACTTCAGAAAGATAAAATTAAGTCTCTTGAAAGAGATAACAAAAAGTACACAAATCTTTGTAGAAAAGAGATCTCAAAGATATGAAAATCAAGAAGCTCAAAGGAAATAGAGACGACGCTGTTTTATGAAGCTCAAGGTGATCTAAACAAATCGAAAGGAAACACTGGCATCAAAGATCTGATGAAGCAAACTTATCAAACCCAATGGGATGAAATTAGTAGGTTGGAAAGACAAATCAGAGGAAGATGGCAGTATATTGATGAGATGATCATGCAAATAAGAGAGATCAAATATTTATGATAAGCAAGCTTCAATTATGGAGGCTAGGTTTGGTCAACGAAAGGAATTGTTGAAAAAATTGTATGTCATGACTCGAGGAACTAGAAGCTCCTCAAATTAATGATAAAGTAAGCCTTGCACATGACTGCAGAAAATAATACAAAAATCATATAATCTATCTCAAAATCCAGGACTTCATAGCATGGGCCAATGAACAACTCATAGATATGAAGGGGAGGTAGACATGTTGATGAATTTGGGATTACCTTCACCTTGCAATGAAGATAGCAGCTTAATCAACCAAGAAAAGTTATTGGTGCTGCTTAAAGGAAAGAAATAAGAAGAGAATATTTTTGATGATAGAGAAAGTACTCCAACAGCTCAAAATGTGATTGACCAAATGGAAAAAACATTAAGACTGCAAATCAAGATCGAAGGAATCACCAAGCAATGCCTGGAAATCAGCTATAATAGAATAATAGATTGTCTCCCAAATTTGGAGATCAAAAAGAGATAAAGTTGCATGAAGAGGATGAATGGAATAAAATCTATCTATCCTTCCACCACGGATCATTACCATAGCTGGCAACCAATCCAAAGAAATATAACAGTTGGAAGACATTGGAAATTGCATGAATGTTGTGGAACCAAGGTTGATAAGACACATATCTTGGCATACATAAAAGAGCAAGAGGAGGCTGACTTGCAAGCTGCAAGAGCTAGATCTAAAATCGTTCCTTTGCAAAGGAGGGGTTTAGGAAAACCACCCACACCATCAAACCATCATTTCATTCAAACTCCGACTCAACCACTTGAAGTTGAAACTCCCTTAGAGGAAGAGGCCACCTCACGAAAGAGAACAAAAGGTCCATTAGAACAAGCATTTGCAATTGAGAAAAGGGATATTGTTGACGAGTTGGTTGCTTGATGCATTTATGCATGTGGGTTGCCCTTCAATGTGTTGCGGTCACCATATTGGCAACAAATGGTGAAAGGTATTAATGAGGCACCACAAGGGTATAAAGACTCTAGTTATGAGAAGGTTCGAACATCATTGTTGGCGAAAGAAGTGGACCATATACATACTTCTTTGCAGCCAATTAGGGATTCTTGGAAGGACTCGAGGGTGTTTATTATCATAGATGGATGGAAATATGCTCAAAATAGACCCTTATCAACATTGTTGCAACATGCCCTAGAGGGGCAATGTTCTTAAAGGCCATTTATTGTGAAGGAGAAGTGAAAGATGCTCGATTTATTGTTAATATTTTGATTGAGAGTATTGAGTCGATGGGCCCCCAAAACATTGTCCAAATCATTACAAACAACATATAAAAGAAAGAGCAAGATCCTAAAGAAAACTTCTACAATGAAGTTACGAGACCGATCATGAGAAGGTTGAATAAAAGAACCACCCCATTGCATATATATGCCTATTGCACGAGTCTCAAATATTATAGGAATGAAATACTTGGTCTACTTGATAGGAAACCACCATATAATGACCAAGAAGTTGTGAATGGAACTAGGAAACATTCTAGAGGCTTTTTCTTGATCCATTTGTAACTAATGCGGTCCTCATGAAATGGGGATTTGTCTCTACGTCTAACGGTAACATAGTCAAAATTGAGAAACTATGTGACAAATACACCATGATCCCAGTCATGTGGTCGTATGTACATGGCCATGATGCCAAATACCTACAACATGTTAGCATCAAAATCCTCTTGCAGGTATAAAATGAAATCAAAAGTTTGTTGTTTATCAATTAAAAATTTTAAGCTATTAGTATATTATTACTAATTTGAAATTTCTAACAACCTTTTTTTGTAACAGGTGGACTAGATCGCACGGATACGGATACGGTTTTAAGCACACAAACGGCAAAATTTTAAAAATCACGGGTACGGTACGCTTTTGGGTACGTTTTATATATATATATATATATATATATGTATATAAATTATAAATTATAAATTTAAATAAGCATTTGCATACTTATTGAAATTTAATTCTCATACATTGCATACTTATTGAAATTTAATACTTAGTCATGGTGCATTTACACCTATATTTGGCGAAGTCTTTCTTTTCACATTACATCATGTAGTAGCAGAAGAGGTCTTTTACCACTCATCTATAACAAATCAATTTACAAAGTATCAAATTACTGATACATTGCTTTTCAAAATAAATAAGTATTTAGATTGTACATTCTAAGGAAATGATCAAGAAAACAAGTGTGGTAATAAAAATTATCTGAAAGGAAGGAGTTGAACATGGCAACTCCATTTGCTTCATATTTCTCTATCACAGTTATTTATCTTAGTGACTGTGATAAGATTCAAGGAGTTTTGATTGTTCATGGTGACCTTCCTTGATCCACTCAACACGATAGTATTGTCTGGCATATTTCCCGAAACATCATAACTAAGCAGGAAAAATATGGATCCAAGCTGGCAGGTGGGACGATTAGTCCGAGCACGGGAGAATACTCGCCGAGTTTTGGCGAGTACTCGCCGAGTTTTGGAAAGCTATCCAGTATTTTTAATTACTAATCTGTCTACAGGCGATCAAAGCTCATGATTCTTTCAGAAGATTGCAAGAAGTTGCTTGGTCCAAAAAGGTGCAAAAATGGATTTTATGAAAATAAGAAAAATATTGCCATCAATGCGTAGAGCTCGAGAAAATATACACTTTTAGAGAAAACGGCACCTGAAACGGAGCCACAGAATGAAAGTTATGGCACATGCAAGTTTTTCTTTGCTACATCTTCCTAGACCCTTTCCAAAAATGGCAAATTTTTTTCTATGCTTGTGTTTTCTTCACCAAAAATCCAAAAAAGGAAAGAATTGCCAAAAAAGAAAGAAATGTTGTCTTTGGCGAGTTTTTAAGTTTTGAGCGAGTTTTTTTTGGACCATGTACCTCAGAAGCGTACCACAGACACAAGCATGCGTTATGGGTGCGGTAAAACCGCATGCGTGAACGCACCTTTGTGTCTGTGGGTATGTTTCCTGACGTACCCACAACGCTTAGCCATCATCGTCAGATTGCACGTTTCTAGGTGTCACGAGGACCTATATGGCGTTTACATGCAGTCTAGCAAGTGGATAGTAATTCTTCAACAAAGCGGAATTGGAGTACATATACCTTCATCCACTCAGCCAAACGGAACAAGTTAGCATCCAAGAAGGCTGAGGATTTGGTATATGTACATTCCAATTTGCGCATCATATCACACAAGACTGAAGGCTATACTAGAGGTCCCAACAAACTTTGGGATATTCATCCTAAGGCTAGTGACTTTGATGTTTTTGTTGCTACTCTCACCCAACTTTCACTTGCTTGGTATTGATGATGACAATCCAAGAAGTTCTACACAAGGGATGGATAGTAGAGCTAATGGGAGTAGAGCTGCCAATGACATTCATGGAGATGATTATGAGGAAAATCTAGATGATATATTCTAGAATCTAGATTATAATCATGTATATATGAAATTGTAACCATGTTGAATCTTTTGAACTTCAATGAATACAAAATATTTTGAGTGCTTTATCTCTTATGGACTAAAATTTTGAAAATGAGTTCTTTATCCTTAATTGATTTCCTAAGTCCTAACCAGTAAAAAAGGTGGTTTCAGGAATATAAACTGAAATTTATCCATAATAGCATCTTAGAACTCGAAGCTAAGAATGCAAGATATATTTTCTTATTTCATAGTTCAAGAATAACATGCTTAAACAAGGGAATACCTGACCACATTCATCATTATTAAAAGGATGTAAAAAATAATCCCCACAATTTGGAAAAACCAAGTATATGCAAAAAAACATATTCATATGATCCATAACTGCAAAACGGTATAGAACTCATGAGGAAATACTGAAATCATCAAACTAACAATGACCCCGGAACAGCTAAAATAAGTTTATAAATAATGAGGCCATACTCCATGAAATTTATAAACTTAAAAACTGATGTGCAAACAATAAATCATGCAAAGCATAAATAGTGCAAAATGATAGGACAAACAAAAGAACTCACAGATTCTCTAGTTTAAAAATAGTCCCAATTGCCGGAGGAATCTGTCCATGTATGCTGTTTCCACTCAAATTTCTGCAACCAAGAGCATACAAAATGCAATAGCATATATTTTCCTATCAGTACATGCCTGCAAATACTTATCAACAAATCTGTGAAGTGATAACCTCTTCTTCATTTGTTTTTGATGTGAGTTGAAGAAAAAAGCAGAGGCACAAATGCATATGAGATACCCGTTTTGCATCATTATTGTGACCCCATCCGTACATATAATTATTAAAAAATATAATAGCACAATCTCTCAGTTAACATGAGTAAGAACTAAACCGATTGCACATTAAGTTCAATTCAGCTCCATAAACAAAAATAATTAAGTGTCAGCAGTTGTGATATTGCTGCATGAAAAGCTGACCTTCAAGAACTAGGAAATCTAGATTAAGGGAACCCAAGAACATACATGCTCTGCAGACGTTGCAGATTTGCTATATCATCGCTTATAGATCCCTTCAATCCTTGGTTGTCAAGGCCTCTGTGAAAATACAGACATCCATATTTGAACATAAGCACAAAAAAATTTCTCTAGCTTGTGTTAAACGTCATTTCACAAACTGCTCACTATCTTAATGCCAGTAAAGTTAGTCCATTGATCTTCACAACTAGGATATAAACTTGCTTATGTCATACTGTGGAGATGTACAAACTTGATTTAGAAGAAAATGACTTCAAAAGACATAAGAAGTACAAATATAATTAACAGTATTCTATGTCAGGCAAATACTCCTAGCCTTATCGTGATTTCTTTTTCAACTTAATCATAAACAACTATCTTTGGTAAATATTGAAGTAAACAAGAAAAAGGAGCTTGTTGTCATGCTCTTTCAACACTGCTTCTCATTATTTAATAAAAATTTACAACTTTCAGGAAACTGAACTTCCAAAATGGAAGAGATTTTCACAAAATGAAATTTAATTCCCATCTTTTAATTCCCATCATTAAATGCCAAATGATGTTATGTTGTCAGAGGTTTCAAATATATGCATAAATTACCAAGCAACAATAAAAGGAGGAAGAAGAGCTTAAACAAAGAAAACAATACATTTGCCAACAATGTTGACGAGGGATTTATTTTGACACAAATTTTGGCATAAATGCAAATTGACAATGTTGATAAAGTGGATACATTGTCAATTCTACTTGAAACTTCAAAAGGCGGGAATTGAGGATAGCAAAGTTGCAAATAGACACTTTACAAACACGATTGCAATTATATACAGATTAGAACTTGAGAGGAAAAGAACATAGGATGGTATCCTATACGGATCACTGACTTGTCCTAATTTTAAATGACAGAAGGTGAACTTGGGGCCCTTTGACAGTGGATTCATACAATCAATTTTTGAACAACTCTCATGAATGTTTGATCAGAGAAGATCTAGACCAATGGGCAGACATATTTTAAGAAATTTGAAATTTGGCATTTTCAAATGAAAGGAACTATCAAATTCTTACCTCTCCATTTAATAGACAATGTTGACGAAAATAGCACAAATGTGACATAGTCCAAAACTCAATCATTAAGTCGTGAGATATCCTGACAAAGCATTACTACAAATATATACCTACAACTAAATCAACAATGTCAACTTCTATGGAGAACGTGCAAGACTTCTCAATTTACTACCAAAATAAAATTGTTCCTATTGAATGTTTAGAAAATTTCAACTATTTTCAGTCATATTACTTTGAAGGTGGAGATCAAATCTTATTGATGTTACCCACATGTCAATCACTAAATGGAAGGTCATTTTCAGAAATCAGTCCTAACTGCAATGAATCTACCATGATAATGTCTCTTACTAAAAAAACAAAACCAGATTGCTGCATAAACTTATTAAAAGGGGAAAAAATCAATATTTACAATCCATCAATGAACCATGCATTTTCTTTCTTATCAAAACGGCAGTTGATTCCACTCCAAGGGTGTTGCTGTGGAACACATGGATCGCCATTCCATCCGAACCGAAGAGGGAGTCCTAAGGTCTTCTTAAGTTCCCGCAAGGCCCAAACTGCATAAATTCCAACAATAAAAAAAAAAAAGTTAGTTATAATGGATGATGCAGCTGCACATATTCATTATTAGAAGGAGAATATCTTTTCCACAAAAATAAGATTAGTAATTGTAAGGTTCCTTAACAAGATTGGTTTAATTATATCATATAGAAACAAAGGCCTCTGTTAAATATCCAGCTTGTAACTCAATATAGCATGTGTGCTTCACTTAAATCTTCGTTTGCTGATGTTTCAGAGTCAAGACTGAGAAGGTTAGCATATCAGATAGCATACCAAAACAATGTTTGAGGGTTGGAACTTTCCAGGCACCTGCTTCATGAGAATAGGATTCTCTTCGACAAAAAAATAACAAACTAAAGCATGCAGCAGTATCCAATTTCTTTCCACAATGCTGAAGACTATACACTATAATCAATTTCATATGTTTTCTTTATCCTTGCAAAGAATTAGTCACAAAAGAATGAGATCAATAGGAAAATCATGTGATGCAGAAGCATTTGGGCTCATTAGCTATCTTGCATCACCCAAAACAATCAAGTGTAGAAATAAGGAGTTTCCATAGCCGTGTTCAACATCTTTGTTAGTGTGGGAATAAGAAAGGCTACACATAACCTACAAGAATGACAAAAATCCTGCACAGACAAATATTGTGTTTTAGGACAGAATCTTATAGGAAAACCTTGTGCAACCTCTTGTGCAGAACCCTCTTGCGCAGAACACATTCCCTCTTGAGAGCTCGCAGTCAGTTCTACAAACCGTTTATTTTGTCTACACTCACTTGTGATAATGAGTTGTCACCTAGTTTACATGTCATCTAATCCGTTTCATCGCACCTGAATTACTAGGAAACTGAAGCGTGCCAAATCCAACAGACGCCCCCATGAGTGATAACCTGTTTACCTATTCATCCCCATCAACAATGATCTGACATGGAAAGTATATCTTTTGAAAGGTATCTTCATTCAAAAGGGATCTTTATTGTCACCTAATGATAGCTATAACTAGAAGGGTCAAAAATCTTCAGAAGTGGCCAGAGGGCATGAGAAGGAAGCTAAGACTGTGTTGCAACGAGCAGGAATTTGAGTGAAAGCTCCATTTTAGAAAGGCTGTGTCTTACATGTCCACATGTCTAATTACGATCTAGAGTCCTAGGATTGCATCCCATTGTGGATGTTGCAATCTTTCTTTCAAGATTGGAATGTGTTGTGCGTTTGTAATTTTCCTCATTGATTAATATAAGAAACTTATTGTTCTTTACATGTTGTGTATGGACATTTGCATGTGTGAGGCCATCTTTGTGTGTAAATCTGTGGGTTGTGTGGTCTAAGACTGTCTTTTATTGGACCCTCTAACTGCGACTGCATTATAGTGCTCAAACATCTCCAATCCTATTGCATTCAATATGATAGAAGGAAGTGAAATGCACAAATGTGCATGCAAGATTCTTGTGTAATAAACTGCACTGAAATTTGAATACGGGACCTACATTTTTGAGCTGTAAACTGGTACTACATCATAACAAGATTATGCTTCCCACGCACAAACTTTGATGCAAAATGCACTCAATTGATGCTTCAACCACAATTGATTCCAGAAGTTATAAATGCAACTAGTGCCTCGGATTTGTGGAAAAGTCTAACATCCAAGAACAAGCCTTCAAAAGTTTTCTTCTTATAATTGAAAACTGACATCTGACATGTAACTGCCATACAAACTTTTGTCTTCTTCCCTTTTGGCGAGTATGTTTTGTCTTCTACCTAATATGACTTAGTACAAGTGTTCAAAGCATGCAATGATGTTACAATGTTAGGAATAAACTTAGGATTCATGCTCACATTATTGTTTGTAATAGTTAAATGTAATATTCATATATTACATTAGTAAGTTAGTGTGTTAGTAAGATATTAATATTGTTATATTAATATCATGTGTGAGGAAAATAAAAGATTGTAATATTATTAATATGAGTCATAAAACAACTCATTATTAATAATATAGGATATTGTATTAGTTTTGAGTTTGTTGAATAAACAACTCACGTAGCTATTTGAGAGTTGTGTGAGAGATTGATGGGATTGAGAGTGATTCTAGGAGAGATGGTAGGGTACTGTACTTGAAAATTTTGTTATTTTCCACTAAAATGCAGGAGGGTGGTTCGATCTCTAAATTCTTGTTGCAATTGAAGGACATTTGTGATCAGCTGAAAGCAGTGGAAAAACTTGTAGATGAGTAAGACTTGATTGCTCTGGTACTACAGAACCTGTCAGCATCATTTGAGTCATTGCATATGATCGCAGAGACACAAGAGATTGATTTTGAGAAGTTGTCTACACTTCTCATGCAGAAGGAGAGAAGGCAAACTCATGCAGCTTCCTCATCATCAATGGCTACAGAAAGTGCATTCATGGCACGGTCAAAGGGAAAGGCAAAACAGTGGAATACAAGCAATTCCACAAAGGTAACCTCCAAAAGTATTGTAAATGATTCTAAGAAAGCCAAATGGAAATGTTTTTATTGCAAGCAGCTAGGACATTTTAAGAAGGATTGTAGAAAGAGACAAGAAGATATGGCTAATGCGAACAAGAAGTCTAGACATGCTAATGTTGCAAAAGAAGTAAAAGCAGAGGCATAACTGAATTTGTATTTACAGATGACCAATCTAATGAGTCACGCACATGGTATTTTGACTCAAGAGCATCTCAGCATTATACATGTCATAAAGATTGGTATGTAGATTTCATTGAGGATGTTATTAGTCATGAAACTATTTCCTTGGGTGATGGATGGACACATGATATTAAGGGATATGGGGATGTGCAAATTACATTGAACAATCAATACAAATATACATTTTGTAATGTTAGATATGTACCGATATGAACAAGAATCTCTTATCTATCAATGAAATCACTAAAAACAAACAATTGGTAGTAAAGTTTGAAGGAAACAAATGTAAGGTAACTATATGCTTTGGATTGCTCGTAATATCATTGGTACCAACTACACCCCCTTCGTGGCCCGTCATTTGGAAGACCTTGATATCACAAGCTATCATTGGTACTCTGCTCACAAAGGGGAGACTAGAACTTAGGTGGCATCAGAGGTTTTGGAGGAGTGACCTTCTTGTATAGAGATCCGCTCCGAGTAGGATCCGTCGGTTCCCGAGAGACGAGTTTGCCAGGTTCTTATGGGTTCGGATTCAAGGTGTGGGTCCCTATGTAGGGATATCTACATTGCAATGTGTTACTTCCTCTCGGCATCCTCCCCTTATGCCATTCATAATGGTCCCGATGGTGATCCCTTTACCGACTTGTATGACAGTATTGCCTAGTACTCAGTGGTCGGAGAAGTCATCCTTCTGGGTGATTTCAATGCCCGCACCAAAGCACTCCAAGTTCCTATTCATGACAGCGCGGAGGATTTGTTCTACACTCAGACAGTTGATCCAAAGACAGTGGGCTTGCACAAGACTTCATGGATGACTCAGGGCCTCTAACTGCTTATGGTCGGCACCTCCTGTAGCTTGGAGAATCACATGAGCTAATTATCCTCAATGGGATTACTTGCTTTCCTGATTCGCATCTCTTCACATGTCGACCACATGGTGGTGGTGCGAGTGTGGTGGATTATGTCCTTTCCTGACCAGAGCTCCTTGTCACTGATCAACCACTTCTCCATTTCTTCCATTCCCCTTGCCGATCATGCCCTTCTCTCTATGTCCCTTCGTGTCGACATTCCCCCTCCCGCCACTACTCCCCCTTCATGGCCCCCTCATACCACTTTTCGTTTCACCGATGGGGATCCTAATACCTTTTCCTCCAATCTTGGCAACTTCTCCCCGAGTCCCAGTTCTTTTCTATGGGAAATGTTGCTGCCAAATACACCCTCCTTTCCTCCATCATCTGGGAGGCCTCCCTCATGTCCTTCCCTAGTTCCACCCGACCTTCATCTGCCTCCCATCAACGGAATACTTGCCCCATGAACAAATGGTATGATGACGAGTGCAAAATCTTCCACTGACAGTTACAACATGCCTTTAACCAGGCCCTTCCCTCCTATCATACCTTGAAAGCCTCTTACCGTTGTCTCCTTCGCCGTAAAAATGCCTCTTCATTTCCCAGTAGCAGACAAACTTTATGTGAGTCTCTTCAACACTCTCCTAAACATTTTTGGCGCACCATTTTCCCTCGCCACTCATCTCTTCCCTTTGAGCTCAACCCCAATTCCATATTCTCCCACACTTCCAATCTTTATGATATTCCGCCATCACTTTCAAGACATCTCCTCCAAAATGTCCCCCATGGACTCCCTCATCGACTCCACGGTCCTCTGGTTCTACCGCTTGGGACCCTCTTTTTGTTAAGGCACCGGGCTTCCATCGAGAGGGTCCAAACTCTTCTCCTTCGCCGCTTCATCAGGTGTAAGCAATCTGTACCCCAACACATTATTTTGGCAGAGTTTGGAGCCCATCCTTTCAGACTGGAGACCATATTTGATTTGGTTTCTTTCTACACCGCTGCGTTCGGGGTTTCGTGGACATTGCAAGGCGCGGGACAGGTACCCATACTTGACTTATTGTTCTTCTGAGGCTATTTCTCTTTCAGACTCCCTCGTCGCGCATCGCATGGTTGGTATGTTGAGGTCTCCGAACTTTTGGGGGCAATTGGTATTCAGTTGGACCATCTTCCACCTTTTCGGTACTCCTTGGACACACCAAGCCACCTTCTGCCTACGAAACAGGAGATGAACAAGATCATCAGAGAGGATATTTACAGGCAGTTCATCCATACCACTTGGGTAAACCCTCGGGGGTTTACGTCCCAAGATGGCCTTTTACGCTGAGCATTTTTTAGAGTTGAGGGATGGTCTCATTATTCGCCCTCAGTATACCCTTCGACACTGGATGCATGCCCTTCGCATTCCCCTTGGTCAATTCAGGGTTGGTTCTCATAGACTTCATTGTGAGATGGATCACCACCTTGATCGTTTGGACAGGATCTGCCAGTTGTGTAGCCTCCAAGAGACCGAGATGGAAACACACTTCATCTTTCGGTGCCCCATTTACTACGAGATCAGAGGGAGATTTCACTGTTTATTTAGGAGGACGCAGGATCTTTCTGACTTCTTCAAGTTCGAGGATCAAAGGTGTCTATCTTTATATTTACAGAGGCTTTGAAGCTTCGCGAGCACACTCTTCAACCGCATCCTAGACCAAACTCTACCCAATGGATCACTTCCTTCTTCACAGTTTTACCGGCAAAGAGAGGCATTAAGCGCCCTTGTGAGACCGTCCCCACTTCTTCCTCTAGGTTGGTTCGGCCCAAGGAGACCATCCATGGTTCCCAGTCATCACAGACATGCCCGTACTAGGCCTGGCCTCAGGAGACAAACGAGATCCACCAGGCATCAAAGGGATAATACTATATCTAGATAGCGGCATAATAGACAACCTCTTTCTTCGGTTGGTCGGCATTCTATCCTCAGCTTCTTCCAGTCGGCCTTGGATGTTAGGAGAGTTGGATCTTCCATCCCCTGATGGGCTTTCCTCTTTTCTTCTCCTTGGTCGTCTTTCCCCCTTTCTTCCTCTCACTTGTTTTTCCACCCCCATTTTGGGTGCATGTGATTTCTTCTTCTTGTTGGCCACCTCTTATGGATTTTGTATTTCCTCTTTATCAGAACTCTTTGGTTTTCCCGCCTTGTATCGGTGTTCGTTGCTTTCTACAGTCCATTTGACCTAATAATGTGGTCACTTGTTGGACATTAATATATTTATCTTATCTTATCTTATATACAAATAAGGTTGTGAAGTAGAGATGTGAAAATAGATGAGAAGGTTCCATATTTCTCACAAGATGGTACACCTACTAATACAAGTAATCTCTGAATTTCTGTTGACGATTGTGAATCAAGTTCTAGTACTAAAGTGGAATAGGACTTAAAAAGG
Organism: Taxus wallichiana var. yunnanensis; assembly: GCA_018340775.1. Taxonomy (NCBI): domain Eukaryota; kingdom Viridiplantae; phylum Streptophyta; class Pinopsida; order Cupressales; family Taxaceae; genus Taxus; species Taxus wallichiana. Next base: position 780,416,743 of record CM031244.1, read on the forward strand.
CAAACACTAGAGAAATCTAACTCCATAGAAGGAACAAGGTGCCACACGGTGATTCAAACTAGTCAGCATAAAAGGCCAAAGTGGTACTATAGCACATTGTAGGATGTTTGGCAAGATGAGCTTCCAAAATCATTGGAAGGTAGATCTACAAGATCTGGGAAACAAGCAATGCACATTAGTGAATAGGTAAATGTTGCTCTTAATGCATCCATTTCACAAATATTTGAGCCCAATACTTTTGCAAAAGCTAATAGTAAGCCAGAATGGGAATCTGCCATAAAGGTGGAGTATGATGCTCTAATGAAAAACGACACTTGGATTTTGTCAAAGTTACCCCCATGTAAGAAATCCATTGGTTGCAAATGGATTTACAAAGTAAAATGTAAGTCAGATGGTTCTTTAGATAAGTATAAAGCTCGTCTTGTTGCTAAAGGATATGCATAGGAAGGAGTAGATTATGAAGAAACCTTTTCTCCTACAGTAAAAATGGTAACATTCAAAATGGTTATTGTTATTGTTGCTCAGTTTGGTTGGCAGGTATATCAGATGGATGTCAAGAGTGCTTTCTTAGAACGGAGACTTAGAGGAAGAGGTGTACATGGTACAGCCACAAGGATTTCAGATTCCTAGAAAAGAGCATTTGGTTTGCAGGTTAGTGAAGTCCTTGTATGGACTTAAGTAAGCTCCTCAAGCTTGGTATTTCAAAATTGATAAATATCTTAGAGAGTCTAGTTTAAAAGATGTCATTAGAATCTACTCTAATTGTCTATGTTGATGATCTTGCCATCACCAAAAGCAATAATGACTTGATTAAACGGTGAAAGTTGACATCTATTATGTGTTTGAAATGACTAATCTAGGACTGCTTCAATATTGTCTAGGTGTAGAGTTTTGGCAGTGCTACAATTTTTGTATCCCAAACAAAATATGCCAAATCTTTGTTAGAAAAATTCAGAATGTATGATTGTAATCCAATAGCTACACCTATGGAAGTTGGGACAAAACTCTCAACTAACACTTGATTCACCACTGGTCAATGAAACAGTGTATCGGCAATTAGTAGGTAGTTTGATTTATCTTACTACTAGACCAGATTTGTGTTTTGCAGTGAGTTATCTTTCTCGCTTCATGGCTAAACCACATGAAGAACATTGGCAAGTTGCAAAATGAGTTCTTAGATATGTCAAAGGAACTCTTGACTTTGGCATTCTATATAAACAAACTGTTGATTTTGAGTTGACAAGGTATATTGATTCAGATTGGGTAGGATCAGTTGATTCTAGAAAATCTACAACAGGTTACATTTTCACTCTTGGTTCAAGAGCATTTTCATGGCAGAGTAAGCTTCAAAGTACAATTGCATTGTCTTCTACTGAGGCTGAGTACAAAGTAGTGGTTAGTGCAGGTCAAGAGCTGATGTGGATTCAATCAAGTATTGGAGGATCTTCAACTTGATTCGTCAACACCTACACCTATCTTCTGCGAACAACAGAGTGTACTAAAGTTGGTGAAGAATCCAATTTTCCATGTCAGGGACTAAGCACATTGAGGTTCATCACCACTACATCCGATAGTTGGTTACTAATGAAGACATATGTCTTTATTATTGTCCTACCTCTAAACAACTAGCTGATATAATGACTAAACCTTTGTTTCGGTTTAGTCATTAAGGGAGGGTGTTAGAATAGTTTTATATTATAATTGTAATAACATAACAATAATATGTTACGTCGGTTATTGATGCAAGAGCACCATAAACACTTGTATAAATCATGTAAATATGTCTTCAAGAGATGAAATAACGTCATGGGAGTTAGTGAAGGGTTGAATTTGTCCATTGTAAGTCTAAAGAGTCACACTCATTTTCCCTCCAAAACGAGTAAGTTTGAAAATTTGAATGTTTTAGCATGAGTAATTGGGCTCGGATAATCATGACATAAGCTGCTATGGCAATCCTCCTCTTTGGTGGCCTCAACAGATTAGGAAGCTATGCAGGCTATTCTAAAACTTGACTATCCTTAATGTTTTCTGATATGTTTATTTTCCTTTATAGTGCTCTAGCATTGGACAAATAGCTATCAAGCTTGGCATCGTTGTAATTGTAAAAATATTTCTCCTATGAAATAAAATATTTGGAGTTTAAAACTTGATGAAACAGTCGTGAGGTATTGTGAATGTAATTTCACCTCCATGTAAATGTAAACTTACCTCATAGAATCTTCTTGAGTTGTCTCCAACGTAGGTGAAGATAAAGATAAAGTTGTTGCATGATTTTAGTCAAGATTTGAGGGAACTAAGTTTGGAAAAGTCAGTTTGGGTTGGTTAGGAGCGGATCATCCTTTTTAAAAGTCAAAATAAGTTATAAAAAAACTACAAATATGCAAGGAGGATAAGAATTAAGCAGAGATAGAAGAGGCAGAAGTAGGTAGATTAGGAGGAAGGTTGTATCAGGTGAAGAGAGCCATGAAGGCTCCTTAGGATCTGTGGATATCCATGATCATTGTAAGACAGATCTTGATTCAATAAAGCTATGAGATTCTTGTTTATGTGTGCAAATGGTGGATGAAGATATGACTGCTAAATGCTCCTTCTGATATACTTGTTTTGATAATAATAAGCTTGTAAAACTATGGTGGTAATCTGTATAATGTGACAGGGTTGATCCTAAGTTAGGTGATGAGTCATTCATATTCTCATATGCATAAGAAACTGTGTTGTGGAAGAAACTGTGACTGTGCAGGTTCACTGTGGAATACAATGGCATCAATTGTAAGAAAAGCAGGGTACAAGCTTTAAAGCCATGGGGTGTTAATCTAATTCATACTAAAAGAGTGAAGAAGTCTACTAAGTACTCCTTGCTGATCTATGTGATTTGTTAGTTGAAGAAACATTGGGAAAAGAAAGTAAGGGTTATTGGTTTTATAAGCCCATATATACATTGCCAAGGAAGGTGTTAGAAAGGTCTTTAGGTTACAGTGGTAATCCCACCGTTGGTTTAATAAAGAACTAAAAACTGGCAAATCACTATGAACACAGTTTACTTATGATTGATAAAATCAAGTTTAGAGGTCATAAACACTGTTACAGTAGTCTACTATGCTCGGAGAACGTTGGAGAAGTTGTGTAAGGGTCTGCAAAGAACTTTAGAGTTTTGAAGAAGCCCAAGACTCAGTCAAATAAAAATAAACCAAAAATACTAGCTCTTGGTCTCTATACCCTGTCTAGGGTTTAGTAAGGCTAAGAACAAGCATATCTTGTAAACTAACCAGTGGATAAGAATTTGTGTGAAGGTGGAGTTGGGCATATGGAAGGGTGTCATGAAGTTTCAGATCATACAATACCCAGTTTTGAGGGTTTAGACAAAGAAAATGAACAAATACTTAAGACTTCTTCTTAATATCTGTTGGGACTTGTATATGAGGTAGAAGGAAGTCTATTGAAGAGTTGGACATGGTTGTAAGGAGAAATTTCAAGGTGCTTAGGGGCTAAACTTGGAGATTACATTCGCATACTCTTTTTGTCACAGTCAAGAGCTAGTGGAGGAGTCTTGAACCTATATTGTTATATTCTAGAAAAAGATACATTTTTGATGATACATCATGATAGAACATAAGTGTTGAATGTCTGGAAGCTTAGTACCATAGTCAAAGACTTGAAAATGGTGTTGCTTATTGTTATCAGCCAATTTTGACTTCGCAAAATTGTTAAAAAATAATTAAAAAAATTAAAAATTAGAAAATTTTGAAAAGTGTTACTTTGCGTGGTTCATTGGACTCATCGCGATCGTCTTATTTTTGTGATCGTTTCGGTCTTCGTTTCATGATTTTCGGGCGAGAACTCTTCCCGCCAGGCTTTAAAACGCGTTAAAATACATTAAAATAATTAATTAATTGCTCCTTGTTTGATTAAATTAATTTTTAAAAAAATCACTTAAGGAGTATTTAATTAAATAAATATAAATTAAAGTTCATTCGACAAGTTTTAGTGCCGGGGAAGTAAGCTTTCGTTTCCAACCCGGTTTTCCACTTTCCTGGCAATTTCCTTCAAATTTCCCACACGTGGGTTTTCCTCTGCCAATTGCCAAATCATGGATTGGCAAACGGGCATAAAATTCCCCAATTTCCCACATGGGGAAATTGGACGGGGATTGCCAACCCATTTTGCCATTCCCGTTGGCAATTGCCCGTTGCTTTTCCCATTTCCCCCGGCACTTAAGCCACTACCCGGGAAGAGAGGAAGTTAGATTAATTCCCGTAACTTCCTCCATCAAACCCGTTGAAAAAGTCGTGCGAAGCTTTCAATTGCTTCTTTCTTCAAGAAGACATAATATTTTGTCAGCCTTATGCAAGAGAAACTAACGCCATTGTAGAAGAGAAAATACAAGAAAGTTTTTGGTTTTGTTTCCAACAGCTCCACGCATTGCATAAGAAGAAGAAAATAACAGCAAAGAAAGGAGGACAGCAATCTCCCACGAGGAGAAGGGAGAAACACACGTGGAGGAGAACAATCATACCAAAAGCCACGAAGCCTGCAGGGAAACAAACAACAAAGATAGAAATCTCTCACGCATGCATAAGAGGAAGATAACATGACAATCTAAAATAGAAAATAAGTCATTATTTCCACGCATTCTTCAAAAGTTGTCCACACACAACCAAAGGAAATGCAAAGACAGTTTATGTGCAGGTTTACAAAGCTCTAAACTTTCCCACGCAGGAGGTACAAGTGACCACAAATTCCACCAAATCACATCTGCAGGGAGAGAAGGAGACAGACCACGAGCTAGGAGGAACAGTTTGAGGATCACCACGTTTTGAAGAAGAACAGCTGTTCTATCACATTTCCCAAGACCATTGTTCAACGCAGCAAGTGAACAGTCCAAAGGAAAACTTTCCACGCCTGGGGAGAAATTGACAATTGCCAGCCAGAGGAAGAAAGACAAGGCGCACAGCCCCAAACAACCCAGCACGCATTAGCCTGGAGAGCAGGTTTTAATAACAAAGAAAGATTTCTTTCCACGCCAAGGAAAGCCACACCCAGGGCACTTAAGGAAATTTGCATTTGTTTTATTTTATAGAAAGAAGACAATTTCTTTTACTTTCACGCATGGGGAAAGTGGAAAACAGTTTTTAAATAAGAGAAAGCAGTAGGTTTTCCATACGCGTGGGAAGAGAAGAAGAAATATTTAACATTTTTGAATCTTTTTCAAAACCCAAGCAAAGGAAGGACTGCGCAGAATAAAGGAAGGGAACAGCTAAGAAGAAATTTTTATTTGTTTTGTTTTAGTGAAGAGGACAAATTTCTTGTTTCCACGCACTGCCTGGAGGTTTCAAATAAAACAAGAAAATTCTTTTCTTTCAATAAAGAAGTTAATAAACTCAGCAAATAAGGAATAGAATAGTTTTTAAAACAAAGAGAGATTCAACTCCACGCATTGATCAGAAAAGGCGCCCAGCTAAAAGGAAATTTGCATTTTTTCTTGTTTACACGCAGCTGTGGAGGGAGGACAGCAATAGACAACAAGAGAATAAATTTGTTTTATTTGCCTAAAGCCAGAAGAAACGCCGAAGAAAGGAAACTCCATTCACGTAAATATTAAGATCGGGAGATTTTAATTGTTATTGTCAGAGTTAGAATTCGAGCTTGGTCTCGATTTGTTTTTATTAACATACTAAAAGGTTGTAATTCGAGACAATTATTATTATCATTTTTAAAATAATAATAATAATAATAATATAACGGGAATATTTTTCTTACATCAACGGGGTGTTGGAGACTGAGACCCAGCCCCGTTTGCGTTGTTTGGCGTGCCTGAGTCACCTTTTGATTAAATTCATAATGGCCGAAAGATCCAAATCTGCAGGGAGATCGAGGAAGCCAGTGGAAAAATCTAATAAATCTGCCCTGAAATATGAATTCCAAGGAATTATTCCTCCCAGCTCCATTAAGTCGGCGTATGACAACATCACCGATACAAATCTGGGTCACATCAACGTGCAACAGTTTTGCGAGCGAGTGAAAACTGAAGGCAAAACCATTTTCTCTTATAGGCTTTACCACAGTGGCCTACCCCAAGCAGCAACATTCCCTGTCTCGGTGCAGTGTCGGAATTGGTGATTGCTTGTGCAGAGCATTATGACCCTGAGAGACGAGGAATTTATAAAGATAACCGTGAGCCTTTCCTCTTAATCACACCTGAACACATTGAGGAGTTGCTCGGGATACCTGACTTTCCTGAGAATGCAGATATCACTCGCTAGTCAGCGCAAGAGTTCTGGGACAAAGAACCCCTAAGATGGAGCAAAATGGTTAACAACAATTGGCTGGTAACCAAGAGACCTCGGATTGACAGGCTCCCCAAAGAACTGTACCACGTTGAGTTCGTGGAAGAGATTGGAGACATGATCACTCTCCTAAGTCGAGTTTTTGGTTTACCTTCTGCAAGGGTCTTCCACCCATGGATGTACCAGTTTATCTGTATCATCCTAGCCAAGAAGGAGTTTGTGGACTGGGCCACCATCATCAGCAACACCATTCACAAGCAATTGATAGAAGTCAAAATGACTGGATGCTTCTACATGACCTCATATCTGACCTATGCAGTAGCACGAAGAAAGCTATTTTCGGGACTTGAAACGAGAGGGATCCTGGGGTCATCAAACAATGTTTTTCACTATTACCCTCAGCTCAACTTCAAAAATAGTTCTCACCATTTTAGAAGAGTCAATGATGCATTCACCTTCCGCGTGATCCGGAACTTGAATCGAAATACCGAGGAAAGGTTTTCCAAAGAAGCCATGAGTGTCATTTCCCAATGGGGAACCTGGTTTATACAATTTTCATCTTTTTCCTACATTTGCATGAGTGGCTTTGCTGGGACCCCGTGGAAACTTCCCAAGTACGTCAGTGATAAGTGGGCGTTAATGGAGCTGGCACGACAATTGTTCCAAGTTCACTGCCTACTTAGTGACAAGCACCGTCCAGGAATTCATTTCCCGATCCAAATCGGGGAATACCAATGCCCAAATTTATTCAGTGCACAACTAATGGAAAAGGAGTTTGCTCTCATAACCATCCATCCATATGTGAAGAGAGCCCAGTTCGATATCAATGGTTATATGCAAATGATTATGGGAGCGAAGTATCAACATAATCCTACCATGGAGGATTTCTGGGCTGCTTGCTCGGATGAACATGAGGTAAGGAGACGGGAGTACTCTCGCCTAACACTTGCTCAAATCAAGGCCTTCCACATCCGGAGTCCTCCCGATTCATTCATAATCGATGATGAGGATGTCGTCGATCCCTCATATGATGCCATTGCCTTCACACCGTTGCCTCGAATCGACTGGACCAAAAGAGATGAATTTTCTCTCGATGGCAAGAACCAACCAATTATCGAAAGAAGCATATCTTGGTATGATAGGGAACTTGCCAAATTTCAATCAATTCGGATCACGTTTCGGGATCACAAAAATTGCCTATATCAGGGGGCCTCCATTCGACCAAGGTTTCTTCTCGATCAACTTCGTTACCATCCAATCATACACAACATACAAGAAAAGAATGGTTGCCAAAATCCACTTCGCCGAGCAACGTGTCACGAGGAGAGAGATCCAAAGATCCAAACCCTGAAGAAGGAAAGGAGCGTGTGTCTGGATTTTCTACCTCGAGTAGAGATTCTTCCACTCACATCGTTAATAGCACTCAGACGCTGGTAGCAAATGATCCTCAGCCATGCTTCGAACAAACACCCACTCAAGTGCAAGTAATTCAAATATCAAATACTTCGGAGCACGTAGTTCATGAAGGGATTTCCCAAAATCTCCGAATGATCAGGAAGTGGACATTGAGGTTGTGTCTCCTCAAATCGAGGTCGTTGATAGGATTCAAGAAGGATCTCATGATGTCAGGAATAATGAGAATATTGATTCGAGCTCCAGGATTCTATATGCCGAGATAGTAAATGAAACTCCTTCTTGGGTTGATTCTGAAGTGAAGAAAAGGAAGAGAGTTGTCAAGCCAATCGACATTGATTTTGATGCCCTTTTCAAACTGTCGAATGACGCCATTCCTAAGAAGCCTAAGGTACTTTCTCGAATAATGGTGGATAATGATGGAAACAAGTTTGCAGACCTTGCCATTCCACAAGTGGATAAAGAGTGCAATGCTATGACGCCAGCCGACTATGAAGTTTCCAGACTAGGACTTGGGAGATCTACGTTAGAAAGTGACATGGCGATGGCTCGAGATTCAATTGATATCGTGCTAAAAAGACTGGAGAAATACAAGTCCCAAAATTCTCGGCTCAAGGCCGAAAAGAGTCAATTGGTGGAGTATGTTCAGCATTTGATAAATCCCATATCATCCACCTTCCCAGTACCTGATGCGGTGGCTGCCCCAGATGAAGAGACTCTTAATTTGTCAAAGGAAATAAACACGTTGGGCCATGTCACTAAAACTTGGCTTTCGGAGATTCTCGTTTTGGGCCAGGGAGCGATCAAGACTGCAGTTAAGCTTCATGAAGATATCAGTGTATATCTGGATCCAATTCTTTCTTTCAAAGAAACTTTTGTTTCTACTATATCAAATTTGGATGAGATATTGCCCAGTCTGCAGGAGATGACAAGTATGGAATCTTCAGTGTTGGCTATTGAAGGGATTCTCGAATTTGAACATCGAGGGACACGTTTTCTTTGGTGTCTACATCTCAAATCAAGAAAGACGCTTCTCGTGGATTCTATGATCCATTATGACAACATGTGCAATGAAGTTTTCACTTCACTTTCCTTGATCCAGGAATTCATGGCTGAGATTCCCTGCAACCTAGTAAATGAGCATAATCAAAGGTGTTCATCGGAGCAGGTGGAAGAACAATTTTCACGATTGTTCAAAGACATGTACACTCCTGCCAACAATTTCTCGTCGGTTTCCATGGAGCGGTGTATCAAATTGAAGAACTTGTTTGAGAATGCTCAGTCTAAAATTGTTAATTTAAATGATATGCCAAGTAGAATTCTTGAATTGCAGGTATTTTGTGAGGCTATTCTTCGGCCAAGTGAACCTCCAGAAGAAGAAAAGATGTTTGAAACTTTGGGAAGGTTTAGATCCTTTCAACTGGCAAAAGCAGCAGATCCTAATTTCACCGGCGGTGCAGGGAGTTGATTTTCTTGATATCTAGCGAAGTGGGAGAGTCCATTTCTCATACGTTTTAGATAGTTTTACCCCGTTTCAATGGATAAGGCACTGGTTATTATTGTATATTTTAAAAGGTGTTGTTATTTGGGAAACATTGGATATTCTAAGTAATTTCTATTTTTGGGTTGTCTTTAATAAAGTTGGTTAGAAAAAGTCAAAGGTCACTTAAGTGCCTTATTTAATGATCATGTAAAACCCTAACTACTTTGTAACCAACTTTTGGGTTATAAAAGGAAGTCAGGGGCTCATTTGTAAGGGGGGACTTTGAGAGAGGAGAAGAAAATACTTTTGTGCAAGCTTTGTTTCAAGAAGAAACTTTGTGTTCTTTGTGAAAAACATTTTGGAGTTAATAGAATAAGAACTTTGTGTCTCATTCATTGTCTCTTGTAACATTTGGTGTTCTTATGTTCATTAGATGTTAGGTGTTTGAATCTTGCATGCAAATATTATCTTTGATCTTATTGTCAACATTAGTAATCAGTTGTTCTAGTTCACAGTGATCAAGCTCTGACTATCTACTTGCTCATGTGTGTTCCCTTTTGCATGTTCTTGTTTGGCTAACTCAAACTCCGTTTTATTTGTGTTGGTTATTCAGCTTTCCTCTTCATGCAATATTAGGCTTTGTTTTTACCTAACTCTTGCATGTTCTTTTAGTTCATTCCATTCCACTCCTTTCCTTCATTTCATTCTATCTCCTTCATTCACTTTTCTTCCATTGATGTTCCAAAACACCCCCCACATACAATTTTGAATGTACAGATGTAAATACAGTTTTGGTTTTCAATAAAGGCAGCCTCACCTTCATTGAGGAGGGACTTCGTTCCCACACTGTTGCATGTCATTTGCATGCGTGCAAATCCATATGCTAACACTTATGTGAGAGTTACAAGAATGAATGATGGCGAGAGAAGACAAGAAGATAGAGATGTGGTGATTACGGACAAGTAAAGAGTTGAACCTTGACAAGGACTTTGTGAGAACGGAGAAGTTGTTATAAGAGGTTTAAGGTGGTTGTAGAAGTCTTTAACCGGGAAAAGGCATTATCACTTGAGAAACTCAAATTAAAGACCTAAAGGAGACCTAATGGCAAATGGTGACAATGCGGTTGGAAGACTTTCCTTAAACATTTGATCCTGAAACTTTGCATGAAGCAAGAACTCAATAAAGGGTGTCTAAATATGTTTTCAGTTTCTAATGAAGTTGTGTCAGTTGTTCTAAACAATAAGGTTTACATAAAAGTAGGGCTACAAGAATTAGGCCTAAAAGCAAACTGTCCAAGGTGATTTGAACGAGTTGCAATAAATGACAGAGTCTGAAACTTCAGGAGAAGCTATAAGCCTATAAAAGGTATTCAAAGAAGTGTTTACATTCTTCTAAGTCCTTGAGTGTTGTTTTGGACAATAAGATTTGTGGTAAAACAAGGCTAGTAGAGCTATTTATGAGTATGAAGGAGAAAATGATAATATAAAATCTTGATTCTTAAATGAAAGATTAGATGCCTGATTTATTGATACAATCCAAGTATTAGAATAGGGAGAAGCAGTCTTTGAATCGGTGGTTATGATACAAGTTGGATTTCTTAATTGTCTTTATTGTTTGCCATAGGATAAAAGGGATTTTGCGAGGCGGTGCACGGTGGAGAAGGCTATAGGTGATGCAATTGGTTGGAAACATAGTTGGAAAACTCAGCGAGTACTCGCCACTCGTTTGGCTAAACGAATAAGCGCCGAGAAAAACTCGTCGGGGGACTCGGTTGAGTTGTGGCGAGTACTACTCGCCGAGTTCGAGCATATAACTCGTCATACGTTGTTTAAACGCGGAACACAATATTTACTATCAGCAAAAACGCTGAAAAAACACGATTTTGGCTCTTTTTAAGGCCATACACTTGATCATTTTCACTCACACAACCATTTGAGCTTGCATTGGTCGTGTTGAGCAGATTTTGGAGCAAATTCGAAAAGATAATTTGGAGAATTGCATTTGGAGGTAGGTTTTTTTTAAATTCTTTCAAGTTTTTTCAAATTTTGTGTATATTATTTATGTTTTATAGATTCATATTGTAATTCTAAATACATGTAATGTAAAATCGAATGCTTGTAATTTTTTTATACTCATTTGCAGCTAGAGGTATGTTTTTTTTTTTACGCAAATTCATTCTAAACTAGTTAAATTTTATGTATGTGTATTGTAATCGATTCGTTTTGTAATTCTAAATACATGTAATGTAAAATCGAATGCTTGTAATTTTTTTATAGTCATTTGCAGCCAGAGGTATGTATTTTTTTACGCAAATTTGTTATTCAGGCGCTTTTTTATAAATTTAATTAAGCTTATGTTTTTCTAATTTTTAAAATGTGCATTGTGTTGCAGATTAGAGCTTAACAATGGCATCAGGTTTGGCATTTGGGTCAAGCATCACTAACAGGACCATTCTGCGAATGCCCATACCAAAGCATGGAAGTATGGTGTACGTGGAGGTGGTGAAAATGATGTTATTTGCAATTTTGTGGCAGAAAAATGTCTGGAGGCATCAATCGTTTGAAATATCACCTTGCATCTATTGTTTGTCGAGATGTTGCGGTTTGCCCCAACGTGACGAAAGAGGCAAAGCGAGAGATGAGAGCAAAGTTGGCAGAGCTAGAAGAGAAGAAACTAGAGAGGGCAATGGTGCAGGCAACCATAGCACAAGCTATTAGACACAGGGCTCTACAATGACAGAGGATTTAGAGAATGATGCAACAACAATTGTGGGCTCTACTCGTGGTCCACACATACGAAGCGGAAGAGACGGAAGAGGCACATCTTCATCGAGTTCGAGCAAAGGCATACAGAGTTTTGTGGCGAGGAAACACACTGAGCACAACCTTCATTGGAAGGTACATCCTGGAACAAAGATATGCACTGAGGAAGCGGATAAAGCATGTGAATTTCTACAGTACCACAACAACCTACCATTGATGTGGCGAAAAGAAATGACAATGGGAGTACTTGGTGATAGCGTTGACAGTTGCAGGGAAAGGGTACAAGGCACCCTCTCCAAAAGATTTGAGTGGGAAATTGCTTGAGGGTGCAGTTACAGATGCCACTACCATTCTAGAAGAGCAAAAGAAACAATGGCAAAAATACGGATGCACCATTCTTTCAGATGGGTGGACGGATGGAAGGAACCGCACCCTCGTTAATTTTTTAGTGGCTTCAAACGGTGAGATGGTGTTTTTGAAGTCTATTGATGCCTCTAACATAGTAAAAATGCAGAGAATTTGAGTGTTATGTTAGAGACGGTTGTATTAGAGGTTGGTGTACAGAATGTTGTGCAAGTTGTCACAGTGCAACGGCTGCAGCAACATATGTGGCGGTTGGAAGACTACTGCAGGATAGACATCCATCACTCTTTTGGACTCCTTGTGCAACTCATTGCCTTGACCTTCTTTTGGAGGACATAGGCAAAATTGATTGGGTGAGGCCAGTTGTAAAGATGCAAAAACATAACAAAGTACATATACAATCACCCTTGGGTTCTGAGCTTGATGAGAGAACACACAAAGGGGAAAGAACTTGTTCGAGCCGGTGTCACAAGGTTTGCAACTAACTTCTTGACGTTGCAAAGTATTTCTAGTTTGTTGACACCTTTGAAACAAATGTTTGTGAGTCAAGCATGGCTAGACTCACAATATTCAAAGAAAGTTGACGAAGAGAGGGTTGCAAAGATAGTTTTTGATGATATCTTTGCAAAGAGAGCTATAAAGATCATCAAGGTAATTTCAAACTTCGATTTATATTTCATTCCTTTATTTTAATTTGTTAAATTATAAATATATTGTTTTCACTTTTTTACTTTATTTGTATTGTAAGTTTGTAACCTTACATTTTAATTTGTGTGTAGGTGTCAGAGCCGTTGGTGAGGGTTTTGCATTTGGTTGATGGGGAGAAAAACCCCATGAGGTTTATTTATGAGGCCATGGATAGGGCCAAAGAGTCTATCAGAAACTAAGTACAGGGGGATATCGTCGAGATATGTTCCCTTTTGGGAGATTATTGATCGGAGGTGGAACAATCAACTCCACCAACCTATTCAAATGGGTACTACCTCAACCCCAAGTATTTCTTTCGACAAACTTACAGATGTGAACGAGAGGTTATAGAGGGCCTTTCAACATGTATTGAGAGGATGATACCAAATGTTGAGATGAGGACCTCGTCATTTTAGAGCTGCAGAGTTACAAACATGTTAGGGGGAGGCTCTTTTCTTCGGTGTTAGCTATTCGAGGGAGAGCCATGCAATCACCAGGTAATAAAAATTAGAATGTTTACCAAGTTACTTATTAGTTACAGATTTGATTTTATTAATTACTTATAATTTTTTTATTATCTTGTTTGTAGGTTCTTGGTGGGAGGATTGGGGAAGGAATACCCCGCATCTTCAAAAGCTAGCCCTCAAAAATCTATCTCAACCTTGTAGCGCTTCTGGATGTGAACGCAGTTGGAGTTTGTTTGAGGCCATTCACACGAAGAAGCGCAATAGGTTGAGTTAAAAATGGCTCAACAACTTGGTTTTTGTGCAATACAATCTCGGCTTTGCACAAGAAAAGTGGAGGCCACATCAGAGGATCTTATTGATTTGGATGAGATAGATCCATACAGGAGTGGACTGGGTGAGAAGAGGAAATCTCTGTGTTCACAAAGGACGAGATTGCTTCTTTTGAGAGGGAAGCTATGGAGGGAGAAGCACTAGCAGCTGCAGGAGATATTGGATTGGATGACATCTTTGGAGGTGATCTCCAACATGCAGCAGAGGAGCCACCAGCACCACCATCTACTTCCAAGTTCGAGCCAGAGTCACAGCCTTCTAGGAGGAGCGAGGAGACGCAACCGAGTGTGGGGACTAGTAGAGGCACTAGACCCTCTCCCCAATATTTCTCTAGATTGGGGAAGAGGAAAATGTAACTTATTATATATTGTAACTTGCATAGATATGAAATTTATGATGATATTTTTCAATGTCAATCATCATAAATTCATATTACTTATCAGCCGGCTATTGTATTCGCATGATGATGCGATTTTGTATTGTATTTGTATTCAAATCTAATAGAAAACACTTCTCCAACATTTTATGGGCTCATTTGATACATTTTGTAGCTATGTGTTGCTTAAATTTTATGTTTTTAAAGAAATTTGCGTATTTTTTAAGTTGTTGAGTATTCCCGAGTATTGGTCGAATATTGTTGAGTCAAATTTTTTTGGTCCACCAAGTATTTGCCGAGTACGAGTATGCGAACTATGGTTGAAAAGATCAACCAAAGGTCTCTTAAGACAAATTTTTCATTTGAATGAACTTTCCAGTTCAGTTTCAAACTTTTTATGAAAAGATCCTCGGAGATGACACCTTGATTCGGTCTCAACTCTTTTTGTTATGAATAGTTCTTTAACCTTTTCAAAGTTGATTTTGATGTCTTTCTTATGAGTTATAAGTGAACTCAAGTGTCGAAGGTGCAGTGTCATCAGTTATCTTGTTAGTTTGTTTGAGCCAACCTTGGCTTGTAGTTAGGAGGTTTCACGTAGATTTGTCTTTAGTCTTGTTTAGCTTCCTCATTGTTAGGTTGTTGGATCTCTTTGCCTATTTATTAGGCTGTCTTTGTAATGTATATTTAGGTTTGCAGCTTCTCCATTGACCTTTTATTTTTTTCTTGTTTATAGGGTTTACAATTACAATTACAACTACACAAGGTTTTCTTGTACTTGGGGCTGATGTTGACAATTACAACTTTACAAGTATTTTTAATGTTTTTTTAATTTATATTTAAACGCAACAAGTTAACATATCTGATGGCATCGAGCTCCCCATCAAATTCATCGGCCTAGTGGAAGCATTCTTGCTAATTCATGTACCACCGCTTGGAAGTATGGCATACGTGGAGAGGTCAAGGGACTATGATTTGCAATTTTTGTGGGAAGTAGATTTTTGGAGGCATTAATTGCGTCAAGTACCATGTTGCATGCATTGTTCGCCGCAATGTCACACTATGTCCCAATGCCACAGAAGAGGCAAAACGAGAGTTGAGGGCAAAGCTTGCATTGTTGGATGAGAAGAAACTAGAGAGAGCAAAGGTACACAAAACCATTAGACCTGAAATGGCAGCAAAAACAGAGAGATGCGGCAACGATTGTGAGCTTTAGTCATGGTTCACAACTTCATGGCTACAAGGCACATTCATTTTATCAAGTTCGAGAAAAGGCCAAACACAATTTTTTTGTACCAAAAACATATCCTGGAGTGCAACTTTTGCCACAAAGTACGAGCTAAAACAAAGTGCACAAGGAAGAAGATAAGATGTATGCAAATTTCTAGTATTATAAAAACCTTTTCTTCAACGTGGCAAAGAACCCGATACATGGTACTCTTTCCAAGCGACTTAAGTGTGAGGTTTCTCCAAGGAGCGATTCTGAGATGCTAAATCAATTCTTAAAGATCTAAAGTAGAGGCAAAATTCGGATGCACCATTCTTTCAGATGGGTGGATGGATGGAAGGAAGTGCTCCATCAATTTTTAGAGGCTTCAAATGGTGAGATGATTTTTTGAAGTCAATTAATGCCTCTAACACAATAAAGAATACAAAAAAATGAACTTTATGTTGGAGGAGATTATCTTAGAGGTGGGCATCGAGAATGTTGTGCAAGTTGTCACTGACAATGCAACAACATATGTGGCAGCTAGGAGACTACTTCAAGACAGGCATCCATCACTCTTTTGGACCTCTTGTGCGGCCCATTGCCTTGACCTTCTTTTGGAGGACATAAGCAAAATTGATTGGGTGAGACCGGTTGTAGAAGATGCCAAAAATATAACAAAATACATTTATAATCACCCTTGGGTTCTCAACTTGATGAGAGAACACACCAAGGAGAAAGAGTTTGTGTGAGCGGGTGTCACAAGGTTTGCAACTAACTTTTTAACATTGCAAAGTATTTGTAGTTTGTTGACACCGTTGAAACAAATGTTTGTGAGTCAAGAATGGCTAGACTCACCATATTCAAAGAAATCCGATGGAGAGAGGAACGCAAAGACAATGTTTAATGATGTCTTTGCAAAGAGAGCTGCAATGATCACAAGGTAACTTCAAACGTCTATTTAAAATTCAAGTTGATTCCTTTCTTTTTATTTTTTGAATGTATTGTTATTTACTTTAGCTATAAGTTTGTGACTTTAAAGTTTAATTTGTTTGCAGGTGTCAAAGCCTTTGGTGAGGGTTTTGCGCTTGGTGGATGGGGAGAAAAACACAAATGGATACATTCATGAGGCATGGATAGGGGCAAAGAGGCCATCCAAAACTATTATAGGGGGATATAGCCAGATTTGGTCCCTCTTGGGAGCTAATTGATCAAAGGTGGAACAATCAACTCCAACGCATTCATCAGCGAGGAACAACTTCAACCCCCAGTTTTTCTTCTATGATGGCTTCACGGATGTTAACAAGAAAATTATGGAGGGCCTCTCAACATGCATTGAGAGAATGACACCTAAGGTTGAGGTGAGGAACCTCATTATTTTAGAGTTGCAAAATTACAAGCATGCTACGGAAAGACTCTTTTCTTGGCGCATGTTGTCGAGGAAGATCCGGCCAATCACTAGGTAACAACAATTAGAGTATTTATATATATCTTACAAGTTACAAATTTACAATTATTAATTACTTCCAAACTTTTAAATATCTTGTTTTAAGGTTCTTGGTGGAAAAATTGGGGTGGAAATACCCCAAATCTTCAAAAGCTAGCCCTTCGAATTTTATCTCAGCCTTGTAGCACTTTCAGATTTGAGCACAACTAAAGTTTGTTTGAAGCCATTCACACAAAGAAGCGCAACAAGTTGACCCAAGAACGCCTCAATGACCTAGTTTTTATGCAATATAGTCTTTGGTTTCGCATAAGAAAGGTAGAGGACATCGCAGAAGCCTATTGATTTGGATAAGATTGATTCATACAACTAGATCGCACAAGAAGAGAAGATCCTAACGTTCACAGAGGACGAGATTGTTGCTTTTAAGAGGGAGGCTATGGAGGGTGAAACAAAAGCATGAAAGATTGGATCGGACGACATTTTTGTGGATGATGTCAATCATGCAAAGCAACAGAGTCACTTTGCCATCTAGTACAAGCGTGGCGCCACTGTCGCACCCTTCTAGGAGGAGCCAACGATCGCAACTAAGTGCGAGAGACTAGTAAAATCACTAGGCCCTCTCCCCAATTTTTTAGTAGAATGGGGAAGAGGAAATCATAAATTATTACAATTTGTAACTTGCATAGATATGCAATTTATGACGAAGATTTTCAATGTCAATCATCATAAATTCATAAGACTTATCAATTGGCTCTTGTATTTACAATAACGATGGATTTTTGTACTCTATTTGTATTTAAATCTATTAGAAAACGCTTCCCCTATGTTTTGCAGACTCGTTATACATTTTGTAACTATATTTTGCATAAAATTTATGTTTTTAATAGAAACTTAGGTGTTTTTTAAGTTGCAGTATTTACCAAGTCAATAAAAATTGATCTGCCGAGTACGAGTATGCAAACTATGACCTAACATACCTAGCAAATGATGTTTTGGCCTTGCCTCAGTGCTATGATATTGCAGATCAATATGTGTAAATTGGCATACAACCATCCACGCCCACAAACACAGGAACTTATAGTTTCGGATTTATATACCTCATGCATTGTAGGTTGACTAGGTTGCAATTTTTAGGCCTGAACTGTGAATTTTGAAATATAGAATGTATGCAAGTGCTAACAATGTTTCTGTTCCTTGTGGCTTTTTTCCTTACCCATTTACCTTTAATTTCTGAACAGTCATTTAAAGTCAATGACCGAAGCTACCAAAAAAGTGAAATCAAGCAAGCAGATAGCCAAGGAATATTTACAAGGAAAGCCAGAGGACTGGAATAAAATATGCAACAACCAATAGCATGTCAAACAATTATTATTAACATTGAAAGCATAATATTTAAGGTCCAACAAGACCTTGGTTCACTGGTGGGTGTGGTGAAATTTAACACCATCAATTGGGTTCCCTTTCCAGCCATAGCAGCCATGTACAAAAAAAAACATATAAAAATGCTAAATTGAAATATGGTAAAATATGACTATAAAGCACTCACAATTATTACTCATCTATTTTGCACCCAAAATTTAAAAAGGGTACTTTGAAGTTTGAACTTTGGTAATGCAAGTATTTGAAGCAGGTTATGAAATGGCAGAAACCATAGGGTGCTCTTTTTTAGGAAACAGCAGGCACCAGGGATCTAACAATAAACGGAACTCTTGGAGACAGTATCAGAAGCAATCTGAAGTTTCTGCACAAAAGTATCGGAGACATCCTGAAGCTTCCAAAAATGAGTTCTAGTACAGAAACTTCCAGAAACTCCAGAAATTTTGCTGGCAACTTCCAGAAGTTTTTTGGCCCCTCTCAGAGAATTTCCAAAAGGGTAATATTTTGAATCCTGGTATGGGTTTACAGCCTGAAATCAGTTTTGGAATTCTCAGAAGTTCTCAGTGCACTAAACAAAACTCGCCCAAACAAATCAACAAACCTGAAGAAGAGATATAGCACCAATATTAATTAAGGGACATATGGGTTTGACAGTTAATTTCATGGGAATTTGCTTGTTTGATGTGCCCACTGCTGACCATAGATATAAAAATATATTAATTAAGGTACATGTGTGTTTCATTTTAGTAACATGTTTCATAACCTGTTCACTGTTGCTTGGATTCCAGCTGTGGCCTGCCTCGCTTAAACTTGATGGAAAAAATGGGATGGGTAGGGTGGAAGTTCCAAGTAAATTTGGTGGAAAAAGATACTCTTGGGACCTGGGGATGTTTTTTCTAGAAACTTCCAAATACAAAAGAAAGAAACTGTCAACTCACTTGCCAAGCCTTGCTTCCAGTTTGTAATAAGACCGGATGCAACTCCCACAAGACTTTGCAGAATAATAGAACCCGTTAGAAAGGGGGCCTCGAGAGGAGGCTATTTATCTGAGTCGAGGTCTCACGAAAGGTGATTAATTCCAGATTGCAAAATATTGAGTCTCCCTCAAAAAAAAAAAAAAGAGTTGAATTTTATCATATGCTGAAGAGAAGGGAAGGAACTGAAGGTAGACACACAGTACCAAGGTGAAAATTTTACCATATGGACGGGTAACAATTTAATCCAAATATTTAAGAATGAATTTATTTTCTGCAAACATATGAGAAAGGATCTGCACTGCTTTGCACACGGTACTTTTAGATCTATCCAGTCATTTTGCAGAAGGTATGCTATAGCAGCAGCTTAAGAGTTTTACTGCCATGACATCATACATACAGTCCAATATTTCTGGAACTTTTTATGATTACTTTTGTTGAGAAAATAATAAAATGGCAAGATCATAGTTCAGCAGCCAGCTACTGCCCCTAAAAAGTTAAAAAAACATAGAGGAGATGAATATATGGTACCCAAGGAACCATTTCACTGCAAAAAGTGTTTCTTGAATTTTCCATACAAAGAAAACACAGTAAATAAAGAAAGGCATCAGCAGCATTCTTTCTGCGAAGTCCACTGCTCCATTTCAATGAACACAAAGATCTAGATTTTGTGATCAGATACCTATGAAAATGTTCTGTTAGACTTGACAGTCAAGCCCAAGCCGGTGCACTTCTAGAAGCTTCCAAAGGGGAAAAAGGATAAAAAGAATAAGCCTGCCCGCCTTTGAACATACTTCAACTATTGCTTCTAAAATGTGTAGTGGAGTACAAAACGTGATATACCATTGGAAGCTTCTCTTGCGAAAGGTCCCTTACTTGGGACTACTCTTTTAGACCTGGTAAACTTCCTAACTGGGTCCAAATATACACTATATAGAATTGTGTAGATTCTATCCTATATCTTTGGAGTATATCTCCGCCATTCATATGATGTGCTTTTGGTCCTGCTTAGTGGGTGCCTTTAAGTGCAATGGGGTGTATTTCTCGAAGCTTGCAAAGAAGAAAAGAAAAAAAAGAGTACAAAAAGGAAAAGATTACCTTCTTTTTTTGAAGTCCTATGTTCCATTTCAATCACTTCAAAGATCTCAATGGCATTCACAAGTGCACTTTTCCCTTGATGTGGCCTGAAACTAATCCCCAGACTTCTGCTATTCACACTCACTGTACTGTTCAACACAAGAGCAGAAAACACACCTTTTGCCATCCTCACAATATCCACATTCCCAAAAACCACCTGCCCATTCACAACCACATCAAACATCCTCTGCCCTATCCTCTGCACACCTTCCTCGATCTCTGCAAAATGCAGCCACACAGAATAACTCCTCCCAGGCTCCACATTGAACCTATAACTCAAAACCTCCCCAACACCACCCCTTGTACCCGATTGATAAATCCGCTCTGGATAATAATTTGGCGCAGACACTGCACCCCTGATTCGATTGGCTGTTGTCACAGGTCGACCACCAGCCTTGTCGATGCCGCTGTCTGGCCACCAGAACCAGTCCCCAGTTGTTTGTAATTGACTCAATTGGCCTCCACAGTTGACACGTTTAAAGGTCCTCAAAATCAAATCCGCCCAACTGTCCCCAAAATAATAAGCCTGGGGATGCACCTCAAGAACCTCTATCGACATTACGGAGGGGTCCCCGTGCCCGGTACTGTGAAAGCAGGCCGTTGCAGCCGTGTCGAAATGAAAACAGTCATTTCAACAAATGACTGGTCATCTTTGACGGACCATCCGGGCTTCAGGGAGTAGACCTGGGTGCCTTCGATTGAGACATCGAAAAGGGGTTCCCGGTCAGCCAGGACATCCTCATTAAGACCAAAGAAAAGGCGCACCATATAGTGGCTTTGAGGCAGACCGGTAAAGTTGTAGCAATTTTCAGGACCATCTGAGAGAGAAAAGAAGCGGAGCGTGTTGAGCGGCGGTGCAAATGAGCTTGTCCCAGTGGCATTAGCAGACTGACCGCCAGAGTACGCGAAGTCTTTGCGCCATAGCTTGTTAGTTTCAGGCGTTCGGATGTCCTTGGTGGAGCCACAGCTGATCCGAATCACCAGTGGATCTGAAAACAAAATCGAACAAGAAGATATGATTGGTACTGTAAATGTAAACTCTCAATAAGATTTTCATCTACTGCCATATGTAAATCGAATAATATCATTGTAACTACTCACAAAATGAATGAAACATTTAAAGAAGTTAATTAAAAGCTCTGAATGCTTTGGAACCGCCGCATACTGAATCAGATGATATAATTGTAATTTGTAACTACCAAGACAAAATATATGAAAAGTTAAAGAGAACTTAAATTGAAAGATTTGAATAATGCACAGGTACCGTATGCAAATCAAATGATATAATTATTATCACCAGACAAAATGTATGAAAAAAAAGAGAAATTATATCGAAAATAAGAATGTGCAAATTCAATTATATAAAAAATGTAATTACCGAACCAACTGTATGAAGAACATGAGTGCTTAAATGAAAAGAAATGAATGTTGTATGCCTATCATATGCAAATCAAATGCTAGAATTGTTACCACCAGACCAAATGTATGAAAAATCGGAGAATTTAAATTGAAAATTTTGAATGCACAAATCAAATGATACAACTGCAATTACCAAATAAAATGTATGAAAAAATAAGAGCACTTAAATTAAAAGAAATGCATGTTGTGCACCTACCATAAATCAAATGATAGAATTGTTACCAGCTGACAGAATATGTGAAAAAGCAGAGAACTTACATTGAAAATTTTAAATGTGCAAATCAAATGATATAAATGCAATTATATAAACAAAATATAATATATGTGAAAAATAAGAGTACTTAAATTAAAAGATTTGAATGGTGTGCACCCACCATAAGCAAATCGATTGATATAATAGTAACTACCAGACAAAAATGCATGAAAAATCAACAAAAATAAATTGAAAGATTTGAATGCTGTGCAGCTACCATATGCAAATCAAATGATATAATTGTGATTACCAGACAAAATGCACAAAAAATTAAAAAAGTTAAAAGTGAAAGATCGACCCGACAAAATGTATGAAAAAACAGAGAAAATAGAATGAAAGATTTGAATGTTGTGCAGCTAACATATGCAAATCAAATAGCATAAACTGTAACTACTGGACAAAATGTGGGAAAACGTCAAAAACTTAAATCGAAAGAATATTATGTGGTCAAGTGATAAGTGTCTAGCACATTGACAGAGAACAGAGTGTGGTGTGGGATGGAGGAGAAGGGAGTTCAAATTATTTCATGATGTCGTCTTAACCTACTTTTTCCCCTTAATTTACATTACATGAGCTTCTGAATTTCTGTGAGAGAGTATTACCTGTATTTTTGCGGCTGCAAGCTTGTAAATGGTGAGGAGCAAAATGCCCAATGCCTGTAGAAACGCAGGGCTGACTGATCTTCTCCCCATTTGCTTCAACATTGGGCAGTCAATGTGAAGAAAGCACTGGTTTTTTTAAATGTATGGAGGTGCCTTTGGAGTTTCTCGTGATCTTGTGTCAGACAACGGTTCGAATCCGGTGGGCATCATGAAGCAATAATAAATAGTGGAGTTGGAAGCAGCTCCTACGTGCTGCTTTGCGTTGAACATCGTGATGTGTTTATGCAGAGTGTAAATAGATTATGGGGTTTTTTAAGTCGCTTCTGGTTTGGGTAGGAAGAAGTAAGTATGTTGACAAAGAGGGAGATGGAGACGCAATGTGAGACAATCACGCCGCTGTGCACGGGGCTGACACTTCTCAAGATTGATTTTGGAAAGATACCTTTTCTCTTTGCTTCTATATATTTTTTAACACTTACATTACATCAAAATTAAATTAAGATAAGACTAGGTGCAATTGAAATGTTGAGTGGGATGTCTCCCAGAGGTTAAATTGAAGGGAGTGAAATGAAATGAAAGATTTTAATGTTGTCCACGAGATTGAAGAGTCTATGGGACCAAAAGTGAGACTTTAAGATGAATTTAGACTCTTTTCAATATCAGATCTTCTATTGTGAATCTTGAGCACAAAACTGCGATCTTTTCAAGCCTTGTTTCTTCGAATAACTCATTTAATTTGTCCACCTTCAAGTCATTTTCGTACCAAATACGAATATCCTCATAAGCTAAACACTCCATGATGAAGTGTCATTCTGTCTCAACCACCCCTTTGCTACAGAAAAGACAAGTTCTCCTTTCCCAATCCTCCTTAGGTATAGTCCATCTACCGGTTTCACATCGAAGGTGATGCGATCTGGTCCTCATTTGAGCCACTAAAATCCTTGCTTTACCCTTGATAGTTGCCCCAAGATAAGCTTTTTCATCGTGCTCACAAGTGGGGTGAAACATGAAAATGTTTAAGGCATTGGCAAATGATGATTTTTTTGTGCGTGCATAGGTCATCTTTCAATCCTCTAGCTATTCGAAGGTTATAAATAGGCAATGTTTTAGCTTGAAGATTATAATTATGTTGATCGGTTGTCGAATATGGTCGGATCGGTCTAATTTAAAAATTGAATATCAATGTAGTTACTTGTTAATATTACAAATTCAACAAACCGATATATGCAATGTTGTTTATGGATCATTCATTATTAGCCTATATTTTTTTATGTATATATAAGTGATGGTGTTTTTTTACAATCTATGGTTTGTCGATAAAAGGAAGATTTGTGAATTGTGGGTTTATTTCTATTATTATGCGGCAAGTGTCATGTTGTGGAACAAAAGATTGGGAGCAAGGATCTTTCCACCCCAAAATTTGACATCTACAAAATCTATCTTCCATAAAGCTTTAACGATTTCACATGCCCTGCTCTAAACACCCATTTTGGCCCACCTAGGAAGATGGTGGTGCACGTGTAAAAAGGGTCATATGGAATCACGTAATAGAACAACATGAACTAGAGACACTATCCCACAAGACAGCGGGAGAACCTTAAACAAATCCATGGGATCCTATAAAGGAGCTCGCTAACCTTCGAATGGAAACCATACTAATTTGTAGAATGCACAAGCCTAGTAGAGGAGGCAACAAGGGTTCAAAATGTTTAACCCGATTATACATCCATTAAAAAGTAGGGCTTTTCAAGTTTATGACTATTAAGACAAATGTAATTTTTAACAAACATTGCATTAAATAGACAATTTGGCGATGGTGACAAAAATTAATATGCAGTCCATAAGTGACTTGTCGAAAGAAAAAATGGTTCACCTATGTTCCCTTCAATAGAATCTCCAACCCAAAAATTCTCCTACCTCAACCTCCTTCATCACGACTCTTATCCCATCCAACGTTTCACCTTCAATCCTTTAACTTAAACTTCTTCAAGACTACCCTTATTGGTAGATCTATCCATATGTATGTTGACAGGGAACATGCCTTCGGCATAATAATAATGTGGTCATTTCGCAACACGAGACATTCTTTTTTAAAAGGAGAATGGGAGTCAGCCGAGTCGAGAAGGTGCATGTCTCTCAACAAGATTTAAACCTCGATCACGTTGTTGAAATGGCTCCACCTTTCGGTTGATCCAAAGACATTAATTGCACACCCGTTTATTCTCCCAGGGCATGCAACTATAAAAGACTAAATTCTTTCTGTGTAATTTTATCTACAAATCATATGTTTGAATTGTAAGAGTTGACTTATCCTAAATTTGGTTGTATCGGTCACATTAAAATGAAATCTCCCAATCGACAAGTCGTCCAAGCAAATCAGGGCCGATAAAGAAATTGATAACTTGTCCAAGCTCAAGAAATTAATGTTGCACATGCATTGAAAAACAATAAAGTAGAAGAAAACTAAGAAGAAATAGAAAAGGGAAAGAAGGAAAAATAGGACATCCTTCTATGGGACAAATAAAACGCTACATTTAAGATTCGACGATGCAAAATTTGGCGGGATTTATGCAGAGGAAGGTTCAACCATCACTAAATGTGGGATTCATATTTGAAAGTGAAGTAGTATTCCACCCCTTAAAGCCTTTGATGTCAATAATTGTGGAAGAGCAAAAATACGACGAACATAGTGTCTTCCCCAAATGAAGATGTATAAACGAGGCGATAGAGATGAGGACGCATTGTAGGAATTCAGCACAGACGGTATTTGGAGGCTACCGATTCTAAAGAATAAAATCTTTCAATCTTTAGAATTCATTTTTTAAAGTTTTTCCTATTAAAAGCTAAAACTCGTAACAAATTTAGCAATACAAACCCTTCCATCATTCATAATCGGGAAATAAGTGGAGATCTAATTCAAAATTATTATCTATACATGAATATGATCCATGCATATGTCATATTTTAATTTTACTACCATCGGGTTGACAAAATATGGCCATCGGTTCCGATTCTAAAACTAAGCCCCGAGGCAACAAATTTCTAATCTTGACTTTTTGGTCACACCCTTAGTCTCATCTTCCTTCTCGCTCGAATATATATATACATATATTGATGTTGAGGATACTTCTCATGTATATCGAATATCTATACCGATGTTCGATCCACATCAAAAATTCATGGTGAGTTATTTTCCATGAAAATGAACTCCAGTGGTTATTAGTGCGCCCTCATTCACCTACCTGTCAATAGAGCTCTCGGTGGGATTCAATAGAGGGCTCACATTTCGCATTATAATTAATCAACTTCTCTTCCACACCTACCGAGAATTATGTTAAATCCTCCAAATGCAACCAAATATTGCCCAAATAATACTCATTTCGTGGACTTAATTTTACAGTGTTTCCCAAGGCTAAAAAATGAAAGAAAAATACCTTTAAAAATACAAATTATTTAACTTGGGCAAACGACAACCACCAATGGGCAAAGCAAGAAAAGTGGAGCTACATTAACCTTTCGTCTCGGAAGCTACACATGGATTTTATGGAAAAATAAACCCATAAATCATGTACGTACAAAATATCAATGGTCGCACATTGTCGTGGCACTATTATGGGGTATATATGATGGCCATGTCGTTCTTATCTCTATTGATATGGTAGTTTATTCCCATACCATTCTTCGGCCACCTCACGGCCTAATTCACAAACCTTTTTTTGCTCCATTGGAAAATCCCTTAAATTACCTATATCATCATGATGTTGCTAAACGGACACGCCAATTTGATTTAGTTTTCCTGTACATTACAAAAAAATATTATTATTTTTCTCTGGAGAGATTCGATCTCTGGACTTGCGATAATAAGGTTGCGTCAAAAGATACGGACAAATGGCCCCAATTTTTCTCAAAATGAAGAAAGTTAGCGGGGTTATTATGTGGTTGTAGCGAAAATCTTGATAACGACATTATAATATAAATAGGGCATGTTTGTATAGTGAATTGATATCTGCAACAATGATAGTTTGTTGGATGGGTTTTGAACACATGACCTCGTGGTTATTAAAATTCTTTAGTGTAAGAAAATGATTTTAGCACAAAGTAGAAGTGGGGGAAACCATTTTATATTATTGTGTCGTTGGTGCACGAATCGTCGAGTGAGCAAGGTTTGGTCCATATACATTCTAGAACTAGAAACACGCCTTTGGTGTAATAATCCAATCAAAAATGAAATTGAGATAATTAAATATGGTCGATAAGTGATCTTTTTAATGTAAATTAAGCATTGCAATAAATATGTAAATATAAGGAACACCAATAATATTTAGTAATTAGGGTGGACACATACAACTTTGATATATATCGTGAATAAATTATTGGTGTATAATTATCCTATTGATTGAATATGAAAATATGCATCCAAAATGTGAGCAACTTCACCCAAAATTCTAGATCTCGATCAAAGCTTTGGCATATGGTACCCAAGAAAACTTTAGATAGTCTTTGGGAGTGTCTTATGCTTCATATAAATGATAAGAAGGGTCATAAACAGACAAGTGTGTTTGTTTGGTTATGATCTTATGTCTTATCACTATAATTTTCATGTTATGACACTTGTATACTAAGAAACATAATTTCTTCCTTTCTTTAGAGTAGCTCCGATTTTTGCACTGTGAAATTTGAAAACCTTAAAGAAAATAAAGTGATTTTAAGGGCATGTTGATTTAACCCAAAATAAACAAGGATGTGTTATTCTTATTTATATATTTCGAATTAAGGGTTAGAGGTAAAAGATATATTCTCGTTATTTAATTTAATGTTCAATGTTTACATCAAATATACCTATTTAGCAATATGTAAGATAAATGTTACTATGTGCAAGAAGAGAGGTGTACTTGGCTAATTAGGTGTTGAGAAGGTTGATATGGCGAGTGATAGAAGAATAAAAATACTAGAAATGATCGTAAATACTTCATCTCTTAAGTTGGGAGTGCAGAATGAGTAGGTATAGAAATATTAAATGTGTACCTAACCGTTTGGTAGTTTCGTACCTATTTGGCATTTTTTTGTACGACAAGTAGCTAGTGTATTATAACTTCATATGCATGTGCAACCCTCTTAAATACTATTTGTTATATAACCCTAGTTGTGTTACATATGTGACACCCTTTATATGACCCAAAATAACTTCAAACCCTAACCATGGGTAAGAGACCTTGTAAAAGGTTAGTGGTTGGGATGAAGTGCAATCCATAAACGACCTACATTGAAAATACTTGAAGAGGCCTTAAACCACACATACTTTTCTACCTAATCGCATGTGATATTTATATCGATGCAACTAGCTTCAACAATTTGATCGGTTGATAAGGTAGACAATGGCTTGATGTGTTTTGCTTGACTTGGTTTGAATGGTCTCTAGCTTGCAAAACATAACTCTATAACGCATTGAGTATGCTTCAAACCTATTTAGGGGTTGTTCTAGAGTATGTTGTTTTAGGAGAATTTGGGAGAGCTTAAAGAATTTTAGGAATGATATTTTTAATGAGTGCTTTTAAAAGTGTTAGATGAGTAAATGAATGCATTTGGCTTGCTTATATAAGGGTTCGCATGAATAATTTTGCAATAACGTCGATCCATGAGGAAAGTATTGACCCATAGAAAGATATCAAATTGAGAAAATGACCATTAGTGGTGGCGATAAAATTGTTAACTTGAAACCAAACTATTTTGGTTAGGTCCCAGTTTAACAATTCCATGCGAATAGGTGTTGGATTTTGCATAGTTTTGGGAATGATGCGTGAGATGAATATACTAATGTGAACTATGTTGGGATTAGCACACCGGTTGTACGGACAATATATTAGATCTAAGCATACATGCAAATAAAAGCGGATATTCTACCAGAAGAATTATACAAAACAAGAGACATAAATCAACACCAAATTTAACGTGGTTCACCCAATGTGGGCTACGTCCACCAAGAAACAAGCCAATATATTATCCAAAGCTTTTGACAAGATATACACTTTGAAGATTTACAATCTTCTACACATCTCAGATGTTCAATACTTTCTTCCTTTAAGCTTTTTGATTCTTCACCAAGAATTCTCTCTCACATAATTATCTTGTAATTATGATTAATCCTCTCATTCTAAACCCTAGCTTTATGCTTTAAATAGTCATTTAAGACTTTAGGGCACTTAGCCATGCAATTACATTCATTAAATCTATTACAATGCTAAAAATAGAAATAAATCCAGAGTTAGTTAAAAACTCATCACATAGGTAACCGATGTCGGATTCTATCACAACTTCTAAAGCAAGTTCTATTTGCATGCTAAAACATAAGTAATTTAGCTCCATACTCAACAAACTAATACAAGTAGTTTTTGGGTGACTAAGTAATGTAATTGAGAAGAGTAAGTCATACAATAGGAATAGGGATGTGCAATTAAGCTTCGAATGTGCATACGCAATTCATGATTTAAGGATAAATCCAATGTTGTCATTACTAAGTGATAAATTGCCAAATTTAGATGTCTACATTTTCCTCCCCTTTAAGTATGAAATGAAATTACATGCTTAAAGGAAAATATACTTGTGTAAACATACTTTGTCTTTGGTTGAGGTGCTTTATTCACTTAAGTGGTGGTACGATCTCCAAAGTGAACTTGTAATACGATCTAGTCAATTTATATAGAAAGAATTGAACGTGAAGTCGATTTAAAATGTAATTAAAACTTGTAAATTGAATTTAAACTTATAATTTTGCAAAGTAAACAAGCAAGCAACAAGTACACCTATTTTTTTCTTGCCAAAGGATGATCTCCTTGATGAAGTGCTTAAAGAGATGTATTATAACTAAGCCAACAGAGGATTAGGGGTGATCAATCCCCAATTTCTTGATGAAAATGTTAGATTTGTAAGGAATTTGGGTGTCCCAACACGATGAAAGGTTTCACGGGAATTTTTAATCGCCCCAAAGAACCTTCTAAAATAAGGAAGTGTGGTGTGTCATAGGGATTTCTAGTCACCCCTATAGACTCCTTGAAGAGAGAGAGAAGAAGAGTGTCACGGGGCTTTCTAGTCACCCAAAAAATCTTCTACCCATGGACTACAAAGCATTAGAGATGGATTTATTCCTAAATGTGCAAAACAATGTAAATTCAAAAGGGAATGAAGTATACTCATGCCCCCATTATGTGATGCCCTAAGTATGCAAAGCTAAATATGAAATAAGGATGCACATGCCCCCATATGATGTAGTGAAAAAGTGTTCAAGATGCGTAAATTTGAAAGGGAATGAACTAATCATGCCCTACACATTTTTTGCTAAATTATAGTAAACTTTGCCCTAGACTACACCAGTTATCCTTAAATTTTTATCATAGACTGTAAAATTCCATATATTCTAAATTTTCTAATGAGAGCTCCGCCCAAGATGCCACAACCCATCTTGGATAGTAACATTGAGGGTTCTATCCCTTGTAAGACAATTTTGTACTTGTGTAAACTTTGAACTTTTTGTATATGTTCGTGTTCCTTGTGTGTTTGTATTTTATTCTATTATATTTTTAACTCTATATGTTATCTAGTGTCTCATTCACATATATTTTTGTCGATAACACCATCGGATGCCCCCTTTTAAGGTGAATTATATGTGCAATAGATTGATCATCTCAAAAGAAATGATGTGTTTCCATGTCGATGTAATAGATAATCAATGTTGAATCACTTTGAGGATTGTTATAGGTGGCCACCATAGATATCATGTTCCCATAAAGGATTGCATGGTAGAAACCATATAATGAAGAGATAATAAATGAAGCATAGTAGTGCGTAAGAAAATAAGCATACACATATAGAAACATGCAATTAATACAAGTAATATCATATATGTTAGTTATAAAAAAGGAAAAGATTTGCAAACAAGAGACACAAGAGTCTTGCTGCACATGGAGAAAGCATAATCAAGGCAACATAGGCCACGAAAACTAACATGAAAGTGTCACACGCACACATCAAACATCATAGGACACATACATGAAAATAAATATATAAATAAGCGGTGAGTACCATAGTATATAGTATCCAGAGGCACATAGCTTAAGATATATTAGTGTTGCACAATACATATTTATTAGCCATATTAGTCCAAATAAATAACATATAACATAATATAGAAAATGAGCATAATGAGAATGTGAAATAGCACTATGTAATGAAATAATAACACCTAATAGTGTAAGAGAT
This sequence comes from Taxus wallichiana var. yunnanensis, assembly GCA_018340775.1. NCBI lineage: Eukaryota > Viridiplantae > Streptophyta > Pinopsida > Cupressales > Taxaceae > Taxus > Taxus wallichiana. The sequence continues at coordinate 780,447,574 of CM031244.1, forward strand.
ACCCCTAAATGTTGACTAACCATTGGGTAAGAGGAGAGATCCAATGCCTATGTATTGTATAGTCTTATGTATGTCTTGCATCATACTCAAATACCTCGTGAACACATGTATGTAACAAGTATACAAAATATGCTATCTATCAAACCATATGACAAACAACATGTATAAAGTGAAGAACTAGCAAATCAAGTCGTATGTAAGTCTTGTTTTTGTATTTAGATAATATCTAAAAAATTGTTTATGAGATTATTTGAATACTTTTTATTTTAGAATATACGTATTTGTATAAAAGAAACAGAAAAGTAAGAGCTACACTATGACACTATCAAGATGACAATGAGAGAAACATAGAGGCATGGGAGGTGTGGACATTAATTTCACATTGTGCACATTAAGGGTATGATATATCGTGTTGATTCAAGATGGTAGGGCATGCTTAAGAGCTTAATTTCTTGTAGTAAGAGGCATGGGAGAATGACTACATGGGTCATATCCTCTAGATGTAACATGAACATGTGCAACAAGCATGGGCGTAAGAACCAATGCTTTCTTAGAAAAAGAATAGATGACATGGTATATGTTACAAGCACAACACACCCCTACTTTCTAGACAGAAAGTGGGGACCCTCTTGAGCTTTTAAGGATCATTGAAAGACTATTTTTAATGGAGAAATGGATGTTAAACAAAATGAAATAGAAAACACAAGAAGAGAAACAAAAAAGAGAAAATTAAACCAAATTCCCAAATTTTTTTCACTAATGGTTTTGCATGCGTTCTTTAGGTTATTTTTCACTTATACATTATGAATACGCCCAGAGAACAACTCTAGACATAGTGTGAACCATTGTGCATTAAAAACACCCCTCTATTGTATCAATTATACCCAAAACATGTCTTAAAACGTTACTAAAGTTTAGTTTATGTGTACCCTAAAGCTTTAGTTATACAAAGTATTTTATGTGCAAACACCAACTGAATTGGTGACCAATCATGTGCCTTTGTTGTTTTTTCTAAGGCCTCTTAATATGTTTAATTAATTAAAGTTTCCATGACAACATGACTAATAAAGATTCTTCCACTTATCACACTTGTAATTCACGTCACTTTTATATTTAAAGGCTTTTTTAATTCAAATAAAATTAAATATGTGGGTTTTTTTATAAGTGGTATACAATTGGAAGATGGAACACATGGTGAACATACAACTCATTAACCCTTGGTAAGCATTGAAAAGTCTAACGAAAATCGAAGGCCTCTTGAAAACAACTACCAAGGATTATGTCACTTGTCACTAAGTTTGATAATATAGCACTCAAGAGTCAAATTCCTCAGTTGAAAATTCAAGGAACCTAGAGATTGAGAAGACATGAAATTAAGACATGTGCACCAACCATGGTTTTGTTGACCTATGGGTTATAAGAGGTAGATAATAGAACAAAGGGCATGATAAGGTGACATGTGGATCTAATCATGAGTCTCCTAATCTGTATGGAAATAAATTACAATTAATAAACGAGACCAGAAACCAAAAGATACAATAGAGAGATGTGTGAAGAAGAAGAAGAAGATACTTTAACATCTGCGAGGCTATCAAAGACAACCTATGGGACAATGGATCAATAATGTGCATCTAAAATCAGTCAAGAATCAAAATTAAGAGAATGATAAAAGGCAAATACTTGGAAATGCAACTACTAGGGATTTGGACATGTGGACGATTAAATATGAGTGAATGTCAAGTCACCATATGGAACAAAATTATTAGTACGTATGGAATGACCATTAAGATCACTTAAGATATGAAACACCACAAGGAGTGAATAGTAAAAATCCAAAATTCACCATTAATTCTTAGAAGAGACAACTCAATTCTTATATATAACAAATCGACATTCCATGGTACTTAAGATTTAATAGTTAGTGTTGTTTCACATGGTTTGAAAAATTGTCAGAGATCGCTCTCAAAACTCACCTTTGAGTTTATAAAAAGATAACTATTATAGTGTTTTTCGCGGCCTATTAGAGTGTTAAAAATATTTGATAGTCGGTTTTGTTTCACATGGTTTGAAAAATTTCTGAGACTACACTCGAATCTCACTTTTGAGTTAATAAAAAAAGATAAATATTACGATTAAGTGTGTCTGCCGTGGCCTCTTCAAGTCTTATTCTTTCTCCTCCACCCCTCCCAAAATTAGAATTCATAAACATGGTTTTGGTGATCTCTGTGTGGAAACTATTTAATAATTACAATGATTTATACTACGAGGTTGAAAATGTTGATGACCCAACCAAGGGAAGAAGTTTTCATACCAAGATAAGGATTAAATTACAAAATTTAAGTGCATTAAATCTCAAAATTTAAGTGCATTAAATCTTATGGACTCCATAAGGTGGGTAAAAAACCAAGGTCTTTACCCTATAAGGATTTACTCAAAGAAGTTTTGGCCCATCGGACCTTAAAGGATGGAATTTTGGGTTCCCCTACAAACACTGGGCCTTGGTAGGTGAGATTTTGTTTAAAGATTTTTATGAGCTTCCTCGATCGGACACTTTCTATGTCAAAAATTTATTGATTCCCTTATGGGAAAAAAATGATATCTATGAGGATGGATTAAAGGAATGGGCTGAAAAGCCCTTCATTATTGAAAAAGAAGACCAACATCAAATCCCCATTTCTAGTTTTAAACCTAGAATTAGGGTAGGGATGACCACTGTTAAGCAAAGTATGGGGGAATAACACCACAAAGCATGTGAATCAAAAATTGGTACTGTATTCTTTAGAAAATATTATATTAGAGGAGTAGGTACACGATTAGGGATTTCTCATTGCCTTAAACTTGGAAGACAAATGGAAATATGCCAAAGGGGCTCCCATAATAGTTTCTACATGGATTCATACATTGTGGATGCATGTTTTATATTCCTAACATTTGAGTATCTTATGTTCCCTCTTGGCCACACAAGATCCTTATTCATGTGATATGCAATGCCCTATATTATCATAAGTATTAAAAGTTTATGAAAGAGATATCCACTTATTTCTACCCAATAGTCTATATAGTAATTAATGGTATTGATATGCCTCAACTCTCCATGAAGATGAACAAATCTATACCAAATATTGGGTCATTATGGTACTATGATGTTTATAATTTTATAAGGATTGAAGGTTGTCTAACTTACCTGTACTACTTCCAAAGTGTGTGTGAGATAGGCTTGTAACTATTAAGGTGACTAGTCAATTAATGCATGGTATAGTTAGTGTGTGTAACAACAAACAAAAATGGCATAGTTTCCAAAACCTTTTGATTTAGCAGATATTCAATTTTCCACTTGGCCTATAATGACCAAATTGGGAGCCCAAATGCAACATTTCAACCTCACAAACAAATATGCATTCAGATAATGGGATCCCTTAGGAAGGGTAAGAGCTCATTGTGAGGTTTTAAAATCAAACTTGGTATAGATGGATGTATACCACATGCCCAGCTTTCAGACAATGATTTTTCTATGAACACCATTATGGAAAATGCGTTTTAAGATAAAAATAGATGTAAGGGGTTGTTGAAAGATGTAGATGTGGAAGAAGTTCAAGGGTCTTACCCTAAACTAGAGGAGGAAGGAACTAGTCCATCAATGAGAACATTAATTCTCAAGGTGATTCCACATGCTTCGATCATGTCACAAATCCACTTGTGTATCCTTCTCTAGGAGAAAAATTAGATACAACTTCGTCTCCACCTCCCAAGGTGGTGATATTATTGAAATAGTGAATGTAGATATTGGTAGTGACTCCACGAGTTCTCCAAGTATTGTAACATCCCCATTTTAAGATACCAGAACAAGGGAATTTTTTTTTTTTTTTTTTTTTGATAACGTTCTCTGTTATGAATTATAAAATTCAAACACACGTTCAAGTTTTAATAATTGTTCTCGCCTAAAAAACAGTTTGGGTCACACAATTTTTTTAAAACTAATGTTCCCTGCTCGCATATTTACAATATGGAACACACATTCAATGCCATTCAATCCTATAATGATTCTATGTATGTTCTTTGTAAATGACTCGAGGAACCGCCGATCTTCCATTTTCATGGCTCGGAGTTTCAACGATCCTCCATTTCATGACTCGGCAACAACCGATCCTTCATGTTTGTTTATGCATAGTATATTATATATACCAGTTCTCTTAACCGTTCCCGGTTATCGAAGTGATCCATTTAAGAAGCCTATCTCGAATATCATTGCATCGATATTCATCGACATCCTGCATCTTAAATTAAGTATTAAGGACAACGCAACCAAAGACTTGAGATACTTTGGCCAAAGATTTTCACATGCTTTGCATGATCATATTCCTGGATGTGATACACATCAATGGAATACGTCCTTCACTTCACTTCACCTGTTATCTAGAATGGTCTTTCCTGGTTCCTACCAGTCCTCTCGATTTAAGGTCATATTTAAACTTCCAATTTCCAACTAGTAATATGAACGAATATAGGAAGGCACTCCTAGTAACTAAAGATACGCAGACATACGGTGTCGTTCCCCACGACTCCGTGTGTCTAGTTATCTTTAGTATCCCAGAGTCACTCCGTATACCAGATCATACTCCTATCCCCTGCCAAGAACTTCACATTCAGCCTATGTATTCTTGATGTTTTAATTCGGGAGGGCATTGCAATATGTGTCGAAACATTGACATTGTCGTCATGAAGACCCCGTCTTCATGAAGACACCTTGCTGTAGCTGGCGTATGCCAATGTCCTACGGAATCCTCCCATCGAGAATACACATCCTGCTCAAGTGATTTGGATATGATTTTAATAATTAAGAATCAACTTTCAGCAACCATGCTGATCCCTTTATCCTCGTTTCCGTTACAGTTGTATATAGCTAAGAGAGACTAAATCCGTCCTTTAGCTTGCTATGCATCTTCTCCTTCATGTCGAAGGGCTGCATTTCTCTACTTGGTTCTCTTCTTAATCATTGGATTAAGCAGCCCGTTACCGATGGACGTGATAAGTTTAACCTATTAAACTTAACCAAGGTTTCCCAATGTAACTAAATTCAGAATTCTAGCTTATTAGACGTCATTTAAACGAGGTCTAATTCCCAAGAAATGTATTCATTTGTTCTCCTTAACATTACATAGTTAAGGTCCATTAGTTATGGATATACTTATCCTATATCCTTTATTCTGAATTTAACATACGAGGTCATTAATGGAGTTCGAAAGCGAAGTTCGATTACTCCGAAGTTAATTGATATTCCTTAGCTTCCAAGCTAATCCTGAATACCTATCAGTTATGAAATCATATTCTTCCTAATCCTTTTTAATGTCAATTAAAAATTCATCTTTACCCAAGTATGAACTAATTGCATATTTCAACTTAAAAGTTGTATTTAGGTAAGAATAGATATCAGTTCTCATTTAGCATCCATCCAAGGACAATTAAACAAATCCAAATCAAGAAATAACATTATATTTCCAGTTTAGTCAACAATATCAAACTGATATAATTATTAAAATATCATACTTGTATTTGTATTCATCGATTCGTTTCATAATCCATACATTTGCCAATCCAACTGATTGGACATTGTTTACATAAAAACATCATTACAACTCATAGATAGAAGAATATACTTTCTTCTTTTCACAATTCCTCGAAGAGGAATAAAAGCAAACAAATACAATTCATCTTCAACCAATCAAGAAGCATCAGAAAACAGCCATGTCCTCATTCTAATCAAATTCCATCTGCAAAATGATTTGCACGGGTCAGTTCAATGAACTGAGCATATTAAGCACTTATCATTAAAATGAGGTGCTTCAACTAACTGTCTCAATAAAAGAACCCTGCTTTTATGAAACGACAGTAAGACATCAATCACGAAATAGGCACAAAAGAAAGATCAGCATAACAACTGAACCATCAAAATATCATCACAATCAGCCAAAGAACTGCTGTCCCATTTTCCACATAACCTTTACAAGTCTCAAATTACAATATTGTAAAGTTAGGAATACAAGTAGCATACTGCTGATATAACATACTGTTATCCTTTCCACACCTTTCATTAATAATAAATGCAAAGGGTAAAACGAACTGAAACATAAATCCATTACTTTCCTTTCAGTTCATGCATCATATTAGATTCCAAGCAATCAAGCACAGACAAGAAAGCGAACAGCAATGCATATAGTTGCTCATATCTAAGCACTACAAAATTCATTATTAACGAATTATAGATTTCCAACTGAATGAAAGAAGAACAGATCATTTTTCCAAGTCATTCATCCATATCCCTATTTCTTTCCACATGACTGTCCTAAAATGGAATCCAAACGAGACACAAATCAAGATAACAGTTCAGAGTGAAACTTACAAAATCCATTCAGAATTCACTTTCCGGAAGTAAGAGTAATTTCATTCATAATCAGCTTTAAATGAAAACAAGGAAGAATTCATCATCCTTATCCATACTTCATTTAAATCAGGCTCATATGAATATCCGAAACAGGTTAGTACAACATCGTATTTATCATAGATCAAATAGTATAAGGATGCATACTATATATTTACCGTACTATAAGAAACCATAATTCTTTCACCGTATTTTTAACCAAATAACAATTAAACAATCACGAAATCAATTATTCACATGACTTTCTATTTCCATGAACGCATACAGTTCAAAATACAATTTACTCATTATTGTTACCTACAGCAAGACCAATCATAAAGCACAGTAAGGCTCTAATGCTATCCCCAGAATTCAAACAGCAAAAAGAGAAAATTTCATTCCTTTAACCTTTCACCAAGAAAACAACCATTTTCTTCAGACTCAACAAGAATTGTTCAAGCTGATTTCAATTCTTCTAAATGACAGTACCAAGATCAGAAGACCACACGAAACAATTAAATATTTCATTTGCAGAAAGCACAGCACTCAGAAAAATAATCTAATTACCACTGTCACTTCCAACAATCCGATCTTATAAGGTTCAATAAACTCAGTTACTATCTCTTTCGAAATCTAAACAGCAGAGAAAGGAAGAACTAATTTCCCATAATTTCAGTAAGAAACAATCATTTGCTCAGAATGAAATAAAACACCCAAATCGAGCTCACTGCCAACAAACATTTCTACCCGAAATCCATTTTTCGAGTTCATGATAATATGCAGAACTTCAGAATGCAATAATCAGTTATCAATACCTCTTTCGAAGTAAACCCGTATAGGGTGTTAAATGCGTAAGTCTGGTACAGTCAAGACAGACCCAAACAGCAAGACAAAGTTCCCATGCATCTCTTCTTTTGCACAGCAATCCAAAGTCAAGTTCGCATTCACAAGACAGTCCGAACTAGAGATCGAACAGTCATCAATAAAACACAACAATTCCTTCTACCCTCACAACAAGAAATCAACATAATTCATTTAATGTACAGAAATACAAGCCAAGCTCGTTTTCACGACTACTGTCCAAACTGTAAGATCAAATCGATTTCATAAAACACAATAAAATCAACCTTTCATCACAGCAAGAAGAATGCAATCATCTATAAGTGCAAAAGAAAAACAATTTCTTTTCCAGCTCCCACGAATACCCAAATCATATTCATATATTTCACATAAAAGAAGAAACACAACAATAATTGTATTACTAGCATATCCGTCTAATCGAGTTCACAATACTCAGATAAAACTCTAATGCCAATTCCTTTAAAATACAAAAATGCTATTTCCTTCTAATCCCGAAACAGCAGAAGGAAGAGAAAAGTTTTATTTCTTTTAAGCAAGAAAAAGAAAGAAACAACAAAAACGTGTTATCATTTCTTTCTCCAAAGCAAATTCGTATGCTCATACAAAACCCAATTGTTGTATTCATCATAATCAAACACAGCAGAAGAGAAAGGATCTATTTCTTTTTTAAAAGAAATTTCAGTATAGAAACGACCTCATGCTACTCGCACAACCCATACAATCTTATCACAAAAGTTCAAATATCAAAGAACAATTGCTCGACACTGTAAGACAACTCCTATTGTCTATTCAAACTTCATCATTCAAGTTCGTAAAACAAGAGAACGATTACACAGTAAGGAGAACAACTCACACTGCCTGTTCCGATTTCATACAACATGAACAGAGAAAGAAAATACCTATTTCAAATCCTCCAAACTGTCAACAACCAATACAACAATTCATATTCCAACTCGATTCGTGCAAAGACAAATCAAAGCCTAGCAACCAGAAGCGATTCTACTTATCATTTCCAAAAAAAAGAAAGCAAGAATCAACGAAATCCAAATCATATCGACTTCGACAACAATCACATAACCCAAAACCCAAGAGCAGGGTTGTTTTAATGAGACATTTAAACAAAGCAAGAATTTTTAAAGAGAAGGGCTTAACATGCCTGTGATCTCTTTTCCAAAACTTGAAGAAAACTGCGTTTGCCGAAGTTATTTCCTTCCACGGCGACAGCAAGAACTTCCCAACAATCCTTTCCTCTTCAGGCTCAGCAACAGCCTCAAAATCTCCCAAGAACAGTGATAAATCCAAAGAACTGGTTCGACTGAACCAGACAAAAAAAACCAAATGCAGAGCAACTTTGCAAAGTCCGAATCGACACAATGAAAAATCAATTTTCCCTCATACACTTTCCAAGGTGAGCTGGTCGCGAGGACCAAGAGAATTTAATGCATTAAAGGCTCTGCCTTTTCCCAACTTTCCACGCCACTGCCAACTTGAGTTGGCGAACTCAAATTTTCAAATTTCACAAGCAAAAACCAAATTTGGCTCTATCTCCAAATAGATACCTCCGCCACTTACCTGCCCCGCCAAACTGGCGCTGTCCACGTATGGACTTTCCATTAAATGCCAATGAATACCCCTTCATCCTTATCCTCTCCCTCCAAGGGTCTGCGCGTCCCCTTTAGGTTAGGATTAGTTTAGGTTGTATATTAGTGTTCAACCTAGGTCATAGTTTAGTCTTAGGTTATTAGGACTTAGGTTTATTTCTTTTTTTTTTTTGTAATTTAAAAATCCACTTAGGATAGTAGTTTAGGATGCATGTTAGGACTTAGGATTAGCTTAGGATTTAATTCCTACTAACCACTAACACTAATCAACCCCTAACCCAATCTCTCAACTAACTCTCGTAACTATGCTGTGCAGGACGTTCAGTCCTTTGAATCACATGCCAAGGCCACCCGTGTCCAGGCATTTCTTGCCTCACGAGGTTTTAAGTTCGACAGTACAGGGTTCAAGGATCGAACCTTTGTCGTTGGCATTTACGTGCCAGCTGCTCATACCTGCAATCAGGCGCTGCACATTCATATCAACCTCGGTTCGGTTCCAGAGTAAATCGACACAGAAATCACAAGAAGACCACAACATACTTTGGATCAATGAAATTGATTCAAGGTGTGCTGTCAATCAGCAACGAGAGTTTAGCAAGTATGACAAGTTGTCGTCACATCAAGCAAACACGCAGTACAATAACTGGCATTTTGTCCTATGCAATAAATCACAAAGACGCAAGAATCCAAGTTAGAACACATTCTCTTAAGATCAGAACATATCTTAACATGTTTGCCATCATTTCATGATTATAACAAGTATGAAAAATATTCACCAAGTTAACTTACAAAATCGAGTGTTACAAGTATTCCTAATCCTACATCAAGTGATGTGAGTGTGGTAAGTGGTATCTCTCACCCTTCCACCATGGTTTTGGCATATCTCCATTAGTTTCAAACATGGTTACTACCCTAAGTTCCTCTATTGTGTCGAATGACATAAGTGTCTTTCTACATTGCCTCTAAACTTATCTAATATTATTACTATTGACAACATGCACCTCTATCGGTACTCCCTGAGCTTATTATTTTAAAGTCTAACACATTGGATTGAAACTATTTATGTTTCTTTAGTTTAGGGAAATCCATGCGACATCTACAATATCTTCCCTCGAAGAGGATTTTAAAACTATCGGCGCCTCAAGGATTTACTAGACTTATCTCACCCCACTCTCTTGACTCAATGGCTGATCCCAAACTCTCTTCTCGGTCCCTCCTGGTTGACTCAACTACCCTTCTCCCTTTGATCTATCTCTTGATATCTCACCAAGCTCTAAGCTTTTCCACCTTTGGATTTTGGCTGTAACTCTTCCTTCTCCAGTCATGCTCCCACAACCACTTCCAAAATAAGCTTTCCCACCAACCTCAACTTGGTGGTATCCTATGCCTTTTATAGCCACGTGCTTTAACCTTTTGGCTTCTCTCTCCTTTGAGTTGGCTTCTCCAGTTTTCCCTCTTAGAATTCAAATTCAAATATGGCCTCTTTAATATGCTTATCCGTGTAATCTTCGCTAACCAATCTCCTCGAGTTATGTCATCGGGTAATTGAACTCATCTAATCAACCTTCTCATCATCCTGGTCACCATCAACCTGCATGACCATGCAAGATCATCCTTTTTCCTTCTTCCGTAAGTTGTTGCCTTATCTTTTCACCTTAGGTTCTATCTCTTTGTGCCTTATAAATCTTCTCTTTTCTCCAAAACCTCTGCGCTCCCTTTATTATTTTCTATGGGATTTCTGTGTCGGTACCTCCTTGCACATTTATGCCCCTTCAACTCCCAAGCATTTTCTCTTTTGTGCATCCTTACACCTCCTCATACTTGGTTGTCGCCGCAGACAACTATTCTTTACACACCCTATCCTTTGCACACCTCACTTCTCATGTGTTCCTTGTTTCTATTGACCCACTTTTCTCATGCCCTCTTCTTTCCTTATTATGCACCCTTCTACCATGTGTTGTTCTTACCTTATGCAAAATTATTTCATGCACGCACGCCTCTGTGTTTGTGGCTTGAGCCACTTCTTTTGTCCTTATCGCTTTCTCGACAACCTTCCTTGTTTTTGCCTACTTCTCATAGCCTTTTCTCATTTCTCAACTATTTGCCTCATGGTCGGAGTTCTACCAAGTATTTCTTCTTCCTTCTCATCACTTGTCTATATGTTTATCCTTCTTCCTCTTAGCATCTCTTCCTCGTGTTGCACATCTCTTATGTGCATCTTTTTGTTAGGCCACCTCTTCGATCTATATCACTTCTCTGCAACCTTCCTCTTTCTTCTTGGCGATTCCTCCTAGACTTCTTTCACAAGTGCATCTTCCTTGCACTCTCCTTTTCTTCTCTTGTGTGTTTTCTAATTCTTGGGTGCTTCTCCTATTAGTGCATGTTTTATTAAGTCCAATATGACCCTACATCAAGCACCAGGGGTATTTTGAACTTAAGGTCCTCCTTAAGTAGATGTGAGTGATATAATCACCCTTCGAGACAACTTGTCCCACCTCCTTTTGATTTAATTTAATTTGAAATAAATATGATTGCAGAGTAACTATTGAAATAAATAATGTGTGAATGCTAAAATATAGTATAAACAGGCAAATGAGCATGTAAGGTATGAAACCCCAAGCAAGAAGGAGAAATAAGAAGAATTAGTTGGTTTCCAAGTGAACGGGAAGTGATTTGGGCAAGGTAAAGTGTTGGAAAGGATGCAAACGACATCGAATCGCTTGCTCTTGTAAATTTTGGATCTCGGGAATGATGTCGACAGGGGTGCCACATGAGGATAAAGGCACCTATGACCGTGTAAATGTTGAGGATCTAGTTTTGTTGTATCATAAGGGTTTTGTAATTGTTCCATGTTGATCACCTGATGTTCGCACTATGATCTCCGAAGGTACCTATAACTTGCAAAAGAGAAGTTCACCTACACATGCCCACAAACCACATCAAACCTAAAAATGAAAATGCATAATGGGGAGTAAGACTTACCTTGACAGTCCTGAAAAGTGAACTTATGGTGAGCATTGCACTAGATCTCAAACTCCATGTAGTTCTTGTGTGTGTGTGTGTGTGTGTAAGAATGGTGCCCTTTTACAAGTTGCACTTGATAGCGGGTTGTAGCTAGAATGTAGAAATGTATAACATGTGTGAATGGAATAGAATAGACTTCCCCTTATTGTGTTGTGTATGCAAAAGTATGTAACCCTTATCCCTTGAATGGATGTTAGATGGATGCCTTTGGAGTGCTTTAGTACCTTTGGAGTGCTTTAGTACCTTTGGATTGCTTTAGTGCCTTTGGAATGCAAGCTTAGGTGATGATAGTAATTCTTAGTGCTTGGTCCTGTCGACACTAAAATTTTCCTCCATAATTTCTATTTCATTAATGTATGTATTAGGAATAGGATGTTGTTAAGTATAATTAGTAGTAGCGTCGATAGAAGATAACGGCGCAAGTATGGTGTCGCTAATAATGTGGAGTACAGAATGATCAAAGTACAATAGGAATGTTGTAAAAAGTAAATATTTGTCGTAAGTGGTCTGGTAATGTTAAAATGTCAAAGTTTGGGTAATTAGAGAAGTAGGGTCTACATGATTAGGAATTAGAAATATTACATTGGTAATAAAGACAAGGAGTGAGGTCATAAATATTTTATGTCTTTTATTTGTAAAAAGTCTAAAAATGTGGAACCCATGTAAAATGATAAGGTTTATCTTATCTTAAGAGATAAGCTTACATGTACAAGATAAGAGTTAAGGTATGGAATATGATTCGTCAGAGTGGATTTCTTATCCTATCTTAGAGATAGGATGGATAAGCCTGGAAGTTCTATAAATAGAGAGGCCACCCCCCTCATTTAGCATAGAAAAGAAGTAGTGAGAAATATTGTAGGAAGTGTGCAAAGGAAGCCATCAGTTAAAGGTGTGTTGAAGAAGCCATCAAGAGGTGTAATTGTAAAGTTTCTCCCATAGTCTTGTTGAAGTACCTCATGGGTGAGATTGTAACAATTTCATGTTAATATTATAATTTACTTTGATATTTCAGATTTGTCATCATTCCGTCTTATCATAGTCGATGGTATTTTTGTGTTATGTTGTTGTTTTGTTTCCAGATTACATCCACCAAACTAAAGGTTGTGCATTAGTAAATAATCATAGCACGAGGAGTTCGGTGAAGAATTATCATAGTGCGATTGGTGATGACATTTTGGTTCCGTTCGCAGGGACCATTCCTCGTAAGTGGATTTTACGGAGAGATATTCCCACTTAGTCAAAAATCAATTAGAGGGTAACCTTGTTTTTACGTGCATAGTAGTTACCATGGTAAAGTCATTTTTGCCATGAATAGTAGCTACCATGGTAAAGTCATTTTTTTGGAATAGTATTTACCGCATAAAGTCACTTTTTACCGTGAATAGTATTTACCGCAAGAACTTCACTTTTACCGTGAATAGTATTTACTTGCAGAATAACATCACTTTTTACCGTGAATAGTGTTTACCACAAGAAAGTCAGTTTTTACCGCAGATAAGTCAAGTTTTACCATAGTTTATCGTGGTCATTTCTATTTTCTTCAAGAAAGGTGTAAAGTCACTTTCTAGTATAGTGATTCCAATTATTTGTACACATAAGTCTTGTCGATTGTACTTGTGAGTTGGTATTTCACGGTGGTTACTTTTGAAAATGGGAAAGATTCCTATTTTTTTCAGCTCAATCTAATGAAGATGCTTCTTCTTTCATTCAAGAGTTTAAGCGATCTTGTATTTGTAATGGCCTTATAAGAAGGAACAATGGAAATTTTTCCTACCTTTTTGGATGGTTCCGCACTTAGGTGGTTTGAAACACTAGGTGATAATGTGAAAAATTCATGGGATTTATTAACTGAAAGTTTTCTTGAAGAATTTGGTGAACAAATGAAATATGCAGATCTCATGATCGAGATCACAAAGCTAACCCAAGGAGAGAAGGAGAAGATAAGGGATTATCATGCTCGTGTTCTAGAGCTAAGGAGGAAGCTCGATGCCCAGATCCGGAAGGAAGGATTAGCGGATGGGTTGATGAATGGCGTGGATAATCTCCTATGTAAGCACTTCATTCTTGGGATGAAGCAGAGATCAGACAACGAGTGAAGTATGACCCGCCTATGACTACCATTGAACAAGCAAAGGAGATTGCAAGAAGGCAAGAAGAAAGCATGGAAGAGGAGCCCAAAGAAATTGTTGCTAAAGTAGAGCCTACACTAGCACCTTTGGTCCAGAATCCACAACCACTCTCGGTGAGCACAAATATTTCTCCTAGTACATCTACTGAGTATGAAGATCTGCTCAAAAAGATGGGTCAGTTAACTATTAATCTTCTTCAAGGAAAGGAATTTAGTTCTCAGGGAGGAGATAGAGGTCCAAAAAGAAATATTTCTAAAGTTGTTTGTTATGGTTGTTATAAAAAGGGTCATTATAAGTATATTTGTCCAGATAGAGCTTCTACATACAAGTACAAGAGATAATGATAAAGAAAAAGCACTGTGAATTCTCTTGATGTAGTAGATAAGAGTAGAAATAATGAAGTAGATGTGTTTGTAACAAAAAGAAAGAAAGAAAAAGATAATCAAGATGGAACTGATCCTAAGAAGATGAAAGGAGAAACTAGTAAGAAACATAGGAGAAGAAAGTTGGGTGTGCAGGATTTTCTAATTTCACAGGGGCAAGGACCATACTCCATCTTGGAAGATCTATCCAAAAGGCCTGCAAATATTACATATGGTCAACTCTTGGCTATGTCTTCTGAGAAGAGGTGGGAGTTGCGAGGTGGACTCAATGCTCGAAGAAGGAAGGAGGTTGAGGTCCCTGTTTTGGAGGCAGAGGCAGATCCCTATGCTCCACAAGCTGAGGTATTATGTAATGGTATTTCAATTCATGATGTCTTAGTTGATGGAGGTGTTGTAGTTAATGTAATGACCGAGTCTGTAATGAATATGTTGGGTTTAAAAATTGATCGCCCTTCAACACTTATGTTAAGGTCATTAAATAAGGGAAAAACTAAACCAGAAGGTGTAGTTTCAAATGTGGCAATATCTGTTATGGGTGTTGTATGTGTGGTAGACTTTCAGGTGATGAAAAATGGTACTATTGCGTACGTGCGTACCCAATGCTGCTAGGAAGACCATGGCTAAGGAGAGTTCATGCAAGAAACTACTGGAATGAAGGTTTCATGACACTTGGACGTGGTAGAGAGAGGGTGAAGATAAACGTGATCCCTCGACATCATAAAGCAGAACCTGTGGATTCAAGTGATGAAACTAATGATTGGACATCCTCTGATTACTCTAGTACCAGTGAAGTGGACACTGAAGATGAAGAAAGCGAGGTGGATGTTTCGATCATGGATATCCTTCCGATCCACACCAACTCATGACCCCATAAAATTATCTCGAAGAAGAAGTTGATGATCGTCTCCAACAAATAAAGATTGGTGATGCTGTGATGGAGAGTGAGAAGGAATCCTACCTCCAGCTCTTTCGAATGTACATACACCTATTCACTTTTGATTATAAGGAACTCCGTCAAGTAAGTTAGGTAGAACATTCTATTGAGTGGTAGATGGTCTTAAGCCCATAAAGCAAATGCCATATAGAATGAATCCTAATTTTTCCAAGACCGTAAAAGAAGAAATAGATAAGTTGCTTGATGCGGGATTCATATTTCTTTGTGGAGAATTTAGAATGGGTTTCTCCCATTGTGATTTCAATAAAAAGAATGGGAAGCTACGCATTTGTGTTGATTACGGGAAGCTCAATAAGGCAACAAAGAAGGATCATTACCCTCTTCCATTTTCGGATCAGATCGGGCGAAGTAGTGGCCAGAGTGCTATAGTTTTCTTTGATGGATATAGCGGCTACAACCAAGTTCGTATAGCGAGAAAAAGATCACCAAGACCACGTTCACCACTCCTTGGGGAACGTTTGCCTATAGAGTTATGCCTTTTGGATTGTGTAATGCTCCAACAACATTCCAGCGTTTGATGAATAGGGTGTTCGAACCCTACATTGGGACCTTCATCAGAGTATTTCTGGATGATTTTTGCATCTATGGGAGCAAGTTGGACCACCTGCACTAGATGGAGACAACATTTCAAAGGTTAGATGAAGCACAAGCCTCACTAAACCCTACAAAGTGTGTCTTTGGATGTTCTAAAGGTGTTTTGTTAGGGCATGTTGTATCCGTCAGAGATGGTATTGGTACGATCGATAAAGTTTCAAAATCAAATATTTACCATTTCCTATGAATAGAAGTAAGTTGAGATCATTTTTAGGCCATGTGGGTTACTATAGAAGGTTCATCAAGAATTTCTCAAAGATGCACATGACCACTAACCCAGCTTCTTGAAGAAGGATGTTACCATGAACCGGGAAATAAGGCGCATGAAGCTTTTGGACAATCAAGAAGGAAGCCACAGGCGTCTTCACTTGTTTTGAAGAATCCAGATTGGAGCAAGCCATTCATTGTGTACACCGATGCCTCGGATGACAGCAAAGACTAGGAAGTACTTTGAGCCAAAAGGATGAAAATGGGAATGAACATCCAATTTACTTTGGGGGAGCAGCACAAATGAGCGATCTTTGAGGTAAACTATACCAGTAGCGAAAAAGAGGCTCGCTATCATTTTTGTTGTAAAGAAGTTTAGAAATTACTTGCTAGACAGAAATTTATAGTTGTAACGGATCATCGGGCTCAAATATATTGTCATTAATAAGCCTAACCCATCGGGGAGGATAGCAAGATGGATAATTTTGCTACAAGAATTTGAATTTGATATTATAGATAGGCCAGAAAGAAGCATGTCAATGCAGATGCACTCTCTCGAGCTCGTGATGGTTTAGGATCATCTTGTGATGATGATGATTTTCCCGATGCAAAGCATTGTTCTCCTTTGACACAATCCCTAGTGAATACATAGATATTTGGAATTATCGAATGAATTCAAGTTTCCGATGGTGCCAATGCAAAGACTAAGAGAAATATTACTCAAGCCATCGTCCATATTCTATTCTACATGGAGCATTATTTGAATAGGACACGATGGGCGAGATGAAGAGGGAGTTGGACGTGATCGAGGAAAGGAGTCGCTACTTTGGACAACTTACAAGAAGAAGGATCTTGGATGCGGAGTTATCACCGGCCCACTCTTTTTAAAGATTGTTATAATTATTGTAAGACATGTGATATTTGTCAAACACATGGTAACAGTAAGACTTCATCACTCCATCATGTCCTATTCTTCCCCTTGGTCCCTTTGAAAAGTGGGGAATAGACATTGTAGGTCCACTTCCAACTACATCACGCCAAAATAAGTATATTGTAGTTGCACAGATTATTTAACCAAGTGGGTTGAAGCTAGGCCATTGAAAACAACTTCCATGGATGAAGTGGCAAGGTTCATATATGAACGCATTGTCACCAGATTTGGTTGTCCATTAGAAATTGTAATAGATCAAGGAAGCCACTTCATTAATGAGGTGGTAGAAGCCCTAGTCAATAAGTTTTCTATTAAGCACAGAAGGCAACAACATACAAGCCAAGCACAAATGGACGGGTGGAACAACCAATTTTGTCTTTGTGTCAAATTCTAGCAAAAGATGCAGCCTTTGCAGGTACATAAATGGGATAAAAGGATTCATGCATGAAAGATTGTGGGCATATAGGGCAACATCAAAGTTAGCAACAGGATACTCCCCATTTCGGTTGGCCTATGGCATTGATCCAGCTTCTTCCTATTGAGTTTGATATTCCCACCTTGTGAGAGTTATGAAAAATGAAAGGATGGATGAAAGTGATTCAAGAAAAGAAAGGTTGGTACATCTTCATTTTGGAGGAAATGAGGGAAATAGCAAAGGATACAAACCATAAGAAGAAAATGAAGCAGAAGGAATACTTTGATCAAAAGATCCGGTGGTCTCCATTTCATGTGAATGACTTGGTTTTAGTATATGATTCCAGATACAAAAGAAGAAGACAGAGAAAATTTCTTCCAAAATGGATGGGGCCCTACAAAATAACAGATGTGCATGAAAATGGTATGTACCGACTAGAGGAATTGGATGGCACTCCCATTACGAAATGGGTCAACCACGACAAGTTGAAGATTTTCCAAGCACCAGAATAGTCTACTCCAAGGACGAAGTAGAAGCTAGGAAGGGGGAAGATGTCAACACTAAAATTTTCCTCCATAATTTCTATTTCATTAATGTATGTATTAGGAATAGGATGTTGTTAAGTATAATTAGTAGTAGCGTTTGATAGAAGATAACGGCGCCGTCAGTACAGTGTCGCCAATAATGTGGAGTACGGTAACAGTCAAAGTACAATAGGAATGTTGTAAAAAGTAAATATTTGTCGTAAGTGGTCCAGTAATGTTAAAATGTCAAAGTTTGGGTAATTAGAGAAGTAGGGTCTACATGATTAGGAATTAGAAATATTATATTGGTAATAAAGACAAGGAGTGAGGTCATAAATATTTTGTGTATTTTATTTGTAAAAAGTCTAAAAATGTGGAACCCATGTAAAATGATAAGGTTTATCTTATCTTAAGAGATAAGCTTACATGTACAGATAAGAGTTAAGGTATGGAATATGATTCGTCAGAGTGGATTTCTTATCCTATCTTAGAGATAGGATGGATAAGCCTAGAAGTTCTATAAATAGAGAGGCCACCCCCCTCATTTAGCATAGAAAGAAGTAGTGAGAAATATTGTAGGAAGTGTGCAAAGGAAGCCATCAGTTAAAGGTGTGTTGAAGAAGCCATCAAGAGGTGTAATTGTAAAGTTTCTCCCATAGTCTTGTTGAAGTACCTCATGGGTGAGATTGTAACAATTTCATGTTAATATTATAATTTACTTTGATATTTCATATTTGTCATCATTCCGTCTTATCATAGTCGATGGTATTTTTGTGTTATGTTGTTGTTTTGTTTCCAGATTACATCCACCAAACTAAAGGTTTACATTAGTAAATAATCATAAAGACGAGGAGTTCCGGTGAAGAATTATCATAGTGCCGGATTGGTGATGACAGTCCCTCATTTTGAACACATAATTATGTATTTATATGAATCCCTTGTTTGAATTTCGTAATTGAAAACTAGAAGACTCGGCCCATAAGTGAAAAAAATTTCCCAAAAGATAAAGAGACTCAAAAAGAAAAAGTAAGGTAAGAAAGGGTCGGGCGCCGGGAGGGCCGGGAGCACTTGGGCGCTTCTCTCCTAGGCCGAGCGTTGGTGTCTCGAAGTCATAAAAGATAAACAAGCAAAGCTCGACTAGGATGTAGGGTGTGTAGGACCTAATAGAAAGCAAGAGACAAAGGAAATAGGCAAAAGATAGTTTTCAATCACTATTTTTCCGCTTAGGCATCATGTAGATGTTAACATGCTTTTGGTACCAAGAAATGTACACAAGTGTGTGATTTAGTGTATGCACCTTTATCTAACAAGCCATCCTCTTTTTCACTTCTTTTGGCACCTCTTCAAATCCTTAGCCACTTCTTGGTGACTCTTCCATGTCCTCTTACACTTCCTTACGAGTGCCTTCTCGCGTGAAAACTCCTTTTCTTCGGGAGATCCTCCTTCCCGATCGTTAACAAACTTCGATCACTCTTTTTCCACACAAGTGTTGCATTTCTCTTTCTCTTCTTCCTCGTTATGAACTTTTAAACCATTTTATCCTCTATTTTATGTCACCCTTATGTCGTGAATTCCTTCTTTCACATTTCATTGTTCTATGTGTTTTAATTCTCCTTTCCGCCCTTCCTTCTTTGGGACCTTTTGACATGTCTTAACTCTTCATTTTTCTCCACTTCTTTGTGCATCCATATTCTTGTGTGCCTTCTCTAACATAAATCCTTTATAATTATGTGTCTCCCTTAAATGTGAACTTATCGAGTAATTCTTATCTTCCTTGCCCCTCGGACTCTATGAGACTGCACTCCTATTAACAACCTTTGATTTCTCCTCCCTCTTGTTGTGGTAATTTTGTTGCACCACTTCTTTCCTTTATCTCTTCACCTCATTATGTACCTCCTGCTCTATGTAAGACTTATGGAGCCTCTCCACAAGACTCGTTCTTAATATCTTTATCGATCTCCTCTCCTCCTTGTGTTCCTCTTTCTATATGTAATTCAACAACTATTCTTAGTTGCTCTGCATTTGTTACCTTTGGGGAAACTTCCTCTGAGTCGAGAACATTTTGAGTCTCTCTCAATCCTAGCTTCCTCATCTACATTCTCTTGCAATTTATCTAAACTCTCGTCGTACTCCTTATATTTCGTGCACTCTTATCCATTTGTGCGCTTCTCTGCATGCCTCTTTTCAATATCACCTTGGATCTCATTCTTTGGGTATGCCATTTTCATGCATACCTTAACAATCACCCTAGATTTAGCAAAGGTGTCTCTTGTAATTACACTCCCATTTTCATGTGTGTCCTTGTATTCACACTAATCTACTCCTCTTGGAGTCTTTGCTTCTGTACAACTTATTGCACCTCTTATTTATTATTGGGTCTCTTCCTTTGTGCTCTCTATGACAAACCTCACTCCTTGTCCCTTTGAGATTCTCTCATATGCATCTCCTATGTATTCTATGTTCCTTTCCTCTTCATACGTACCTTTCACCTCTTGCTCTACCTTTTTCTCCAAGGTGTCTTCTTGTAATTTTGTGTTTTTTCTCACGCGCTCATGGTCTGCGTTGACTATCTTTCTCTCTTCCTGAGCATCCTCCTTCACAAATGAATATTGTCACTCACCATCATCTAATGTGCTTCCACCAGCACATATTTCTTTGATACTCTCGTAGTTTAAACCTTTTCTCTTGTAGGTGTTCCCACGCTAGGTTCTTATTTTCTCTTGTACTCTTCGCACAACCTCTAGATGTGCCTCCATATACACCTTCTCCCTTTGGTTATCTCCTAGCACTCTTTACACATTCTTTTTGTCCTACCCTCAACTCTCTACTTGATTCCTTCACTTTCATCATGTCTTCACTTCATCTATTCACATGATCATTCTTTTTAAGTGGTTTTATTCTATGCGCTCTAGTTGGGTCCGCACATATCGAGTCCTTGAAGCTCCTCTGTCATTTCCTTAAAATTCTTCATGACTTCCATGTCTCGACATGTCTCCCTTTCTTGGCATTATCTCACCAATCATCACACTTTGTCTTCACTTGTGCTCTCTACCCACTTGTCATAGTGGAGAACACAATCTCTTTGTGTTAGCTTCCTCAAATTCGGTGATCTACTAGTTATTATGCTTCCTCACTTTCCTCCAGGAGGAACTAGCTCTGCTACTACTGACAACACACACCTCTACCAGGTACTCCCCGAGACTATCGTTTCTAGAGTCCAACATAGTGGATTGAAACTATTTATGTTTCATTATTTTATGGAAATACATACGACATCTATAATATCTTCCCTCGGTGGGGATTTTACAACTATTGGAATCGCAAAGGCTATCCGGACTTATCTCACCTCACTCTCTTAGCTCAATGACTGATCTTGACCTCTCTTCTCAGTCCCTCTAATCGAATCAGCTATACTTCTCCCTTTGAGCTCTCATAAAGCTCTAAGTTCTTACACATTTGGATTTTGGGTGTAACTCTTTCTTCTCTAATTCATGCTCCCACAACCAGTTACACGGCCTAAGCCTTCCCGCCAACCTCAACTTTGTGGTCTCCTTTGCCTTTTATAGCCATGCACTGAACCTTCTAGTTTGTCTCTTGTGCGAGTTAGCTTCTCCACTTTTCTCTCTTGGACTTTAAATTAAAATTTGTCCTCTTCTATATGCTTATCCATGTAATCTTCTTTCGGCCAATCTCCTAATGCCACATCATTGAGTAGGTCAACTTGTTTGATTATCATTTTCATCATTTGGTCACCATCAACTACGTGACCATGTTGGATTAGCCTTTTTCCTTCTCCTACTAGCTATCACCTTGTCTTTTCACCTTGGGATCTATCTCTTCATGCCTTACGAATCTTCTCTTCTTCTCCAAAACCTTCGCGTGCTCCCTTTATTATTTTCTATGTGCTTTCCTATGTTAGTGCCTCCTTGTATATTTATGCCCCTTTTTCTCTTGGGCATCTTCTCTTCTGTTCATCCTTGCACCTGCTAATACTTGATTTCCACCTATTACAACTCTTATTTACATGTCATGTCCTTTGCATGCCTCACTTCTCCTATGATCCTTATTTCTAATAGAATACTCTGCTCATGTCCTTCTTTCCTTATTCCGCACCCTTTTACCATGCATCATTTTTATCTTATGTGCAATTCTTCTATGCATACATCCTTTTTTTGGTTTGAGCCACTTCTTTTGTCCATGTCACTTTCTCTGGTGATCCTCCTTACTTTTTTCGTACTTCTCTAATTATCCATTTCATCATTTGGTCACCATCAACTACGTGACCATGTTGGATTGGCCTTTTCCTTCTCCTACTAGCTATCACCTTGTCTTTTCACCTCGGGATCTATCTCTTCATGCCTTACGACTCTTCTCTTCTTCTCCAAAACCTTCGCGTGCTCCCTTTATTATTTTCTATGTGCTTTCCTATGTTAGTGCCTCCTTGTATATTTATGCCCCTTTTTCTCTTGGGCATCTTCTCTTCCGTTCATCCTTGCACTTTCGCTAATACTTGATTTTCACCTATGACAACTATTATTTACATGTCATGTCCTTTGCATGCCTCACTTCTCCTATGATCCTTATTTCTAATAGAATACTCTGCTCATGTCCTTCTTTCCTTATTCCGCACCCTTTTACCATGCATCATTTTTACCTTATGTGTAATTCTTCTAAGCATACATCCATTTTTTTGGTTTGAGCCACTTCTTTTGTCCACGTCGCTTTCTCTGGCGATCCTCCTTGCTTTTGTCATACTTCTCATGGCATTTTCTCGTCTCCTAACTAGTTTCCTCACACCAGACATTCTACTAGTCTTTCTTCTTCCTTATAATTTTATGTGACTATTTTACTTCCTCTTGGTGACTCTTACTCTTTCTCGCACATATCTTTCATGCTTACATTCTTCTTTTGTGGCTATAGGACAACTCTTCAATCTTGTTCGCTTCTCGGAGAACTTCCTCCTCTTTATTCTTGGTACTTCTTGTAGACACCTAAATCCGACTACACGGTTTTACTACTAAAATTGCATTTTTGTCGTCTTTCCGTCATTTTGTTATAATCAATGATTTCTCGCTAATTAGCTAACATTCCCCTTCATTTCGGTCAATTAACGACACTTCATTAATTAACTATCCTTTCCTTCATTATGGATGCCAATTAATGACACTTTGTTAGTTATAATCCTCTTTTAATTAACTATTTATTAGTTAATTAAGCCTTTTTAATCTCGTATTTAACTAATAAACCTTCTTATTGGTTAAAACCCTCTCTCAAATCCTTCAAATTCTACCAATTTCCTTCTAAATCACCTCCAAATGGCTTTTAAGCTTATCTTGGTCTATTAATTAATCCTAGTTGATTAATTAAATCATCTCCAACTCCCATGAGTTGTTAATCACTAATTAATCTCTTCTAATCATGTTTATCCCTTTCTAATTCTACTTTATCTTTATCCCACATTCTCTAGGTTTCTAGCTTCTCCCAAATTGGAAAGCTATATAAACAACCTAGTACCTTCCTTCCAACCTTACACCAGTGTTACATCTTTACACTATATGCACATGATAAGAGCATTTTCTACTTTGAAAAGCTTATTGATCTAGCATCCATTATATCCTCTACTTGTAAAAGAGTAGTAAGGAAGAACCATACATGGCAATCAAGCCATATTGGTGAGATCCCTTCCTCTTCATGGAGATATCCTTCCTTTGATCACTCGTAATCACGATTAACTCAATAAAAGGAGAAACTACATTTTAAAAAGCCCACCAAAAACAACAAGGGATGGCTTTGTGTTTCATGTTTAATTGGATGCTTTAGTTATTTTTTCCCTTCCATGGCTTTACCATGATAGATTAAATTAGTTATGGAGACCATGTGGTGCTATTTTTCATTAAGTAACTTAGCTTGGTTTATTCACTTGCATACAGTTCCTCCTAAAATTCTGCCACACACATCTTCCTTCTACTCTCCTTTTCTTCTCTTGTATGTTTTCCAATTCTTGTATACTTCTTACATTAGTGCGGAGTTAACTTAAGTTTGGGATGCCCCACGCATCGACTATGGTTACTCATATTGCTATTATTGAGTCTCTTATTATGTTAAGTCAATATATGATTTTGATTGCTAATGTTTCAAGTGCTCTTAATGTTCCTTTTTTTTCTCCCAAGGCTTGTAACTATTTTTTTCTAGTGTGCCCTTTATACCAAGTGTTCATATTTTTACTATTACTAGTCTTTTGGTCCAATCTACGAGTTTTTAGTGTTTATGTTATGTCAACTATTTCAAGTGTTATGATTATAGTCCCATCCCATATTGGTAATCCAAACAATACATTACAAACTTATGACAGATCCTCTATTGGTCCTAACACTTCTTTGGTCACCCATGTTTCCACCATAGTCATAACTAGCCCTAGTGTGATTACACAATCCTTAGGAATTCAAGGTGTAGTTATAGTTGGGCCTTGCACTTCCCTTTCATCTTTGACACCTTCTCCTAAGTTCCCTTAACTTAGATTGGGATAATCTCTATTACACCCACTTCATCACCTCCCATTTCACCCATTTCTCCCAAATCCATTTTCTTCACTCCACCACCTTCCATGGCCACAATTAGAAGTGATAGTGATCCATTACATGAATAAATTACTTTGGAGACCTTGTTGGCATAACAAGGAAAATATTTAAGAGAAAATTATACAATTTCCAATGTATCGAACATCATTGTCACTCTTCCCTTTGTCATTTTCTTAGATTGGAATCCCATCACACATAGCTCTTTACCTTTAGGACATCTATGATTTAATATTTCATCTTTTGGTGTTTCCATAGTCATTCCTCCATATTCTACAGATTGTTCCTCTATATGTTACCATTATTTCTCTGTATCCCATTGTTTCCACCTATTTTTCCACCATTGTGCCATCTTACATACCCCCTTCTTCCAAAATTATTTCTTCCATTACCTTAGTGACTTTAATTCCCCACACTTTTTTATTAGTGGTAAAAAGGGTTGAGGGGACCCTACCCGTCAAAGATAACGATCCAAACACAAAGAGACAAGGCCAATGGTATACCCATTGAAGCCAAACTAAAACATAAACATAGATAAACTAACAACCAATAAGAACCAAACTAACATCATAGAAAGTAACAACATAAATACTAACAACAAAACAAAAAGGAACACTTCATCAAGTGGTATAAACATGCAACATATAATCATGCTTTTATCATGTCACCCACAATATGCATGCAATCATTCCACTCCTTAACCAATCCAACAATGGTAGTCTTCCAATATTCATAATCTAGTTCAATCATCTCCCTTTTGGGCAAGGTGCCCTCCTTCTCCATCTACTTAGCTCTTTGCATAGATTGTATCATTTCTACCAACAACTTGAGGTGATGTATAGTGTTCTTCACATTCAGAAGGTGGACCTCTTTAATTTGCATGATGATTTCCTTCATTTTCAGAATGTCTTGCTCCATAGAGATACATCTTTCATTTGCATTCTTTAAGTTATCACTGACCACAATGGCGGTAAGCTTGTCCACTTTCTCTTGGATTTCCCTCAGATCGATAGTCACCATATTGATTTTGTGCCTATTGATGTCAATGTCAATCTATAGTTCTCAAACTCTTTTAAAAAACATTTGATTTCACTATTGAATCTTGAAAGCAAGTAAACAAACTTTTTGGGCAACTTTGAGCGTATGTAGGCTCATGCAATAGCCTCTTCGGTGTTGAGCGTCCGCATATCAAAATATCTTACTTTTCAATATGTTGTGGAGGGATATCGGTCCGCCTACCATTTTTTTGCCAATAGTTTCTTTAATCTCCATTTCTTTGACCCCTTGGTCGAAAGTTTCTTTCTAGTCCCAGAATCTGAATTGACCTCAATGTTTGTTTGTTTTCGAAGCTCCTTCCTCCTTCCTTTTCTTCCTAGCATTTTCCTTAGCCAAACTAGATCTCGTCCTTTTAGCCACTACTTTACCATCATCCTCTAGTCTAGGGTTTTCCAATTTAACACCAAATTTCTCACTTTTCCCAATTATGGGAGTACCTATCTTAACCAAGGCTTTAAGAAGGCCTTGATGCAGGGAAAACTAAAAGTACCTTTCCGACCTATTCCACATATTTGGCCGAGTGAAATAAAAAAGAAAATTTGGAAAGTTATACAATCTACCATTTTTGATATGGTTGAGCATGGGGAAATGGTATCGTAAACCACCTTGAAATGACCTTCAAGCGTAATGTAGGACATAAGTAGTAAGTATATTTCATCGTAAGGGGAGGAAAATTCTCTCTATCAAATCCATTGAAATTTTTCTTTAAAGTGCCCTTAGCTAGCATAAATTTGTCAACCTCCAGGATATAATCTGATTTGGGCTTGAAAACGCACCTACGCTTAAGGGAAAGACTAGTTAATGTTAACCAAAATAAGCTCCCTCTTATTTTGGGTTAACTAGCTTCCTTTTGTGCCTCAGTCAAATTTTTACACATTTTAGGCACTCAAAATTTTCTGGGTATTGCTTCATCAGATAGAGAATTTTTTCCCCTTTCCAGAAAGGTAAGGAAGTCCTCCTAACTCCTTGTATTTTGCAAGTTATGGCTCGACGGAGTTTGGAGGGGAAATTTTCCCTAGGCGGGCCCGTGGAGGTAAGGAGGAAATTTTGCCAAGGAAATTGGTGGGTAGGTAGACCCGCGGGAAATTTTGGCACTTAGCCCTTTTGGGCAAAAAAATCAAAGGAAATTTTTTGCCCACGAGCCCGCAAAGGATAAAGGAAAAGAAATTGTTTAAGGCTCAATGCCAATGAAATGATGCCACATGTCCATTCATCGGCAGAGATCGGGGTGTCGGGAGGATTTTGGAATTTTTTCCAAAGTGGTGAAAAACGTAAAAGTGAAAAATGGAGCCGCATATCCGCTACAATCAAAAGGTGCCATGTGTCTCGGAGCGGCGGGGCCATGAAGGATTTTTGGAAAACTTTCCAATTTCGCGAAAAGGGGCAAAATGATTATTTTGAAGCCGCGGATCAACCAAAAGGTGCCACGTGTCATGCAGACTTGAGGGGCTAAAAAGATTTTTGGGGAAATTTTCCAAAAGGAAAAAAATTAATGTTTGACCCGCCGACCCCAATTTTGACTGTCAAGGCGGAAGTGCGGAGTGTTTTGGGAAATTTTTGCAAAAGTGCAAAAAGTAAAATTTGGGCTCGTTTTCAAATCTGATTCGCTGCCATTTTTCGACCTAATTCATGCCTTGAAATTTGTGCTCGAATTTATGCCCTGATTTTTCCCTAAATCTTTAGATGGGCATATCTTTCGATCCAAAGATTAGATTTGGGCAAAATCAGACTCGTTGGAAATATCTTGATCTCCTCTATACATTGGAGGCATAAAACATCATTTTTTGGCAAGAAAATCCATAAACATCTTTCATTCCTTTAATGCGAACCAGATTGCTTGAATGAGTTGTTTTTTTCTCAATCTGCCATGGTTGCCTTCTCCCACATGCCAAGGATGAAGAATCAACTCGATTTGATGGGGAAAAACCCTAAAATGTCTTCTCACACCATTAAACCAAGATCAGATTTCTTTGAGAGTTGTTTTGCTAAAATTCATAATTTTTCTTCCAACACGCAAAATAGAAATAGAGGAATCAATTTGATGGGTTTGCAGGCTGATTTGAAAGGGATTAATGGCGGATGGTTGAGTTAAACGATTTGATTTTCTCCCTCTTCTACTTTCTCTCTCTTTGCTTTAGTTATAAATGGAAAGGATTCAATCCTTTGTTTTGTTGGACATCCTTTCTCTTGCAAGCTCTTCTTTTCTCCTTAGCAGTGGATTTGAAGGAGTTTTAGACCTCCATGAAGATTGCAACATTTTTTTGCCTCTCTGCCAGTGTAATGCATTGTATCAAACTTGGGAATGATAATGCATGTTATGTGAATGATTTTCCAATCCTCTCATGCGTTTATTATTGTCTTCTGATCTTTCATTATATTTTAGCAATCTATGCATGTTTTGATGTTGCATCTCCATGATCTGTGTCTATTTTGCAAAACAAGAAGTTCAACACTCCTTTGGTGTATCACCGTTTTGTATTTGCTTAGTTTTGTTTCCCTTTTCGATGCTTCTCCTTAACCCTATCTCCTTGGTAGTTTTAGACTAGGAATTTTGAATCAGAACCTATGTAAAAATTGCATGCATACACCTAAACAGAGGAGTAGGAACCAACCTCAATATGGAGAGTTTCCCCAATTTGCAAGGTCCCACACTTAGGAAAACTCCATGTTGTGCATTCACACCAAGTTCACCATTTCCCAATAGCATATTTGAAGGTCAATTTTGGGGTGCCGTGAATTTTCACTAACAAGTGTTGGCACACCCAAAGTGGGACCTTGGAGGTCTTCCACTTCATCTTTTGTAGGTTAGTGTGTTCTGTGAAGATTTTAGCCTTTGAAGGCATTCTCAAAGCACATCTGGAGATTCCACCGATCAACAACCCATCTCTAAAGTTCTGAGACCCTCTTTCCATTCATTTTCATTCATTTTTCATCCATTCTTCTTTCCATCCCTTTCACTCATTTCCATCCAGTGAAGTCGTGATATCGACTTCATTTCCCTCATGGAATTCACATTTATAAAAGCAACAATGTTTCCCACCTCCAACATGTTTTACAACTCCTTCAAATCAACATTTTGAGTAGATTCAAGATCAGCATTCATACCCATATGAGCAGTAGTGCTAAAATCAATTTGGCTATGGATCTTTCCAAGATTAGGGGTATGCATACAATGAAGACAATCAAATGCAAGATGTTGGTCTATTGGAGAAGATCCAAAAAATGGAGATTGACATGGTGCAATCAAGAGCAACAACTCAAATGAAGGCTTTCAAAATTGGTTGCAGGGCACCTTGTCCATGGGTTGGCCCTTTTCCAAGACACTTCAACCCTCAGGAGAAGCTGGACTTCATGGTGGAGATGCTACCCCAACTTGCACAATGGATAGAAGAGATAGAGGCCTATAAATTTGGTCGTTGAGAAACCTTGTCAATGGGTAAGTTCTACACCATCATCTAGTTTTCTCTTTCCATTCCTCAAGCAACACCATCTCATTTTGAATGCCAAATTCCAAATCTAGCCCATGCTACCCCAAGTGTTGATTTCATTTCTCCATCCCCTAGTCTTCCACCCCATCTCAGTTCTTCTATCCTTTCCCCTTCAAAACAGTCATCCCCTCCAAACAAATAAGAATTTCTACCTCCCTCCCCACCACAAAACAATTGCAAAATTTGGTTGAATCCCAACCTACCACTCCTCTTGCTTTCCCAAATCCATGTTGGGAAAATGAAAATCAGAAAACCAGTCAAGGAGAACAACAAGAAGAAGAGCCAAACAAAGAAGAAAATATTAGAAGTTTGGTGAGCTTGGCTCTTAAATTTGGGATTACAAAAATACGCTTGATGGTTAAGCCAAAGGAGGAGGTTGAGATTGAAGAACAAGTGGTGGCCAAGGCTAATTTTATAGCAGCAGAGAAGCAAGAAGATCAGTCATCAAGTTGCTCAGAGTGTAGTGTCCATGTTGGCACTCTGCTAGAAGAAGATGTTGATCCAATAGAAGTTACACAATCAGCCATGGAAGAAGCTACTCCAAATCTAAAAAGAAGAGTACATTCTAGATTGTGGAGGAGAAAAATGCATGTCCAAGAGCTTTGAACACAAAATAAAGGCTATAGAAGAACCTTGAGTTCAGTTCTTCCTTCCACTTCATCTCTCTCGAGCTCTAATGTTGGAGAAGAGTTTGGTATTTCAAACTTCATGTTGGAGGATAAAATAAACTATGGTAAACAAGTTGTTGATCAAGAAAACACCATGGATGAAGTTGAACATTTGCAGTAGGATAGTAATGAGGCGGTTTATCTGTTCGATTTGGAGGACTGTTTTGATGGAGAAGAACCTGTTGAAATCACACCATTTTCTCCTTCATCATCCATCTTACAAACACTTGAGCCTTCTGTCATGGAGGAGAGCATTCATTTGCAGTAGCCTACATTCTATGACAACTCTTTGGAATCAAGGTTGGAAGATATTCATCTTCCATGTTCTTCACTGGAAGAGGAAGGAAAAGAGCAAAAAGTTTCATCATTCCTTCCACACCATTCACCCAAGGAGGTCTACAAGAAGACTCCATTTTTGGAGTGGAAAATCATAGCAATGGGCATATCAAACGGATTAGACCTTGCCCAATCAGGTACTTGGCTTCATTGGAGCCAAAGGAGAAGCCAAATCTGGTTATCTCCATTTGGGGCAAGAGGATGGTATGCAAAGCACCAAGGATCAACTGCCATACCTCTTCAGTCCAAATGTAGAGCAACTAAAAGAGGTATTCAATTTGTTTTCAGCTAATACCTTATTGATTTGGCTAGAAGAACAACTTCTTGTTGATTTTCCACTCATCCAACCAGCCATGATCAGCTCCAAATCATTTGCATGGCTGCCAATTTTGAAGAAGGGAAGCTATTTTGCACAACCAGTTGTAGGGTTTGTTTAGCTTACCTTTGCTTCCAGTTAGAGTAGAGTAGGTAGGTTTGCTTTCAGCAAAAAAGTGCTTGTGCACACTCTGCATATCCCACTTGGGGTATGTATGATTTCCAATTTTGTACATAGTTGTTTGGTGCTATTTTGGTTGCTCTTGCATAGTGCATTCAGTGGCTTTTGGTGAGGATCAACTCCAAGTTTCAGTGGGTTTCCAAGTGGCTCAGAGGTCATATTTTCATAGTTTAGATCAGATTTGGTTATCAAGCTTGACTCCATGCCCAATGGATGCTTCAAAAGGCCACTAATCATTCATCTAGCAGGCAGATGACCCCTGAGAGTTGCCAAATTGTTAACCAAAATAAGCTCCCTCTTATTTTGGGTTAACTAGCTTCTTTTTGTGCCTCAGTCAAATTTTTACACATTTTAGGCACTCAAAATTTTCTAGGTATTGCTTCATTAGATAGAGAATTTTTCCCCTTTCCAGAAAGGTAAGGAAGTCCTCCTAACTCCTTGTATTTTGCAAGTTATGGCTTAGCGGAGTTTGGAGGGGAAATTTTCCTAAGTGGGCTCGTGGAGGTAAGGACGAAATTTTGCTAAGGAAATTGGCGGGTAGGTGGACCTGCGGGAAATTTTTTGGCACTTAGCCCTTTTAGGCAAAAAACTCAAAGGAAAATTTTTTCCCGTGAGCCCGCAAAGCATAAAGGAAAATAAATTGATTAAGGCCCGTAGCCAATGAAATGGCGCCATGTGTCCATTCATCAGCGGAGATCAGGGTGTCGGGAGGATTTTGGAATTTTTTCCAAAGTGGTGAAAAATGTAAAAGTGAAAAATGGAGCCGCATATTCGTAGCAATCAGAAGGTACCACGTGTCTTGGAGCGGCTGGGTCATGGGGGATTTTTGGAAAACTTTCCAATTTCACAAAAAGGGGCAAAATGATTAGTTTGAAGCTGCAGATCAACCAGAAGGTGCCACGTGTCATGCGGACCTGAGGGGCCGCGGAGATTTTTGGGGAATTTTTCCTAAAGGGAAAAATTTTAAGTTTGACCTCGCCGACCCCAATTTTGACTTGTAACCAATGGAAGTTCGGAGATGCAGAGTGTTTTGGGAATTTTTTGCAAAAGTGCAAAAAGTAAAATTTGGGCCCGTGGACCCATTTTCAAATCTGATTCACCGCCATTTTTCGACCTAATTCGTGCCTTGAAATTTGTGCCCGAATTTATGCCCTGATTTTCACTAAATTTTTATATGGGCATATCTTTCGATCCAGAGATCAGATTTGGGCAAAATCAGACTCGTTGGAAAGATCTTGATCTCCTCTATGCATTGGAGGCATAAAACATCATTTTTATGCAGGTTTTGAGGAAGAAAAAGATAGAAACGTCTTTCATGCCTTTAATGTGAACCAGATTGCTTCGAATGAGTTGTTTTTGCTCAATCCGCCATGGTTTCCTTCTCCCACATGCCAAGGATGAAGAATCAACTCGATTTGATGGGAAAAAACCTAAAATGTCTTCTCACACCATTAAACCAAGATTAGATCACTTTGAGAGCTGCGTTTTGCTAAAATTCATCATTTTTCTTCCAACACGCAAAACAGAAATAGAGGAATTGATTTGATAGGTTTGCAGGCCGATTTGAAAGGGATTAATGGCAGATGGTTGAGTTAAATGATCTAATTTTCTCCCTCTTTTGCTTTCTCTCTCTTTGCTTCAGTTATAAATGGAAAGGATTCGATCCTTTGTTTTGTTGGATGTTCTTGCTCTTGCAAGCTCTTCTTTTCTCCTTAACAGGTGGATTTGAAGGAGTTTCGGACCTCCCACGAAGCGCATCATGTTTTTTTGCCTCTCTTCTAGTGTAATGCATTGTATCAAACTTGGGAATGATAATGCATGTTCTGTGAATGATTTTCCAATCCTCTCATGCGTTTATTATTGTCTTCTGATCTTTCATTATATTTTAGCAATTTGTGCATGTTTTGATGTTGCATCTCCATGATCTGTGTCTATTTTGCAAAACAAGAAGTTCAGCACTCCTTTGGTGTATCACCATTCTATTTTTGCTTAGTTTTGTTTCCCATTTCCATGCTTCTTCTTAACCTTGTCTCCTTGGTAGTTTTAGAGTAGGAATTTTGAATCATAAGCTCTGCAAAAATTACATGCATAAACCTAAACAGAGGAGTAGGAACCAACCTCAATCTGGAGAGTTTTCCCAATTTTCGAGGTTCCACTCTTGGGAAAACTCCATGTTGTGCATTCACACCAAGTTGACCATTTCCCAACTAGCAGATTTGAAGGTCGATTTGGGGGTCTTTGTGAATTTGCACAGCGAGTTTTGGCACGCTTGGTGGGACCTTAGAGGTCTTCATCTTCATTGCAACAAAGTTGATGTGTAATTTTTGTAAGTTTCTTGCTTGAAAGAGCCTTGATTTGCACATCTGGCGACTTCAAAAGGATAGAATCAAGCTGGTTTTAGATAGTCAAGCTTGAAGATTCATGAGAAGGATCCAAACAAGGTTAAGGACTAGAGAAGAGGGATTGTTTAACTATCTGCAATTATCCCCAAAAAGAGGAGAAAGAGGAAGAAGGATTCAAAGGTCTCCATCTCCACCAAATAGAACTCTATCAACTCCTCCACCTGGTAGACCTTTCATCCAATCAACAAGGGTTCTCAGGCCAATCAGAATGGCACAACCCAATCCTTATGTCAACTTTACTGGCAATAGCCCACTTGCTCTCAATGCACAAAACCTAGTTCCAATTGCAGCATTGAAGAACATCCCATACTTTACTGGAGAAAATCAGACCACTCTGGTGATCATGTCAAGGACATTGCTAATGTTTGTGCAATCCATGAGATTGTTGAGATGGAGATTGTTGTCAAATTGTTGGCATCTTCATTCAAAGGGAAAGCCTTGCAATGGTTTAGGAGCCTTGAGGTAGGCTCTATCCAAAATTGGAACCAGTTGTGCATAGCCCTCCATAACCAATTTGGAGAGAAAGGGGACAACTTGTCTCTATTGGAGCAACTGACAACTATCAAGAGAGCTCCTAATGAGTAGCTAATAGACTTCAATTTCAGATTTCAAAGAACATGGGATAGAATCCCATTGGTAGTGAGGCCAACAGCTCAAGGTGCTTTCTTATACTTTCTCAAGGCTTTAAATTCTGACATTTCTATGTTGATCCAATCCATGGGAGGTGCAACTATACCTGCAACTTACAACATCGCCATTAGGGTTGAGAATTGTTTGATCCAAGCTAGTAAACTTGCACCTAGGCCTCCTATGCCCTTATATCCAAAGTTGGAAAGCCCAAGTACTAGTCAAACACCTACTTTAGCTCCTATTCCCACTCCTAGAAATCAGAGTTCAAATGAAACTTCTACTTCATCCTCTAGTGCCTCAAATGAGCTTCAAGAAATTATGAAACAATTGCAAAATTTGGGCAATGAGATGGTTACGCTCAAGAGGCAACAAGCTCAAAGTTTTAGGCCTTCTTATCAGCCTCAAACTCAGCCTAATAGACAACCATATCAGCCTAATAGGCCACCCAACCTAGCTGTAAATCAAAATCAAGTAAGGCCTCCTACCAATAGACCATTTCAACCCTATAACCCCAATGTTGCATCTACCTCTAAAGCCTTAGTGCCAGTGAAAAATAATATAGCTCAAGAGTATGACTGGTGTTTCCCATGTAGTGAACCTCACAACCAATCTATGTGCTTCAATGGTGCTTTGAACCAAGCTTTGATGGTGACAACAACTGGTGTAGAGAGTGAAGCGAGTCGAGAAAC
The DNA here is from genome assembly GCA_018340775.1 of Taxus wallichiana var. yunnanensis. Lineage (NCBI taxonomy): Eukaryota > Viridiplantae > Streptophyta > Pinopsida > Cupressales > Taxaceae > Taxus > Taxus wallichiana. Next base: position 780,481,953 of record CM031244.1, read on the forward strand.
AAACCAACAACAAGGGACATCTCAACAAGATACAACTCCAAATGAGACTACACTTGTGAATTGGCAGGCTGAAGATTTTTGTGGTATGAATCAAACACCTTCTTAGAGTGTAGCAGCTAACACATGGTCAAAGAAGAGGAATATTGGTGAAGGGCAGTCATTAGATCCAAGTGATTCACAACCTTCCATCACTCCACAAGGTGTTGGCAAGCAAAATGTAGTTCCAAATGTGCAAGGACAGCCCAAGCCACCTTCTAAATTAGATCAAATGCCGCCTATTATTATAGCCCATGTACAAGAAAATAATGTGCAGACTAAAGTGAAACAAAGAGATGGTTCATCCCCATTTAACATCATTGAATAAATGAAGAAGACCAATGTGAACATATCTATGTGGGATTCACTATCCATCCCAAGACAAAGGGATCTATTACAAGCTGTCATGAAGAATTGGTCAACCTCAAATCAGTTAGCTCATATGTAAGAGAAGGTACTCGCAAATGCTACTCATCCCAAGGGGAATCACGGAGGACAACAAGGTAAAAATTTGAAGCCCCCTCCATTCTATGTTTCATTGATCATTGGGGATAAACTAGTGCATAATTGTATGATTGATTATGGGGCAAGTAGTTTCGTGATGCCCAAGCAAATAGTTAATCATCTGGGCCTTCAATATGAAGTCATATCTAAGGGGGTGGTGCAATTAGATGGGACAACAAGTAACAATAGTTGGGGTAATTAAAGATTTGAGCCTTACTTTGCATGCATGCCCCAATGTCATTGTTTTGTAAGATGTGTCGGTGATAGATTTGCCACCACTCTTTGCCATATGTTTGTCAAGGGATTTCACAGCTAGAATTGGAGGCTACCTATCTACTGATTGGTCACACATGCTATTTAGGACAAGGTATGGAGCCAAGGCCACAATCAGGTCCGAACCTATTGCAAACTTTCACATTGAACCTCATACTCCAAGCCCAATCAATGCCAAATTGTTCAACATTTGATCAAGAGGATTATCCAAGCACACATGAAGCTGACACCAAAGTTGGAAGCATTCCAGATTTGACTCTTGATGAATGGGCAAGAAAGGTACATGCTTTTGATCCCTACAAGGAAATAGAGGAATCTGAACTAGGAGTCTATTACATGCATGAAGAAAATCAGCCTCTTCCTAGCATCACCAAGCCAGACCATAAAGATGACAATGAGGTATGGCAGTTGTTCTTTGATGGATCAAGAAGTAGACAAGGTGCAGGAGGAGGAGCTATGCTTGTTTCACCTCAAGGAATTAAGTATTATTCAACTTTTAGATTTTAGTTTGCATGTTCTAACAACACTGTTGAATATGAGGCTTTGATACATGGATTGCATTGGTCAAGGAAGAGAGGCATAAAAAAATTACAAGTCTTTGGTGATAGTGAGCTGATTGTTAATCAAGTTAAAGGACAACATGCTGCCAAGAATGACCTGCTCAAAATTTATAAGAATAGGGTGTGGGATCTCATTGAGGATTTTGAGGGCTTTGGCATCAACTCCATCCCTAGGAAAGAGAACCAAGCTATTGATAGGCTTGCAGTAGTTGGAGCAACTTTTGATGTTGTGGAGAGTATCAAAAGAGATAAAATGCAGCCAAACATCCATGTGATTGTGAGGCCATCAGTGCTAGACAATAATGCAAGTTGGCAAGTGTTTGAGAGTGACCAACAAATCATCAATTTCTTGCAAGAGGAAGCTGAGTTCTCAGCCAAAAATCAAGAAAAGTTGGAACAACAATACGGTGATCAAGTGGTATAGCTGAGAACCAACAAACTACCAAAAGGACTTGTGACTTTAGAGTCTATCTTCAATCCTAATGATCAATTTAGGAAGGAGAAATCAAACATCCAAGTCAAGGGAGAGGATTCAGAGCCCATCTCAGTTGGAGAAGGCAAGTCACTTCAAATTGGTAAAGTGGAAACCGAGCAAGAAAGGTATGAATTCATGCAACTTTGCCAAGAGTTCTGGATGTATTTGTTTGGAGCTATGAAGACTTGAGAGGTTTCAATCCCAAGCTAGCTCAACACATAATTGAACTAGATCCAAGTGCTAAGCCCATCAGGAAAAAACAGAGACCGGTCAATCCACACATTGAGCCTCTCATGAAGAAGGAATTGAATAAGTTAATAGAGGCAAGTATCATATTCCCCATCAAGCATTCAAGTTGGGTTGCAAACTTGGTTCTAGTTAGAAAGAAGAGTGGAGAAATCAGGTTGTGTGTAGACTTTAGAGATTTGAATAGAGCATCCCTCAAGGATCACTACCCACTTCCTTCTATGGAGCAGATTTTGTAAGTTGCTGGCTCTGAGAGGTTTTCATTGCTAGATGGTTATTCAGGGTATAATCAGATCATGGTAAAGGAATATGATCAGTTCAAAACAACCTTCACCACCAAATGGGGAACCTATGCATATAGAAAAATGCCATTTGGGTTGTCTAATGCCGGAGCTACTTTCCAAAGGGCAATGGATATGGCATTCAAGGGATTGATCAACAAAATAGTGTTGATATACCTAGATGATATTACTATATTTTCTAAAAGTGCAAAGTGAGACCATCTCTTTCATTTGAGACAAGTGTTCCAAAGATGTAGAAGATTTGGGGTATCCTTGAATCCCAAAATGCATTTTCCTAGCTCATGAAGGCAAACTCATAAGCCACATTATTTCCAAAGAGGGGTTAGCAATTCATCCGAGAGAGGGTTAAAGTAATAAGAGAACTACCATTGCCAAGGCATAATAAGGGTCTTCAAATTTTCTTGGGAAGAATCAATTTTGTTCGAAGGTTTGTTCCAAACTTTGCAGCCCTTGTCAAGCTAATAACTATGATGTTGATGAAAAGTGTGGCATTCAAATGGACGGTGAAGGTAAGACAAGTTTTGAGGCAATCAAAGAAACTATCTCATGGGATCCAACTCTCATTAACTTGATTTCTCCAAAGACTTCATCCTTTATGCATTTTGCGGTGATGATACAATTTCAACAATTTTAGTACAACATGAAGCGAATAAAATGCGAGAGCGGCTAATTTCCTTCTTTAGCCAAAGCTTGGAGGACTATGAAGTAAGGTATTCCTTCATTGAGAAGCATGTTCTTTGTGGTGCTAATGTTCTTGATGTTCAAACAACAAGGTTCATTGCTGGTTTCTCATGTGGGAGTTAAAGACTTCCTCCTCAACAAAGATCTAAATAAAAAACATGCGGGGGATTACCCGTGTCATGGAGTATGACATTGAGATCAAATTCACCAAGCTTGTCCGAGGAAAGGGATTTTGTGAGCATTGGCCTTGAGTCAACCAATTGAAGTAAGCAAATAGAAGAATGTTGTTTTGGTGATGCAAGATAACCAAGAACAAAGAGATGTTCAAGAACAAAATGGTGGTGTGCTCACTCCCTTACGGACCCAAGACATAATGTGTTTCTTACAAACAAGCCTATGCCCTCCGAGAGATGAACAAGGCCAAAAGAGGACACTTCAGATTGCAGGTTATTCCGTATGCACTTGTTGATGGTGTCTTGTTCAAAAAATATATCAATGGAGTGTTGTTGAGATGTATTGGGACAAATCAGATTGAGAAAATGTTAGAAGAGTTTCATGATAGATCAGTTGGGGGTCATTTTGCTCCAAGAGTGACAACTCTCAAGATCATGAAGGCTGGTTATTATTGGCCCAAAGTGTTTAGTGATTGTTATGCATGGATCAAGAGGTGCAAGAATTGTGCATTCTTCACAGGAAAAGAGAGGTTAGCAGCACTTCCATTGCACCCAATCTCAGTTGACCACCATTCATGCAATGGGGTTTGGACTTCATTGGAGTCATTAATCCAAACTCAAGCCAAGGGCACAAATGGATTCTAACAACAACAGACTACTTCACCAAATGGATTGAGGTAGTGGCACTCAAAGAGGAAAATGAATCTAGCATTCTAGACTTCTATGAGGGGATAACAACCAGATTTGGTATACCTACCACTATAATATCAGATAATGCGTTGGCATTCATAGGATCAAAGGTAGCTGAATGGGCTATTAGAAATGGGATCTATTTGAGCACTTCATCAAATTATTACCCTCAAGGTAATGACCAAGCTGAGTCCACAAACAAGAATCTATTAAGGATCATCAAGAGGACTCTTGATGAAAATCAAAGGACTTGGCACACTAAGCTCAAATCAGCTCTATGGGTTAATAGGATAACTCCCAAGAGATCCACAAGGAACTCTCCATTCAGACTTGTTTATGGGAAAGAGGCAGTCTTGCCTATATCACTTGAGTTGCCAACATTGGAACTCATGAAGCAATTGGAATTGTTGGAGTGTGAGCCCATGGAGGTTAGATATGCAGAATTGATGGAACTCCAAGAAATCAGAGAGCATGTAGCCCAAACAATGGAAAAAGACCAAGCATTGATCAAGAGAAGCTTTGATAGGAAAGCTAAGGCTAGAACTTTCCAAGTTGGAGATTTAGTGTTGAAACAGATGTAGACCGAGAAAAGCCGGAAGGAATTCAAAATTTGATGCCATTTGGAGTGGCCCCTATATGGTCACAAAATGCAAAAACAATAATGCCTTCTAATTGTCTACATTGGATGGTGAGGAACTGCAAATTCCAGTTAATGGAATCCATCTAAAGCATTGCTACTAGAAGGGAAACTTCTCACCTTGTACATATTAGCTTATATTTTTTCATTCCTCCAAGTGCTTATGCACATTGTTTTGTTGTAGCTTAGGTTTACATTTCCCTAAGTGCTTTGGCATTGCTTTTGTTGCCCTAAGGATGCATCTTTTACAGATCATGTTCCAGGTCAAAGTAATTTTCTACTCTCACAATCTTCATCTTAGAGATTTTCTAATGAATTAAGAGTAACAAGCAGTTGAGTTCATGACTCCATGCCCAATGGATTGCTTCAGGAAGCTGGTCACTTCATCTAGCAGGCAAATGACCCCTCTGAGTTGCCAAAATTGTTATCCAAAATAAGGCCATGCTTGTTTTGGCTAACTTGCCTTAATTCTTCCTTCCTTCTGCTGCAAGATGATATTTTCCACTTTAAAGCACTCAAAAGTTCCTAGATAAGGCTTCATCAGATAGGATTTTTATTCCCTTTCCAGAAAGGTAAAGAAGTCCTCCTAACTCCTTGTATTTTTTGAGTTATGGCTCGACGGAGTTTACTAGTGAAAATTTTCCCTAGGCGGGTCCGCGGAGCTAAGGAAGAAATTTTTCCAAAGGAGATTGTGGGTCGGTGGAAAGCGAAGACTTTTGATACTTAGTATTTTTGGCTAAGAGGGCACAAAGGTAATTTTCGGCCCGTGAGCCCACAAAGGCGCAAAGGAAGAAAATTTGCCTAAGGTCCGAGGAGGACACGTGGCCGCATATTAAGCAAAGCGAGAAGGTGGAGGATCGGAGGGAATTTGGAACTTAACCCTTTTTCATTCCAAAGGGAAAAATTCACAAGGTGACCCGCACTTCTGCCAGAGACCAAAATTCAAAGTCAAAGTAGGAAGCGGGGTTGCGGGTGCGGGAGGTATTTTAAACTTTAACGTTTTTGTGCTTTTAGCACAAAAGTGATCTTTGGACCCGCATGAAGCCCTTTTAACACCACGTGGCACTTTTCCCTTGCGGGGCACATTAAATGATAAAATTTTCCTCCATAATTTCTATTTCATTAATGTATGTATTAGGAATAGGATGTTGTTAAGTGTAATTAGTAGTAGCGTCTGATAGAAGATAACGGCGCGTCAGACGGTGCCACCAATAATGTGGAGTACGGTAACAATCAAAGTACAATAGGAATGTTGTAAAAAGTAAATATTTGTCGTAAGTGGTCCGGTAATGTTAAAATGTCAAAGTTTGGGTAATTAGAGAAGTAGGGTCTACATGATTAGGAATTAGAAATATTATATTGGTAATAAAGACAAGGAGTGAGGTCATAAATATTTTGTGTATTTTATTTGTAAAAAGTCTAAAAATGTGGAACCCATGTAAAATGATAAGGTTTATCTTATCTTAAGAGATAAGCCTACATGTACAGATAAGAGTTAATGTATGGAATATGATTCGTCATAGTGGATTTCTTATCCTATCTTAGAGATAGGATGGATAAGCTGGAAGTTCTATAAATAGAGAGGCCACCCCCCTCATTTAGCATAGAAAGAAGTAGTGAGAAATATTGTAGGAAGTGTGCAAAGGAAGCCATCAGTTAAAGGTGTGTTGAAGAAGCCATCAAGAGGTGTAATTGTAAAGTTTCTCCCATAGTCTTGTTGAAGTACCTCATGGGTGAGATTGTAACAATTTCATGTTAATATTATAATTTACTTTGATATTTCAGATTTGTCATCATTCCGTCTTATCATAGTTAATGGTATTTTGTGTTATGTTGTTGTTTTGTTTCAGATTACATCCACCAAACTAAAGGCGTGCATTAGTAAATAATCATAAGACGAGGAGTTCCCGATGAAGAATTATCATAGTCGGATTGGTGATGACATTTTGGTTCCGCTTGGGACCATTCCTCGTTAGTGGATTTTACGGAGAGATATTCCCACTTAGTCAAAAATCAATTAGAGGGTAACCTTGTTTTTCTTGTGCATAGTAGTTACCATGGTAAAGTCATTTTTGCCATGAATAGTAGTTACCATGGTAAAGTCATTTTCTTTGGAATAGTATTTACCGCAATAAAGTCACTTTTTACCGTGAATAGTATTTACGCATGATAACTTCACTTTTTAAGTGAATAGTATTTACCGCATGATAACTTCACTTTTACCGTGAATAGTGTTTACCACAAGTAAAAGTCGAGTTTTTACCATGATAAGTCAAGTTTTACCATAGTTTACCGTGGTCATTTCTATTTTTTGTAGAAAGGTGTAAAGTCACTTTCTAGTATAGTGATTCCAATTATTTGTACACATAAGTCTTGTCGATTGTACTTGTGAGTTGGTATTTCACGGTGGTTACTTTTGAAAATGGGAAAGATTCCTATTTTTTCAGCTCAATCTAATGAAGATGCTTCTTCTTTCATTCAAGAGTTTAAGCGATTTTGTATTTGTAATGGCCTTATAAGAGGGAACAATGGACTAAATTTTTCCTACCTTTTTGGATGGTTCCGCACTTAGGTGGTTTGAAATACTAGGTGATAATGTGAAAAATTCATGGGATTTATTAACTGAAAGTTTTCTTGAAGAATTTGGTGAACAACAGAAATATGCAGATCTCATGATCGAGATCACAAAGCTAACCCAAGGAGAGAAGGAGAAGATAAGGGATTATCATGCTCGTGTTCTAGAGCTAAGGAGGAAGCTCGATGCCCAGATCCGGAAGGAAGGATTAGCGGATGGGTTGATGAATGGCGTGGATAATCTCCTATGTAAGCACTTCATTCTTGGGATGAAGCCAGAGATCAGACAACGAGTGAAGTATGACCGCCCAGCTACCATTGAACAAGCAAAGGAGATTGCAAGAAGGCAAGAAGAAAGCATGGAAGAGGAGCCCAAAGAAATTGTTGCTAAAGTAGAGCCTACACCAGCACCTTTGGTCCAGAGTCCACAACCACTCCCGGTGAGCACAAATATTTCTCATAGTACATCTACTGAGTATGAAGATCTGCTTAGGAAGATGGGCCAGTTAACTTAATATTCTTTGAGAAAGGAATTTAGTTCTCAAGGAGGAGATAGAGGTCCAAAAAGAAATATTTTTGAAGTTGTTTGTTATGGTTATTATAAAAAGGGTCATTATAAGTATAATTGTCCGGATAGAGCTTCTACATACAGTACAAGAGATAATGATAAAGGAAAAGCACTGTGAATTCTCTTGATGTAGTAGATAAGAGTAGAAATAATGAAATAGATGTGTTCGTAACAAAAAAAAGAAAGAAAGAAAAAGATAATCAAGATGGAACCGATCCTAAGAAGATGAAAGGAGAAACTAGTAAGAAACATAGGAGAAGAAAGTTGGGTGTGCAAGATTTTCTCGATTTCACGGGGGCAAGGACCATACTCCATCTTGGAAGATCTCACAAAAGGCTGCAAATATTACATATGGTCAACTCTTGGCTATGTCTTCTGAGAAGAGGCGGGAGTTGCGAGGTGGACTCAATGCTCGAAGAAGGAAGGAGGTTGAGGTCCCTGTTTTGGAGGCAGAGGTAGATCCCTATGCTCCACAAGCTGAGGTATTATGTAATGGTATTTCAATTCATGATGTCTTAGTTGATGGAGGTGTTGCAGTTAATGTAATGACCGAGTCTGTAATGAATATGTTGGGTTTAAAAATTGATCGCCCTTCAACACTTATGTTAAGGTCATTAAATAAAGGAAAAACTAAACCAGAAGGTGTAGTTTCAAATGTGGCAATATCTGTTATGGGTGTTGTATGTGTGGTAGACTTTCAGGTGATGAAAAATGGTACTGTTGCGTACCCAATGTTGCTGGGAAGACCATGGCTAAGGAGAGTTCATGCAAGAAACTACTGGAATGAAGGTTTCATGACACTTGGACGTGGTAGAGAGAGGGTGAAGATAAATGTGATCCCTCGACATCATAAGGCAGAACCTGTGGATTCAAGTGATGAAACTAATGATTGGACATCCTCTGATTACTCTAGTACCAGTGAAGTGGACACTGAAGATGAAGAAAGCGAGGTGGATGTTTCAGTCATGGATATCCTTCCAGTCACACCAACTCATGACCCCATAAAATTATCTGAAGAAGAAGTTGATGATCGTCTCCAACAAATAAATATTGGTGATGCTGTGATGGAGAGTGAGAAGGAATCCTACCTCCAGCTCTTTCGAAGGTACATACACCTATTCACTTTTGATTACAAGGAACTCCGTCAAGTAAGTTGGGTAGAACATTGTATTGAGCTGGTAGATGGTGCTAAGCCCATAAAGCAAATGCCATATAGAATGAATCCTAATTTTCCCATGTAAAGAAGAAATAGATAAGTTGCTTGATGCGGGATTCATATTTGTTGTGGAGAATTCGAATGGGTTTCTCCCATTGTGATCTCAATAAAAAATGGTAAGCTACGCATTTGTGTTGATTACAGGAAGCTCAATAAGGCAACAAAGAAGGATCATTACCCTCTTCCATTTTCAGATCAGATCTTGGACGAAGTAGCTGGCCAGGAGTGCTATAGTTTTGCTGATGGATATAGCGGCTACAACCAAGTTCGTATAACAGAGAAAGATCAGCAAGACCACGTTCACCACTCCTTGGGAATGTTTGCTTATAGAGTTATGCCTTTTGGGTTGTGTAATGCTCCAACAACATTCCAGCGTTTGATGAATAGGGTGTTCGAACCCTACATTGGGACCTTCATCAGAGTATTTCTGGATGATTTTTACATCTATGGGAGCAAGTTGGACCACCTACACCAGATGGAGACAAAGCATTTCAAAGGTTAGATGAAGCACAAGCCTCACTAAACCCTACAAAGTGTGTCTTTGGATGTTCTAAAGGTGTTTTGTTAGGGCATGTTGTATCCAGAGATGGTATTGGTACTGATCCTGATAAAGTTTCAAAAATCAAAGATTTACCATTTCCTATGAATAGAAGTAAGTTGAGATCATTTTTAGGCCATGTGGGTTACTATAGAAGGTTCATCAAGAATTTCTCAAAGATTGCACAGCCACTAACCCAGTTCTTGAAGAAGGATGTTGCTTATGAACCAGGAAACAAGGCGCATGAAGCTTTTGGACAACTGAAGGAAGCCCTGGTGTCTTCACCTGTTTTGAAGAATCCAGATTGGAGCAAGCCATTCATTGTGTACACTGATGCCTCAGATGCAACACTAGGTAGTACTTTGAGCCAAAAGGATGAAAATGGGAATGAACATCCAATTTACTTTGGGAGCAGACAAATGAGCAGTGCTGAGGTAAACTATACTGTAACTGAAAAAGAGGCTCTGGCTATCATTTTTGCTGTAAAGAAGTTTAGAAATTACTTGCTAAGGCAGAAATTTATAGTTGTAACGGATCATCAGGCTCTGAAATATATTGTCAATAAGCCTAACCCATCAGGGAGGATAGCAAGATGGATAATTTTGCTACAAGAATTTGAATTTGATATTATAGATAGGCCAGGAAAGAAGCATGTCAATGCAGATGCACTCTCTCGAGCCTATGATGGTTTAGGATCATCTTGTGATGATGATGATTTTCCCGATGCAACATTGTTCTCCCTTGACACAATCCCTAGTGAATACATAGATATTTGGAATTATCTGAATGAATTCAAGTTTCCTGATGGTGCCAATGCAAAGACTAAGAGAAATATTACTCAAGTCAGTCGTCCATATTCTATTCTACATGCCCTCTATGCCATGGAATCTTCAAATTTGATTTTTTGGTAAAGTTAGGTGGGAGAAAATTGAGAAAATGTCTCTGGCACGGGAAAAAATGTAGAACCGACCCCCAACCACCAAAAATTGATGAAGTATGACATCTGTTTCTTCCCAAGCATGGCCGAATGCATCAAAAAGTGGATTTTCAGAGGTTCCCTTGTCACTTTAATGGATGTTGTTGGTTGGTTGGTGCAAAAAAATGGATTTCCGCATTCCTCTCTCCTATGTTCTATTTTTTCATCAATTAAAAGCCAGTTTTGGCTCATTTTGTAAATGTTGGACGTCCTTGCTCTTGCAAGCTCTTCTTTTCTCCTTAACAGGTGGATTTTAAGGAGTTTCAGACCTCTCATGAAGACTACAACACATTTTTGCCTCTCTGCCAATGTAATGCATTGTATCAAACTTGGGAATGATAATGCATGTTCTGTGAATGATTTTCCAATCCTCTCATGCATTTATTATTGTCTTCTGATATTTCATTATATTTTAGCAATATGTGCATGTTTTGATGCTACATCTCCATGATCTGTGTCTATTTTTCAAAACAAGAAGTTCAACACTCCTTTGGTGTATCACCATTCTATTTTTGCTCAGTTTTGTTTCCCATTTCCACACTTCTCCTTAACCCTGTCTCCTTGGTAGTTTTAGAGTAGGAATTTTGAATCGAACCTCTGCAAAATTGCATTCATACACCTAAATAGAGGAGTAGGAACTAGCCTCATTACTGGAGAGTTTTCCAATTTGTAAGGTCCCACACTTAGGGAAAACTCCATGTTGTGCATTCACATCAAGTTGACCATTTCCCAAAGCAGATCTCGAAGGTCGATTTGGGGATCTTTGTGAATTTATAGTAAGAGTAACTTTTGCTATAAACCTTGGTGAGATTGTGAAAGATATGCTTTGAACACAAACATGTCATTTATTTCAGAGCTAGCAACTCCGAGAGCTCATATCTTCATCATACCCATTAAATTTTTAAAAAATTTAATAGCCATGCTTTATCTAACAACATCACAATGACCTCATTTGAGATATCGGCAAATAAAATAGTTTGGTTATGACTAAATCACCCCCCAATTTACTGTTATAACCCTTCTTTCTTTCCTCACATATTTTTTTCTCAAAACACAGGATCCACAACAGACCAATTTTTAATTGGGTCTCGATTTCCAAGGAATCGATAAATGGAAGATTTGCTCTATGATTCCAATCATTAGAATAATGAGAGGTGTTATTTGGCACGAGTAGAGCATGTACATCCATTATTTCTAAAAGCCATCTTTTCAACATCACAAACCCTAGTTGTCATCATGATAATGGCATAGATTTGGGATTAGAGTCTCCATTAATGATTCTAATAGTTTGTTCATCCAAACTAGCGATATTTTCAACCACATTAAAATCCTTTGCATTCACTCCCTTATTTGCAAAGTTGTCACCAAACTATTTCCTTCACGATATATATGTTGAAAAGATATAGAAGTGAAGGAGGTAATTCTACTTTTGGTGCTCTTTATAAAATCTTCTATAGTTAAAGATACAATTTTTTTGCCCAACATACAAGAGATTATATTCAAAGAATCACCTTCAACAATCAAGAGATTTAAAATTCTCTCTTCCACAAGCTTAACTCCCCAAAACATCACCGCCACCTCAACCACATGATTAGTTTGTATACCCAAATTAAAGAAGTAGGCAAGAACATGATTAGTTTGTATACCCAAAATTTAGCTTTATATAACCTTTCGAAGGGCTAATCCATCTAATTCCTTCTCTTGGATTACTTTTTCTTAACTTTTTAGCACATGTTATATTCCAATTACTAAAGATATGTTTTTCTCTTTCCATTATTTCCACTTCCTTATTTTTAAGGATTGAGAAATTATTTTTAACAACTTGTATACATCTTTTGGAGATAATCTTGTGAGGAAGTATCTTCCCTTTGAAAATACTCCTATTCCTTTCTTTCCAAACCTCCCACCATAGATGTCCAAGGCTCATAATCCAAAGATTCTTTAGACCCTTACTTTTGAAAGGACAACTCCATTGGGTCTGGCGGTTTGTCCTCGTTTGAGCTAACCCAACTAATTAGAAATAAGGCAAGGATAGAGGATGTAATTTGGAGAGAGAAGGATTAGTCCATAAACATATGGTTGACCGTCTCTATATTCTTTTCACATAAAACACATATGTTAACCATATGAAATCCTCTTTTTGTTAGTGTAGGTTATTATTTATCCTTTTATTTATTTATTAGGATAATTCTTACACTTGTGTTAGCCCTACACTTGTTGGGTTAGCTTGCTTAGGTGTACTAGTTGTGTGGAGTTAGCTTACTAGTTGTGTTGAGTTAGCTTCTCAGTTATGTGGAGTTAGCTTACTAGTCTTTTAGAGTTAACTTAACTACCAGTATCAGTTAGTGGGAGTTCTTCACCACTGATTTAGGTAGTAGTTACACTTCCCTCCTCCTATATGTACATCTTTCTTATTGAGTAATTCAAGTCATTTTATTGTAATGTATTGAGCATTATGGATTATGATGGATTTCCATATATGGTATTTTAGCTCTTTTGTTTTACAAATCTAATGTGGTGTGCTATTATCATCTAAGATCGTGGCTTGGAAATTTTTATTATCGTCCCTTTCACTTTTAGTAAGATTATCAACAATTAAAATCTTATTAATCACAATGAGCCAATTGAAATGTTAACATTTGGGATGATATTTTTATTCCATATTTTGATAGCTAAAAAATCTTCCTCACTAACTTCTCCTTAAAAAAATTGAGCATAGGCTAATTTGAGTGAGATAATACCATTTTCTTTTTGTACCAAACCACTTTGTCTTGTTCCTTTTGTTGTAGTGCAACTGATTATGAAGAAAGTCAGTGAAACTTTCCATTTTCCCTTTAAGATCATGTCTGTCTAGCTCCATATGTTTCCAAATCTGAAAAATCCCTTCTTCCCTCATGTAGTTCATCACCTTTGTCCCATATTTTGCTTCCAGCAACTTAGATATTAGTGGAAATTTATCCTCTAACTTGAAATTGCCAACCCACTTGTCTTTCCAAAATAAAATTTTAGTGTCATCTCCTATTTTCCATCTGCATCCTTTTTCAATTGTTTCCTTAGCCCATTTATTACCTTCTAAATACTTGACCTATTGAAAGAAGCTAGTTTGAAAATCCATCTCTCATCATTAGCATCCTCCCAATATTTCTTTTTTAGGATCTTTGTCCAAACACCTTCTTCGCTAATTAGCCTCATCCAATTTTGGCTAATAAATATTTTTTCATTTTAATCCAATCTCTAAGGCCTAAACCACCCATCTTCTTTGGTTTGCACACTCTTTCCAAGCGACCGGTGGGACACAATATTTACTTTATGTGTCGCTCTAAAGAAAATGTTTTTGAATACTTTCAAGTTTTTCAACAACTTTCAAAGGGAGTTGATAAAGAGACATCACATATACCGGTAGGCTTTTAAGGAGCTCCTAAAAAGAGTAACTTTTCTTGCTTGAGATAGAAGGTTATCTTTCCACCAAGCCAATTTTTGTTCAAACCTTTCGATAAGAAATTTCCATTTCCCACTAAGAGGTCTCTTCTCCCCTGATGGCATACCTAAGTAGAAGGAGGGAAGAGGTTTAATATCACATCTAAGAACTTTTGCAATTTTCTTGCTCATACTGTCCGTAGTATTTAGAAAATAAATGGAAATTTTTCTATAATTGACAAGTTGTTTAGAGACCTCCATATAGTCATCAAACACCATTTTAAAAGACTTTGCTTCCAGGACCGAGGCTTCACCCACCAATATAGTGTCATCTACAAAATGTTGATGTGAGACATTTTCCACTCCCCTAGCAGGAGATATACCTTTATCATTCCTTTACTAGCTTCATCATTTAATCTCCTACTAAGAGCTTCAACCATTAAAATAAAAAGAAAATGGGAAAGTGGATCCCCTTGCCTCAAACCTTGTGTACTTGGGAAGAAACCACAGGGGGACCCATTAACGAAAGTAGAGAACCAAACACTTGAAATACATACATTGACCATACTATGAAAGGAATTGTCATATCCAAAATTTCTTAGGATTTTGTTAAGGAAAATCTGAGAAACCCTGTCATATGCCTTAGCCATATCCAATTTAACAATCATAGTTGCCTTTTCGCTAAGTTTAGCCGTGTGGATAGTCTCTTTAATAGTGATGATCCCATCTTGAATTTTTCTTCCCATAACAAAACCCCCTTGTTGTTATGAAATAATGGAGGGAAGGAGCAATTGTAATCGAGAGAGCAAGAATCTTTGTACAGATTTTATAAGTTGTATTGCACAAACTTATAGGATGAAAGTATTTGAATTCCATAGCATTTCCACATTTCGGGACAAGGGCCAAGAAAGTGCAGTTCATATCCTTAAGCATTTTCTTATGGTTGAAAAATTCTTCCACCTCCAGTAGTCATCCTTTTTAACTATATCCAAAAATGCTTGAAAAACAAAACCGAAAACCATCAGTCCGAGGCCTTATCTAGGTTGAGATGTTTATTGTAAATTCAACCTCTTCCATTGATGGAGTCACAGAGAGCATTTTTTTATCTTCCTCAGACACCAGTGCTGGAATGAAATTAAGAAAATCATTTTCCTTTCCCAAATTAGGACTACTTTGATTGGTTAACAGATTTTTGAAAAAGGAAATGGCTTCCTCTTTTATCTCATCCCTTTCTTCCAAAAATTTCCCTCCTAATTATTTGTTTTATCATTTCTATTAAAGCTTCTTCTCTTGAGATTGGTCAAGTGGAAGAATCTTGTGTTTTTGTCACCCTCTTTGAGCCATGTTATTCTTGATTTTTGCCTCCAAAAAGTCTCTTCCTTAGCTAAGATATCATGATATTCTAAGAGAAGGAGCCTTTCTTTTTCATAGTCCTCCATTTCATATTTTGAATCACTCCTTTCGCTCTTCATCTGCATATTAAGGATATCCGTTTTCAATTCAGATTTCTTCTGGAAAATGTTCCCAAAACTCTTTTTATTCCATTTTTAAGATTCATTTTTACATGCTGCAACTTTTTGGATAATCTAAACATAACAGTTCCTTGAACATTTAATCTCCACCATTCCTTAATGATATCTTGAAGCTCCTCACTTTAAAGCCACATTTTTTCAAACCTAAAAGGTATTTTCCTTCTTATGGGGTCCTTAACCATCAAGAGAATGGAATTGTGATCTAATCCGATCCTTGGGAGAGAGAAGAGAGAAATATCCTTCTTGAGCCATTCTTTTGATGTCAAGACCCTATCTAATCTCACTTGAATAAGTTGGGATCCAACTCTTGTCTGTTTGACCATGTGAATTTGATGCCCTTAATATCAATATCCAAAAGGTTAGAGTTACAGAGAAAATCATTGAAATCCTCCATCCCAACTATATACTCCATAGATCCCCCTTTTTTTTTTAGATGGAGAAGTTGGGTATTGAAATCACCAACCACTAACCAATCTGAACCAGAAATGATATTTTTGAAATTTATGAGATGTTGCCATAATTTTTTCCTTTGCTTATGTAAGGCAAGGGCATAAATGTTAGAAATAAACCATATTCTACCACTTCCCAGATTCCTCAATTTGACCACAATATGATTACCTCTTTCAAGTAAGAGGGCGCCTTCGAAAGTGGTCGAATTTCAAACAATGGCTATCCCTCCTGAGGCACCATTAGAGCTAACAACAAAAGCCTCCGAATTTCTCCAAAAAAACTTGCAGGAAATAAGGAAACTCTCTTCCTTTATTTTTGTTTCTTGAACTGCTAATACATATAGATTTTGACTTTCTACCAACTCTCTTAAGATCCTCCACTTTGTCAGGTTGTTAAGCCCTCTTCCATTCCAGGAGATGCAATTTAGTTTTTGAGATTGAATTTGTTTTTCCTAAAGACCTTTTGATCCAAATAGGTTTGTTTCCTTGAATCTATATCCTTCTGTGTATTCCTTTTCCTTGATTCAATTTTATTAGGTCTACTTGGTTTTTTGTTAGGAGTCTCAATGTTTATTGGGTTCTCACCTCTTGAATCTTCCCCTTTACCGTGTTTTGAGGGTGTCCACTTGGAAGAATCCCCTTTGTCAATGGTGAAACCATTTTCCTTTCCTCTTTATTTTCTTCTAAATCCTTTTGGAAAATTTGTTAAACCTTCAATATTTCTTTAGATGTTATATTTATCATGTCTCAATAGTTTTATTTCCTATTAGGCTATCAAATTTGGTAAAACTTTGTTCTTGTCACCCGAGATTTGGATTTTCTCCACAACCGGTTCCTTTGAAAAAATCTTTTCATATTCTAATTCATCTTTGTTTCTATTCTCCGTGAGGGAATCCCCATCTGCCTTACTATTAGAGATTTGGAGAACCTCTTTATTTGGAGAGAAAAACTCCATTTTCTTAGTAGACAATGGGTCTTTTTCTAGCCGCTCCTTCTTTTTTCCACTAATATTTGAGTCTAACATTAAGAGAGATTTGTTTCTCTTTTTATCAACCACAAGTGTGAATCCATCTTCATCCTTTTCCTGAGGTTTTTTAGGAGGTGTTTGCATGACTTCCTCTCTACTAGTGATACGAAGAGGCCTCTACCCCTCTGTATGGTTCTTGAAAAAAACCTTACGGTGATCTGCCGCACTCTGCATTATTCCTTTCCCTTTATCTTCCTTTCCTTCATTTGGATTTACTACAGAATACACCTGAGATATCTTGAACTTGAAATTTTGAGTTAAATGTCCCCATCCATTGCATTTGGCACATTTTGTCAGGCTACTTTCCATTTCAATTTTTTGCTCCCAGATCCCAAGTCTAAACTTTGACTTGATGTTGTTAGGGGTGTCAGTTCCCACAATAGTATATATGTAGACTCTAGCACACAATAATATGGTCATATTGAGAGTAACATTGGCTATGAAACCAGAGAACCTAAAACATTTACTATTCCTTTAATGATGTCCTTATGCCAAAACTCTAAAGGAAAATTAGGTAAACGAACCCAAATAGGGAATTGATTCAAATTTTCTTTCGCCGAGTTAAAATTTGGTTCCCATTTCCTTAGGTACCATCCTGATTTCCCCCAAAACCAGGGACCATCCTCCAAAACCCTTAACATGTCTTCCTGAATAATAAAGTTAAAGAGAAAGAAACCATTTGGTAAAGTGCTTACCTCCAAGTGTCCTTTCGGGTTCCATTTAAGTTTTTCCCATCTTCTTACTACATCGATATTGGGTCTTCCTCCAACCATCTTTCCCACCAATGCTTTGTCCAAGTTTTTGTGGTACTATTTAAAATAGAATCAGGAATCTCTAGGACACATCCCGAAGCCTCCCTAATCACCTAATTTTTTTGGGTCTTTCAATACGGAACCATTCCTCACCACGCCTGACCAAGAATCAAATTCCTTGTTTTCTATCCCTTTCTCCCCGTCAATAGTTTTTCCTTGTCCCATGTTGTCTCCTACTATAGCATCAAAACCTGTGGATCGGTAGGATCCCCTTCCGTTAGTTTCTGCTCGTCTTTTTCAAACTCTCCTCCTCTCGTTCACTAGTTGCTCCTCCTCCTTTGCTCGGTCACTCCATCTTCATAAGCTAATCAATGGGAACATCATAATCACAAATTATCATAACATAAGTGCATGCCATTTCCACCATGACCCATGAAGGGTGGATCAACATGCAATTGGTAAAGGTGTAAAAATCGGGGTATGCTCCTCCCGAGGTTAGTTTTAGATTTGAAAAAGCATCCAATATCTTAAGGAAGGTGACTATAATAAAATATAAGCATATTAGACACACTACCCTCTTGTAAAATGAAGAAAACAACGTCTCTTGGATGGTAGAAAGAGAGAGAGGAATTTCACTAGGACACAATTAGAGAGCATTGAGGTAATGGAAGATCATATCTCAATGGTGAGCTCAATTAATATGATGAAAAAGGATTTGGTTGAAAATATGCAAGAATAACTTGATCAATCTCAAGCCAAACTCAAAACACCTCCTACTATTTTTGTGGAAATTCAAAAAGTTCTAAGAGAGATATTCAAATTGTTTAACAATGTTGATTCTAAGGTTCAAGGAAGAAATATTTACAAAGTAATGCACAATATCTCCTTTCACAAATCATAAATTTTGAGAATCAATTAACCATTGTTGAATTTATCTATGAGAAACTTGCTTTCCAATGTGCTAGTAATGACCCCTGGAGGAGGTAATAGATTGTGTATAGTTGTTGGGTAAGTAAAAATAAAGCATACAAAGCTACCAAAGAATTCATTGACTCTCTCTATAGGGCGGTAGATTTGTTTACACCAAGAATAATTTCTCTATTCACAAGTGTAGGGTTGTCACCAATTTACAAACAAGATAAATCCATTTATTCGCTAGAAGAATTTGGAACCATGTTGTAAAAGGCTTTAAATAACTTTAATATATGATTGGAAGTAATAGAAAAACATGGGAATGAAGTTTTCCTTGATTTTTGGTTGAATTTTCTAATAGAATAGAATGATCCAATCATGTCAATAAATTCATAAATATAACATTGGCTTAATACATTAAAGTGATTAACTTAGCATGCCTAAAAGTTGGGCAGCCCATAATTGACACAAAATGCATTGAGAGTGACTGTAAGATTTTCATGATTGTTAAATAGAGAGGGAAATAACTGGTAGATTAGTTAGATGTGTTCTTTATTTATATTTGGATGTACTTGTGCTCACAGTGGTCACATTTGAGTTTGGAAGCCATGCAACAAGTTGTTATTTTGAGCTCTAACTTGGGCCCTATTTTAAGACCTTAAAATTGTATCTAAGTGTTCTAAGATTAGTCTACTGAGACTTTATTTTTTTGTAATGTGTAGTTAGTTGATTTATCTATAATTAGTCCGCATGTAGGCCTAGTGTGGTTGTATCCCACTATTGGGGGTTATAAATATTTTTAAAAACCCTTAATTAATTAGATTTGATTTTACAAACGCGAACAAGAAGTCATTGTGTTCACTTGTGGAGCTATGTATTGTATCTTCTCATTTATTTAGATAAATGTCAAATTTTGGTTTTACTTAAGAGCTAACAATAAACTTGTGGTTAATTAATGAATACAAATTGAGTGAATGTTGATTTTGTATAATTCGGGAAAGCAATTTGATCTCATTTTATGTATGAATAACTAGACATGCTTAGATAGTTTGTGAAACATTACAAGAGTTCAAAGTTAAAGGGTTATCTTAAATTCATTTAATTATAATTTATGAAGTAGATTAGATTGGACAAATAGTCATTTAAGTCATTCTTGTGGTTTAGAAATTGTACATAACTATCTTAAGTTATGTTTATATTTTAATCTTATGGATTCTAGAAGAATATTTACTCCCTTAGACTCTCGCCCAAGATTTGTGAGAAATTGATTTTCATGCTAGGTTCTCTAAGTTTTGTTTTCCGTCGTATCAAGTTTATTATGTTTGTTGAAAGTTGTTTTAATACATGACAAAAGTTTAAAGTTCTTTTACGCCCTACCCTTGCCTCTTTTTTAGTTTATTTTTGAATTTTGAATCATTTGGTTCAAGTTAGAACTATTGTGGATGTCCACATGGTAGATTTTAGTGTGGGTTGACTCATCGAAATTTTACTTGTCACCTTGAAATTAATAAAAGGTCACATAGTCCCCTGTACGCCTAAAAATCAACACATGATTTCGGACGCACTCAACTTCCCGAGTCGCGTGCGAGACATCCAAAATGTGAGAGATTGGATGAATAATTTATGGGTAACTAAAGGATAATCATAGTCTAAGAACAAGTAGCGTGAGTTCCTAATAGCTAGTTTGGAAATAATGGGAAATATACGATATGAATGAGTAGCGTAAATTCCTATGGTTTGGTTGTTTGTGTTGATTTGAATTCTAAACTACGTTGAAACTTCATTTTAAATAAATAAAGGAAGTAAATTTAGTTTGAATAAAATACAAGTGTGTTTAATCTTTTAATTCACTAGATTCATTCCTAATTAATTAAATAAAACAAAGTAAACCATCTATTTTATTTGTCTAAGCAAGAAATGAATTGAAAGAAACTAATTAAACAACTAACATCTTTTTGTATTTTTAAAATTTAAATTAAATAAATAATTAATCTATTCTACAAACATAAGCAATCAATTAAAAATAAGATATTACTACTTTTAATAAAATAAACTAAAATAGAGTATAGCCGAGATATAGCTAATCCTCATTACATATGTTGTTGTCGACAATGTTATTCTAAAATAATGTATCCAAAAGTTATTAATCTAAATAAAATAAAGTAAAATTATTCGGAAAAGCTTATGCCTCAAGTTTTCTAGAAAAGTGAAAAGCTTCTCAGAAGCAATTTCCTATTTTCCGTATGAACTTTACCAGAAGAAGTAAATATAAACTAATTAAAAGAAATAAATGATGTACAAGGATTTCTTCACTTCTTCCTCCAACTAATTTCCTGAGCAGATCCACATGGATAAGCCATGAAGAAGTTATTAAGGGAAGATATAAGAAATAGTTTGAAAAAATACTAGAAATATAATAAATACATTCAGAAGTGATGAAATCTTCCACTTCTACAATTCTACTAGCTTAAAACAATGCATTCTTTCTATTCTAACAAATATAAATTAATTAAAACTTCAAAGAATATAAGTACAACACCAACCTAGTTCCTATTGTATTGGGGTAGCTTTCTTAAGGTGATATGTGCTTGTTGTCTCCTCAGCTTTGTAGCCTCTTCCAAAGTTAAAGTCCAATTGATCCATGAATGTACAAATGTTGGCTACAAACAAAGAAAAATAAGAAGTGGCTATGGATGGCTTGGTGCAAGAAATGAATGAAAGCAAATGGCAGGAAAGAACATAGCAATGAGTTGGTTGTTTGTGTGGTTCTTCCAAAAATTCAGCAACATAACTTTACCTCAAGAATGTGAAATATCCAACCCATCATACGGGTAAAAGTTTGGCTTTTATAAAAATTTGGGAAAGAAGAAGTCAATTACATGTGTCGATCAAGAAGTGACAAATCATCAAAAGGAGAGGTAGTCAACATTCTAAACATAGCCAAATAAGAAGAGAAAATCAATATGATTCCAATGAGTCCAAAAATAGGAAAAATGGTTGAGAAATGAGTGATAAAATCACTCTTGAAATCCAAACACGTGTTGAAAAATGTGTGTTTTAACTCTACCATTCGTACATGTTTAGAGAAGTTTTTCCTTTCCTACTTTAAATTAATGAAGTGAAATAATGAAAACAAAACTGACCTCAGAAGATGGTGGGGTTTATAGATACCCTTGAGGATGAATGTTGATCTTGATGGTTGATTGAAGCTAGCGAGTCCAAATGAATGCACAAGTCCTCCTGTCCTGAAAAGTAATTTGTGCTCAAAGACACTAAATAGAAAGGATTACATAAATGGATAAACAAGTTGCTCTGCAAAGGCCAATTATAGGAACCCAAAGGGACTTTCGTGGAGGATGTTAGCTCACTTTGTAACAATTAAGTTAATTGATAAAGATAGAGATAGAGATAAAGATATGATCGACAAATCTATATGGATAACAAATGAGAAGCTCTAGAACTCCAAGTTGAAAGGTAAATCCATTGCAACTTTGAAGGTGACCCAGTGCAAAGGGTGGATACAATTTGAACACGTTCAAGTAATTATACCGAAGTCCTTTGGAGGAATTCAAACTGATCCTCAATGTCTTCTTCATCAATGACGAACCAGATTGCACATAATGTGAGTTCGTGTAAGATGTTGTATTGTTCCCAAAAGAAAAGGTGTTCGACTATGGGGAGATCATAAATTCTTGTAATCGTATGTGAATGGCTAGGAACTACCATATAACAGAGAGCCATACTTAGAAACAACATATTAAATGCAAAGAGCTTGATAAAAATGATATAAAACTAATAAATTAGTAAAAAGATAAACTTTGATAGGAATCACCGACAATTTAGGTCAATCATTGGTGATTAGGGTGAATTGCTAGCGATTACTGTGAATATTGACAGTTTTTCTAACAACGATAGTTAAAGCTCTAAAATGATGTTTTTGATTACTTTTAATGTTTCTTATGACTTGTAAATGATAAAAAAATATGTAGGAATACCTTTGGATAGATGAGCATCCAAAATATACCTTAAATCTTCAATGGTAATGGTCGAGTCATTGTGTTGTATGGTCACGTTTCTTAGAAGTTGAATGATGAAAATGACCACAAAACTGTTGTAAGTGATGACTGGAGATTGAAATTGGTGTTTGATGATCTATAGATATGACTTGGATTTTTTGAAGTCAAAAACAGGGTGCAGACTTGAGCAAAAGGGGTCCTAGATGGAATATTGAAGATCCCTGAGAGAGAGCGCAAAGGTTCTATTTATAATCGCTAGCGATTCACTTTTTCAAGGAAACTACTTGGAAAGTGGTGGTTGAAACCACTTCTAAACAAAGTTTTTTGGTTTGTGATATGGGTAGATGGTTAAGGGGATGTTGGGGTCAAGGTGTAGAGGTTAGGAAGTAGTAAGGAAATAGGTTTAGATGGTTTTGAAATGGTTAGGGTAGATTTAGAGTGGTTGGGTGGTTTCTAGGAGGGTTAAAATAAGATTTTACAATTGTAGAATAGTATTTCCAGGATGTAGGAGGATATTTACATGGATTAAATATTAAATGATTTTAGACTTAGGATAAGTGGTTCATGGATTAAATAATGTGCTTAGATGGCTTGTTTTGGTTTAATGTTATTGCGGGGATAGTGTGTGTGGTCAGGGAAATTAGCGGTGCTAATTTTAGGTGTCTACATTTGCCCCTTTTTGTCGAGTATTTTGGTGTAGAAAAAGTGTTATTCGATAGGTTGATTTATTTGTATGGGTGATCCCCCTCAAACTGGGGTGAGTGTGAAGTGCAATGCAAGGATCGCCGGTTTAACAAGTTTGTTTTGGATAAGTTTGGTATGTGTTTCGTAGAAAATTGCCCTAAAATGGGGTGTCGAGACAATAGGTGCTACCATGGAATCAAGTGATAGGGGAACCAAGTGGTTCGTTATATATGGACATATGATTTGAAAGGGTATGTTCTGAGGATGTGGAAGTCAAGTGATGGGGGGCTAAAGGGCTCGCATCCCATAGATGTATGACATATCTTGTGTTAAGTTGATCTTGCTACAAATTTTTAATTTTTGAGGATGGGGGTCTCTAAATGAGACATTTTGTCAAAAAATGTGATAAGGTGGTTTTGATTTGAAATTGCGGATTTAGGGTAAAATGGGATGAATCACTAGTGACTTATAACGATCACAGGTGATTTAGGTGAATCATCGGCGATTTAAGGAATCATCGGTGATTCGCGAAATTTTGGGGAGGCTATTAAATCCTTATTTCGAGGATGAATAGTTCATTTGTGTGACTTGATTTGGGAGTTGGAGAGCTTAAATGAGTGATAAAACATGTTTGGAAGCAATAGCATCGAGACATATGAAACCCATGCAAGTAGTGGTAGGCACTTAATTTTGTTATTTTTCTCATTTTTGGCTTTTTTGTCATTAGCAGCCATACGGAGGGTTTATTTTGAAATCGCTGGGATCACCGAACGATTCATGTTAATCATGGTGATTTATCCATTTTTATTTGTGAATAGGGTTTTATTTGTTAGCGGTGACTTGATTGATGAAGTTTTGATGAATATGGATTCTAATTCACGTTTTTCGTTGCGAGTGAAGGCGCGATTGACTATCTGAGACAAGATTCTAGTGATCCTAGTGGAGGTATGGGAGGATATGTCGGATGAGGATTGGAGACATGTGGATTCGAGTGGGGTTTATAGGGATGCGTGATTATAGACACATTCCACGGATGTTAGGATTATTTTGGCGTTGATGGAGAGATGGGATTCACCACTTGTACATTTTAGTTACCCATAGGTGAGATTATTATCACTTTGGAGGATACTCATGGGATTAAAAGGCTAGTAGTCGAGGGGGAATCTATTGTATTGATGAGATAGAGAGAGAGGATGTTATGAGGAGGTTGTATGGGGATGATGCAAAGTATGTGAGACTTGGTGTTTTTACTATCAATATTATATTTTGCAGAGAGATAGGGTTGTACCCGAATGATGATGTTGATGATGGGGATTTCGTGTTTTGCTTTTCCTGATTCTGGAGGGGGTAGATTTCCATGGATGATGATGGGAGTAGTTGCAGAGATGATGGAGCATTGTACTATTTTTTCTTGGGCCCCTACACTACTGGCACAAACATATAGAGAGTTGTGGGCTTGGAGAGTCTACAAGAGATTTGGGATAGATGTTACGTTTTGTTACATTGTTGGGCGTTCAAGCATATTTTTGTGGCTCATCGGCATGGTTTATAATGGGGTGTGGACACGATTAATAGATCTATTGGCTTTATGAGATAACAAGGTGATATAGGACGATCGAGAGAGGGTGTAGAGAGAGGCTCATTACAAAGAGTTCCTTACGGGTTTATAGGTGGGAAATGTATTGTGGAGATCGTATGTTGATTTTCAATGTGTGGGGGTTAGAGCGTGAGCTCGATGGGACATAACAAGAGTTGTGGGTGTGCAGGGGAGATGAGGGGGAGAGTAAAATCTTGTCGATTTGCATTTGTGTTAGATGGTAATTTGGTTCTATAAAAGATGTACCCAATGTTCAAAGTACCATAAAAATGAGATGAGGAGATGTGATTTTTCCCAAGGCGGTTGTGGGACCACCTCTTATTACAGCTAATGAGTAGGTATTCATGGGTCTAGATGAGCATGACCAGAGTGCCTATAGATGAGGCTAGAGTGATTTGCAGATTATAGGCGGTGGTGGGGAAGTGCTTATGCGAGAGTTAGAGAGGACACACTTATTTTGGGGGGAGGAGGGTACATGTTTGAGTAGAGTAGGCACAAAAGGTTATTAATGTTAGTGATGATGAGGAGTATGATGGGGATAGAGGAGACCTAGAGGCTCTTGTGGCATATTTGACGATTGAGAAGGCCATAATATAAACTAAGAGAGATGGTTTGTGGGTGGAGTGGGATGATTTGATTGGAGTGAGGTCTACCTTGATTGGTGAGAGGGATGTTCTTGTAGTTGAGCATGACATGCTTAGACAACATGATTAGTGCATGCCACAATCGATCGGGATAGTACAAACAACATTGAGATATCCCTGAAAATTTTAGGATATCTCGGTATTACATGGTTATCGGTATTAGTTGTGGAGTTGGAGGCCCGAGCCTA
This sequence comes from Taxus wallichiana var. yunnanensis, assembly GCA_018340775.1. Lineage (NCBI taxonomy): Eukaryota > Viridiplantae > Streptophyta > Pinopsida > Cupressales > Taxaceae > Taxus > Taxus wallichiana. The sequence continues at coordinate 780,507,620 of CM031244.1, forward strand.
GGCAGTAGTTAAATGGGTGCGCAGCAGGCATGGTTAGCTATGCCCATTATTAGTCGGTTTGGGATGAGTTAGCATATTATGAGGACTTGGTGATTAAGGGCCTTCCTACTACTCTTAGATATGGGGAGCATTGAACTCTACATGTAGCAAGTCCTAGTGCTATTACAACGAGTGTAGGTAAGCCACCTCGAGGGCTAGATGGAGGAGAAAAAGGTGATGGAGGTACACAGGGTGGTGGTGATCAGATGGCTCGGGGAGCATTCTTTGGTGGGAATGATTTCCTTGTTGGTGTCGATTCAATTGGATAGATATTATATGTATTGTTTTTATTTGTATGAAGCCTCGATGTATAGTTTTTGATATACGAGTGAGGGGACTCCTGATGAGACTTTGATCGTGATGATACGGTTTGACATATGATTTATGTGTTGTTTGTAATATGATGGGTGTTTTGATGTATGTATGTTTTAATGTTTTTAAATTATGTTTATGTGATTTGAATGTCTAATGTTTATATGATGTGAATGGTGATGTATTAATATTATTGTGACTTTTAAGGTAATCAAAATTTTATCAAAATGTGTTATAACTTTCTAAGATATGAGTAAAAATGGAATGATTGTTTTGATACTTTATTTGATCCATACATAATGGGTATAATGATAGTGAAGGCACTTGCACGTTTGTCCTTTACAATAAATGTTAACATGAGACTATCAGTAGGTAGTTACACATGGGATCTCAAATATAAAGATGGAATGATAATATGTAGCTTCCTAGAACAAGAAATGGTTTAACATGTGTAGGTTTATGTGGGGGGATTGTGTTCTCCTTTTCAACAATTTCATAGAGAAATGCCCCAGATGTACATATTTTTCTTTTCTAGTGCAAACTAATCAATGCGAGAAGTTTTCTTTGATGAGAAAGTTGATCAATACAAGAAGCTTTCCTAAGATGCTTTTGATATTTGACTTTTTGAAGGCTTATCGATGCGGGAAGCCTTTTTACATGGGTAGCCATCCTTCAAGGGAGTGGTCTACAATTTTGACTTTTGATTTTTGATTTTTCATTTTTACAGATAGTCGTCCTTCGAGGGATTGGTCTATGATTTTAAACAGTAGTTGTCCTTTGAGGGATCAATCTACTTTTCTTTTTGATAATATTATTTTGATCTTTTGAATTGATGTCCTTTGAGGGATCAATTTATTTATTTTGATAAGATGCATCCATAGATATTTTTGACTTTATTTTGAGCTGAGGGAAAACCATAATAGACTATTTCGAGGAGGGGAGAAGAAATGTGTACATGACCTACACATATGTTTCGTATGACATGTCTTCAGTTGGTACAAGGTAAATAAATGTAAATTTTACAGGGTTCCCATAGAGGGGGGAACTTTTCCAAGTGAAAGATGCGACGAATAGAGCCGTGGTGCTCATCTTTGAGGTTTTTTAAGGATAGTGTCGAAAAAAACCACATGCTTTCAAATCATTACGATGAGAAGACGATTGGTTGATGGTGGATGAAGATCTTTGATGTGACTACATGTGCCATAATCGTCAAAAGGTTAAGATTAGAAAGGTTGTAAGTGCAAGGAATTCAGACGTTCTTTTTCAAGTGTACCATCAAGGGAGGCTAGGCGATATGCTCTTGACCCATACTTGTGAGTAATGATGTATGAACTGATCCAATTAGGGGATAGCTTTCCATGTTTACTTCATTCCAAATTAGTGATATTTTGATTTTCTTTGAGGATGAGATCACTTATTTCGAAGTCAAGTTATTTTACATGTTTATTGTGTGTGCATTTGATGCATTTTTGGTAGACATGATGATGTTCAAGAGATGTTATATGTTTTTCATCTAATAACTCTAATTGTGCTAGACAATCTTGTCAGTATTCTTCATCAGGGGTAAAGTCCTTGAGAGATACACAAAGTGATAGGATTTTTACTTCAAGGGTAAAGGTGACTTAGAGCCATTGACTAGTGAGAAAGGTGTAGCATTAGTAGGAGTACAGATACTAGTTTGATAAGCCCAGAGAGCAAACATGATTTGGAGATGTCAATTCCTGCCTACATCATCTATTGTTTTCATGAGGATCTTGTTGAGTGTTTTGTTAGAGGCTTTGGCTTTTCCATTTTCTTGGGGATAGTATGGTGATGAAAAATAAAGTTTGGTGTTGAAGGTTTCATGAGTTTCTTGACATCCTTAATTTGAAGGATTTTCCATTATCTATGACAAGTATGTGAGGAATACCAAAGTGACATATGATGTATTGATAGATGAAGTTTATGATTTTTTTTACTTTAGTTGAACTTAAGGGGATGGCCTCAACCCATTTTGTAAAGTATTTAGTGGCTATGATGATAGAATGATGTTTTCGTCTTTGAGAACAAGGATCGATAGTGCTAATGAGGTCTAATACCATTGTGAGAAGGGTCATAATTCGTGAGAAGGCTGTAAAAATTGACTAGGAACATGGATGAGGTCTGAATGTTGTTGTCATTTGACCCATTTATTGATGTATGCAAAACTATCTTGGTTGATGGTAGGCGAGTAATATCATAGTCGTAAGACACATTTAGCGACAGTGTTACCATTGAAATGCTCGCCACATATACCGTTGTGGACTTATTGGATTTTTAGTAGATTCATGGAATTTAATAAATCTTAATAGTAGGCCATCAAAACCACGTTTATAAAGGATACCACCTATAATGACATAACAAGTAGCACATTGAATAAATGATCACTCGGCGTTGCAGGATAGGTCGGGGGAACTTTAGATTCTGAAAGATAATCAAATATTTGAGAATACCATAGATCAGTTGGATGATTTTTGATAACGTTGATAGAAGGGAGTTGATTTTTGTGTGAGGGTTGATCCAATCTATGAATGACTACAAATATTTTAGAGTTATCAGTTGATTCTTTAGTTGATAAGGGGATGAGAGACCCTAAAGAAGCCATGGTGTCTATGAATTTATTAGAAGATCGTGGAATAGTTTGAATGGTATAATGATCGAAGGCTTTGAGAAGAAATTCAACAATGGATTTATATTTTTACAGGATTTTCATTTTTAAGTTGATAAGCTCCTTTAATTTGATTAATGACGACTGTGAATCTCCATATATTTCGAGATTTGAACACCTAGCATTACGGTGATTTGAAGACCCATTATTAAAGCTTCATATTTGGCCATGTTATTAGTACACTCGAAGTTAAGTTTGAATGATAAAGGAATAGGATTCCCCAGGGAGGTATGATGACAATACAAGACCCTCCCCCTTACTGGCATTTAGATCCATCGAAGAAGAGGGTCATTTTGATATGAGTGAACTCATGATCATCGATAGTGTTGATAGATTCGTCGAGAAATCATTCATGAGGAAGTTAAGTGTCAGGAAGGGGTGCTTGACAAGTTGTTCCACGATGGCTTGGCCATTAATGGACGTTTGTGATACGAATTCTAGATCAAACTCGGTCATAAGCATAAGCTACCGAGTTATGTGATCACTATGATACGATTTAGAGTGCATGGTTTTGAGTTGGTTGAAACTGGTGACAACGTAAGTTTTGTGATTGAGTAGATAGCTACGTGGTTTAGAGGTCACAAAATATAGGGCACAAATACGCTTTTTTGATTTGGTCTATTGGGTTTCATATTCGTGGAGAGTGTGAATTATGTAGTAGATGACTTGTTCACGTACCTACTCATCTTGATGAGTGAGCATGGGCCCCAAGGTGTGATCTCGTAGTGGATATGTAAAGATAGAATGGCTCCCCCTCATAAGGAGGTATGAATGCAGGTGGTGATAGAAGGGATTGTTTGAGTTCGTGAAATTTTTTTGTGAGTTAATATCCCATTTGAAATCAACATCTTTGTGGAGAAGGTGTTCAAAACTTGATTGACAACAATGAGAGAGTTGAGATATGAAGCGTCCGATAGACTGTAATTTATTTTAAAGGCTACGTGATTGTTTAAGGTTCGATGGAGGAGGCATTTTGATAATTGCTTTGATTTTGGCTGGGTCTACTTCAATGCCTTGGATAGATACAATTAACCATATAATTTTTCTGTAAAAACACCAAAAATACACTTACCAAGGTTTAAGACAAAGGAAATATTGGATAAGTCGATGAAGATCAAATCAAGGACAATGAGAAGATCTCTACGTTGTTTACTCCTTAAGAGGTCATCAACACAATCTTCTACGGTTTTGTGGATAAGATTGTGAAAGATATATGTTATGATGCATTGATAAGTGGCTCTTGCGTTCTTTAGTCCGAAGGACATGACGCTGCAAAGAAAAGGTTCCTAAAGGGGAAATGAAATATGTTTTATGTTGATCATCAATGATAATGAGGATTTGATTGTAACTTGAGAAAAGCCATCCATAAGGAGAGCATTTCGTGGCGGATGTTAGATCGATGTGGTGGTCGATGTTTGGAAGAGGGAATTCATATTTTGGGCGGGTAAGATTGAGATCCCTAAGTCAATACAAATGCATAACTTTCCTAAAGCTTTGGTTACAGTACAATGTGAGTGATCCATTATGGATAGTCAATGGGTATGATGAAATTAGTGAAAAGCAAGAGTTGTAACTCTTCTTTGATGAGAAGAGCAACACGAGGATCCACCCTATACAACTTTTATTTGATTGGTTTAGCATTAGTATAGGTGACAATATTGTGTACAAAAATGTTAGGGTCGATACCTAACATATCACTATATGTCCAAGCAAAATTTTTACTATACTTATATAAGAAGTTGGTGAAATCATTCAACTCCCGAGGATTTAGTGATTGATCAAATTTAACTATGTGGGGTTCTTGAGGGGTTCGTATGTTAACTTCAACTATGGGTTTTTTTAGGAGGGTTGATGTGTTTGGAGGTAAGGTTTTTGTAGGAAATGGTCTTCGATCCCATATGGGAGAGGATGTCCTAATTGTCGCGACATTGAAGAATATTGATGGTGGGAAAATCTTCTTTATTGTTTCGGACATATGAGAGGAAGTGTTTTAGTGACGTGATTGGTTTGATAATTTAATGGTCCTAAGGAGATAGTATTGACTAAAAAAATTTAGGTGGGATGGATATTGTGTCATCGGGGTCCATGTGATCATCATATTGTTGAGGATGATGGTTCTAATTGTAATATGTAAGGATGGGATATGTGAAGATGGTTTGGTAGCAGGTCTTTCATATCCTATTTCATGTTTTTCATGTGGTTTAAGGGAATGTTGGATAATTAAATTGTGTATTCTCTGTTCAGTAACGCGTCTAAACCCAAAGTCTTTCCAGGATAGTGGTGGAGGTACATCCGTGCAAATATTTGATTATATAGAGATTTGAAATCCGATAGGTATGACATGGCATGGTGTTGATGAATGGATTATAAGGAAGGATGATTGATCCCTCCATAGAAAAGATTCATTTTTAAATGTGGTGGACCATAGGAAATGACGTACCTAATGTTAGGTTCATACATTGGTTGTTTTTCTGGTCTCACCGTAAGTGTTGGGTGTAGGAAGCAAATTAAGCATAAGGAGATGATACCCGCCCAAGCAAGATACGTTCCATAACGTCACAAGAGAAGATTCATCTAGTAATTTAGATGAAGGGGTGAATGTGTTGGTAGATTCCTCATTGGAGGATTCTAATTTTGATATAGGTAAAAGGACGTCATATGGATAATATGTCATATTGTAGTCGGTAGAGGGATTAAGATCCACGGGGATTATGAATGTTTTTCCTCATGTTCATATTTAAGGCATCGATGAAGGGTCAAGGAGACATAACACATGGTGCATATCCAAGGTCATCCTAATAACATATTATATTGGAACTCCCCTCTATAATGTAGAAGAGTTCAGGAAGAGTTTTGACGTAGACTTTAAGAGATAGAATGAAAATACCTAATGTGGGAGCAATTGTGTCGTTAAAATCTCGGAGCAAAACTAGTGTTTGAGTGATGACGGTGTTTGGTAGTTGAAGTTGGTTAAAAGTGATGGATGATATGATATTGATTGCAGCACCACCATTAATCATGACTCTCTTTACTGAGGACATCATTGATTTGGGTGGTGATTAAGAGAGGTAAGTCATGATCCTATAGTCAAAGTGATGGTATTTCGGAGGATTCAAAGGAAATGGCAGCGGATTCTTTGAGAGCACGTATAAAATTCGTAAAAAGAAAGTGGGTCATCCGAAGGTACTGATATATACTTAAGGGATTTGATCATGGCTTATTTATGTGAAGGTGACGTCTGAACCAACTCATAAAGTGACATTTTGACAGAGCTTGGTGTAATTGTTTATTAACAACTTTTTGCATTAAGGTAGAATATGGTGGAGTAGAAAGAATGAATACTTTGGTCTTAGGGTGTGATTGCTTATTAGATGTCTCAAGATCAAGAGAAATGGAAACTTTAGATTTATCATTAGATGAAGAAGAGGTGACTTACGGAGGCGAGGGAATGGTGATGAAGGTCTTACATTTATTTTGTTCTGAAGGATTAGACTCGTGGGTATGCACTCAAGTGGTAATGTGAACGACATCAACTTGATGAGGAAAACCTAACTTGAAGATCATTTAATAGTGATAGGTGCAGATGATGGTGTAGTTGTGGTGGTCATAGATGTTGGGTGAGGTTTCTTTGGTTTGTGTAACTCTGAAGGAAGAAGTCCTTTACTCTCAAGTTTTTAACGATTTGTGTGAAAGGCTTTACTGAGTCTTCTACTGAGTTTCCTTGCATTTTATGGTAGTCATAGAAAGCTTCAAAATTATACCAAGAGGGTTTCCAACCTCGAGATCCTGGATGGTTTGAGAGGAGTTAACACTATGAGTGATTGTTGAAGGATCTTTTCTAAAATTGTTACATAATATCCTTTTAATGAGGATGTTGAAGGCAATAGTGTCTCGTTTGGTTTGGTGATTATAGGAGACCTTACTTTTGGCGTGGGTTCTTTATTTGTTTGTTGATGAGGAGTTTTTCGATTGTGTAATGGTGATAGGTGATTTAGATGAAGGATGTGGCCCTAGGATAGAGGGTTGATATTTTTATTTTTGTGTTGGAGTGTTAGAAGCACAATGGACTAAGAGGGGGTGAATCAGTCCTTATAAAAATTCAAATTATATTTCATATCTGAAACTCAAAATATCATAAGCATTCAATCACAATATCCACTTATTCAATACTTAATGTGTGCACACCATAAACCATCAATGAAGCATGTAACCATGAAAGCAAAGAAGTAACACAAGAACACAAGATATAAGTGGGAAACCCTCAAGGGGAATAAAACCCACTGAAACACAATCTTATATTGATATGTTTATGAATTTATTGAGGCACCAACCCCATAAGGAGCACCAACCCCTAGTTTAGTAGAGCACCAACCCTACAAGGAGCACCAACCCCTAATTTTGTGAAGCACCAACTCCACAAGGAGGCTACAACCCCCAAAATGATCAAACACCCACTCAACCACCTTATGATTTGTAGATCTATGATTTTTTTCTGCCACAACTGATGGAGATCCAATATCCATCTCACACTTCTTCAACCAAACCCTAGGTGATCACACTTCACAAAACATGCTCATAAATCACTCTAAAATTCATCAAACTCTTGCTCTCATGTCTTCTAATTTTTATCAACCTACAACACACTTGAATCAGATCCAAATCATGCTCAAACACCTGCAATCAAATCTCACCTAGGTCACTCCACATGCACACAACCAACTAGTTCCAAAAAGCACCCAAAAACATGTTTTTATATGTTTCTCCTCATTTAAAACTTAGGCACAACCTTTTCCCTCCTTTTGGTTCAACCCATACATCAAGGAAACATTTCAAATTTTAAATATAACAGTCACAAGTGACCCAATTAGGTCGGACTAACTAAAACCCTCATTATAAGTGCCAAAAATGGCTCAAAACCTCATGGACACATTCTTAAAAATCCCTTACATTAAATGTATACATATTCATGACCCAAAACCTTTTACATATGATTAAAATGTCATAAAACATTCATACATGGTTGTACATTTGATAAGCCAATCAAATTATTTTAGTGGGCCCAATTCCCTTTTCACATTCGAGGTGATAACAAACATCACATAATCCATCTCATGCTTCAAACAACATCAAACTTTCGCTAAAACACATCCTGTCTTGAAGCGCCAAAAACTTCCTATCTAAATAATTCCCTCGAAACCCTATAAAATCACCTCATCATGAGGAAAACCTCATATCACTGGAAATATCTTTGAATCCTATTTCTAACACAACTTGAATCACCTTCAAACGCCACATGTAGCTCAAGTTATGACCATTTTACTAGACCCTTCTATTTGAGATCCCAAAATTGTCCTTTGACCAGTCAACACCCTATTTGGACCTCAAAACACCATGAAACCACATGAAAATGTCCTAAAACATCCATGGATATCAAGGAAAACTCCCAATAAACATGCAACATCAATTTTGCATTCTACTCGTTTGAACCATCTTGTCCTAAAACCTTCTTCGAAACTACTATTTTTAAGTGGGGCCCACTCATCACCATGACCTCAACCATACATTTCTAGAAATCTAAGAGAGTCCTCTATACCATCCAATCATTAATTTTGATGAACCAATAAAAAATGGGTCACTATACTTCACTTTCTACAAACTGCTCCTAGTTAGGGTTTAACTAGGGTTTTAGACCACTTTGCCTTCTTAATATTTGTTCATAAAAACTTAATGATAAGAAACTTCATTACTTTTGTGAAACATTATAAACTCACCTTATAAGCTTCCTTGAGAGGAACAAGGTCCCAAGCAAAGCACATTGTTCACAACGAGCATCAGAAGTCACACTTCGAGTTGGAAATACACCTATTTTTGACACTATCTTACAAAATCCGTCATATTTGACAAAATACACATCACGGGCACTTGAAATTTTCTTTGAGCATCATGACGCATAATGTTGGAAAATAATGGTTAAGTGGGTTGGCCACCCCTTAATTAAATATGGGTCCAACATTATACTATAGGTTAAATATTTAATAATAAGAAATATTTCTATTTCTATTATTAAATATTCAAACATGGGAATATACTTTAGGTTAAATATTTAATAATAAGAAATAGTTATATTTCTATTATTAAATATTTTAAATTTTTGTATATGTGTCAACCAACATGGTTGAAAATGTGAGTCGAGAGACATATACCGATCACCTCATATAAAAAGGACTTTGGGTCCTCATTTGATATATTCAAAAAATAATATATCAAAGATTTTCACCATTGTGATTAGGGTTTTTAAGGAGAAGGTGATTTATTGGATGTAAAAAGTTTTCTACAATAAATGTTACTTTTCACAAAGGTTTTTACCTTGATTTTCCACTATAAATATTGTGTCATTTGTTATTTACTTTTGTAAGTATTACTTTATTATTATGCAATGTAATGTGATGTTTATTTATTTAATATTACATAGTTTATTAATGTTGATTAAATCCGTAATTAATAGAATCCTCAAATTCTAACATGGTATCAAAGCAAGGTAAATTAAATAGATTAGATCAAATGTTGTTGTATTTAATTTATTTAATTTTGTACGGGTTTTTGTTTAGCAATATATCTTAGTGCTCCATTTGTATGTATGGGTGAATAATAATTACATGTGTAATTATTATTATGGTAAATTAGTGAAAGTACATTTATTATGTAAATGTAAATAGTAAATGTAAAATGTGGTTAGTATGTGGTAAGTTAGTAAGTTAGAATAATAAAATAATTAGTGTTGTTTTATTATTATATTGGTGAGAGGTTGAAACCATATGGGTGTATAGTTGTATATGAAGACAAAGGTTGTTGTGAGGATTGTTATTATGCATCTCCTATATAATGGAGTGTAATGAAATAGTGAATCAATAAAAAAATAAAATCGATATAGTGTTGTTGATTTCAATTATTATGCAGTGTAGCTATTTCATGGATTCTTTGTATTAGATCGAGTAATTTCTACATTTGGTACTAGAAAGCGGAGGTAAATGTCTCGAAGAAGATCTCGTAACTTTTGTTTCGCGATCCGGGTTTCTCCAAAATTTTGTGTCCGGAATGATTTGTTATACGGGAAGCTACAATAGAAATTTCAGCAAAATCCGATTCGTAGTTTGGGAGAAACGTGTAATTTACTATACAACACATTGATCACATGCTATTTTTTTAAAGAAATCGAGAGAATTAAAGGTAATTCAAATCTACATTCAATTTTTTTGGATATTTAGATTGATAAAATGGATACACCATTAGATAAATTTAATGGTGAACTTCCATACATGGAGAGTAAAAATCCGGATGCGATTAATGAATAAAAACATATGGAGGATAGTAGATGGAAAAGAAAAAGCACCTATGAGATGTAAGCAAAATTGTAGAGTGGAAAACTAGAGATGAAAAAATAACAAATGAAATTGACTATAACTATGAAAAATTTATATACTAAGTGAAGTTCTTGGAGGAAGGAGGCACAGGAGGTTGGAGGTCATTGGCGACCTCTTGTCGATCACCAATGACAGGCCATATCAGTTATGGTGATTATTTTTTTATACAGTGTGTTCCTGTTGTTTCTTTGTATTTTTGGCAGAGTGTTTGGTTACAATGTTCCTATTGTGGTTTACAGAATAAAGGAAATTTCACATTGAGGGGGGAACATGATCTCAATGTTCCATTTCTAGTTTTCTACATTTCTGGTATTTTCTATATATGAGCAGCAAATTTCAACAGAATTTCCTATGTTATTCCCTGTAGTGAGATGTGATGAGGGATAATAATAGTACTTGGCATATCATGATGTGGTTGTAGGTAAACCACTTGAAAACCTTCATTTTTGGTTTGTGGTACACCAGTTGTAAAACCACCATTTTCGGTTGTTGGTAAACCCTATGCAAAACCATCACCCTTTTAGTTTGTGGTATACCACTTGTAAAACCACCATTTTCGGTTGTTGGTAAACCCTATGCAAAATCATCACCCTTTTGGTTTGTGGTAAACCAAGATTTGAAAAACCATCATTTTCGGTTTATGGTCAACCTATAAAAAAACCATTTATTAGGTTTATAATCATCTATAAAATCATCGGATCATGAAAGTAAGTGTAAGTACAAAGGAAAGTTTTCCCCATGTTCACACTAAGGGGGGAATGTTAGGAAATATATCTTAGTGCTCCATTTGTATGGGTGAATAATAATTACATGTGTAATTATTATTATGGTAAATTAGTGAAAGTACATTTACTATGTAAATGTAAATTGTAAATGTAAAATGTGGTAAGTTAGTAAGTTAGAATAATAAAACAATTAGTGTTGTTTTATTATTATATTGGTGAGAGGTTGAAACCATATGGGTGTATAGTTGTATATGAAGACAAAAGTTGTTGTGAGGATTGTTATTATACATCTCCTATATAATGGAGTGTATTGAAATAGTGAATCAATAAAAAAATAAAATATAATATAGTGTTGTTGATTTCAATTGTTGTCATGTGTGTGTTTATTTCATGGATTCTTTATATTAGATCGAGTAATTTTTACATTTTTTCAACTAACTTCGGAATGGTATTTAAAAATCATCGAGCCCCTTCTCCCAATTTTTTTGTAATCTAAAATTTTGAATGTTTTGTGATGAATTAATGTGAGTGTGCACAGGTGAAAGGGGTTAACATGCGTGTCAAAAATCACATACATGTAAGGGTAAATTAATATATGATTTTTTTTTCTCTATAGTTTTAAATGTGTGCATGGTAAATGTTTTCAAAGGTAAAATTCAAGAGTAAATGAAGGGAGGAGACAAGTTTCATGAAAATACAAATTTCAAATTATTTCATTCGCCGGGTGAAATTACTTATCCCCTCTGTAAATCTTCAGGTTAATTTGTACTCTTATGTGATTTAAAATCTCCTAGCACCTGGTAAAAATTCTCTTACTATTTTTACCTTATTATTTTCAAAATAATATGCCTGTGTCCTTTGGAACCCCCTTTAATAAGACTTGATTTAAAAAAATATAAGTTTATAGTTTTTATAACTATATTATTTAAATAAAAAATTATTGTAGAATAAAAATCATTATAGTTTATATTATATAAACTTTTCTAAAAAAATTATATAGTTGTTTATATTTTATAATTTATAAACAAAATTTGTCTGAAACTGTACAGAAGAAGAAATTTTGAAATTTCATATTCTGGAAATATACAACAAATTTTCATTATGTTAAATTTGACAGTCATATGACCATCACGATCGACGAAAAATAAGGCGAATGAAATTTAAGCTCGCTAGATCTAGGAAATTTTCACTGTGTTAAAATTGATGGTCAAATGATCGTCCGATAGACCAAAAATAAGGCATAATGACGGTCATTTAGACGTCAAATTTAAGTTGATCGATCTTTATCTACATTAACACTTTTCATAAATTTGAAGTTGTTGTGCATCTTAGGGGTTTCATCTTCTCTTCTATATGGTCGGAATTTTTTATGATAGGTATGGGGTATAATGCAATGCCCTTTATAATGCGGGTCATTATTTGATTATGGGAAGTTAATTAGTATGCATTTTTATGAAAAAATTAGTTATGGTCAAATAGTTTCTTTAGATCTATAAATTTAGATCTGGTTTCTATTAATATTGTTATGATCAGATTAGTTATTTCTTTATAATAATTGATTTTTTAATGAAATAATACAAGTTTTTTTAATAATAAAATATGGGTATTGTTGTTTTTTTCGATTAATATGTTTCTAACTCAGTGGTGCATTATATCATAATGGGGTATGCTTTTCAAGTTCAAGAAATTTGAAAGACAATGATGTCTAGTTACTTTTGCCTCGATAAATCCTAGATCCTAAATAAAGCCAATTACAATATTTGGAAGATTAGGGCCAAATCAGAACTATAGCGAGGAAACTTTGGACAATTGTTTGTGAACCGAGTTTGCGCCCACCTAGTGGTCGTTAAGTGATGCGGAAAATATAAATGCATTCTCACAGCGTACACGGGAGGCCCTTTCCATGATGTTGCGCAATGTGAACAATGAATATTATTGAGGGTTATTTTGCTCGAAAGGAAAGTTTTACTAAGGAATATTCATAGGGATGTTGTAAATGGGTTTGTGAGAATAACTTGATTGTGATGGTTGGATATATTAATAAGGGGTGGGGATGGATGTGTTTAGAAGAGGTTGTGATTGTTAAGATATGTGTTAGAAAGGAATAGACATGTGGATAAGATCTATAAATATTAAGATGCACATTGGAAAGGAATAGAAATGAAGATGAGGGGTTCGATTTTTGAGGTATGTTTTGAAATAGAATAGATGTATGGATAAAAGGTTACAATTGTTGTGGTAGAGATTGAGAAGAAGAAAATGGTTGTGAATGTTGAGGTATGTGTTGTGAAATAAGTGGGGTTGAGGACTGTTTTAAATTATATGGGTGCGCGATACAATAGTGTTGATTACGGGTATAGATGTAGGTATGGACATGGTAATGTTTTGGATAGGTGACGTGGTTTTTGAGAAGATAACGGTTGAGATATGCTAGTAAGAATAGCGGTAGAAATTACGGAGGTGTTTGGGACGAGAGGAAGTTAGAGGGGTGCATGCGGATGAAGAAACATTTGTGTTGTTTTGAGGTGGTGTGGAACGAGTTCAAGGGTCAGTGAGAAAGTTTGTTGTTGAGTGGTTCTATCTTGTGAATGAATCATGTTAAGGTCAAAAATAATGATAGGAAGCGAAGACACGGTGTTGGATGTTTCGGTGGATTCTTAAGAGGGTAATAATATGTCTTTTGAATGGTGGTTCATGGTTTGGATCAATGAAATGGGAAAAATTGCATGAAGAATCAAGTACATAAGGTTGCATGCAAAGACAGGTGTTGATGATTGAATATGAACACCCCCGGCTGCAAGGTATGCATTAAGAGCGACAGGGTTTAAATCCAAGATTTCTGAAAAGACAAGATCCCCACTACTAAATAAACGAGGATTTGAAAGGTTCGGGTATCTCGAGATGAATCATATTGGCTATTAGGAAAATGTAGATGTTATTGATCTTCTAGTCGGAGTCTTTGATAAGAATGTTTTGCAATGATCAATGATTCGTTTAGCATCTTCTATACGAGATTGAGCATGTTGTAAGGTTTGATGGGTTTGTTCTACGGATTTTTGGAATTGATCGGTCATATCTTCAAAATTTTGGATATGGGACTGTTGTCTTGTGAGAACCATAGTAACAAACAATCACCTAATAATGAAAAATAAAGCTAAATGTATATTAGAAACAATAAGCAAATCACACATAAATATTTTTATTATCTTGATTAATTTAGAAAGAAAAGTGAAATGTGTAAATTCGCTGATAGGGTCATAGGAAATGGTCGTCATGGATGGTTTCAAAACTATTGAAGGATGGAGTCCTCGATATACCCAAAGGTACGTGAGGCCCAAATCTATGATGGTGCCAGACAGAGGCTTGATATTGGGGCCTACCCCATCACTTCATGGTCCCGCGGTGATAATGGAGTCGGGTGCTTAGCCAATATACCAAAACTGAGTTTTTATACTCGGTCAGAACACCAAGTCAACTTCTCTATTGGTTGATGAAATCTTAATAGTTTCACTGGGTGGGAATGTTTTTATGCAAGTTGATGTTTAATGTGGTTTGGTTGCGTGTGAGAGAGATTAAGTGAATGTAATATATTGATCCCATAATCAATATATGTGACCAACGAGAATGAAAAAGTTTGTTTTAAGCCCAAAAGAACAATTGATTTCGATGAGGACAAATAAGCAAAAATGCAAGGTTTAAAAATAAAAAGAAAAGAAGAGGACTCATCTGTAAAATGCTTCCTTTTTAATTTTTTAATATTTTATTTTTTTTAGTAATGCAATAACCAATAACCCAAAGCCACCAAAGTAGAAACCTACAAAAAGGTCGTGAATGAAAGATGAAAAACAACAAAAAAAAAGATGTTAGAGAGGTGAGTGGTGAGTAACGAGAAGCGATCATAAAGATCATCGAAGATTGACAGGAATCATGGCAATTCAATCAATGCTAGCCATTTGACTAGATCTTTGGCGATTATAGAGCAAAGGCCGAAAATTAATAAAATTAATTCAAATGAAATGAAAGAGGGAGTAAGGGTCCCACCGGCATGCTAGAATGTTGAGAGAAGGTTTTCCTTTCCTCATAACAAAACCAAAACAAAAACAAAACCAAAACCAACCTTAGAAGAGGCAGCGAGGTTTGTTGATACCAGTGAGGATGAATGTTGATCTTGATGGTTGATTGAAGCTACCGAGTCCAAATGAATGCATGATTCCTCCTATCATGAAAAGTACTCTACGCTTAAAGACACTAAATAGAAAGGATTAGATAAATGGATAGACAAGCTACTCGAAGCAAAGGCCGATTCCAAAAATCCAAAGGGACTTCCTTAGAGGATGTCACTCGCTTTGTAACAATTAAGTGAATTAATAAAGATAAAGATAGAGATAAAGATATATGATCAATAAAGCTAGATGGGTAGCAGATAAGAAGCTCTAAAACTCCAAGTTGAAAGGTAAATCTGTGTGGCTTGAAGGTGACCTAGCTAAGGGTGGATGATTTGAACACATTCGAAGTAGTTTACTAGAAGTCATCGAGTCTCTTGCTCAAGTTTATGGAGGAATTCAAACCGATTCTTAATGTCTTTTTCATAAACGACGAACTAGATTACACATAATGTGAGTTCGTGTAAAATGTTGTATTGTTCCCAAAGAAAAGGTGTTGGACTATGGAGAGATCATAAATGCTTGTAATTAGATGTGAACAACTAGGAAGCGCCATTTAACAGAGAGTCATTCTTGGAAATAACATGTTAAATGTAGAGAGCTTGATAAAAATGATATAAAGATAAATAAATCGGTTAAATGATAAAATTTGTCAAGAATCGCAGGTGATTTAGGCCAATCACTGGCGATTAGGGTGAATCGCTAACGATTACTATGAATATTGATAGTTTTGCTAAAAGCGATAGTTAAAGCTCTAAACGATGTTTTTGATTGCTTTTAATGTTTCTTATGACTTGTAAATGATAAACAAAGATGTGGGTATACTTTTGGATAGATAAGGAGGCAAAAGATGCCTCAAATCTTGATGGGAATGGTCGAGTCGCTTATGTTGTTTAATCACATTTTTGAAAGTTAAATGATGAAAATGACCACAAAAATGTTGTTATAAGTGATCACTAGAGATTGAAATTGGTGTCTAATGATCTTTGGATATGCCTTGGATTATGTGAAGTTAAAAGCAGGTGCATACTCGAGTAAAAGGGATCCCGGATGGAAGATTAAAGATCCCCGAGTGAGAGGACAAAGGTGTTATTTATAATGGCTGGCGATTAGGTATAATCACCAGCGATCCACTTTTTTCAATGAAACTACTTGGAAAGTGGTTGAAACCACATCTAAACAATTTTTTTTGCTTTGTGATGCGGGTAGATGTTTAAGGGAGGCTATGGTCTAAGTGTAGAGGTTAGGAAGTAGTAAGGAAATAGGTTTAGATAGTTTTAAAATGGTTAGTGTTGATTTAGGGTGGTTAGGTGTTTTTAGGAAGGTAAAGCGAAGATTTTACAGCTATAGAATAATATTTATGAGGTTTAGGAGGGTATTTACATGGCATAAATAATTGGTTCATGGATTAAATAATGTGATTAGATGGATTGGTTTGGTTTAATGTTATTGTGGGGATAGTGTATGTGGTCAGGGAAATTAGCAGTGATAATTTTAGGTGTCTACAACACCATTCATGTGGGGGTGAGAAGTTTACCCGCCTCATGCATGCAATCCCTACATACAAAATGTCGAGAAAATCCACATATATGTTATATATGACATTTTCACTACTTTTATAAATCATTTGTGTTTTTCAAGTTTGTTGAATTTAGATCTCTTGGTTTTTCACGATTGATTCATGCATGAGTATGGATAAATTGAAAGGGATTTTAAAATGATGGTGATGGACCCAAAAAATTTGATGATGCTCGGGAACAGGTTAGAAGTGAGAGATTTGGTATTTTTGCGTTAGGCTCTGGCTTTTGCTTTTTGAATGCACTTGAGAAGAACTTCTGGGAAATTTGAAACTGAAGTGGTCGTAAGGGGTCTCAAAGAAATGGATATGAAGAGTGCCTTTATTTCTTAGTCTCATTTTTATGTATTTATTGATTTTATTTTTTCTATTTTTGGCTCACATTGAGCATTTTGACCACACTTTTCCTATGGTGTGACAACATTGTATACGAGACACGTTACGAAACACATATATTGACATCTTTTTTTGTTTGGCATTCTTTTGTAAGAGTTGATTTCATTGCGGTTCATCTCATCTATGTACTTTTAGATGGTTTGGAATTTTGATTCTTTTTGTTTTTGAATGTATGCTATGGATGATGATAATGACACAATGTGATAAACAAAATGATATGTATATGATTATGAGTACTGATAACAAATTGTAATTTGGATACTTTTCTTTTCAAGTAATTTTTAGCATTTTTGTTTCATTGGAAAAATGTGTTGAATATGATATGATGAAAAAATAATCTCACTTCATTCTTAACTCCACACAACTAGTAAGATGCGGGACTTACCTCTAACACCAATGAAGAAGAATGCGAGATATATGTTTTGAAGAATGTGAATGAGAATGACCAAGAGACAAGAACTTTGACAAGGATTTATTGATAAACCTACAATACAACCCAAACAAAAATTAACTAACCAATTTGAAATGAATTTTGCTTGTAAGTTGCAACTAGACTTAGATTTATAGATGGCTTGTTGATTGATAAGATCTGATTTTAAAGAATAATTGTCTCTCTTAACATATGCATCTAAGTCATCTTCTTGGGAATTTTTCGAAGCAATTTTATTTTTGTTTATTTTGAATTTTGAATTTAGTATTGCAACCCCATATGTCTTGCCCCATGCTACTAGTAAGAAGCATGAGCTCATCACCGAGGAAAAGACATAGGTGAGTAAGGGCACTTCCCTCCTTTCCCAATCTCATGCTACTAGTAAGAAGCATGGGCTCATCACCGAAGATTGGTAGGGATGAGAAGTGTAGTTATTTGTAATGAAAGTTATTGTATTTATTGTTTATTTATATTTTTTAATTAACTTTGAGTTGTTGTTTTTGGGAAGAAACACTTGCCCCTAATCTCAACCCCACACAACTAGTAGGATGCGAGGGCTCAACACCGAAGGTTTAAATAGGAAAATAAGGGTCTCGGTGAAATGTTTAGAATGTTTTTGTTATAGAGAGAGATTTTTAGGGAAAGATTTATCATCAAGAAGCTTCTAGTGAAACTATGGGCAAGAATCACCCAAATCGGAAGCAACCGTGGAGAAGATTGAATATGTAAGTCCTTATAAAGCAATGTCAAAAAAATTCTCTTGTATGAAAGTGATGATAAAGATTAAATAGTTTGAATGTATGAAAATAATGGTGAAGTAGGTATGATTAGGAGATTTTCCAATGTTAGAAATTCAAAGAATTACTTGAACAATAAGTTTTCATTTTACAATTTAAACGAAGTGGCAATGCAAGTGACAAAAAAATATGAATGCTATGAACAACAATGTGAAAATGTAATGACTATATATAGAAATGTCTCGGTGACATGAATCGATGGTTTCATCAGAATTCTCACCTTCCAAGGTACACAAACAATAAGAAGGATGTTTGAAATTCTTATTTTCTTGACAAGGGCCTAACATTACGGGTTTAAAATTATAACCCTTTCCCAATGTCGTATTTATTTGAATATATAATCTTGGTGTATGAACACTCGTTTGTCAAGGTATTTGTAAATTTCTTTGTTGTGATCTGGAAAGATCATATTCATATGAATGTGGTGGTGTTGTTCAATTTTTTTCTACATTTGTAGACCTGATCATGTTTGGCATTTGTTGTACTATGGGATCATGTCTTGTGGACATGATAAGCTTGGTTTTGACATGTTTGTTTCTAGAGTAAGGTTAGAAATGGGAGAATCCCTAGAGATGACTTTAGTGAGCATCAAACCACTCCCGAAATCTTCTTCCTCTCTCGATACTTCTATCGTATGTATATCTAGACAAAGACCATCGGTAGGAAGAGAGGCTAGACCAATGAAATTTCCAACTCCTCGTGGTTCAAATGGGATGAGGATGAAAAATCACTCTCTAAGAGCTTTACAATCTCCACTTTCATTTTTGTGGACACGGTTTATACATATACCACCTTACCCTTATTTGTTTTTTCCACTTCAAATTTTTTTGGGTCATCAACCTTAACTTTCGCAACATTCTCGGTGGTCGCGACCAATTCTTTTGAGGGAAGTAGTTTGTTTAGTTGGTTCACAGGGAGCTCATACTCCAAATGAATCCTTAGTTTCTTCTTGAGATTCTCTAGATGTATATCAAAGGGTTTAGGATCCCCTTAAGCAATGAATACTTTCCCCAATGGGAGGAATCTAACCTCTTGGAATAAAGTGGAAGGGATGGCCTTCATTTCGTGAACCCATGGCTTATCAAGGATCATATTATAGTTTGTTTCCTTTCAATGATGTAAAACTCAGTCATAATAGTCTTTAGCCCAAGGGAGACAAGAAGAACTATAGTTCCAATTGAGGTAGCTTTAAGATTATCATACCCTCACAACGTGTTTCTAGTAGAGGAGAAATTAGTCTCCCCATATCCCAAATTCTGCAAGAAAGAGAAGGGAACTACATTTACAACAACCATGTCATCGATCATAGCTCTCTTGATGCAATTGTTATAGACCTAGCCATGTCATCGATCATGGATCTCATCTTTGAGCTATTTAAATGTCGGATGGCATCTTGCTTATATCAAAGACAAACACGGTTTCCTTATCAATTCATCTTAGAGGATGTATGTCAAATTCAATATGATTGATTTGAGCCCCAAGTGGAGGTGTAACATGAATTAGGTGACCAAGACCTAATGCATCTAGCAACATGGAACGATTCGCGGGGAATTATTCAACAAATCTAGAAATGAAATGTGAGAAAAGGTCTTGTTTAAATCTGAAATCAAATCATAAGATCTTACAGGTTTTGAGACTATAGGAGCATCATCTTGTAAGAGATAATGAGTGGGAAAAGGTTGTGAAGTGTACTCCCTCATCTACTTTATTTTGTTAATTTTTTTCAACCTCTAACTCAACTAATCCTAAAATCTTTGTATTGTTGTTTAAGCCGAGGTTAGGAGCGAATCGAGAGTTGTTAGAAGTTTAGGCCTCATGGTCATTATTCCCAACATGAATACTCTTGCTTATGTTTTGAGGACCTATTTTCAATCCTCATGACGTTTAGGGGACGAGTCTCGATAGATGTCTAGATTTGTAATTTGAGGTGCAACGGGTCATGTGTTACTGAGTTGCGAAGTTCCTTCAGGTTTACTACAAACATTTCCACAAAGAGTTACCTTTGATTTTCAGGGAATCTTTGAATTAACTTGTTACACTCTCTATAAGACCTAGTATTGTGGCCAAAAACACGGTGAAAACTGCAATATAGATTGGGATCGCAGTCTCTTGGCCTTTGATTTAAGTTTTTTTGTTGATTGTAACCCTGGTTATAATTTCAACTGGTTGTTATAATCGTAATTCATTACCCTTTGGCCAAGATTTTGGTATTGGTTCAAGCCTATGCTTTAGCCTATCGATGAGGGGAATAGTTGAAATCAACCATGTTGACAGAGGAAATATAATTATGACCTATTTGATTTCGCATGTTTTTGTTGTTGTTAGTGTTACCATTATTTGTAAAACTAACATTCTTTGTTTGGTCGGTAACACTATTCGTAGTAACACCACAATTACAATTCATGATCTTGGGTCCTTGGTTGTTGGCTCCATTTTTTGATGGTTTGCATTATTTTCATTAGCGGACACCAACTTCCCATTGAGATTGTAAGTCTTACACCCACCGTTAATAGTGACTTGGTCAATATGAAGCGCACCTTCCACCACTTCCTCGTAGGTATGGAAAGGAAAGTTTTGGACTTCTTCCTTAGTTTCTTGGTTAAGCAAGTGAAGGAAGAGGTTGCAAAGTTCCATTTGGTCCATGTTAGGTGCAATTTTGAGGAGTAAAGAAGTTGATGTCATCTTTGAATGAAATGGGCAACAAATTCATTTTATTCCATCTAATATGCATAAATTCCTTAATCCTTGTTCGCATAACAACTTGTTCATATTAAATGCTATGATGAATTCAGAAACAAGTTATTTAAAGGAATGTATAGAACCTTCGGAATTTGATAGTACCAATCTAAAGTAATTCCTTCGAGAGACTTTGGAAATATCTTAGCTACTATAACATCCCAAGGAATAAATTCTCTAATGACGGTAGTGTAGGCCTTTATATGAGAATTTGGGTCTCCTTCTCCTTTAAATTTAGGTAGGTTAGGCAACAAGCGTGGAAGCATGGCACCCCATATCATGAAATCAAGGGGTTCTTTCAAATACTCAACATATGTACCCATTGCATAGGACTCCACCGTTGAATATCCCTAATGAGGGGGAGGAGGAGGAGGGGTTGGATAAGTTGTAATGTAAGAATTGGTTGGGCATACAGAGGTCCTTGATACTGCATATAAGGATTAAGAAAAGTATATGCATCTATCAAGGGGAATTTTGAATACATATACAAGTAAGGAAGAAAAACACTAGGATATGGGCTAGTGGGCATGAAACCAGGGAACACCGCATTACTCAAACGAATGGCATTTGAGAGCGTATTTCTAGCCAAGCCCTTATGTGGGATAAGCATGAGATGGATGAGGACCCATCCCTAGTGTGTAAAATCATGTGAGAAGATCACCCAGATTCTATTGGGTTGGGTAACCTTGTAGCACAAGGTGTTGCATTGGTTGTGCATTGATAGGGGTGTATCCTTTATTGTCAATGGGATACCCCATGTTCTATTGTATAAGTTGGTTGTGAAGTTTGGGCACTCTCTAGTTCTATAATCCTCCATATTAGGGGAGAAATGACATCATGTGGTAAGGATTGAGTGCCTTGGTTGATTTCTGTTGTGTGGGGTTTGGTTGGGAGGACATGTGATACCCTGTTATAAATTGTTCAATGTTGGTATTCTTGTTTTCCTTGAAAAGAGGAGTTTTAGGGTTTGTGGCCGATATATTGTTGTTGAGCATCTCAGAGGTATGAGTCTTCATCCTTTCTAAGGACTCATCTATTGTGCACAATGGATTAGCCATTCACGTAAAAATTTCATTCTCGACGATTGCATGCTAATGTGAGGTCTTGAAAAGACTCTAGGGTAGGGATCAATTTCACCCATAAAGGTCATGTTATTTGAATTGGATTGACCGTATCAAATGTTTAAGGGTTGATAGACCTCTTTTATTCTCACATGACTAGTGGTGTTTGATACATAGCTAGGGGAGGCATGTATGTTTTTGTAGTGTAGTCACACCTGTCTGGAAATGGAAGGGGATTGTTGTGGTTGAATGTTGATGTAATATCTATCAAAGCCAAATGGCCCCATAAACTCTCTACCAGACATATTTGGGGAGGTATAAAATACTTACCAAATAGGGGAAGAGGGGTAAAAGTAGAAAAAATATTTGAATGCATGTACAATGATGCACAAGAACACTCCTGGCACATTCTTCGCCTAAACAACATAATGTATATGCATAAAGCACCCCTACTCTGTGGAAAATTTGTCTTAGGTTGATCCTAGTGTGCTATACGTGCACTGATGGTATCTAAATAAACCATCGTAAAAGAGTAAATCTTGTGCCCTACCACACCTTCAAGAATCTCTTTAGTAAAGGGTGGGAGTAAGGATCAATGACACGAGAGGCATTCGAGAGGCATTTAATACCCTATAGCACAAAAAATCTGAATTCTTCCATTATTTCGATGTAGATCATGATTAGACTGATCCACTTTGATTCTTTTGTTTGCTAAATGATACCCATTTTTAGAATCTTGTCTACCTCATCTTTTACCTTATGACATAAGTTGGGATTAATCCTATAAGGTCTCTTCTATACTTGGTCACACACCCTCCTTTAACTTGATCTTTGTTTCCTAGAGTGAAGGATGAATGCCTTTCAACTCATGGTAGCCTTGAGGAAATAGATCCTAGAATTCGCTCATTAGTTCTATAATATACCCAACTTTAGACTACGACAGAATCACCAATTATATCCTTTTTAGGTGTATTTGACGTTCTAATATTAAATTTTTGTGTTTGAGGGCTGGTCATATGCACATGTGTGATCATCTTCCGATTAAGAAAAATATGGAAATAAGAGATGCCTATAATGCCTAACTGATTGGTATTGTAGCAAAGAAATGAATGATCAATTAAGTACGATAAATGACCCAAGCAAAATTAAGTGAGAAGATATGAAACCCTAGTTATAAAGAAGGGATAAGAAGACTTAGTTGTTTTGCAACCAAACTGAATTGTGCCAAAGTGCTAACTAAATGAACATGAAGGGAGAAGTGTCACATAGAGCCTCATAAAAAATGTGCGGTGATGATCTTCCTAGAATGGGGCACGCACGAGCACCACATACCAGATCTTGGCACACTGTGACCACCAAACATATCGAGAAGACCATATTTGACTTGTCACAAGGTGTTCATTGTCCTTTTCCTTTGGTTGCTAATAGGTCACACAATGATCATCGAGGTCACTGATAACCTACAATGAAATAATGACCTGCAAAACCCTCACAAACGCATCAAATCCCAAAAAGAAAAGAATGCAATTGAGGGGTCGAATGTCCTCAACTATAAAACAAGTGAACTTACAACTGTGCACTACACTACATATCAAACCCAATATAGTTCTAGGTGTGTGTGTGTGTGTGCAGAATTGTGCTCTAGGTGGCTCTTGTGCGTGGTGTACTTGGTAGCGAGAAAATAAATAGATGTAAGAGAATATAATAGATGTGAACATGGAATAGAATGAACTTCCCCTCCTATGAAGTATATGCAGAATAATGCAGTCCCTTGCCCTTGAATGGATGCTAGATTGATGCTTGAATGCTCTTAATAATGGCCTTTAGATGCAACCTTAGGTGGTGCTAGTTAATGTTTAGTGTTTAGTCCTTTATTATGATCACATAACTTTATATTTATATGATTCCCTTACTTGAATTTCGTAATTAACCACGAAAAGGCCGACTACCAAAAATATAAGATGCTCAAATGGCTAAAAAGGACCCAAAAGATGTGAACAAAGTACAAAGAGGACAAGGGCGCCCGGAGGAGATGGGGTGCACGATGCGGCATCTTGGTCAGGCGTTGGTGCACATGATGATAAATGCCAAAGTATGAAAAGACAGATTGGGCTAGAAATAGTGTAAGACAAAAAGTAGCAATAGAGAGAAAATAAAGATGCCCAAAGACATGGGTTAATTAGTACATTTTGACTTAGGAATGGTATGAATAGTAATACGCAATCATGACTAGATAATTACCCAAAGCGCGTGATTTTGTGTCTACATTTTCCCCCACTTTATGTTGTTGAGAAAAATCTCGATAACATAAACTAGATAGAGATGTGTACCTGATAACCATGTAGATCAATGGCGAAAAATGTGGTAAGAGACAAGAGAAATCATGGAATGATAAAAGCGTGGAGCGTAAAAACTAAAGAGGAGAAAGTGTAAAAAGTGATGATGATGATGACCCTAGGGCGGAAATGCATGTGTAGATTTCATTGTTGTGTCGTGTTGATGTCAATCCGATGTGATTGATGTTGTTGATGTTGTTATGATGTAGGATGATGTTGACTATCACTTCCCATAAATACAAACCTACAAAAGAGAAGAATAAACAACTAGTCAAATATGCATGTATATGTGTAAAAAGTGTGTAATGAAGTATGTAAAATGTTAAAATGTGGAAAAGGAACATGTGCACATGATCCATGATGAGGAAAATAGTGTAAAAGGATCATGTAGATGTTGTAGAAGAGTGAGTTTTTCGGGTGATCTCATGTTAGTTGTGTCCTCTTTAAGTTTTTCGGGTGATCTTGCGCCAAGAAGCGAAATATGTGTTGGGAGAAAAGTATAGTGTCATCTTGCAACCTTTAACTGCTTCCTGAAGTATGGAACACCACTGCAGATGGTGTGTAAAAATCTAATCCAGTTCGACCAATTCCGATTCAATGTGAAAAGAATAAAATGTTCTATGGAGTATGTATGTTGAATTCTAAGGACCATCGCTTACGAAAAATCCGATGTGTGAAGTGATGTAGATTGTGTTACACTGAAGAATGTTGTGTAACTACTCCCTAGTCACAAGCATCCATGAAGGTTCAAGGATGCCCAGGCGTTATTGTTTGTGTCTCAGGAGTTGGTATACGTGTTGTGATAAGGACCCATGTCGGGATTTGAGCCTTGTCTCGATGTTGATGGCTTTGTTGTACCGGTAATGTACTATGTTGTGTGATGGTTGTAGACTATTATATGTTGTGATTGATTCACCCAAATGATGCCCTATTTTTGGGGTGCATACGACATCGCTAAAGGATAATGCGGCCCAAAGGAGGACCGACCGATGTGTCTTGAAACTAAGCCCTTTGGGGGAGGGAGTGTGCTTGGTATAAACCAAGGCACACACAAAAAAAATGGCTATGAGACAAGTGTTAATACAAGCAAAACATACACGTAAAATATAAGCTAACAAATAGGTAGACAATGTGTAAGTTAAGACGCGAGAATACAATACATAAGAAGACAATGTAGACCGTGAAAAACGGGTTTCAAACATGGGACATTACTCACAATGTCACAAGAGAATCAAGGACGTAGTCACCGAAAGTAGACAAGTGTACACACAAGACAAAGGGGCAGAGCCTGCAAAGCAAAGTGACAAATAATGACTGGCAAGAACAAGTAATGTAACAAACAACCATGGAAACAAATAGACCTATAAAACAAATGTTGCACATGAAGCACCTATTAGCATGTAAGAGAAATAAAAAGTATGTCAAAGTGTGTATAATCCGATAACAATGTGCTATGAAAAATGAAATAATAATACTTGTAGAGTACGAAAGTGGAAGCCCCCAAGAGCTATTGTGGGACTAGTAAGAGGTATTGTGCCAAAAATCCATGTTGCTTGTATCGATCTGTAGAATATGCGATCATAACTAGAAAGCAAGTGAACACACATGTGTTTGGAAAAGATAATGACATAGATTGTATTTAGCTAACATAGTAAGCAAGATGTATCATGTGAGTGTAAGTAAGAAAGAGTAAATGCGAGAAAGATATGTAGTATGTTGTGGAGTATAGATGGAATGGAATGTAGAGTGAATGTGATAGGAGTCATGTGCCCCAGAGAGAGAGTGGATGTGTATTCATGAGATGAGGTCCATTTATACATACCCCTCGGTAGTCAAGAATGAACCTCGAGTAAGAGTGCATCATCGGAAATGTTTTGAAGCTGTGTGTAGTAAAATTATGTGATCGTCAAAGCGCAAAGCGTAGAATGTCATCGTGTGAGTGAATGAGTGAGTGATTAAATGTGTGAGTGTGATAAGGTCCATTTGAGATGTAGACCCTCAACAATCGAGTATGGACCATGGAACTAGATTGTCTCATAGGGTGGTGTTTTGTGTTAGTTGTGTGAAAGATGTATTGTGTTGTTTGATTTTAAGAGAAAGAGATTGATTGTAACCCATTGAGTATATCATGTGTATCATCGAATGTGTAATGTGTTATGTTGATTTTGTAGGAGAGAGATGTGCCATGTAAGCACCAGATGTGTAATGTGTTGTGTTGATTGCGCAAAAGAGAGAAATGTTTCGTGAATGTATCGATTGTGAAGTAGGTTGCACGAGACAAATATGTCGTGAGGGTGCCGAATGTGTAGTGTGTTGTGGACATGTAGATTATAGAATATGTTTGTGTTGATTGCACACAAGAGAGATGTGTGAAAGATGTACATCGTGAAACCATTGAGTGTGCGGTATGTTGTAGTGATGTCAATAGTGTCGTATGTTATGTTGAATGTGGAGTGATGAATACGTGTGAGAAATAAGATGATGTGTAATGTAGTGTGTAGTTTGTGTGAGCTTCATGTATATAGGATGCCCTCAATAGTCAAGTGTGAACTAAATCACGAGAGTGTGTCATCGGGAAATGATGAAACAAGAGTATATCTAGATGTGTATGTTGCATATGAGAGACTAGATGTGAAATGATGAGAATATATAAGATGCGTGTCGATGCTAGAGGGGGAGAAATAAGTGTGATAATCCCCAAGTGTGTGATGATAAGAGTGATCAAGTAATGTCATCTAAGAGGTTGTTATTGTCATGGTAAAAACCGAATGGTGAAGCATCTAAGACTTGATAAGTAATAGTGTCAGGTTGGTTGAGCAAGGAGCCATTGAGGCGTAAATTTTACATGCCCATAACATATTCTTCATCAGTGAATGGAGGTAATGGACAACCATGGGCATACCAGTGAGTAAGATTTGGTGAATAGCCGAGAAATGAGTCATTGCAAATGAAAACACAACCAAATGACATGGGGAATGATATATCAGTATGATCAGGGTCTAATGTGCCCCCAATGTAATCAAGCCAAGATCGCCAAGCGCCGATAGAGAAACACGAGGGGTGTGTGGAACAAAGACTACTAAGTGGAAAACATAAAGACCATAGGTGGTCGTAATGTGAACATATCCATGATAGAGATGGGGTGAGTGAGGTGGCGATAAAATATTATTGAGTGTCAATCCAAGCCGAGTCAAGCCATCATATGTACAAATAATATCAAAACAAGTACAATCCACTGGAACATGATGCCAATAAGAGTTGTTGATGAAAAGCGTGCATGTGAAAGGAAGTGGTATGGACATGGATTGCCCATTGTAGACACAAAATCACGCACTTTGGGTTATATTTAGTCCTGGTCTTGTATTACTATTTAGAGGGTTTTTAGAGAATAAAGTACTAATCAACCCCTGTCTCTTGGTCATTTTTTAAATTTCCAAAGATCATTCCCGGCCTTCATTGCACACATGCCTAGTTAGTTTTCATTGTTTCCTATCATTTTAGCCTCGATTGGGGTGCCCATGGGCGCCCTAGTCCCACTTCAAACACCCTGATCCTTTTTTAATTTTCTTGACACTTTTTGGGCACTTTCTAGCTATTTTAGATCTTTATCTTTTTGGTGGTTGGCCATTTTAGGGTTAATTATGAAATTAGATCAAGATAACCCTATAAATATAAAGTTATGAGACAATAATGAGGGACCAAGCACTAAGCACTACAATCATCCACCTAGAGTTGCATCCATCTATTGCATTGGGAGATTATTTCCATCCACATAGTTCCATCACAAGGGACAAGGCTTGGGATATCTACATCACACACAACATAGGATGGATTTATTCTATTACATCCACCATTCTATTACATTTTTTACACATAGTTACCTCGCTACATCACAAAGATCGACTGGCACAAGAGCAACCTAGGGCATGTTTCACACACACAAAACTATATTTGGGTCAGAATGTAGTGCAACGCTTTCAGTTAGTAAGTCCACTATTGTGGTAGCTGAGGTCATTAGACCTTTTCATATGCATTTTTCATTTTTTAGGGATTGATGCTTGTTTAGGGTTTTGCAGGTCTTTCTATTCATCTTGGAGTAACAACATATGGAGCAATCAATGAACTTGATATGACAAACAACAAGGGTTTAGACCATCTGTTGAACCTATGAAAACTAGTTCGGAGCTTTTGCATAGATTAGGGCATCCATTCCACGAGACGAGAGTGCCCATAGGCACCCCGATCCCTCTCGTAGGTGTTCCAATCTAGCTATGTGGCTCGAGATCCATCCTTTTGGGGCTTCGCACACTCGTTCCGATTCTTGATTTTCCATACACCTCTGCGACACATCCCGCATGAGCATCCTCTATTCAAATTGAGTTCTTTCCTCTTATGCCTTGCACTTTAGGGTTTATACTTTCATTAAACTAATTGTTTGGGTCATTTACATAATTTTTTATTGCATTTATTTACTATTTTTCTGATTGTTCATAGCTTAGATTAACTATAACATTTTTCCATATTTTTAGTTAATCATTTTGGTGAACCCCACATTTCAACACTTCCTTTTTGATCATGTCATCTCCTTATCAAGTTATGCCTCAATCTTCTTATCCTACCTTTGCACCCACTAAGGTCTCGGGCATAGTTAATACAGCTTGCTGATTTCATGTGCGTGCATACCCAACATCCTCCTCGATTTGTCACACCTAGGGCTGATCCATCTATTAATGTAGTTACTACTCATCGTACTCATCCTAATCCACCTATGGCTCCACCGCATCTATTCCTCCACCCATTACTCCAAAGTAGCTCCTCCTCCCACTTCTAAGGGCTATGACATCATTAAACAACTCAAAAATATGCCTTCCAATATATTTCTTTATGACTTATTGCATAATGCCCTTGATTTTCACAATATGCTGAAGCTTCTCTTCATGTTATTTATATTGAAAGTGATAACTCCGCAGTGGCATTTTCACATCTTATATAGTTTCTTCGCAATTTACCACATGCTATATCTTTCACTGATGAGGATAGGTCACCTTTTAGTAAAAGCAACTGGGTTCTCCTTTGCTCATTACTTCCATTGTTAGTACTACTTGCATCAAATGTGTCATCATTGATAATGGATCATTGTTAATCTTTGTGCTCATTCTCTCTTAAAGTAATTGGGTATTAGCGATAATCTAATTTCTAAGAATTCCACTCTCATTCGCGGTTACGATTCTACCACTCGCACATGCTTAGGGACTATCTCATTACATATTCGGGTTGGGCCTAAGACTATTCTCACTGATTTCTATGTCATTGATGCCTCCTTTCAGTTCAATCTATTGTTAAAGTAGGCCCTATAATCATGTAATACAAGCAAGTTCCATCTCGATATTCACCAATGTGCCAAATTTTTTTGCATGATAGCTATGAACATACTATCGCCAAAGACCCATAACCATTCAAATACTACCGCATAGACCTTGTTATTGCCATGCCCATACCACCTTCGCAACATATTCCATATGTCATTCTTGACACATATGACATTGGTCAATCTAACGCTTCACAATCTCCTACTACCACTTTGTCGGTGCTCCCATCTTATTTCTACTTACACCATGGATATTATTTCACCTACAATATCAGTGCCTACTAGTGTTCCATCTCCACTAGTTGTGACACCCTCTACTCCTCTGCCTACGATGCTGCCTACTAACATACTTGATAGTGCCACCTAACACGATGATGCTCACACTTATGATTCTGATGACGAAGTTGACGCTATAGAGCTTATTGATGAATCATTAAGATAACTAAATTTTACCCCTCTTGGTGTAGACGATTCTTATTTTGAAGAAACCTTTGTGTCTCGATGGCGGTGAATATAGGTTCAAGACCCCTCCATCTACTAATGTTATGGTATCAGATCAAGGGTCTCAGTAAACATTGTCGATGTTATCTCATCTTCACCTCCATGGGTTACACTCCATTGCCTCCTTTTACATGCACATTATTCATCAACAAGTCCTTTTGGTGACACATCCCCATCGATTCCACTTTTTTAGATATTTTTGTACACACGACAGTTTGGTTAGGTTTGGCATGACACTCAATGACATTTTACCACCTCTTCATTCACCACACCTTTATCATGGCTACTTTCACATTACGACAACTTATGGCTTATGTGTATTTTATTTGATGATATTTTTGCGCGCACCCTCGTGACTTTCCACTACCACTTGGGCAATCATTGCTTAACTATATTAGCGGTACAATATATTCTCACCACTCTTCACTCACATTTGCTATGCCTTTTGGAAATATCTCTATTAATAATTATTCTTCTCCCACTTACGTTCCAAATATCTCTCATTGACATGCTCACAGTTGTCCACAAATCACCTTTACTGATGAAGAATATGTCATGAATGTGTACACACTCCACCACAATGGATCCCTATATGACCCTACTCATTTTATAGCTTATCAAGTTTATGATACTACTCCAGTAGGTTTCGATCATGGCAACGATGATCTCCTTGATAGCGACTCAGAATCACCTTCTCTATCATACATTTGGGGGCATAATATCCAACACCCCCCCTTGCTCACATTGGCATCTATCATCTTTACATTTTCATATAGGCATTTTCAATACATGTTCTAGAATCATCATTACTAGATGACACATTCTTGTGCTTCGGTTCACACTTGACTATTGAGGTATTACGCCATGAACCCCCACACACTGCACTATAGGCATTACACACAACATCTATTCACACATCGCACATCATACATTATATATCATACATTATACTAGTCTTCATCACATTGGAGTCTAGCATTATATCATCTTACATACTACATAACATACATTATACACATCTTGCATCACATTCTACACACCGAATACTTACCTCTTCTACTTATCACATGGTGATGTATTCTCATCATGCATATCACATTGTCTTCTACGCGTTGTACTCGCTACCCTATGACGCACTTTAGTTCTTTGTCCATACTCGACTACTAAGGGTTTACTAATCAAATGGACCTTATCTTCACTACATGTTCATAATTACACCTTTCATCATGTGACATTTCTAGGCTAGTGACATAAGTTATAGGATACATCATCACTTATTCTATCATCCGGTTTGTGGTATACACCTTAGGTTAGTAGTGGTATATGCTTTGGATAAATCATCACTCATACATTCATCTTGT
Organism: Taxus wallichiana var. yunnanensis; assembly: GCA_018340775.1. Classification (NCBI taxonomy): domain Eukaryota; kingdom Viridiplantae; phylum Streptophyta; class Pinopsida; order Cupressales; family Taxaceae; genus Taxus; species Taxus wallichiana. Next base: position 780,539,528 of record CM031244.1, read on the forward strand.
CGTGATATACACTTCGGCTATAAGGTTCATGCAAACATTGTCGTTAGGTTGCATTTCATCACTACACATTCAAACTCATCACAACACGTTAGACACCACACACACTTTGACCATTTACCAATGACACGCTCTTGTTTACGAGTCATTCTTGACTCGCTAAGGGGAAAACCAAATTAACCTCATTTCCTACACTTCCATTCACTCGGGGGCATGCGGCTCCTATCATTCCATCTAGCATTCCATTCCACTCATCCACAACATATTGCATTATCTTGGGGGAATTTAATCTTACTTACTAGTTTTTTACATGATCACTTTACTACACATGTTATATTGATTTCTTATATGTCATTATCTATACCATCCACACATGTGCATTCACATATTTGTTTAGTTGTGATCACAGATACAAATCTCTTCCACGCAAAGATGGATGTTTGTCTTCACCCTTCCTACACTAATCGCTCGGGGCATCCACATTCGTCTCTCACAGGTGCTATTTTTTCATTTTGTACTTAGCCCTTTACATTACTTGATTATACACGCTTTTGACATATTGGTTATCTTTCTAACATGCTAACGTGTGTTTCATATGAAGCACTTGTTTTGAAGGATTACATGTTACCTTGACTACTTCTTTGTTTGTCTCTACTTATTTGTACTTGTTTGTTTCTTGTATGTGGGCCTTGCCCTATGTTTTGTGTGTACACTTGTTTTTTGTTTATAGCCCTAATGGCCTTAAGTGTCTTGTGACATCGTGAGTGATGTCCTATGTTTTTAGCTTGCTTTATGCGGCTTACTTGTCTTCTTGTGTGTTTACTTATATTTGCTTGGTAGCTTATACTTTGTCTACGTAGCTTACACATCGTTTTCTACATGCATGATTTTCATACTAACACTTATTTTGGCTAGTCATCTTGTATATGTGTGCCTTGGTTTCTACCAAGCGCATTCCATTCCCCTGCCGCAGGCAGGCACAAAGTTCATGTGGTTGGTTCTCTTTTGGGGTCACATTCTCCTATCAGTGACGTCGCATGTGCCCCCAAAGAGGGGGCATCATTTGGGGTTTTTATAGTCTACACATCACGTTTACAATGGTTCATTCAATGCACTTTCTCCCTTAGAATTAAGGGTTACATACAACAAGTGATTTCGCACAGCCTACAAACTCCATACACAACGACTTTTACAGGACATGGTTGTCCTTAGCATTCGAGGGAACAATTAACGGTTAGATGATACAGAGAAAATACTCCCAATACTTCTACCACTGACATCATATCGCCTAAAAAACTAGGACAATACACATCTCTCTTCACATTCGGGGAAGTAGTTAAATGTTGGAGGACACAGAGCATTTCCTCCCTATACTTCTTTGGCTTATGGCATCAAATCACCCAAAAACTCGGTAGTACAAGATATCCTTCTACACCCTTTTTCTCGATATGGATCATGTGCACATGTTCCATTTACATTTTTCAAATGCGTAATTTACATTTACATGCTTTCTACATACATACACATGTGTCTTTTACGTAACATTTTTACACAAACATACATATATATTAGACTACTTGATCATTTTCCTTACAGTTCGATCAGTATGACAAACAAACATCAAATTGGGTGCAACAATGACAATAACGATGACTTCAATAACAAAATTTCATGATAACACACCTCGCATACTAACCATGCAAGTACATTACATCAACAACAACAACAACACACAAATGCGTATCCACCCTAGGTTCTCTCTCATCACTCTTTTTTTATTTTTCATCTTTAGCTTCCACACTCCATCATCTTTTTGTCATTCCACACTTTGTCTAGTCCTTCGGCACACCTTCTTCATCGATCTACATGGTTATCAAGTACGCATCTCTATCTACTTTATGTTACCGAGATTTCCACTCACCAACATAAAGTGGGGGCAAATGTAGACACAAAATCACGCACTTTGGGTTATATTTAGTCTCGATCTCATACTATTATTTAGAGGGTTTTTGAGAGAAGAAAGTACTAATTAACCCCGTCCCTTGGCCATTTTTTTTTATTTCCAACGTCATTCCCGACCTCCACCACACACATGCCCAGTCAATTTTCATCATATCCCATCATTTTAGCCTTGATCGAGCGCCCGGTCCCACCCGGGGTGCCCCTATCCTTTTTTAACTTTCCCATCACTTTTTTGGGCACTTTCTATCCGTTCGAGGTATTTATCTTTTTGGTGGTCGGCCATTTCAGGTTAATTAAAAAAATAGATCAAGAAAACCCTATAAATATAAATTTATGAGACCATGATGAGGGACCAAGCACTAAGAACTACTATCATCCACCTATAGTTGCATCCATCTATTACATTGGGAGATCATTTCCATCCACAAAGCTCCATCATAAGGGACAAGGCTTGGGATATATGCATCACACACAACATAGGAGGGATTTAATCTATTCCATCCACCATTCTATTACATTTTTTTACATATAGTTAGCTCGCTACATCACAAAGTGCGACTAGCATAAGAGCAACCTAGGGCATGTTTCACACACACAAAATTACATTTGGGTATGGAATGTAGTACAATGCTCAATTAGTAAGTTCACTATTGTGGCGTTGAGGTCATCGATCCCCCTTTCATATCCATTTTTAGTTTTAAGGGATTAATGTTTGTTTAGGGTTTTGTAGGTCTTTCAATTCATCTTGGAGTAATAACAACATACGGAGTGGAGTAGAAAACTTGATGCAATAAACAATGAAGATTTCAGACCATCTACCAAACCTATGAAAACCAGTTCTAGAGCTTTTGCATAGACCAAGGCGCCCATTCTGCAAACCAGAGCACCCGTAGGTGCCCCAGTTTCTCTCCGGTGCTCTAGTCCAACAAAGTGGCTTAGATCCATCCTATTCGGGCCTTCTACACAGCCGCGTTCTTACTTCTTGATTTTCCAATCACCTCTCTAACACAAAGTCCGTGAGCATCCTCTATTCAAATTTGAGTTATTTCCTCTTCTCCCTTGCACTTTAGGGTTTCTACTTTCATTAGACTAATTTACATACTTATTTATCGTGCATTTATTTATTGTTATTTATAGTTGTTCATAGCTTAGATTAACTATAGCATTTTCCCACATTTTTAGTTAATCACCCATGAGAAGGTGAAACAACATCTAAAGTATGGACAAAACCCTAATAAAGTACCATTTCATTAGTAGAAGGGGTTTTGAATTTGTACTCACCAGACCTTTGGAAATGAAAGTTTTATTGAAATATGAGACATTTATATCGACGTGAGTGAAATTAAGATCGCATAACTTGTCATCGGTAAGTTCGACAAGATTAACTCGCCATCGTAATTGTCATAACCATCCATGTAGGCATTGTCATGTTGTATAGATGTGTCGAGGATATTGGCAGGAGGTGGACTAGATGTGGTAGGAGGGAGAGGATCCTCAAGAAGCAGAGAGCAAAGTAGTGTTTATGGAGGAGTAGACACAATGGGTGACATGTAACAAAGTGTAGTATGAGTAGAAATAGACGGAGTACTTCGAGAGGCAGAGGAAGATTGCGAAGCGCTAGATTAACCAATGTTATTTGTCTCAATACTATTATATGGAATAGGTTGTAGTGTAGGAATAGGCATAGTAGTAATAGGGTCTATGCGACATAATTTAAATAGATCAAGGTCCGCAATAATGGTATGTTCATATCGATCATGTAAGAATTTGAAACATTAATTAGTAGTGGATGGAATTACTTGCATTGCATGAATCCAAGGTCTACCTAGTAAGAGATTAAATTAAAATGAGGTATTAATAACAAACAAATCCTTAGGGACAATCCTAGGCCTAAAATTGATATATAATGTGATGGTTCCTAAGCATGTACGAGTAAATAATCATAGCCACGAATGAGAGTATAATTCTTAGAAATTAGATTGTCTGAAATGTCGAGTTGTTTTAGAAGAGAATTAGCACATAAAGTAATAGTTGAGCCATTGTCAATGAGTACCCTCTTGATATAAGTAGTGTCAATAATATAGTGATAAGCAAAGGTGCACATGGATTGTCAAGAGCAAGTGACGAGATGTCCTCATTAGTAAAGGATATAACACATCATAAAAATTTGAGAGACCGAGTGAGGTGTGTAAATGCCACCGAAGAATTATCACTTTCAATGTGAATAGAATGAAGGGTGGATTCTAATGTATAATGAAAATCAGTGCATGCATTGCACAATAAGTCATAGAGAGATATTATGGCTGGTGTATTCTTAAGTTAATCAATGATATCAAAGCTCCTAGAAGTAATAGGTGGTGAGATAGAAATGGGTGGAGCCATAGGAGGAAAAGTGTGGCAAGTGGTTACTACATTGATAGAATAATCAACCATAAGCGTAATAAAGCGAGGAGGATGTTGAGTACGAACTTGCATGAAATCAACAAAGGTCTTAGTAACATGTTAGAAACCCTAGTGGGAGCGAAAGAAGGACAAGATGATTAATCCATAACTCGATAAGGTGAAGACATATTCGGAAGGAAGGGTTTGGATAGTCGGGTTCGCTAAAATGATTAAGTAAAATATGGAAATAATAGATGCCTATAATGCTTAATATGATTGCTTTCAGTAGTAGTAAATGAATGATCAATTACAACAAATGACCCCAACAAAATTAAGCTAGAGGATAGGAAACCCTAGTTGCAAAGAAGGGATAAGAAGATTTATTTGTTTCACAACCAAATATGAACTATGATGAAGTGCTAACCAGATGAACATGAAGGGAGAAGCGTTGCATGAGCCTCGAGAAAAATGTGTGAGTTGATGATCTTCCTGGACTGGGGTGCTTGGAAAGGGGTTGGGGTACTGCGGGAGCCATAGACCTATACTGGGTGCTTGTGACTACTAAAAAGCTTAGAAAGACCATATTTGACTGGCCATAAGGTGTTTGTTTTCCTTTACCTTTGGTCTCTAGTTTGTCACACAATGATCGTCGAGGTCACTAATAACCTGTAATGAAAGAATGCCCCTGTAAAACCCTCACAAACGCATAAAAACCAAAAAGAAAAGAATGCAAATGAGGGGTCATATTGTCCTTAACTATCAAACAAGTGAACTTATGACTAATTGTTGCACTACATTTCAAACCCGATGTAGTTCTAGGTGTGTGTGTACACAAAATTGTGCCCTAGGTGGCTCTCTTGTGTGTGTCGACTTGGTGGCAAGCAAATAACTAGATGTAAGAGAATGTAATAGATGTGTGCATGGAATAAAATATAATTCCTCCTATGAAGTGTATGCATAACAATGCAGTCCTTTCCCTTGAATGGATGGTAAATGGATGTTTGAATGCTCTTGATAATGGCCTTTGGACGTAACCTTAGGTGGTGATAACTAATGCTTAGTATTTGGTCCTTTATTATGATCACATAACTTTATATTTATATGATTCCCTTGCTTCAATTTTGTAATTAACCCAAAAAGGCCAACTACCAAAAATATAATATGTTCAAATGGCTAGAAAGGACCCAAAATATGTGAACAAAGTACAAAGAGGTCAGGGGCACCCAGAGGGGATGGGCTCTCGACGCTGCACCCTAGTTGGGCGCTGGTGCAAGGATGATAAATGTTGAAGTATGAAAAGACAGATTGAGCTAGAAAGAGTGTAAGATGAAAAGTAACAACAAAGAGAAAGTAAACATGGTCAAATACATGGTTTAATTGGTATTTTTCTTACTTAGGAATCATATGAATAGTAGTATGCAATCATGACTAGATAATTACTCAAAGTGCGTGATTTTGTGTCTACATTTGCTATGGCCAAGACTTCGTGTTCTCCTTAGTGTACTCGGCATCCATATCCTTGACCTCTTCATCATCAATCATGTATACTAACTTGTCTTTTTCTTTCCTTCCAAGCGCGCTCTAGGAGGTACTTATCGAAATCCTTCTAGTTAAGAGCATTGCTGCACACTCAATCGAAGAGTCTCGCCCGCAACCGTGTTACAAGATCCTCTACCTTTGTGTTATCTCCCAAAGTGGTGTACTTCATTAACTATAATACTTTATGCACACGGGGTTTAGTAGAAGAGTAATCAAAGGCATGCATCATGCATAAAATCATTGTCTTCCAATCTGCAGTCTCTGTTTGAACTCAACATGTATGTACCATGAGTGTGCATGCCCACACAATGTGGAATAGAAATTATGCACCCATAGAGATGGTGGTAACGCATCATGTCCCACGAGCCAATTCTTTTCGAAATTTTGAATGTGAGACAAGGGAGAAGACACTCCATCATAATTCGCTATCCTTAAGGGAAGGTTACTCCTAACAAACCGAGTTAAGAAAGCAACCCTTATCTCTCAATATCCTAGCAAGTTTTCTCTTTCCATAGCCCACCATCACTTTATTGTTCCCCTAAGTGAATATAAAAAAATATTTATCCTTTCACCCTCATTTAGTAGCCGATCTTCCAAGGCGCATAAAAATGTATCTAGCTTCTTTTCTCCAAAGTGAACTTCAATAGTGCGGTATTTTGTAATCATCTAACTACCCGAGGCCTTATCACTTGTGTGAATATTCCATGACACTTGTGACCAACCATTTTCATACGTACTCACAAGCCAAATTTTCACATGCAATACTAGTAGTGTCGTTGATTAAATGCACATCTACCCACTTGAGCATCCCTTATTTTGTTGGCATACTCAACATATTGGTCGTGCATCGTTTACGTATAGATCTAGTTAATATCTTCATCATTTATGGGCTCAATGTAGGGTGTGATATTTGTACTATCCATAGGGATCACTACCTAGTCATCTGCATTCTCGAAACTAACATAACACTTGTCCAAGCACATGTCTGCTGTTATTCGCATAACACCAAAGATGGCCAATCAATGCGCAGGGAAGTTTTTTCGCCTCTTCCAACTCCAAAACCTTGAAATATCATCGATTTTTGCTCCTAAATCATGATACTTGCATCCTTCAAAACACCAATGGGCATGGCCCTTGTCTTTTTTTCCATATACAACACACTTGAGGATGACTATAATGGTGGTCTACCTATTATATTCCAAGTATCAAGGGCGAGGACATCAACTTTGTGCTTTGTCAGATCAATTAAAATGTTACTTACCAACCAACCATCTATAACCGCATCCAAGGTAATCTCTCATTGTCATATTCATGGTTTTGAGGTGGTAAATTAACATGTAAGATCTATTTATCCCTCTTTTTCCATACATGTAAAACCTTTTCTCGTAACCATTCTCCTAACAGGGGTATGATATTTTCTTTTCTAAGCATCTTGTATATTTCTTTGAGTTCATCAACATTCTTATTAGGTACTTAAGTTTGTTTAATGCACTCTCTGTCCCGATTGTTCTTTCAGCAAAAAATCTCCCCATGTAGTTCTTTGATCAATCCTACGATCTCTTGGAATACTTCCTTTTGTTTCCCCGCATCCAAATATTTAGTTAGTCGCACATTCTCATCTTGTCGATGGTCAACTTTGATCTTCCCTATTCACACGCGCACAAATCTTCTACGTGCAAAGAACTAATAATGGTTGTTCCTCTACCACAACTAAAGTATTAGACTTCCATTGTCCCTACCTACAAAGCACTCAACCCGTAACATTATTGCACCCCTATGCTTCTTGTTCTTCGCACATATGTGCGTATAAGTTCAAACAATCTTCTACTTTTTTCCCTTTCCAAAGTATGTGCAAGACTTGTTTTTCAGAACTTGTGTTGATAATGGTTTGGGACCCACATGTATAACATGTTCCTATTTGAACCTACCCCCATGACCACTATGACCTCTACCACGATATCCTCATTTTTATCCTCCATTATCGTTATTACATGCACCATTATTATGTTCTCGTTCCATTATTTTCACTTTCGTGTCCTTCGTGAACTACTCTTTTGCGCTATCCTAGCGTAACCCAATCTCACATCCTCATGAAAGTGGTCAATCAACCATAAATTAGTTGTATTGTGGGTATGTGTCACATATCTTGCAATAGAGTGACACATTCTTCTAGTTTGAGAGTTGAAGGAGTGGGAAATCCAGGGCATTGTGATTTTTATGGAAAATCTCCCAAGATAAGAGAAGTGCATGCACATTCCGGCATGAGAAAACTATCCTTAGCGTGTTCCTCTATGTCACAGTCTATACACCATAGTCCAATATGAGTGTTATGTGTAGAATTAGTAGATGACTTCTCCAATCAGTATTGCATAGTTACGATATATGCTTCAAGGAACAAACTTATACCAATATCTACGCTTCTAACCGCCCTGCACATACCGCTGCTGCCTCTAGAGCCTCATACGGGTCTCGTGAATATTTTATGTGATAACACCCATTGAAACGGTGTTAGAAATCCACCCATGAACTATTGCGCATGTTGACTTTGATGGATATCATACGAGAACTTCAAAACAACATCTCGAGCCACGTGTCATATTCCCGGACACTCTCAGATAGGCCCTATTTAATCTCTTGAAAGTGTCTTTGATGCTCTGCTTTGCTTGAACCCATGTATGTGAAATTCAGCCAAAAAGGTGGCATGTACCGCATCATAGTCCACTGCATCACGATGTGGGTCATAATTCTGTACAACTATGCGCGTGCGTGCCCTGTAATGTGATCGCGAATTGACTTGCCTTCATGTATGAAGTTGTTATTCCCTTGGCCCTCCATAAGATTTCACACTTATGTGCTATGTTGCATCTTCTACTCCTCTATAGTTAGGTAAGTGAAGTGACATTTCAAATAAATCTAAGGTTGTTGTGGGGTGGGTTACTTCCTTTTCCTAGATTGTTTCCACTTGGGGAGGACCCGATATTGACCCCAAACCTCCACCAGGGTTACCTCCACTCAGGGGAGGACCAAAGCCTCATGAGCCTCTTGTCACTAGAATGAATGATGGTCCTAAGGAAAAAATGGTTTGCATGATTGTAGTAAAACTAAACTATGCACCAACCACATGTCTAGGTATCCCACCAATGGGTCTACTTCTACCGAGTAGCGCGCCAATGTTTTTGTCCCGACATTGCACCTACTTGATTACTTATAAATAAATTCTAGGTGTTTGTCAACGTTTTCTTACCATTAATGTGAGATACCTTTATCTGTGTCACCTCTTGAGTTGATACTAATATGTATATGCTTATATCTTTGACCCAACATGGTGATCCTTAATTACCTTCTTATTCTTTTCGCTTATGTTGATCCTCTATATGAACTTATTATTCTCAAGTACCAAGCACAAAGTGTAAGGGTATGGGGTGGGTTAGATGTGTGCCAACGCTTCTTATTTCTTCACCATACTCTCATCCGATGCCAAGGGGGTCCTTCATTGCGCTTCCTTAATATCAAAGGGACATAGTCCGGGTCCCTCGCTTATCATAGGGTTATCATCATGTCCTGCTGCCTGTTCCTCTCTTTCTTAATGCCTCTTCAACTGCCCTCTCTTGCACATCACTTTGTTTTTGCATAGTCTTTCTTCTTTCTCTGCTTCCCTTTGAGTCAATTCCATCCTGTCAAACCCCTTCCCCTATCCTTATGCGTCACATGTGTTTAGCTAGCCATCGGTAAGTTTTCAAGTCCCATTTCAACCATCAAGATATTTATAGCTAATGGTAGCACATGTAAATATGATCCTCTAGCTTCATGAAGGAACTATAACTCTTATTCTTCCGGGAATAAAATGTTGAGATCATGTACTCCAAAGTGTAATTTAGCGAGACACTGGCGCACCCACTATCTATTGTGTGTGTCTACAGTTTATCCAAGTCATCCAATTCTTGATACCTACTTTGATTCTATATCTAATTTTGTCCAATCTACTTCCTCTGTTGTGCACATACGCTACTAACCACTCATACAATTGCTAAGGGAGGAAGCCAAATAATGTCTCATAAAGTGAATCATATAGGTTTTCTTTGACCCATTTGTGTGGATTAAACTTCTCACCAATGTTTTATCTCTATGCAAACTCATCTTCTCCATCATGTATCCACGTTTCAACATTATCCAGAGAACCGAAATGTCGTTTGTACTCCCACATCTTAAGAGCCCGAATGAAAGAAGGTCCGACAACGAAACTAAAATGTCACGTTGTAGTCTAGTAAATCAGCACAACATAGTTGGGCACACACGAAGCATGCACAACTCCTTAAAGTCCCTTCTAGGTGGCAATCAAGACATGGTCCCCTCAAACATGATTAACATAGAATGCAATACATTCCATATGCAAATTATGAGTTATGGTACGCTCAAATACAATTGTTCATCAAAGGAGCTTGTATTCATTCATCAACATATACAATCAATATGAGTATCTGGATACCAAGGATACCATGTACATCCCTTCATACTTTGGCAATCCATACTAGATTGTCCATTACAAACACATGACTCAGATACTTGACAGTGCACACATATCCACACACAAACTTGCATAAAATTCATGTCTTCTCACTCCACTTTACATAGACATCTTGCATATATAGAGTGGGAACTTGTCCTTCAACATTTTACATACTTTAATCTATTCCTAGACTACTCCTATACATAGCCTGCATGCTTGTACTTTCCTATAATTAGGTGTCATCTTGTGATTCTCCATAAGTGGCTTGTTGTGTGCTATAAATAGCCTTTGCTTCACTCAAGTTGCATGCACTGTAAGTAGATATGTCCCCATGCTATAAATAGATTGTCTTAGTTTCCATGCCATGTTATACTTAGCTTTCTCCATCCATACATAACCTATATTTATCCCGAGTATTGCATGCACTTCATCCATACTTCTATTGTTGGCTTGCCTTGGTGAATATGCCATCTTAAGTATGTCCTATTTTTATCCCATTCCACATTTCTAGATAACTTTTGTTTCTTTTTTCATGTGTGTGAACCTTTGTGTGTATTCTCTTTTCCTTCATGTGCGCATCTGCTTTATACTTGTATTAACTTTCCGTTCTCGCACACATCTCTGTGCACACCTTTATGACTTATATATATTCTCCTGCATGCCCTTTTGCATGTAGACTTAACAATCTAGCGCTCTAATACCATAAAAGGAATGATAAACATATCGTTCCAAGCCACAAAGAATTTAGATGCTAATAAAACATCACACTTAATAAGTTGAAAGAAATTCGCTAGAATAACTTTACAAAAACCTTTGCAAACAAATGAACAACAATATCATATATTATTATGGAACTCTATGCAATACAATGAGAAGGGGCCTTGCTTATATAGGCAAGGAAGATCAATCTAAGAACTAGTCAAGGCCATAGATCAAGTCATAAATCAAGGAAAGAACTAGACAACAAAGAACTAGTCAAGACCATAGATCTAGGAAATAACTAGTCAAGACCATAGATCAAGGAAAGAACTATACCTAACAACTAGATAATATCCTCCTAATATCTAAATAAGATAAAGAAATATCCACACATAAGTGTGTGAGGATAAATAAAAGAGAAGGTAAATAAAGCACCTAGGTGAACACGAGCTAAGGTAAACAAACTACTCTAACATTCTTAAGGAACGATGTTTCGTAGACTTCAAAACTCTGCGGAACATTAAAATGCTGCTAACGAAGGAGGAAAATGTGGAAGTCTTAGAAAACCACATAACAAGGAGAATTCCCACGTAACAAGCAAATCACACACAAGAAAACCGTGGAGCAATGCAGAATCAATTTTTTTACCTTAACTTTTGATTGGGAGCTCCAAATTGCATGAGAATTGTTGAGTTCATTTTTCTTTCAAAGGGATTCATTTAGGCATGAGGAAACACATGTTTTGATTGATTTTTTAGGGTGAAATGCAAACACTGGAATGATGGGAGAGAAGTGCGGTTCAATCGAATCAAGCGCCCAAACACCTCATCAATCGAAGTTTAATGTTTAAGGATGCCCATGATTCCATCATGAGGTATGATGGTGTGGGTAAGTAAGAAAGAAGGATGCCCATACTTAAAATTTCAAATAATGATGGCGCGAGGTCTTTAGTGGGTGAATTTCATTCATTTCTTAGTTGACTTTACATTTTCCCCTTCTTTTCTCTTCCTTTCACATTCTAATATAAATGTAAGTGCTTTTACATGACAAAGGGTTCTTCTTTGTTGGATTTGGAGCTCTGCCTTAGAGTTTTGCAATTTTTATGCCTTCAGGCCTCTCGTAATTGCATTTTTGCAAGTTTTACAAACCTTTTCTCTTTAAAGTCAAGTAAAAATGCTTTAAGTGATATGTAATTGTGGTTTATTCCTTTAAATGCAATGTATTTGATGTGAATCTCTTGCCCTCTTGCTTTATTTTGAATCTATTCACTTGTCTCTTGCAAAACTTTATGTTTCTCTTTGATTCTTGCATGTGTGGTTGCATTTGTGTCTCTACAGGTCATATTTGAACCTTGTTTTAGCTTTGGTGCATCACCTTCTTTCATTTTGCAACATTTTCTCCCTTCTCAACCCTGGTTCCTACAAATTTTTAGTTTAGATTTAGTTTAGTTGCATTTTGAAGTTGTAGGTTAGTTTGTAGTGGGCTAAGACAAAAGGAACCAACCTTCTCTGGAGGTTTGTCTCACTTTGCAAGGTTTCACACTCAGAGACAATCCCATGCTCACCAAAATTTATTATTTTCATTGATGATTATGCGAGGGTGCAAATTTTGTGTGTTAATAGGACCTTGATTGTTGCACGCTTTCAAGCATGGAGATTTGCTTGAGATAATGGTTTGTAAAGATGGTGCAAAACCATTTGACCGACCATGTTTTGTTGTTATCACATTCAATTACTACACTAACTTAACATTAACAACCAAGCCCCTCTCGCATGTCCCTATCTCTAAAGTGTCCCACGACATGTGCAAGTAAATTTCCGTAAAATTCACGTGTGCTCAAACTACCCACAAAACACAAGGGATAGCATTGCAAAAACAACTATTGACATTGGGAGTATTGTTCAAGGGCTTACTTTTTGGGATTTCTCAATAATATGTTGCCTCAACAATATGCGAGCCACACCCCTTCCCCTTTTAATGATTGACAAAAATGGGATGTGGTTTATATGTCTTCTCATTAAAAAGAAGAGTTTCACACACATTCCCCCAAACATTTGCCCCACCCTAGGAATCGTCTTCCTTTAATCCCCTTGTTCATCACACCTCTTCCTCCAACAACGTTTTGCTCTATTTGATTTACCTTCTTCAAAACATCACTTTCGTTGTCTCCATTTCACTTTCGTCACTTGCAATTGGTGATTAATTAATTCTATACGTTTTCATATTAATTTTTTTACTATGATAAGATTTGGGGACATAATTGGATGGTAAAAACGTGCACATAAAAGTTTACAAGTTCGGAAAATTGAAATAATGATGGTGCGGGTCCTTCGTGGGTGAATTTCATTCATTGCATAGTCGACTTTGTATTTTCCCTTCTTCTCTCTTCCTTTCACATTCTAATATAAATGTAAGTGATTTTACACGAAAAAGGGTTCTTCTTTGATGGATTTGGAGCTATACCTTAGAATTTTACAATTTACATGCCTTCTGCACCTCTGTAATCGTGTTTTTGCAAGTTTTGCAAACCTCTTATCTTTAAATGCAAGTGAAAATGCTTTAAGTGATATGCAATTGTGGTTTATTATTTTAAATACAATGTGTTTGATGTGAATCTTTTGCCCTCTTGCTTTATTTTAAATCTATTCACTTGTATCTTGCAAAAGTTTATGTTTTTCTTTGATTTTTGCATGTGTGGTTGATCGTGTCTTTACAGTCATATTTGAACCATGTTTTAGCTTTGGTGCATCACCTTCTTTCATTTTGCAAAATTTTCTCCTTATCAACCCTAGTTTCTGCAAATTTGTAGTTTAGATTTAGTTTAGTTATATTTTGAAGTTGTAGGTTAGTTTGTAGTGGGCTAAGACAAAAGGAACCAAACCTTCTTCGAGGTTTGCCTCACTTTGCAAGATCTCACACTTGAGAAAATCCCAAGCTCACCAAAATTTCTTATTTTCATTGATGATTACAGAAAGGGTAAATTTTTTGGGTATTAATGGGACCTTCAATTATTTCATACACAAGTGTGGAGATGTGCTTGAGATAATGGTTTGTAAAGATGGTACAAAACCATTTGATCGACCATGTTTTGTGGTTATCACATTCAATTACTACACTAACTTAACATTAACAACCAAGCCCCCTCTCGCATGTCCCTATCTCTAAAGTGTCCCACGACATGTGCAAGTAAATTTCCGTAAAATTCACGTGTGCTCAAACTACCCACAAAACACAAGGGATAGCATTGCAAAAACAACTATTGATATTGGGAGTATTGTTCAAGGGCTTACTTTTTGGGATTTCTCAATAATATGTTGCCTCAACAATATGCGAGCCACACCCCCTTCCCCTTTTAATGATGACAAAAATGGGATGTGGTTTATATGTCTTCTCATTAAAAGAAGAGTTTCACACACATTCCCCCAAACATTTGCCCCACCCTAGGAATCGTCTTCCTTTAATCCCCTTGTTCATCACACCTCTTCCTCCAACAACGATTTTTGCTCTATTTGATTTACCTTCTTCAAAACATCACTTTCAAAGTGTCTCCATTTCACCGCTCGTCGCAATTGGTGATTAATTAATTCTATACGTTTTCATATTAATTTTTTTACTATGATAAGATTTGGGGACATAATCGATGGTAAAACGCACATAAAAGTTTACAAGTTCGGAAAATTGAAATAATGATGGTCATGCGGGGTCCTTGGTGGGTGAATTTCATTCATTGCTTAGTCGACTTTGTATTTTCCCCTTCTTCTCTCTTCGTTTCACATTCTAATATAAATGTAAGTGATTTTACATAAAAAGGGTTCTTCTTTGATGGATTTGGAGCTATACCTTAGAATTTTACAATTTACATGCCTTCCCTCTGTAATCGTGCATTTTTGCAAGTTTTGCAAACCTCTTATCTTTAAATGCAAGTGAAAATGCTTTAAGTGATATGCAATTGTGGTTTATTATTTTAAATACAATGTATTTGATGTGAATATCTTTCCCTCTTACTTTCTTTTGAATCTATTCAATTGTATCTTGTAAAAGTTTATGTTTTTCTTTGATTTTTGCATGTGTGGTTGATCTCGTGTCTTTACAGTCATATTTGAAACATGTTTTAGCTTTGGTGCATCACCTTATTTCATTTTGCAAAATTTTCTCCTTATCAACCCTAGTTTCTACAAATTTGTAGTTTAGATTTAGTTTAGTTGTATTTTGAAGTTGTGGGTTAGTTTGTAGTGGGCTAAGACAAAAGGAACCAAACCTTCTTTGGAGGTTTGCCTCACTTTGCAAGATCTCACACTGGAGAAAATCCCAAGCTCACCAAAATTTCTTATTTTCATTGATGATTATAAAGGGTAAATTTTTTGGGTATTAATGGGACCTTCAATTATTTCATACACAAGTGTGGAGATGTGCTTGAGATAATGGTTTGTAAAGATGGTACAAAACCATTTGACTGACCATGTTTTGTTGTTATCACATTCAATTACTACACTAACTTAACATTAACAACCAAGCCCCTCTCTCGCATGTCCCTATCTCTAAAGTGTCCCACGACATGTGCAAGTAAATTTCCGTAAAATTCACGTGTGCTCAAACTACCCACAAAACACAAGGGATAGCATTGCAAAAACAACTATTGACATTGGGAGTATTGTTCAAGGGCTTACTTTTTGGGATTTCTCAATAATATGTTGCCTCAACAATATGCGAGCCACACCCCCTTCCCCTTTTAATGATTGACAAAAATGGGATGTGGTTTATATGTCTTCTCATTAAAAAGAAGAGTTTCACACACATTCCCCCAAACATTTGCCCCACCCTAGGAATCGTCTTCCTTTAATCCCCTTGTTCATCACACCTCTTCCTCCAACAACGTTTTGCTCTATTTGATTTACCTTCTTCAAAACATCACTTTCAGTGTCTCCATTTCACTGCCGCTTGCAATTGGTGATTAATTAATTCTATACGTTTTCATATTAATTTTTTTTTACTATGATAAGATTTGGGGACATAATTGGATGGTAAAAACGTGCACATAAAAGTTTACAAGTTCGGAAAATTGAAATAATGATGGTGCGGGGTCCTTGGTGGGTGAATTTCATTCATTGCTTAGTCGACTTTGTATTTTCCCCTTCTTCTCTCTTCCTTTCACATTCTAATATAAATGTAAGTGATTTTACACGAAAAAGGGTTCTTCTTTGATGGATTTGGAGCTATACCTTAGAATTTTACAATTTACATGCCTTCAGACCTCTGTAATCGTGTTTTTGCAAGTTTTGCAAACCTCTTATCTTTAAATGCAAGTGAAAATGCTTTAAGTGATATGCAATTGTGGTTTATTATTTTAAATACAATGTATTTGAAGTGAATATCTTGCCCTCTTACTTTATTTTAAATCTATTCACTTGTCTCTTGCAAAAGTTTATGTTTTTCTTTGATTTTTGCATGTGTGGTTGATCTCGTGTCTTTACTGGGTCATATTTGAACCATGTTTTAGCTTTGGTGCATCACCTTATTTCATTTTGCAAAATTTTCTCCCTTATCAACCCTAGTTTCTACAAATTTGTAGTTTAGATTTAGTTTAGTTGTATTTTGAAGTTGTAGGTTAGTTTGTAGTGGGCTAAGACAAAAGGAACCAAACCTTCTTTGGAGGTTTGCCTCACTTTGCAAGATCTCACACTTGGAGAAAATCCCAAGCTCACCAAAATTTCTTATTTTCATTGATGATTACAGAAAGGGTAAATTTTTTGGGTATTAATGGGACCTTCAATTATTTCATACACAAGTGTGGAGATGTGCTTGAGATAATGGTTTGTAAAGATGGTACAAAACCATTTGGACCGACCATGTTTTGTTGTTATCACATTCAACTACTTTGCATTGGATTAATATTGGCAATCAAGCCCCCTCCACATGTACTTATCTCTAGAGTATCCCATGACATGTGCAAGAAAAATTCCGTAAAATTCATGTGTGCTCAAACTACCCATAAAACACAAGGGGTGACATTGCAAAAAACAACTATTGATATTGGGAGTATTGCGTTTCAAGGGCTTACTTTTTGTGATTTCTCAATAATGTGTTTCCTCAACAATATGTGAGCCACACCCCCTTCCCCTTATAAAGATTAACAAAAATGGGATGTGGTTTATATGTATTCTCATTAGAACAAAGAGTTTCACATTGTGGACACAAAATCACACACTTGTAACTATCTAGTCCTGATTGCATACTATTATTCATATGATTCCTAAGTAAGAAAATACTAATTAACCCATGTCTTTGGCCACCTTTCTTTACTTTTTGTTGTCTTGCACCCTTACTTGCTAAAACTACCTTTTTATACCTTGACATTTATAATGTTGGACACTAGCGCCCAACCAGGACACCAACACTAGGCACCCTCATCACCTCCGGGTGCCCCTGACCTCAATATACTTTGTTCACACTTTTCGGGTCCTTTCTAGCCGTTTGAGCATCTTATCTTTTTGGTAGTCAACCTTTTTGGGGTTAATTACAAAATTCAAGCAAGGGAATCATATAAATATAAAGTTATGTGATCATAATAAGGGACCAAACACTAAGCATTAACTATCACCACCTAAGGTTGCATCCATCAAACATCTAAGAGCTCTATTATATACATCTAAAGCACCATCTAAGGGACACAAGGGCTGGTTATTTTTCATACACTTCATAGGAGGGAAGTTCATTCTATTCCATGTACACATCTATTACATTTCTTTACATCTAGCTACTTTGCTCACTATCAAGTGCGACACACACAAGAGCCACCTAGGGCACGATTCCACACACACATATAACTACATTGGGTTTGAGATTTAATGCGTTGCTCTCGGTCATAATTTCACCATCGATATAGCGAGGACAGTTTGATCCCTCATTCTACATCTTTCTTTTTCAGGATTTGATGTCTCTTTAAGGGTTTTGCAAGTCATTTCTTCATTATAGGTTTTTCAACGATTTCAACGATCATTGTGTGACCTCATAGCAACCAAAGGTGAACAACAACAAATAACTCACAACCACTCGGAGGAGGTCTTTTGAGCAATTTCGCATACACATGCACCTAAAATTAGGTCCGGAGGGCTTGTGCATGCGTCCCTATCCTCTCCGGGGACCCCGTCCAGGAAGATCGTCAACTCACACACTTTTTGAGGCTCTGTATGACGCTTCTCCATTTCTGTTCATCCAATCAGCACTTCGACACAATCCATATTCAACTACAAACCAACTAAGGCTCTTCTTACCCTCTTTGCACTTAGGGTTTCATATATTTTGGCTTAGTTTGCTTGGGTTAATTTATGTATTTAATTGATTATTCATTTACTGCTACAATAACAATCAGATTAGGCATATATTTCCATATTTATCTTAATCACATACACGTTCCCCCAACATTTTCCCCACCCTAGATTGCTCTTCCATTTCTTCATCACACCTCTTCCTCCCTGCAATGTTTTCTCTATTTGGTTTACCTTCTTCAAAACATCACTTTCAATGTCTCCATCACACCACTCACTTGTGATTGGTAATTAATTAATTCTATAAGTTTTTGTATTAATTTTTTTACTATGATAAGATTTGGGGACATGATTGGATGGTAAAAATGTGCACATAAAAATGAGAGTGACACTATTAAGAAAAATGTTGACAATTGCAATCATGGGGCTGCATTGGGCACCATAAATAGATTCAAGATTATACTTTTCTATCCTTAAACACATGATCTTTTATAGTGCAAGGACTTACTTGATGAAAGAATAAGATGATTGTATTCAGATTTTTCATGTTTAATTAGGTGATAGGTTATATTATACGGGAACCAACCTTTGATTGTCATTGCTTACTAAATTCTTCAACATCGGATTTGTCTAGCCTCGAAAAACTTGTAGGTGCCAAAAAAACTTAATAACATTGGATAAAAGAAAAGATTGGTGCATGGTTGGGATTTGATTTTAGTGCGAATATACAATAGGGAGTTTGGTGTGTATATTTGCATAAGATCTCCTTATAGCTTAGTGATGGGCCTAAAGGGACCTCTCGCATCCTTAGATAATGATTTGCATGGATTATGTGTTTGTGCCTATTTTCTCGGTGAAATTCGGTGTGACAATGTTTCTTTATACGACGTGCTTATCTCGTAGTCCATGTTGCAGCCACCGTGACAACCTTTAAGGAGTGTGGGTTTGGAATGGGTGATACACTTAAAATTGTGGTTCCTAAGCAAGTTCATTTCCTACCTTGTCTTTGTGCACAACAAAAACTGACACCTTGGTTTTACTCCCGAGGGAATGTTGGTGAGCTTGGCGAGGAAACAAACTCACGTGGCATGACGACTTAGCTAGGGGCATTTGGGAGAGGTGATATAGTGACACTTTGTGGCTATGTGATATGTAAAAATGGGTTTTCTTCTGGTGGTATCTTGGCGAGAGAGCTAGATGTGAACATCCAACAAAGCATAATGGCCAACGATTTGATTAAATGACATAATGATATATCATTTCACAAAATATCATGTTCGTTGCTTACAAAAGACTTGGTCATCCTCAAGTGGCATTGAGACCATTTGACTACATGTAATGAACAAATGTCCAACCCAATCAACTCACCTTTGCTAGCATACTCTCGCCGCATGGCAAAATAAGAGCTTTAGAGAAAAATATAAACATCTATCAAAGCATAATAGGAAGTGTTTTTTGTCAGATGTTGTAGTTGTAAGTACCCTGGTTGATATGTATGAAAAATGTGGAAGTATATACAAGACATGTGAACTATTTGACAAAATGCCAGAGAGAGTTGTCATCTCATACTATGCAATGATTTCAAGATACTCACAAAGCCAAACTTCTCAACCTTTGCATGCATCCTCTTAGCCTGTGCCAAAATGAGAGCTTTAAAATTGGGTGTGGACATTTATTAAAGAATTATGGAGAATGGATTTTTAATAGATGCCATGGTTGGAAATTTTCTAGTAGTCATGCATGCAAGATGTGGAAGTATACTCCTAACTTGTGGCAAACTAAGAGTTTTGGAGCGGGCATGGACAACCATGAAAACATAATAGAAATTATTTTTGTCAAATGTTGTAGTTGCAAGTGCGTTGGTTTATATGGATGAAAAATGGAGAAGCATATATAAGGCATGTGAATTGTTCGACAAATGCCTCGGAGAGATGCTATCTTAGTGAATGCAATGAATTCAATAAACATGACACGAGAAGTATTTGACATAATGTCGAAAAAAATGTGGTCTCATAAATTGTTTTGATGGTAAGGTATGCGAAAAAATAGGCTTGTTGAAAAGGCATTCAAAACTTTGATGCAAATACAATTGAAAGTGTAGAGCAAGACTACACAACCTTTTCCAACATACTCTTGGTCTATGTGAAAATGGGACCTTTAGAGCGAGTGTATGGACACAACAAATTATAATGGAAAGGGATTTTTGTTACATGTAAAAGTTACAAATGTCTTGATATATATGTATGTAAAATTCACAAGCATATACAATGTATACGGAAGGCTGTTTGACAAAACCTCTCAAAATAATGTGGTTTCGTGGATGCTACGATTGTAAAATATGCATAAAATAAATCAATTAGTTCCCTACAAGCAAGATAAAGGGAAAAAGGTTGTAGGATGAGTATGTTTGTGTGCTCAACCTTCTCTTCTCCTCCTTTGTCCAAAAAAAAAAACATTGTGTAAAATTATCTCTAAATACACGTCTTACTACCCAAGTCAAACATGCTTCTTCATTGCATCTTGGAATTGCTTCTACGACTCTAAAAATCCTCATTCAATAAAAAATAATAATTTTGCATTGGTTGGTTGGCTTGATCCGTGGTAAATAAACCCCAAATATCATGATCCTTACACTAATAAGGATGCGGCCATAATGGATGCGACCTTCTCACCATCACAAACTACTATTGGAGCCTAACACTTAATTACAACCATTTTATTTTAATTTAAAAACCATGTTTGGGAAACCACATTTTGGGGATCACATATCGCTGAGTTACACTTGATGATGTCAATATCTATGTAATCGATGTCTTCCAAACCAAAAAAACAATGTTTTTGAAGTGGATGTGGGCCCTAAAAAATTCCCATTATCAAATAAAAAATTTAAAAAGCTAGACTCTGCGCACAAGCAAAAAGAAGGACAAAAATATATTTTAATGCGAGGCTACCAGAGACATCCTATGGGACAACCAAGCATAGTTATAATAAACAAAACATGCTGTAAATAACAAAACATAAGAAGAAAGAGGAAAAAGAAAGAAGAACGCAGAGGCACGAGCAGGAGGAGAAGGTAGGAGCAGAAATGATAGGGAGATTTTGGTGTCTGGGCACAGGGCCTGCCATCATTCTAGGCGGCGTGGCTGCTGTCGTAACGGCGGCCACGGTTGCTCTCGTTGACGATGTAAGAAAACCTCTGACTCCCTTTCATTTTTCAGGCGGAGAAATTGTTTTCTGTTTCTGTCTCTGAAAAACCCTAAAGAAGATGGAGATGAATTCTTTCATTTTGAATTTAATGAGCATCTACAGCTAGGAGAAGACTGATATACCTTGAAAGCAAATGCAACCCTTTCAAGAATTAAATCCTTCTTTAGATGAATGGAATTATGTTTCAAAAGATATCTTACAGGTTACAAGCTTTCATTTGTCTTCCAAAGCCTTCATCAAACATTCATGGTCTTCACCTAGATCTTTGCACACAGTCATTCCTAGAGTCAAACTGTCAATGAGAGCAATCTTGTGGAAGTTGGCTATGGCTTAAATGTTCTAGATTCTCATTTCTCACAACCCACATATGGTTTCTTGTCAATTACAAGGCCTAACTCATTTTCTAAACCTTTCTACCCTTCAATAAGTTAATCTTGTTCCTTGAGGTCAGTCCTCCTTCCAAACCAACTATTAGAGATTTCAGGCCATATAAGCAACTAATATCGTTGGATCTTCCATATCACATGAATAGGGAGTACTCTGAGTCCAAGTTACAAATCTTCATACTCTAAGCAATGCCTTAATCCCATACACTTCCTTTTTCTCAATAGGTCTGTTTGGAGTTCCTTAGTCCTTGGCAATGGACTGATATGAAAATCTGAGTTTGTGGACCACCCTAGACTCTTAAGTCTTTCAAAATGTGATTAATCACCTGTCTTAGAAACCTTCTCGAGAGTATCAACCCAACTCCTCATTTAAACTCTCAAGCCAAGAATTTCTCCTCATGCCTATATTGAAGCTCCTGGGCTCTTATCAGTGGACTGTCATGAACATCTAATGCATGGAGGCTCTTCAAGACCTCAAAACTCTAAATTCCTTTAAGTTATACTCCTGAGTTGATTAGTTTAAATTTGTAGATCATGGTTCATTCATTAAGGTACCTGACTCTTCAATTAATACTGTTGTTGGTTCTTGAGCTCAGTCTGATCTAAGGGCAACTGCCAAGTTTATCTAGATTTTAGAGACCTTTTGAGACTCAAATCCTTCAGTGTACTGCATCCTCATACTCTTAAGATGGTGTATTGACATTTATAGCCCCTGCTCCCATGACTAAGCTTACCAGACAAGCAAAATTTCCTCTAGACTGGGTTTGAGGTACAGCTAGGCTATGATGCAAACTGATATGAATAACTTGCACTTGGAATCTTATCATGACTTAATTCTTCATCTCTTGAGTGGTGATACGGTCTAGGCAATATCTTCTAGTATTTAGACACTGATTCACTTCCTATGTCCTTCAAACAAAATCAAGTCCTAAACCCTACCTAGGGTTTCATGCACAGCCCGTGAGGAGGATAAATTAGAGTTTTGAGTCTTTAAACGATTTCCAAGCCACCAAATTTTAAGATAGGGTCTGTGCCATCAAGACTCATATTCCTGAGCAGTGTATAGCAAGAAACAAGTTAATAAATGCACAAAACAGAAGTATATTTCCTCTCAAACAGAGAATTTCTTGTCAAGTCAGACCCGTGTTTGCTTCCTGAATCTGAATTAATTTTATTCTAGTCTCCAACCCTTGATCACACCAAATCATACTAGTAAGTCATTAGTTCTTAGCATTAAGTCACTAAATCTCACTTGTTTCTCTTAAGATTATCTCAAACACAGTTTCAGTCTTGATTACAAGCATGCACAGTCAGGTAACACCTTTAATTCATTCATTCTTTCTCAAATCTCATGGAAAGGAAGCTGATTATACAATTCAAACTTACTTACATGCCCCTCATACCATTCACAATGAATTCACGACATTGTTATGCACAAATGCTCAAAAAGTATCTTTATATTCATTATAGGAAGCTAAAATCTCCTGTTACAGTCATGTTCTCATACATTATTTTCTAAACTCTTATTTTTTCTCGTTCTCCACCCTGGAACAGGGTGTCCTCCTTTTCCCTCGTGCTTCTCTATCTTTTTTCACATCCAACTCCCTTCCTTTATTCGAATACTCCTTCAATAACTAACTTCTTGACCGCAAACCTAACTAGACTCTACCTAACTTAACACTTCCTTAAGTTAAGGAAATCTAAGTAGTTATACCACTATGACAAGACTCAAGAAGCCCCAAGATGGGTTTAAGACACCTTATTCTAATACCCTTTAGACTTCCTAGACATGTATTAACGCATGAACAAGCCAAAATTGGCTAGAAGGTGACAAATGCCTTCCTTTGAAATTTGAATTAGTTTTTGGAGGGAAAAGCTATAAAGACTTAAATTCGAATTTGCAAGACTTCTGATTGCTTCCGACCTCACATACTAACCTTTATAAACCCCCATACATTCTCAAGATGAAAGAGACAAGAAAGGAGGTTTATAACTGATGCCCCTGCATCACTAAGGTTCATAGTTCATTCACAGATTGCAAAAACTTTATATTTGCTCTAGTAGGTAAATATTACTTGCTAACCATAAAGCAAAATTCAGTTTGCCAGACTCAATCATAAAATTCATTTCATGATCTGAAATAAAAACATAGGATTCTGTATGCCTTAACTTGCTTTTGGTTATTTACAGTGCATTTAATTGATAAACTAATATTTCAGTCTCTCCAGACAGTGTTGGTTATAGCTTTTTCTGCTTTTGCTACTCAATAGGCTACTGAGCCTAGTTTCTTCTGGTAATGAAGTTGTCTCAATCAGGGGTTGCCGGTTTATGACACTGACATTCAGTTTGGAGGCCTTATTATTTAGTCTGATTATTGGAATCAAAATTTATTGTAATGCAAAATACCCTAAAACAAGGATTGTATGAATGGAAGAATTGGTAGGATAGTGGCTTACTGTCTGCACTTGATTGGCATCCATATTGGGAAAGTTATTTTGTTTTGTATGTAAAATTGACGCAGTAGTAAAGAAAATTAATATTATCCTGTGAGATTGTGAGGATACACAGTTCTTCCCTAGACAAATTTGTTCTAATCCATTTCCTTTTGTGACAGCATCCTTTCAAGGACAAGGAACATAAGCAGAAAAAAAGGCCAAAATCATGACTCGAGTGCTGAAGGTTGATTTAAAAAAGTGATTACAGGCTGTTCACCACTCCTTGTGAAACGATTATGTTGATAGCTTGTTTCAATATCTGGATTTCTTTTCTAATGGACATTTAGAATTCTGGAATCTGAAGTTAAGCCGTTTGTAATTTAAAGATTCTAATATCTTTGTGACCATGCCTAAACCTTACGTGGAATGTAGTGTGCTTGTGTGGACATGGAATAAGTTAATTTTGATTAATTGTATGACATGAAGAACTGTCATTGTCTTATGGTTGCTCATAAATTGGATTGATCCATTCATTTCTAGATTGAAAAGCATTGCTCATATGACCTTTTGTGGTAGGATGTGTGTTTTAGTGCTAAGATGCTAGAGCTACTATCTTTGCTATAAGAACTTTACTCGTGTTTGGGTATAGGTGGTTTATGGTTTCTGATATATTGGATTGAAAAGCATTGGCCATATGACCTTTTGAGGTAGGATGTGTGTTTTAGTGCTAAGATGCTAGTTCTACTATCTTTCACCATAAGAACTCTACTCGTGTTTGGGCTCAAGTTGTCTTAATCTGGATTGGTTGTCTTGTTTTGACCAATTAGAAAGAAACATTTAAGGGCATTTACTAGTTCAAAGCCTAACATTGACCAATATTTTCTCATGCTATAATATTTGCAAAATTCTTGAATATTCTAACGAGTGAGTTTTCTCTATGGTTCTTAGGCTTGGAGAAGTTCCTAAATTGTATTGCTCACCATATTTACTTAAGTTATTGAATATTGCTAATAGTTGACAAGCAAACTCATACGTATTTTGTTAATTCATTCCCAATATTTCCTATAGCTTATCATTTTTTCTTTTGAAGTAGCTTACCATGTTTGATAACTCATCCCCAATATTGTATATAGCTTTGCAGTTTGAGTTGCTTTAACATAGCTCACTCTCCCTTATGGTTGATCCATTCATCTCTATCATATATGTGATACAACTAGCCATCCATTGTACCATCCACATGATAATGGATGGATGCATTCCGATAAGTTGTGGGCTTTTAGGGATAAGCAATAACAAATCATTGGACAATGAGAGGAGAATATCTTGCTAATCCAAATGAACCTCGTCTTCAATATATTCCTAATTTGACCTTTAGTAAGGCGATGACAGTTAGTGTTATGGGTTGTTGCTTTAGATGAATTGTATTTGCATTTGGTCCGCGACAATATTGTTTGCTAAATATTCCCAAGAAAAAATCCAAAACTCATTGAAACACAACATCTACACAATTTACGGAGTAGAACATGAAGACCCAAGTTCACGACCTTGGGAGCTTCTTAAATGCCAATATCAACATCAACTATTGTTTCTGCGAATATGGTATTGTCTTTTCAAATTGTTATGGCATTGGGAAGTTCTTGGCCAAGCTTCACTTCCTCCACCAAACATGAGTGAGTGTCACAACCACTACATGAAAGGGTGTACTTGTGATTGAGCTTGTAATGTGAATGAGGTAAGTATTCAATTCTTGGTTGAACTATACTTTAACAAAATAAGAGTGATTCTCATTAAAACTACTAGATGAAAGGGTGTACCTATGACTGATATTTTTGTTTGAACAAGGTAAGTAGTCATTTCACGCTAGGTTATTTTATGATAGATTTATCATTGTTGAAGTAATCAACTTCTTATTTTGACGTGATTTAATACTTGGGAAGCACAAGATAGACGGTATGACTCATTTGCTTAATTGAGTGCAAGTGGGAAAAACTCCTAAGCAATCTACAAGTAGCTTGTGTGCAAAGCACTCCAAGAACTATGTTCAAATTAGTCCAGGATTTAGTCAAGGATTAGTCAAGGAAGAAAAAGGTATCCATG
Organism: Taxus wallichiana var. yunnanensis; assembly: GCA_018340775.1. Lineage (NCBI taxonomy): Eukaryota > Viridiplantae > Streptophyta > Pinopsida > Cupressales > Taxaceae > Taxus > Taxus wallichiana. The sequence continues at coordinate 780,566,004 of CM031244.1, forward strand.
GCTTTGGAATGAAGGAAATTGTGTTTCTCCAATAGAGAACACCACATTCCCAACAATTGGTATGACACCATTGGTTTGACGGAAAGCGCCAATCACAATCACTTAAATGAACCTTTAGTTGGTATGGGACATGTTTGTGAACCTTATATCACACACATTTTATAAGTCCATCCTCATAATCAATCAAATGGGTAGTAGAATTGATTTGTGCAATTTTTAGGATGCAATTAGTGGAAGTATGACACAAGGGCATATGTGTCCACAAGCAATCTTGCATCAACAAAAGTATAGGTAGTGTTTTGGAGTGTATTGGTCAAGGTACGTGAGGCTTGAATCTGTGTGTTGGTGTCGCATACAAGGCGTAGTATTGGGGCCTACCCCCCCACTTCACGGTCCCGCAACGATAAGGGTGTCGGGTGCTTAGCCGATATACCGCCCACCAACTTCTTTATACTTGGCCAGAACATCGAGTTGACTTATCCTCTTAGTGTTGAAAACCAAGTAGGTCCACCTGGGAAGGAGTGTTTAAATGCAAGTTATGTTTGATGTTGTTTGGTTGTGTGTGAAGGGAGTTATGTGAATGCAGTTCTTTAACCCCGATTAAGTTGTGAGATCGGGCAAAAATGAGTGTTCGTTTTAAATCCCGAAGGAAATGTTGATTCGACGAGACAAACACGTAAATGCAATACTGAAAAATAAAATGATAGGAGAAGGGAGCGTACTGTGATCGCTTTGGCTTTTTTTTTTATATTTAATTTAAGCAAGAACAACAACAACGAGAATGTCTTCCAAGCTAAAAAAGTTAGATGAAAATAGAAGACAAAAGAAATGAAAGCTAAAATAGAAATCTAAATAAAGAAGGGACTAAGGGTCCCACAGTGCGTGTGAAATGTAATAGGTAGTTTTCGGTTAGTGCTATCAAATGCAAAAATACCTAAAACTCAAATAAGCAAGGTTTATCGATACTGCGCCGACAATTGCAATGTTGGGATGATAGAATGTGAACAATGTGAAGATTTTCCTCCTTTTGTCGAGTGAGAAGACCTGCAAACAAAGACAACTAGACAAAAGATATTAGATAGATAGGATAACGAGTTGCTCGACAAAGGAAGTCAATTTGATAAGATAAGATAGATGACAAAGGATAATGAAGCTAGAATTCAAGATGGATAGGAGATCCTGTTTAGCTTCGTAAGTGGCTTGGGCGAGGGCTGTGGCTAGCTCGAAGTCTTCGAAGTAATCGTATTTAGTACTCCTCGATTGTTTCTCGTATTTCGTTAAGGATCTCGAATGCGGTTCAATATCCTTGAAGATTGGCGTAAATGCAATGGCGCATAAGGTGAGCTCATGGAGGATGTCGAACTGCTCCCACACAAACGGTTGTTGGATGATTGGAAGATCATAAATGTTGGTGATTGGATGGGGACTGACTTGGAACAATCATCTATAGGAAATCATGCTTGTAGACAATTTTCTAGATCATAACAAATTGGATAAAAATGCTAATTATGACAATAACTGATAAAATATTAAAATTTGACGAGAGATTGTTGATGATCGGGGGCATTGTGGGCGATTAGAGAGATCGTTAGTGATCCCTGTGAAAATTTGGTATTCTAATAACAAAGATAATTAATGGAAACAAAGACTGAAATAGATTGTTTTGGTTCGTATTTGATGCATAAATGGAATGAAAATAATTTAAATGACATTGTACTTACTTTGGACACAAGAATGAAATTGGAAGCCCCGCTTGTGATAGTGAGAATTCTATGGATATCTAAGAGCTTGACAGAGTGCTTAGGACGTTTGGAGGTTGGTGATGATGTCGCTCGTTATCCACCGCAACAAGGTTTCGCTGCAATGTTTTCTCGGATCTTGAAACATGAGCTTTGAGCTTCTATTTATAGTCGGCGCGATCCGGAATTTTTGGGGAAAACAACTTGGAAGTGGTTTTAACCACCTCCAAGTTGGGCTTACACAGGTGGAGAGGTTAGGGTGTTAGGGGGTTGGATAAAAGGGGTAAAATGGGGTTTAGGTGAGTAGTAAATGGTTAGGGAGGTTAAAGGGAGGTTAGAGTAGGTTGATGGGGGGTAAAAGTATGATTTTATGGGTAGTGACTTAAGCTATGATTTTAATGATTTAATTGTGTGTGTACAGGGGTGTAGGCGGGTTACCTAGGTTGATGAAAACCCGGTGTCTACAATGAGTGCTCAAATCCTTCAAATATTTGTAATTGAGATGTCCAAATCTCTCATGCCAAAGCTTACTCTCTGAATTTGCATGAGAAACCAAGCATGTCCCTATAGAGGAAGTGTCATCAAAACCCTAAAAGTAATATAGTCTAGAACCATGATCAACCATACATTGAGCAACAAGTGAATGGGGCTCTAACAAGGTTCATACTTATGCCCCTTGTGGTGTAGAAGTAGAACTCAAACGTAGAGATACAAAAGACTCCTTGTAAGAATTTGTTAGGAATAGTTTAATTAGTGTGAACAATAATATGTGTGATGTAAATGAGTTGTAAATACAACTCATAGATTCTAGGATAGTTGAGAGAATCATGGTGTGAGAAAGAATAGGTGTGTGAGAGATTTGTGTGAGTGTTTGTAGGGATGTGAGGATCATGGAGAAATAAGGGGGATCATGATTGGAGTTGACTCCTTCTCTGTAGGAGAACAATGCCCTATAAATTGTAACCTCCTTCTATAATAAAATATCCGATTGAATCAAATTCAGATTATCATTATATCGGTGTTTTGTTATCTATTTTGTTATTACTGTGCACATTGATTTCTTAACAGAACTCTGACCGCATCAACCGAATTCATGTGATGAGAAGTACGATATCTATAGCCCAACTATTTTGCAATTGTTGATTTCGAGATCTCCGACAACATTAAGTGCTTTGCCATGTTCATTGGAAGGAGGTGGAGTGGAGATAGAGATCTTGTGTTTTTGATTGTATCTTTTAACGCTTGCATTCACTTCCAATACCAAGTTTCGCGGGACCATTGGCCCCACAAAAACAACATGAAAGGCTAGACTTATTCTTGGATTTAGAAGACTTCTTGGGTTTAGAGTTGTTTTTGGGTTTAGGAGCACTTTGAGATGGAGAAGGGTGAACTTGGATTTACCTTTTGGTTTTCCCTTGCCCTTAGGATTAAATGCTACTAATGCCTTTTGAGAGGTGGAAGACTTAAGGGTTGACAGTTTGGATTCTTCCCTCGTAAGTCTTTCACAAAATATTTCTAAGGTAGGCATTTGGAATGTGTCACCTAAGGCATCCATGCTAGAGAAAAATGTAGAAGCAAATATTTAGAATGAACCTCTCAACTTGGATAGAATTAGGTAAACACACTCTTCATCTTTCTTATCTCTTCCACTCCCCTTCAATTGTGTCAACAAATGCTTGAACTTAGTAAGATAGTCTATAATTGATGGAAAATCTTCAGGACTAAGAGAGGTGATCTCAATTTCAAGTTGCATGGCTCTCATGTGATCCACCTTATTGAATAAGCCCTCTAATTTTTCCCATATTTTGAAAGGAGATACATTTTTCCAAATGAAACAAAAGACTATCACTTACATAAGTTCTTATCAAACCCATACGCTCATCACCTTTGTATTGGTACGAAATTTCTCACATTCTCTAGTGAACACCGGTGGTTGTTCTCAGAAGTTAAAACCCATAATCCTTTGTGTTTAATGATTGTTTCCATGTGTGGTAATTATGTGTTGTTAATGACTCAATTTGATCTAATGCGAAGTAGATAAAAGACACCATTTGCAAAATCACAAAAAATGCAACAAAGCCCCTAGATTTGACACTTTATAATTGAGTACATGTTACAATATGACACTTTATAATTTTAGTGTGTTTCTCAAAATAAATAGTTCCAATGGAACAAACACGAAAAAATAAGCATTTAAAAAAACGACACTCAAATTTGAGTTACCGATCAAAAGATACAAGCTTATCAAGTTTCCACTCTAATATTTATTTCAGTTGGCACTATATAAAAATAAAATGCTTTTGCTTTCACCACACAAATTAAATTTGAGGAACTGGACTTAAGCACATGTTAGTAGGAATCACAAGCTTAAACCCTCATATGACCAAGAGCTAAGGATTTTTATGGGTCCTCCTCACTCAATAAGTTGAAAGTAATTCGCTAGAACAACTTTACAAAAACCTTTGCAAACAAATGAACAACAATATCATATATTATTATGGAACTCTATACAATACAATGAGAAGGGGACTTGTTTATATAGGAAAGGAAGATCAATCTAAGAACTAGTCAAGGCCATAAATCAAGCCATAGATCTAGGAAAGAACTAGACAACAAAGAACTAGTCAAGACCATAGATCAAGGAAATAACTATACCTAACAACTAGATAATATCCTCCTAATATCTAAATAAGATAAAAGAAATATCCACACATAAGTGGGTGAGGATAAATAAAAGAGAAGGTAAATAAAACACCTAGGTGAACATGAGCTAAGGTAAACAACCTACTCTAAGATTCTCAAGGAACAATGTTTCGTGGACTTCAAAACATTGGAACATTGAAATTCTGCTAACGAAGGAGGAAAAGCATGGAAGTCTTGGAAGCATAACAAAGAGAATTCTTGCGTAACAAGCAAATCACACACGGGGAAATTGTGGAACAACGTGGAATCTTTTTTTTTGCCTTAACTTTTGACTAGGAGCTCCAAATTGTGTGAGAATTATTACATTCATTTTTTTTTCAAAGGGCTTCATTTTGGCATAAGGAAACACATGATTTGATTGAGTTTTGAGGGTGAAAATGTAAACACAAGAATATGGGAGAAAAGCTGCAGTTTTAGTCAAATCAAATGTCAAACACCTCTCCTTCCGGAATTTAATGTTTAAGGAGGCCCATACTTCTTCATGAGGTTTGATGGTGTGTGTAAGTAAGAAAGAAGGATGCCCATGCTTAAAATTGCAAATAATGATGGTGCAGAGTCCTTGGTGGGTCAATTTCATTCATTGCTTAGTTTACTTTGCATTTTCCCCTTATTCTCTCTTCCTTTCACATTCGATATAAATGTAAGAGCTTTTACACGAAAAAGGGTTCTTCTTTGTTGGATTTGGAGCTCGCCTTAGAGTTTTGCAATTTCCATGCCTTTAGACCTTTAGAATCGTGCATTTTTACAAGTTTTACAAACCTCTTCTCTTTAAATGCAAGTGAAAATGCTTTAAGTGATATGTAATTGTGGTTTATTCTTTTAAATGTAGTGTACTTGATGTGAATCTCCGTCCTCTTGTTTTCTTTTGAATCTATTCACTCGTCTTGCAAAACTTTGTGTTTCTCTTTGATTTTTGCATGTGTGGTTGCATTTGTCTCTATAGGTCATATTTAAACCTGTTTTAGTTTTGGTGCATCACCTTCTTTCATTTTGTAGCATTTTCTCCCTTCTCAACCCTGATTCCTACAAATTTGTAGTTTAGATTTAGTTTAGTTGTATTTTGAAGTTTGTAGTGGGCTAAGATAGAAGGAACCAACCTTCTCTGGAGGTTTGTCTCACTTTGCAAGGTCCCACACTTGGAGACAATCCCATGCTCAAAAGTTGTTAATTTCATTCATGATTACGCAGAGGGTGCAAATTTTGTGTGTTAATAGGCCCTTAATTGTTGCCTACACAAGTGTGGAGATTTTCTTGAGAAAATGGTTTGTAAAGATGACACAAAACCATTGACCGACCATGTTTTGTTGTTATCACATTCAACTACTACATTGGCTTAACATTGGCTACCAAGCCCCTGCATGTCCCTATCTCTAAAGTGTCCCACAACATGTGCAAGTAAATTTCTGTAAAATTCACATGTGCTCAAACTACCCACAAAACACAAGGGTTGACATAGAAAAAAACAACTATTGACATTGGGAGTAATTTTTAAGGGCTTACTTTTTGCGATTTCTTAATAATATGTTGCCTCAACAATCTGTGAGCCACACCCCCTTTCCTTTCTAATGATTGAAAAAAATGGGATGCGGTTTAAATGTCTTCTCATTAGAAAGAAGAGTTTCACACACATTCCCCCAATATTTTCCCCACCCTAGGACTCCTCCCTTAATCCCTTTCTTCATCGCACCTCTTCCTCCTATGATGTTTCACTCTATTTGGTTTACCTTCTTCAAAACATCACTTTCGGTGTCTCCATTATAACGCTGCTCGCTACGATTGGTAGTTATTTAATTCTATACATTTTGGTATTAATTTTTTTATTATGATAAGATTTGGGGACATGATTGATGGTAAAAATGTGCACATAAAAGTGAGAGTGACACTATTAAGAAAAATGTTGACAAATGCCATCATGGGGCCGCATTGGGGACCCTAAAAAGATTTGAGATTGTACTTTTCTATCCTTAAACACATGATTTTTTATAGTGTAAGGGAGTTACTTGAAAGAATAAGATGATTGTATTCTTTTCATATTTAATTAGGTGATAGGTTATATTATATGGGAATCAACCTTTGACTGTCATTGCTGCTAAATTCTCCAACATTGGATTTGTCTGGCCTCAAAAAACTTAGTAGCGTTGGGTAGAAGAAAATATTGGCACATGATTGGGCTTTACTTTTAGTGGGAATATACACTAGGGAGTTGAGTGTGAGATCGACACAAGATATCCTTATAGCTTAGTAATGGGTCTAGAGGGACCTCTGCATCCGTAGATAATGATTTGTGGATTATGTGTTTGTGCCTATTTTCTAGTGAAATTTGGTGACAATGTTTCTTTGGATGACTGTGCTATTTGTAGTCCATGTTGCAGTCACCGTGACAACCTTTAAGGAGTGCGGGTTTGGAATGGGACTGATACACTTCTAAATTGTGGTGCCTAAGCAAGTTCATTTCCTACCTTGTGATGTGCACATCAAAAAAAAATGACGCCTTGGTTTTACTTCCAGAGGGAATGTTGGTGAGCTTGGTGAGGCAACAAACTCATGTGGCATGGTGGCTTAGTTGGAGGGCATTTGGGAGAGGTGATAGTGGCACTGTGGCTATGGGATATGCACAAAATGGGTTTTATTCTGATAGTATGTCGGTGAGAGAGCTAGATGTGAACATACAATAAAGCATAATGGCCAACTATTTGATTAAATGATATAATGATATATCTTTTAACAACATATCATGTTCGTTGCTTACAATAGACATGGTCATCCTCAAGTGGCATTGAGACCATTTGACTACATTTAATGAACAGATGTCCAACCCAATTAACTCACCTTTACCAGCATACTCTCAGCCCATGGCAAAATAAGAGCTTTAGAGCAAGGTATAAACACCCATTAAAGCATAATAGGAAGTGTTTTTTCTAGATGTTGTAGTTGTAAGTTTGTGGTTGATATGTATGAAAAATGTGGAAGTATATAAGGCATGTGAACTATTTTTCAAAATGCCTTAGAGAATTGTCATCTCATAGAATGCAACGATTTCAAGATATTCACAAAGCCAAACTTTGCAACCTTTGCAAGCATCCTCTTAGCTTGTGCCAAAATGAGAGCTTTAAAATTGGGTGTGGACATTCATCAAAGAATTATGGAAAATGGGTTTTTAATAGATGTTGTGGTTAGAAATTTTCTAGTAGTTATGTGTGCAAGATGTGGAAGTATACTCCTAACTTGTGGCAAACTAAGAATTTTGGAGTAGGGTATGGACATCCATCAAAACATAATAGAATTTTTTTTTGTCAAATGTTGTAGTTGCAAGTGCGTTGGTTGATATGGATGAAAATTTAGAAGCATGTACAAGGCATGTGAGTTGTTCGACAAAATGCCTCAAAGAGACGTTATCTTGGTGAATGTTATGAATTCAATAAACAGGGCTTGAGAATTATTTGACATGCCTCAAAAAAACGTGGTCTCATGGATTGTTTTGATTGTAGGGTATGCAAAAAATAGGCTTGTTGAAAAGGCCTTCAAAACTTTGAAGCAAATGTAATTCGAAAGTGTAGAGCAAGACTACACAACCTTTTGAACATACTCTTAGTTTATGTGAAAATGGGAGCTTCAAAGTTGGGTATGGACACAAAACAAATTATAATGGAAAGGGGATTTTTGTTAGATGTAAAAGTTGCAAATGTCTTGATAGATATGTATGTAAAATTTGCAAGCATATACAATGTATGGGAACTGTTTGACAAAATCTCTCAAAATCTGTTACGATTGCAGAATATGCATAAAATAAATCAATTAGTTCCCCACAAGTAAGACAAAGGAAAAAAGGTTGTAGGATGAGTATGTTTGCTTGCTCAGCCTTCTCTTCTCCTCGTTTGTCATTCAAAAAAATAAAAACATCGTGTAAAGTTGTCTCTAAATACATGCCTTACTATCCAAGTTGAACATACTTCTTGATTGCATCTTGGGGTTGATTCTACAACTATAAAAATCCTCATTCGATAAAAAATAATAATCTTGCATTGGTTGGTTGGCTCGATCTGTTGTAACTTTTTTAAATTAAATACATATAAACCCTAAATATCATGATCCTTATGCTAATAAGGATGTGGCCGTAATGGAAGTGGCCTTCTCAATATCACGCACTACTATTGAGCCCTTGACATAAATAAAACCATTTCATTTCATTATAAAAAAGCCACATTTGTGTGGTGGATGTGGGCCCGGATAAAACAGTAACATTAAAAACAGATCTCTATTAACAAATTAAAATTTGAAAAGCTAGATTTGGGCACAAGAAAAGAAGAAAGATGAAAGAAGAAATGAAGAGTTATTTCTATCATTTTCTTTAACAAAGAAGAAAGCAGAGGCAGGAGCAGGAGGAGAAGGCAGAGACAGAAATTATAGTAATAGGAGATTTGGTGCATATTTGTGTGGGCACAGGGCCTACCATCATTCTAGGTGGTGGTGGCTGCTGTCGTCATGGCGGCCATGACTGCTGTGTCTGGGCACAGGGGCGGCCATGGCTGCTCTCGTCGACAATGTAAGAAAATCTCTTAATCCCTTTCATTTTTCACACGGAGAAATTGTTTTCTGTTTCTCTGTCTCTGAAAAACTCTAAAGAAGCTGCAGATGGATTCTTTCATTTTAAAATTGTTTTTTATTTTTGGTTCGTTTATTTAGATTTAAAAGAAATGAGAAGATGAGTACCGTACCCAAAGGTGGACATGGACCATTTAGCCTGAAGATCAACAAAATAGAGAATTAATGCACTCATTAGGTGGTATGTATTGGAATCGTAAACACTCCCTAATTATCAATTTTCATCTGAAAACATTCAATCTGCAGTGTACACTGATGGTGGAGTTGCCAGCAAAGGTGCAAACTTGCAAAGTTACAAAATTCAGTTTCTTCCATCATAAAGATCCAGCAGTCCTAATTTCATATCCAACATAACGTTCATTACGCCATATTAGAAAATTATATGTTCACTGTATGGATGCAAAAATAATTTTCAGCAATCCATCATGCTCAACTCTGTTTTTAGTTAGATTGATGTTGATCAATATCAAGAAAATAATATCACAGATCACCACAACTTCACATCTGCCATCAGACGATTTGAAACTCTTGACACACGGAGGTATATCCATCATTAGACTTTGGAATCACAAGTCATAGTTCAAACTATGTTGAAAGAGATCCTAGAAAAACTAACATGGCCATGATTTAAAATTGAGATGGTTTCTTTAACTTAGTGTTAAGTTAAAACTGTTGTTATATCTCAACCTTTTGGTTGATGTGATACTCTGCATGGGTTATTTGGGTGTGATGCCATTCACCCACCTTTTTTTTGTGTGTGATTAGCCTTGTATTATTTATATATTAATGGAAAGCGTTTTTAATTAAAAAAGTTGCGATGGTTTCGTTGTGATGGAGATGGGAACACCACCATTGATGTTGTAGCAATGTAGCATATGTAACGATTTTGTGAAACTTCCTAATCCAATTTTGATATAATTATAGACGCTTTTTTGCATATGAGACTGATCTCACTCACAACACAAGATAATTATGCAAAGTTGAAAATTTGTTTTGGGAGATAGAGGCAGCAGGGTATATTCCAACTACAAGACATGTATTGAATGATGAAAAAAGAAGGAAGTACTTGTCTGCCAGCAAATTGAGATATTTGCAATTGCATTGAGGTTGTTAGACACAATCCTTGGGACAACTCTTAACAGTTCTCAAAGTCCATTATGTGGTGACTGCAATGCTGCAACCAATTTTGATTCCAAACATTTTCTCGAGAAATTTTTAAGATACCTCAATGCTAGTGAAACAAGCTATAATCACAAGCAAGCACTACAACAAGGTGCATGGTACAAGCCTTGCATTGGTAAGAAGGAATCAGGTTTTATTCCGACTGGACGGAAAGCATCATTTTGAATATTTGAAGAAATTGACCGGGCTTTTATCTTGATGAAATCATATTATATAGTACGCATCACTGCTTAAATATACTGATCCGTATTTACTGAAGCTTTGCTTTATAATACCATGGATTAGCCATTGCATTAAACCCTTCAAACCGTCTCCCCTCCCCCACATTCTGCTTTTATCAAGAAGCCTGTATGATTTGGGACGGAAAACCTGGAGAAGAAAGCTTCATGGCACATGTAAAAAGTGAGGATTGATTGAAAGAAATGGAAAGTTGCTCAACCAACAGGAATGTGAGAGAAGGACCTAAAAACAAACCAATTTTTGGAGATAATGCCGATAGCATCTACCGGAGTCATAGATTGCTGATCTTCCGTGATTGCGTATCTCTTTAAAGATTTCTACAAGAAACATATCCACTATCATTCAAACTGTGAGAGGAGATCAAAACCTACCAGTTTGTTTTTTACAAGAGAATATGGTCAGCCATGTTTCTCATTAATAATATTTAGAAAAGATCCTTGTCAAGATAGCTAAAATATCTCTTCATGGAAGACTCATGATTTCCTTTATGGAAGACCCTATAATATGACACTCCAGCATAGAAGTTACTACCAAAAGGGTTCAAGGAAACTTATGCCAGATGTTCACAGAAGGGTTTGAGAGTTTTTTGCTAAAAACTGGTTTGGATGGGGTAACACTCATTTCCCCGTGTCAGTAACTTGAAGATGAATGTATATCCTCAGTGCTAGTTCTTTTACCAAGTTTGGAGATCAAGTTAACACGTTTCATACTACGGGGTCACAACTAGTAGTTACAAATACATAAACCTCTGCATGATTGCTATCTCTAATTCCAATCCAAGGTAAGGGATACTTTCAGTGCCCTGTAAAGTTCATTTCTTAACTCATATTTTTCTTCCTTGTTTTTATAAGTAGATTGATTTGAATGAACCAGTTGACTTTATGGTAGAATTCTCAGATTTTATTCTACACCTATAAATAAATGATCACTGGAAAAAAGAAGGATTATCTATGAAATACAGTTTTTCCTAGAGCATCAGACTCTTAGCTAGTACCGATTCTTTCCATAATGATGACACTAAAGTTATCAGAGTACAGAATTGTGTTCCAATGGTTTTTATAGTCAGACAAATAAATTGTCTTGTAGTTTTTCACTCCTCTTCACTGTAGAAATATGATAACAAGATTTGAACACCAGCCTTAGTAATTAACTTGACCAGAAAACTGTGTACTTCATAATGTCTACCAAAATCACGACAACAAGATCAGTGATTGAAAAAATTGCAGTTTGTTTTGACTAATAACAATGTTAAAGACTAATAACAGTTTGTTTGTTTGTAAGATATGTAGTTATTAGTTGACCACAGAATGTATTTCCAATTATATCTTTTTGGTAGGTAAACATATATTAAATCTTGGGAAACACCGAAGGATATAATAAAGGGCCAGAATACTGCAGTGATCATTGTGATCCAAATCAATTGCAAACATGATTTTAACTTGTGTTGGCACTAAGCAAACCTACATCATATAGAAATAGTTCATTACATTTGTAATCTTTGTTTATAGTCAGTCCACTTATGCTGGACATTGAATTTAACCACAATTAGAATGTATTTCCAATTAGATCTTTTAGGTAAAAAACATATTGAATCTTGAGAAACACCAAAGAATATGATAAAGGGCCAGAATACTGCAGTGATCATTGGAATCCAAGTCAATTGCAAACATGATTTTGACTTTTGTTGGCATTAAGAAAGCCTACACCCTATAGAAATATTTCCTTACATTTATAGGCTTTGTTTATGGTCAGTCTGTTTATGCCAGACATTGAATTTAACCACAGTTGGAATGTATTTCCAATTAGATTTTGTTTGGTAGGTAAAAATATATTGAATCTTGAGAAACACCAAAGGATATAATATGTTAGAATATGCAGAGAGAGAAAGAATGAAGAAAGAATAGAATGTACAAAGATGAAATGAAGAGAAACCAGAATGCACACATTATTCATTGTGTCCGTCCTTTTATTATGTGAAAGATGGTTACAAAGTGGTTGAAGTAGTTTCAACTGTATATTAGTTAACACTTAACATTAATACATAAGCCTTATATTAAGACTTATATTTTAATACCCCCTCTTAAGGCTTACTCTATAGAACATACTGACAGAAGATTAAAATAACATAACCAACCAAGACTGCGTATTCTTCAGAAGATTTTTCCCCTTTGAAAACAATGTTTTGACCAGGTAGAACTCCATCAAGCTACCTCCTAACCCTCGTAAAGGTGTAGTTCCCGAGCCAAATTCCCGAGTTCCCGGATTCCACCTCCCGAACTCCCGATTTATAGAATCTCCCGAATTGTTGGACAACCATCCATACTGAGCCATCCACAAGCTCCATCAAGTTGTTTCATGACCCTCGTAAGGGTAAATTCCGAGATCCATAGACTCCCGAACTATCTGGACAACCATCCATACCGAGTTTCACATACACTGGATTCCTTCATGTCTTCAAAGTGTTGCGATTCTTTTAAAATACACATTCTCTATTAGTGAGTTCATCAATGTCAGCATCTAGTGGATTTTCAACACTATTTGATTGGTCTTTGTCTTGGAATTTTCCCTTCATCTTTTTCTTTACGATCTTATCCGTGTCTTGAAAAATATTTCACTCAATAACTTGATAATATAAACTTTCTTCACAATTATTTATCATTTGCTCCAAGAGTAACACAGTCCATTCATGGCCAACTGAAAAGCCCTAGTTCGTGATTTGCAACAGCAAATAGGATTTCCGTGCATGCCCTAGATGACTGTATATGTATTTTTCCCTTGTTTCAACTTATCACATCCGAAACTTTATTTCTGCTCTAGATTTTGTATTATTTAAATCAGTTGTTTATTCTCCTGATTCGCGACGGAACTCCATTTTAAAAATATTTATTTAGTCTAGAAAAATATGTGAATATAGATAAGAATGAATACCCGAATAGTGCCCTAGGCCACTTCGAATGTTTTCAAATCCCTTCCACGACTGAAAAACTTGTGAAAATAATCTGAAGTTTGTCCTGTGCCCTAGCAAGAAAGATTCACGACTGGCATTTTTCCTTCACGACTATGATTTCTCCTTGCTTCCACACATGCCCTCGCTGGTATGGTATTATCTTCAGATCACAACTGTATTTTATGCCTTTTCGAACCCTCACGACTTTCATTTTTCGTGCCCTTTTTCGAACTGTAATACGACTGTGTCAGGATTTGTGCTTCTTCCTCATGCGACGACTGTTAATAATGATGGCAATGTCGATTGTGTTGTTCTCCTGAACACGACTGGTAATCTGTGAGATTCATGGTGGAAATGGAGTTGTTGGCTGTATTTTCGTCCAAAAACTGCGTGACAGGCTTTCGAAAGTTTGCTGTAAATCATTAAATACTCTCGTGATTTGCAGAACCTTGGTTTGGACTGACTTTGCCCGTGACTTTGCCCTCAATGTCCCTCAAAATTTTCCTTCAAGTTCCTTGCACGACTGCAATGTCTTCAAAAATCAAAATGAAAATCTTTTGATTTCCTTCGATTCAAACTTCGTGCCCTAATGGGACTGTCACAAAAATATCTTTATTCCTCTCTTTTTTTTTCTTGCCCCGCGCTCTGATACCAATGTTAGAAAATGCGGAGAGAGAGAGAATGAAGAACGAATAGAATGTACAAAGATGAAATGAAGAGAAACTGGAATGCACACATTATTCATTGTGTGTCCGTCTGTATATTATGTGAAAGATGTTTACAAAGTGGTTGAAGTAGTTTCAACCGTATATTAGTTAACACTTAACATTAATACATAAGCCTTATATTAAGACTTATATTTTAATATAATAAAGGGCCAGAAGCCATTTATGTTGGCAAAACATACAAAGTAGACTTACCATCCAGCCTTAACAAAATTGACACACCAAATTCATGTGCTCCTTTAGAAGTCCAAATGACAGCAACTAGATTACCTATTTCTAAAAACTTAAACAGATCATTACACCACTTAAATTAACCAACAAACCACAATCCTTAAAGTCTAAAGGCATTATTTAACAAGGAATATCTGCATTGCTCAAGAACACATCCAAGCACACAAAATCTGAACTTGCAATTAAAAATGCAACAAATTCCCATTTAATGCCAAAATAGGAAACCAATATACCTTTTTTCATCTCTACTACATGCCAAATTAGTTTGTACAGTGGGATGTGGAACCAAAATTATTTGGCTCTCACTGATTCCAAAAATGGCATGCCCACATATAGCTCCAATTTGTCTTCGTTTTGTTAAAAGTATCATATAATGCAGCTCCAAAACTTGATAAACCCTACATTCACAAAATACAATGATATAAACATTTTTGTTCAGTGCTCGATAATTTTATGGTGATGTTCTATTTGCAGTGCACATAAGCTTACAATTAGTTTCTTTCGTCTTTGTCTTGTAGACTCAAACACTTTTACTATAAAAATATAAAATCCATACACAATTACAAAGGTTGACAAACCCACCTTATAGGAAGTTTAAAATAAGCACCATTGAGATTGCTAAGAAAATACGATAGACAGAAGTATAAGACAACCATAGGCAATTGGCAAACAAGGGAAAATGTTAAAAAGAAAATACTTATCTTCAAATAGTTCTCAAAAGGAAGTTGTGACTAGTAAAACTGCCACGTTAGTGGTGCTTCCTGCAAATTTTGGAATAACTTGCAAGAAATTTGTTTGACTAAATAACGATGATTGTAATAGAATGAACCGAATAATAAAACACAAATGTGTTGTTATTTCCATTATAGGAAAGAAGCATATTTTATTAGAAACATGAACCGGTCAACAAGGGTTCAAAGTTAATTGATGAAAAGCACTAATGTATAGTATTCCAACAGACTTCCATTCCTCGTATAGATAAGTGGTGAAGAGAGAACAAGAATGAAAAGAGTGGAATGAGCCCCACAGTAATTATGATGGATAGAATTCAGTCAATTATTTGGGGCTATCCCCTTCTCGCTTGAGTGCAATGAAGGTTGAGCATGGCAGTAGCAAGTGCCATGGGAGAGGCAAACCCTGAAAATAAAACCCATCTAAAACAAACACGTTGGGTAAGAGTCTAAAACATAGTAGCTATTTTTACTGCTAACATAAGGGTTATCTAGCAAGATGTATAAACAAATTTTCTTATGGATTTTAGAATGACATAAGCACAAGGTTCTCCATGAATCAAGACAAAGACTGGTCTCGCCAAGTTGGACACTGCCACAAAGAATGAAGCAATGATAAAAACTGAGCTGGCAGTTACACAGTTACATCTGACTGAAAGTTATCTACTCTAGTATTACCAATTCGATCAATATGATCAAACAAATATTGTTCCTAACAATATTAACCTTGTTGGATTAAGACTGTTAATTGTATTTCAAAAAATTAATTTATGTATAATGCAAGAGACAGAAAGCATCTGATTTGACCGTTGGTTATTATGTATCTCCATGTACCATGTACATTTATTGAATCAGATTATTGATTTAAAAAAATACTGTATTACTGTGGGGTTTCTTTTAGTGTTGCATGGCTATTCAAATTTCCTTTGAAATTTCTAATTATATTTATTCAATAAAAATAAATCAGCTTGAGTTTAGGACTATTACAATTTAAAACTGTTGTTTGTAAGTTGGACATAGAGCGGAAGTCGCTTCATATTGTTCAAAAACAAAAAACTAAAAACTTGCCCCAAGTTGGAGGTTTTTGCACAAATCTTTGGGCATGATTTACTTTCTACAAAAGGATCAATTTTTTCCTGTTTTCCATCTCATTCATTTTATGTGGACCATCAGAACTTGTTATACCTGGCAAAAACTCCAGTGATACAAGGTCCAATTAGCAGATGTAGGCATCTGCTACAAGAATTCACTATGTTTCAACCAAGGAAAGGCCGTGTTATCACCAATCAATTACCACAGATCAGGTCGGGAATCCTGTAACAGAATTGATGGTGGCTTTCTAGATGCATGGTTGTTTGACATTACAGTACTAACTTTCAGGTATGGGCATGTGATAAAATTTCAACATGTAGTTTTCCCAATGACATGTAGCCAATACAGAAGGAAAATTATGAATAATTCAAGAACCTTCTAGCTGATCAAAGGGCGCATATTAAACTTGGACCAAATCAATTTTTGGTGTGTAGTTTATGAAACTCAAGCATTTTGCACAAAGCCCGCAAGGGTCTAGCAGAGGAGCTTATGGGCCTAACACTGAAACAAATGAAACTTCACTAGTAGGTCTCTAGTGACCTACTTTGCTTCAAAATGCTAAAGAATGGGTATTGCATGTGACACTTGAGAAAAACCTTGAGATGAGATTGCATGCCATCATATCCATGTCAACATTGGGAGTTATTTTATAAATGGGCTTTAGATTTCATCAGTCCATTCAAGAATCCAAGCCACCTTCATTGATGCAAACAAATTGCGGTGGCTGCATATTACCTAATGAAATGGGCAAATGCCAAAGTTTTGTTAGACAAATCAGGGAAATGTACTTCTACATTCATCCATAAACAGATCATAAATATTATGAGATTCTAAAGTATATGGGTTTGTACTTGTATTTTGTTTTTGGGCCACTCAACACTGTTTGGGGATGGTCATATGGCTGGGCATACGGTAGCAATGACGGCAGCAGCTTGTGGTTGGACGGCAGCAGGAACAACAAGGTTTCCTGGTCAATAACAGCGGCAGCGGTTGGTCATATGTCAGCAGCAGGAGCAGTTGGTCGTACATCAGCAGCAGGAGCAGTTGGTCGTACGAAACCAGGTGTAACAGATAGAACAAAATGCAGTTGTATGGAAAGAGTAGCAGGCCATACTGCAGCATCAGATCTTACAGGGATATTGATGGGTCGTACAACAGCATTCCATTGCGTCAGGATGTACAGACGGTGAGGCCATACTGTGGTTGCAATAGCTCAAAGAACATTCTGCCATGCTGCTGTATATTGTGCCTTTACTGATTGAAGAACTGTCTACCGCAGCAATATGAGATATTAATGACTGTTTAGGATGATTTACTAATATTTCAATATTAATGAGAGTCATCTCATACATGTTTGTAATCTTTGTGGAAAGTCTGATAGAGTTCATGCCCTTCATCGACACTTGAGTTAAATCACAACAGAATCTTGCATTTATCAATGCAGATGCAACCCAAGCCTTGTGGGTTTAGCTATCAAAAGGATCTCCACTGTTTGTAATTGTAAGAGTGAAGACATGAGTGAGAAATCCAAAGAAGCAGATTGAAAAGAACTGGTGGCAGGATTGGCCGAATAAGCCAAGGGCGCACCAAAGGAGGAGAAAGCTAATTAGCCACCCAAGCTAGGTCTAGCATGAAGGGTGCTCCTGAGCAGGGACAAAGAACCACGACAAAAATTGATGACAAGGAGATGGTTGTTACTCCCTGAAGGTTCTATGTCCCATTGGCATTTCAGGTACTAGAAACTCCGAGGTATGCATTGCTGCTACGAAGCTGAATCTTCTCTTTTAATATGCATACCAGTGGCCCAGTGGGTGTCATAGGGTCTTTGTTCCTCCTCGGTCTCCCCAGGTTTCTCCCTAGGGGCATCGCCATTGTAACAAATTGGCTGTGTTTAGTCAAGTCCTCTCCCATATGCGCAGTCTCCCGCATGCTGTGCTCCATCCATCTAGCAGTTCTTCAGCCTCACAATTTGAACATGGTTTCATTTCTCCTGAAGTCCAACATGGACACCAGACAATTGGGCTGCCTGGTTTGCAGCACCACATAGGAATTCCCAGCCTCAACTTCTCACATCACCTTGTGATACAATGATCATAACCTCTAATCAGGCCATCTCGTTCAGCATTGAAGTCCTCACTACTTAAACAAAAGAGAGGGTTAACCAACCCCATGTTGGAAAGATGCTACTTGTGCATACCAGGAGAGCATTCAGCAACACATGTATCAACTGGAGAAATACATGAAGGTGGTCATGGAGAAAATGCTGTGAAAGAACAAAAGGAAACAGGCGTTTGAGTAGATGGCAGGGCAGGGGCTTCATTTCTTCTCCTCTGAATGTCGGTATGTCCAGCCTGTGAGCTCGGTTCTTTGGAGTATGCAGGAGGATATGCACTGTGTTCCAATTTACCACCCTCAACCCCATGAACCAGGCCCTAGTTGGTCTCAAGACACAATAGAAGGATTGGCAAATCCAACCCAGTCTGAACAAGCAACACGAGCAGGAGGTAGCAGAGGATCATCTGGCCTGACATCCCAACCGCTGCCACCAGGAGGATCCACCACACCAGTTATCGGCTCCCACCCATCACTAGCATTAGATTTTATGTCACCTTCTTGCTCAGATTGCTTGGTATGGGAAATGGCAATGACCAGTTGAGGGAACATTCTTTGCCGTCGCTCACCCATCAGAAACCACACAGCCAAAATCACCACCACCGCTGCTATGGCTGGGATGCGGCCGGCACGAATGCAGAGAGAACCTCTGCCAGCTGGGAGAGTGGCGATGCCCATGCCCACAGAGTTGAGTAGGTGACCATCGGTGGGGAAATCAGATGGCATCCCACAATTGTGAAGGTTTGCACTCAAAGCTTTTGGATGAAATGCAAGTGTGAATTAAAAATTTCTTCTTGTCTTGTTCTGAAATCAGAGAGATAGTCTACAAAATATAGATTAAATTTGGGATAAGTTTTGATAGTAAATTTAGGTTACATACTATAATAGGAATTTCACCACTCAATTAACTTATATATGCTTTCCAGATTTCCTATTTGCTTTGTCACAAATGAGTTGTATGTAACTAGGAGTTGCAAAATAGCAATGTCTTATCTACATCCACTATGAAAATAACTTATAAGCATATGACAACTAACAATAACAGTTCATATTGACTGGGGGCTGCCTGGTCAGGTATTTGATCTCAATAGATTAAAAATGTTTCTTTACTTAAAACCATCTGAAGGTACTTGAAGATGACTCCAGTAACAACAAGTTGTGCGAGGAAGTGAACTGTTGTAAGCCGAGTGTTTTAGGTGACAAAGTATTTTATTACATGGTTATGTGGGATCGGTCTGGGTGCCAAGTTCTATAGTTTATGCACAGATTGTAGAAACTTTATATTTACACTGGTAGGTAAATATTACTCACCAAGCATAAGGTGAAATCCTGTTTGTCACAGATTGAGTCATAAAATTCTTTACGTTCTTAAATTTTAGATGACTGTAAATGACAAGTTGTGCAAAGGAAGTGAACTATAGTAGCCGGGATTTTTAGGTGACAAGATATTTGTTCTTTATAGTTAGGTAGGATCTGCCTTGCTTCCAAGGTTCATAGTTCATTCACAGATTGCAGGAACTTTATATTTGCACTAGTAGGTAAAATACTACTTGCTAACCATAAAGCAAATTCAGTTTGTCAGACTCAATCATAAAATTCATTCCACGATCTGAAATAAAAAAACAGAGCATTCTGTATGCCTTACTTCAACTTGCTTTTGGTTATTTGCAGTGCATTTAATTGATAAGCTAATATTTCAGTTTCTCTAGACAGTGTTGCTTGTAGCTTTTGCTGCTTTTGCTAATCAATAGGCTATTGGGCCCAGTTTCTTCTGGTAATGAAGTTGCATCAATCAGGGATTGTTGGTTTTATGACACTGACATTCAGTTTGGGGGCTTATTTTTAATCTGATTATTGGAATCAAAATTTATTGTAATGCAAAATACCCTAAAACAAGGATTGTATGAATGGAAGACTTGGTAGGATAGTGGCATACTGTCTGACTTGATTGGCATCCATATTGTGAAAGTTATTTTATTTTGTATGTAAAATCGATGCAAAAGTCAAGAAAATTAATATTATTCTGTGAGATTGTGAGGATACATGGTTATTCCCTAGACAAATTTGTTAACATTAAATTCTAATCCATTTCCATTTCTGACAGCATCCTTTCAAGGACAAGGAACATAAACAGAAAAAAAGGCCAAAATCATGACTGGAGTGCTGAAGGTTGATTTTAAAAAGCGATTACAGGCTGTTCATCACTCATTGCGAAATGGTTGTGTTGATAGCTTGTTTCAATATCTGGATTTCTTTAATAATGGACATTTAGAATGCTGGAATCTGAATCAAGCCTTTTGTAATTTAAAGAGTCTAATATATTTGTGACCATGCCTAAACCTTACATGGAATGCAGTGTGCTTGTGTGGACTTGGAATAAGTTAATTATGATTAATTGTGTGATATGAAGAACCTTCATTGTCTTATGGTTGCTCGTAAATTGGATTGAGAAGCAGATTGAAAAGCACTGCTCATATGACCTTTTGTGGTAGGATGCGTCTTTTAGTGCTAAGATGCTAGAGCTACCATCTTCGCTATAAGAACTTTACTTGTGTTTGGGTTTAGGTTGTTTATGGTTTCTGATAAATTGGATTGAAAAGTAGATTGAAAAGCATTGGCCGTATGACCTTTTGAGGTAGGATGTGTGTTTTAGTGCTAAGATGCTAGTTCTAGTATCTTTTGCCATAAAAACTCTACTCTTGTTTGGGCTCAGTTTGTCTTAATCTGGATTGGTTGCCTTGTTTTGACCAATTAGAAAGAAACATTTAAGAGCATTACCTAGTTCAAAAACCAACATTGACCAATATTTTCTCATGCTATAATATTTTGCAAAATTCTTGGAGTGAGTTTTCTCTATGGTCTTTAGCCTGGGAGAAGTTCCTAAATGGTATTGCTCATCATATTTACGTAAGCTATTGAATATTGCTAATAGTTGACAAGCAAACTCATATGATTAGCTCATTCCTAGTATTTCCTATAACTCACCATTTTCGTTTTGAAGTAGCTTACCATGTCTAACAACTCATCCCCAATATTTTATATAACTTTGCAGTTTCGGTTGCTTTAACTCGGCTCACTCTCCGTAAGGTGATCCATTCATCTCTATCATATATGCAATGCAACTAGTCATATGTTGTACCATCCATATAATAAATGGATGGATGTATTACGATAAGTTGTGGGCCTTAGGGGTAAGCGATAGTGAATAATTGGCCCAATGATAGGAAGAATCTTTTGCTAATCCAAATGAAGCTCGTCTTCAACATATTCTTAATCTTGACCTTTATTAGGGTGATGACAATTAGCGCCATGGGTTGTTGCTTTAGATGAATTGTATATGCATTTGATCGGTGACAATATTGTTTGCTAAATATTCCCAAGGAAAAATATCCAAGAACTAATTGAAACACAAAATATACACAATTTCACAAGGGGAACATGAAAACCTAAGTTCAAGTCCTTGGGAGGTTCTTTAATGCCTATATCAACATAAACTACTGTTTCTGCAAAACATGGTGTTGTTTTCTTCGAATTGTTTAGGCATCGGGGAAGTTCTTGGCCAAGCTTCACTTCCTCCACCAAACATGACTGATTGTCACACAACCTCTACATGAAAGGGTGTACTTGTGATTGAGCTTGTAGCGTGAATGAGGTAAGTATTCAATTCTTGGTTGAACTATATTTCTTTAACAAAATAAGAGTGATTCTCATCAAAACTACTAGATGAAAGGGTGTACTTATGACTGATCTTTTTGTTTGAATGAGGTAAGTATTCATTTCACGCTAAGTAATTTGATGATAGATTTATCATTGTTGAAGTAATCAAATTCTTATTTTGACACGATTTAATACTTAGAAAACACAAGAGAGACAATATGGCTCATTTGTGTAATTAAGTTCTAGTGGGAAAAATTCCTAGGCAATCTTCAAGAAGCTTGTGTGCAAAGCACTTGAAGAACCATGTTCAAATTACTCCAGAATCGGTCAAAGAAGAAAAAGGTATCCATGGTTTTGGAATGAAGTAAATTAAGTTTTTAGGGTAGAACACCACGTTCCCAACAATGGGTATGATGGCATTGGTCTTGACGAGAGCCCCAACCACAATCACATAAACGAACCTTTAGTTGATATGGGACATGTTGGTGAACCGTATATCATACACAAATTTTATAAGGGGCGTAATAGATCCATCCTCATAATCAATCTAATGGCTAGTACAATTGATTTGTGCAGTTTTTAGGATGCAAATTAGTAGAAGTATGATGCAAGGGCATATGGGTGCACATGAAATCTTGCATCAACTAAAATATAGGTAGTGTTTTGGAGTGTATTGGTCGGTGTTACATTGTGGGTTTGGGTTAGGATCAACATTGAATTTAGTTGATCAAGTGGGTTGAGTTTTAGTATGATTTAGCGAGTGGTAGTAATAATTGGTGACCTCAAAATGACATGTTATGGTATAGAGGCAAAAAAGGGCACGAGGGAGGTGTATACACCAAACTTTTCACATCTGTTACTAACAACTCTTTCATGCGAGATGAGGGTCGTTGATGTATCTATTTCTCGAGTGGGTGCCTTAAGGGGTCTATTGGGAATGGGGTATGACTATACACATGGTCATTATGGGATCAAAGACAAGACACGAGAGAGACATACCACTATCTAGCCCTAGCCTTAGTTACCCTTGCCTTCATCAGTCCTTATATGTTGCACACACCAAGACTCCCGACTCTTGGTTGCATTTGATTTCATGAGTGACGCTTATTTCGTTGACTTGCTTTTGATCCATGACACATTTGCACCCCACTTGACATTAGGGTTATCCATGCCCATTGTCATCACCCATGGGTGATGGTGTTGGTGTTAGGTTTTCCTTGGCTGACACCATCGCTTGCGAGTGACGACGTTGGGTATATATGAACATTGCACCCTAACATTTCGCAGAGAGAAATGAATGACATGAACGAATAACCATTTGCTTTGCTCTTTTGCGCCATCTTCACATCTACTTGCTCTGCTCTTGGTCTATCTTGCATTTGATTTGGATTGGACACTCTTCTTGGTTGTTGGATTGTTTACATGATTGGGTCATCTATAGTGAGTCTAGGATAGGAGCAATGTTCCCTTCTCCACCCATAATGATTATCTCTCGGCGTATTGTTTCTCTAGAGAGATAGATGCATCAACGACCACCCTACAGGTAAGTGCTCTAACTCTCTTTGTCATTTTGCATAAATTAGTTCATCTCCTTTCTCATTGCTCTATGTTAGCTTAGTTTTCTATATACATTGATGTTTTAGCTAACATATTGTTGTTACATAATCAACTCCTTAGCTTTCATCTGTTTACATTTCAGTTGTATAGATTGTGCGTGCTTGTCATATCTTTCTATTGATTTATATCTCTTCCCCATTACCTGATATCCTAGAAGGGTACCCCTCTTTATCTTGACTGCGGGCATTGGAAACCCTAGGGTTACCTAGTGTGGGGGATCATTGTAACACCCATGTTATAATTACTCCAAATTAAGGGATTTTTTTCTTTTAAAACAAACCCCTTAACCCCATTAAATGCCTTCAATGATTTTAACTAGCAAAAATTATAATCCAACATGAAATATAGTTTACAATCCATTTGATAACATCATAACCATGTGTAGCTATAAAGGTCAATTAGATCTACCCGATCCCCTTTATCATTACTTTAATCGAGTGTGCATAACTTGTATACAGTTGGTCAATCTATTCATTTAGGCCTAAGGCGATGCAGTTCCTAAGTGTGTACTGAAAATTAGTTAATTGAGTTTCATCCGGCATCTCACATAATTAGATAGGAACTCAATGAACTGACAATGTATTCAACTAGTACACTACTTAGGCCAAAGTTTTCAAGCTATGCTTTGCATGCTTAGTTTCGTGATCGCACATAAGCCAAATGAAACTTGTCCCATCACCGCACAATCATCTCTACACAATTATTTGGATCATGTCTCGTTAATTAAAAGTTTAAGTTCTTGTATTAAGAAGGCCTAGAATCTAGATCTCACCTCTCGACTTGAGAGTACGCTATCAGTCCCAACTTAGGACACCTATGGGAAAGATAATGATTACTTAATGACTTTCGTCATTAAGTAATTATTACCCTTCCTGTAGCTGTCATAAGATGGTACGGATAAAGTTCAATCAAGCAGATAGGCGGGACTTAGAGTCCACGCTTTCATAATACAATTATCTTATTACAAGGTAGATTTCGTCATTTAGAGACTAAGTCAAGTTATACGTTTAATGACAAGATCTATAGTAACTTTCCTTTTCTTGCGGTATGAGTGGCAACATAGAGGGTCCGCCCATGTTCATGGATTTTTGTGGCTAGAGGATGACCCTGACATCGATGCAATTAACTGGGATGATAATACTTCTTTTGGCGCTACCAGATAGTACTATGATAAGTATGCCTCAGCTTGGAACCCCCATCCAACAAATCGCCGAGCAAAATTTCTACAAAGGTCACTCCATGATGATCCATGCTTGTTATCATCAATGCAAGTGTTGGCTTCCCCATTGCTCCAAGACCTAGAGAATCTTATAAACCAAGTTCAACAACACACAAAGTGTTTCGAGGGGACATGTTTACGGAAAAAAAATATGTCCTTAGATGTCGATATGATGCACCTTGGTAAATGTGGCCTATTTCTTCCTTGTCCATCGATGAAAAAGGTGTTATTAAATACCTTCCTTCAAGGAATGATGATAGATTAAAAATTCACAACAAATCCATGCTATCTATATGGAGAGCCAACATTGATTATGTCACCAGTGCTTTCCCGACATGTTGTTCTTAAATACATTGCAAAGTATGCCTCTAAAGTAGAGCAATGCTAAGAGACATACCACCAAATGCTTTCTAAACTACTAGCAAATTCAAAACCATATTTCCCTGCATCATTCACTACGTGGAAGATGCTTACAGAGTGTTGTTGAACATGACATAAGTGCACAAGAAACATGTCACATGCTTCTAAAATTTCCACTTGTTATATCTATTTGTCTTTTCATTTATTTGAATGTAGGGAGAAAAATTCTTAGGCGACTGTTGAATAGAATTCTCAAGCACAAGAAACAACCTGCATTTTTGACACATACGTTTTGCGTCCTCCAGCTATGGAATCCCTTTCTCTTATCCAGTTGCTCAAGATTAGAGCTACAGTAAATAAGGGTGGAATCAAATGGAAGCACCGAAATTTCCTAGTAATTTTCCATGCATATCCAAGAGGTTCTATTATTCCAGAGAAAATTCAAGTTCTTAACTTTTCTCGTTTATCGAACTCCTATATGAGCCTTTCCGCAATATTCCTTCATATATTGGTTCTACCCGCATAGTATTATTTCCAATTGGCGCCTCTTCAAGAATTTATATAGGCCATGACATGTTACAGGGACACACACAAAACCTGTAAATAATTCAGAGGGTTCATCTGGATTGGACCGAGACGCCGTACATACATCTCGAACAAATTAATGAATGGAAGCTTTTGTTTCAACTCCATCCAGGGCATACAATAAGTCTCGACGGTCTGCATATGTTAGGTCTCCAAAAATTTGACTCTTGCTATGATTGGTCCTGCCATAACATTCAACTCTAGTTGCACGACATCGACCCTTCCTTTATCGAGATGAATAAGGCCAAACATTGTGTTCCCCATACAAGTGTGTCCACCACATCCTCGCTTTGCAATTGAGTGAAGACCAACAATTGGATTTTGACACTATTCTTCATCACTTTTCTTGCAATGATATCCTCCCACCCCTTAAACTCATTATTCAAGGAACTACAGGAACAAGAAAGTCCTTCCTTATTCACTCTCCCAATAATGCCTTCTCCTTCGCCATAACCCTTGCTATGTCACCCCTCCTTTTACTAGCCCTTACCGGGTAGCCACTTTCAACATTTCCGCTTCAAATATCCATGCCTTCCTACGTATTCAATTCAACTTTGTAGTACAATTCAAAACCAAAACAAATTGTTTCAACTATCCCTGTTGGAAATTAGGACACTTAGAGGGTGAATCAATGTCAATTCAAATTTGTAGTATAATTCAAAACCAAAAGAGATTGTTTCAACTTGATATGAAAGAGAAGCAACACAATTCACATGAATTCAACAAGCACACCACATAAAGAGACAAAGTTTTAAGTGGGAAACCCAAGATGGGAGAAAACCCACTGAACCAATGCATTATGCTTACAAAGGTTACAAATTAGTTGAGCAACAACTCAACATGAAGCACCAACTTCAAAAATCAAGCACCTACTTGACTGATTGCAAGCTACAACTTGCATGAAAGCACCTACTTTCAAACCTTCTTTGAGCTTCAACTCAAACTTTACAACAATTTTGATCACACTCTTTGACTTAGTTGCTAAAACAACAAATTGTGATCCTAAATTTTCACATATACTCTTTTACATCATCTCCTAATTTGCAATAGTTTCACACATTGTCACTCTTCTCACACTCTCAACCTTGCACTCAGCTCTCATAAACATCAACTACATTTACAAGTACACAAATTTGCTTTTGTAGACAACATAGACACATACACCTGACTTTTCAACTTCATATTCAAGGACTCTTCACATGTCTTCTCTTGGCAACTCGTATAAAGAAGTCTAACTGACATTATATGATTGTCATCTAGCAAATGATTACAAGCTTTTGAAACTGTTATGACTCTTTGTATACTTGAGGGGAAAATGGAATATATTTTAGACTTCTGACAGTCTGTTGAACTTACAAATATATCAAGATTGACCTCGCCATCTTGAAATGTAACTATCATTTTGTCTTTTAGTGTTGTCGACTTTGCACGGGGAGTTCATTATGGGAACACGTTACACACACCTCAAATATCCAATGTAACCTCTTTTCAACCTCAAACTTCGCCATTTTAGCCTTTAACTTCCATTTGAGTTCATGTATGCATTATAAGCTTGAACAATATAGAGTGAATGAGACTAATGAACTCTGCTCATGTATTCATACAGATGAATCGGGTCTATATGAAGTAATTCATCACCACTTAGATCTTGGACACCATCAAAGCAGGGTATAAAACACCATTCATTCTTCTTCAACAATTTAGAGCTCACTGTCATGGAGAAACTTCAACACAGACATAGATAGTCTTGTCAAGACATGAGGTTCAAGAGTTTGGCTGTTTTCATATCTTGGAGAGACTATTTGTGTGTGCTTTGGAACAATCACAACCACCAAGAGATCAGAGTAGCACAACTCTTCTCAAGGAAACATGCACTTGAATAGGGTATACACAATTTGCTTAACCAAATATGCATCTTCATTGTTTTAACAAATTCTCACACTTCTTAGCTAAACAAGAGTTCAAAAGCATCTCTCAAGAAAGATAAGAACACTACATAACTTCCCAAGTCCATGCACTTGAATAGGGTATACACAATTTGCTTAACCAAAGATGCATCTTCATTGTTTTAACAAATTCTCACACTTCTCGGCTAAACAAGAGTTCAAAAGCATCTCTCAAGAAAGATAAGAACACCGCATAACTTCCCAAGTCCATTGTTTTATCTGAGATCATGCCAACAAGATCAAATGGGTTTGATCTTCCAAAACTTTTCACAGTGAGGGTTTTACGTCTCAAAACCCTAGTCATGTATTTGAATCCATTTAACACATTGTTATTTATTTTTATGTTAATACGGGTGAATGATAGTTC
Organism: Taxus wallichiana var. yunnanensis; assembly: GCA_018340775.1. Classification (NCBI taxonomy): domain Eukaryota; kingdom Viridiplantae; phylum Streptophyta; class Pinopsida; order Cupressales; family Taxaceae; genus Taxus; species Taxus wallichiana. The sequence continues at coordinate 780,594,059 of CM031244.1, forward strand.
CATCGAGTTTCTTTCAATAGCCTCAAGCTTTCTTTTACATTGAATGATATGATATATTCAAGTTTTAACGTCATAGTCACGATCATTCATGACCGTCATAAGAAAACAAACACAATCTTCAAGGAAGAGATGGTTTATAGCATGTAAACCTATGTTTATAGCATCTAAGATACATTTTAAAGAAGCTCTTAACCTTTTCAACTCACCATTCCAAGAGTAATCACCATTTCAAGAATAATAGACATGAAAACAAGCATTTGCAGGATAATGTATACTGGTTCTTGAGACAACACAAGACAATCTCAACTTGGGAATTTCTTTCTAGCCAAACTCCAATCTCGTAGAACCACCCATGCTAGGGATACTTCAAGGAGACCATTTACACTACCTCCAACCACTTGAATGCTTAGTTTGTAAAGGGAAATTCATAAGCACAAATCAAAATCTCAGTCCTCTTTGCCATGCCTTCAAAACAATTGAAAAGCAATGAAAACTAGGCATTCACTCCACTTCACAAAAGTAACTCGAGCTTCAACAAGTTGTCTAGGACTTGTAAAAGAAGTTTACATTCATTTATCAACTCAACATCATGCTTATTCACACAACCTTTCTCCAAGCATCATGACAGGTTTTAGTTTGAATGTCCTTTTGGTGGTAGGAGGAGAATAAGGACTGAGTTCACACCAAATGACCGAGGAGAATGCCTTAAACTCTTTGAGAGCATTGAGTAGACATCAAATACAAGCTTTCACACCTGGTGGTTCACCTTGGATCCTTCAAAATAGGACTATATATACAAAAGTTGCAAAAATAGAGGAAACTTCGAAATGACAGTACAATCATGCTTGGATAGAAAAAATACCACCATCTTGACCTAGAAGGAGTCTTATATAACCCTGAGAGGTTTCCATAACTTGCACAATTGAATTGATGACCAAAAACTTCATTTCTTGCCTATCGCTTGTAGGAGGTTTGGAGAGAGTACGAACAATGATAGAAAAACGAAGAGAAAATTCTTGTTCTTCCACCTTTTGACCTCATTTTTTTTTTTGCAAAAGTTTAGTGTTGGAGTGCTCTTAAAAAATTACTCTTATGATTTATCTGAAGGAGGCTTTACAATTTTTTTAAGTACTAATAAGACATGTCACTGTTTTAGCCCTTCTCACTTTACCTGATTTCGGAAAAACTTGAATATCTTCAATAATCTTCTTCAAAAATTCATGAAACTTGACCCAAATAATTACAACACCTCCCTTTACATGCTCCATGGCTTTATTTATCATAAATGTGCTTGTATGGTCAAGACCAATCTCATTTGCCTAAGCTTCCACTGCTAGTTCTCAAGGGCAGTTTTAGTGAAATCTACAAATTTTCCTCCAAGAGTTAAAGTATGCCATGTAGATGCTCATAAATTCTCTAGGAAGTGTTCCTAGGCTCCTACCATGCTTACATAAGCTTGAAATGGCCTTCTTTGTGCTCATACACCTCATTAGGCTCTAGAACTAAGCCTAAATGAGCTAGTTTTAACTGTGACTTACAAAATTTGACCCGATGCTCACCCTAGAAGCTCCTTCACATCATGGAAACACCATTTCTGACCTGTGAGACACCTAAACAAAGCACACTGACCATATCCATACCCCTAGACACTAACCAAACTCGTAGCACTTTGAAACCATCTTGAATGATCAAGAAATCACCATGAGACCACTTTGTGACCATCAAACACCATTGAGAAGGCACCAACCTACTTGACATTTCAATCCTCCTTTGCCATCAATGTCATGTGACATCAATGACAACACCAACCAATGCAACATGGTTCAACAATTCTCATTAGAGATTTGAAACCCCTTGAAGGCCAAACATTATCCTCTTTTCAAGACTCTTGAAGCATATCAAATATATTTTGATTGATGAAATGAGTTTCATTGGCCCTAAGCTACTCGCCAAAATTGACTACCATCTTCGCGAGGCTTTTCCACATTCCAAGACTTCTCCATTCAGAAACAAATCCATCATTCTTTTTAAAATCTTGGCAATCGCCACATGTCATGGACATTCCTTTGTATGCCAAAGAATTCCTACAACGTCTCACTTTGGAAATATTTTCAAAAATCTATCTCCTTGAGATCGTATTCGTGCAATAGGGTTCCTTTCCATCACAAGTTTTATTTCTTTGCATGCTTCTCAATATCCGCAATGGCATTCCTACATTTGAAGATTGGGAAATACTAATGTCCCATATTGATTCCTGCCTCTCCGAACAAGAAGAGATGAGTCCATTGATGGAAATGACGATCAATTTCAACACAAAGTTCTTCTTTGCAAAAATTGACAGTCATGCTCTCTGCTAATTTGTGGGTTGATACTGGTCTTGTTAATGGTGCAACTGACACTATCATAGAAATTATCTACTGCAGTTCCTCAACACCACCTTCTTTACCTTCATTTGTTGTTGTCAAATTTGATCAATATATTGGCCCTCCTGGGATCTTGACAATCCTTCCCATGTTCTAATCCCGCCCATTACCAGGGGAAGTCATAGGAAATTTCCACTAAAAATGGCTTGGGATTTATCTATCCATAAGTCTCAAGGCCTTACTCTATAAAGAAGCACTATTGACATTGGCACCACCGAAAGACCAGGACTTACTTTCACTGCAATATCTAGAGTCCCTTCCTTGAAGGATATTCATATTTCCCCACCTTTCTCTTTTGACCATTATTCTAAGATGTCTATAACCCCTCTACTACAAGCTCACAAAAATGAAAACTACACCTTCATTCTCTTCCTCCCTTCCCTCCGTCTTAATCCCCTTCTCATTTCCCTTTCCTCCACTTATTCCTGTCACTACTCCTCTCCCTCTATTACTACCTACTATTATGTACTTTTTCTCCCCATAATTGTGTTTATTTCTCTTTGCTTCTCTTGTAATATATTATCCATATAACTTTCCAGATTTCCATCTTTTGTTTCTTCTCCGCTTCCTCTATTATATTTCTTTCACTCCTTTTTGCGTTGTCTCTCTCACTCCCCCTTTCGGCATTCACATCGCACCTTGCTCGCGTGCGATTGCTAGTAGATATCTCCAATGCCCAATATATCATCAAATTGATCATATTCTAGAGTCTTGTTTAGAAAAAAGTTGTAAATAGGTTGTCGTCGAGGAAGAATGGGGAAGTTAAGAAAAAAAGTTCAAGAATAACTTGAGAAACGATTTATTATAAAGTCTATAATCCTGTGCATAGTACCTATAGTATTATTGGCAAAGAAAGGAGGTTAGTGGATAATTTCCATTGATTCTATATCCATCAACAAAACTATTATATAACATATATTTCCATTTACACACATGGATGATTTGATGGATGATTTAAGTGAAGTGCAATACTTCACAAAAATTGATTTGAAGAATAGATATCACTTTGGATTGGGATAAGATAAGGTGATGAGTAAAAGGATACTTTCAAAATGCAAAATGGGTTGTAAAATTAGTTGGTCATACCATTTAGGATAACTAATGGAATGATAATGTTCACAAGACTTGTGAATGAAGTGTTGAAGCCTTTTTAGATAAGTAAGTCATGGTACATTTAGATAACATTCATATTTTTAGTAAAACATAGGAAGAAGAATTAAATCATTTGTAACAAATTTTACATCGTCTACATGAAGAGAAATTTCTTGTTAATTTTAAGAAGTGTAGATGTATGAAGAGAGAGTTAATGTATTTGGTATATGTGATATCTCAAGAAGGATTAAAATTGGATCATGAGAAGGTGTCAACTATCATTAAATGACTATCACCAAGCTAATTATATTTGAAGCATAATGTTTCCATGTATTATAAATAGTCTATAATAATTTCACAAGGAAATTCAGCATGATATGTGCATTGATCAAATATGTGATATGTGGGGATAGGAAGGAGTTCACATGGATTACAGACATAGAGTATGAGTTCTAGAAGTTGAAGAAAAAAGCGACTAAACAACTAGTGTTGGATTTTTCCGATTTCAACAAGGTATTTCAAGATTGTTTTGATATGAGGAATGCAACCATTAAAGCTATGATGATTCAAGAAGGTATGTTGATTTCTTACTTCAACTAAAAATTTAATGATGAACACAAAGTATTTGGTTTAGATTAGAATTTCTATGCCATAGGTCAATCTCTAAAGAAGTGGATGAACTATTTATTTCCGAATGAGTATTTGTACACAAACTATCAAGCATTGTAATTCATCAATAGTCAAGGTAAATTGAATAGAAAACACATGAAAATGGATTGAAATATTGTAAAGTTACACATTTGTATTGAAATGTAGGAGGGGGAAGTCTAATAGTATTGCGCAGATGTGTTGAGTAGGGTATTCATCTTGTTGATTGAGATACATGTTAAAGTCATGGGGTTTGATTCGATGAAAGAGCTTTACATAGAGATGATGATTTCAAAGAAGAATGGAGAGCATGATTAGGATTAATGAGAATTTATCACATGTATGGGTTAGATTACTTTGTACAAGAAGGTTATTTATTCAAATAAAGGTATTTTTGCATACCAAGAAGATCGAGCATGAGACCTTAATTCAAGAGAATTATAACGAAGGTTCATTTGGTCATTTTGGTATTAATAAGACCTTAACACCAATAAGTGTGGTATTTTGGCTACACATGGCTATAGATGTGCATAAATATGCACAAGGATGAAAAAATTTCTAGTTGGCGAAGGGAGAAGTTAGATTGCAGAATTTTATCAACCATTTCCACTACCTAAAAATTTATAGGAGCATTTGAGTATGTATTTTGTTCTAGGTTTACCTATAATGAAGAAGGTTCATCATTACATCTTCAATGTGGTAGATATATATTTTAAAATGGATCATTTTATTGCTTGCAAGAACACTAATGATTTTATGCATGTAGTTAACGTGGTTTTTAAGAAAGTAGTGAGACTGCATGGATTGTTGTGTAACATTGTGTTTAACATATACATTAATTAATGGTATATTTTTGGAAGAAAATAAACACCCGGTTGTAGTTCAATTTTTCATATCATACATACACACGATGGTTAGACAAATGCAATCAAGATGATTCTTGAAACCTATAGTGTTTTTCTTAAGAGAAGTTAGGATTTTAGGATCAATGTTGGTGCAAGAGGAATTTGTATACAATAACTAAGTGAAGAGGAGAAATGGAACGATACCATTCTAGATAGTTTATGAATTAGTTCCAAGATGTGTCACAAATTTGTGTAACATCAATTAAGATAAAGGGAAGATCATAGAAGTAGATTATTTTTCAAAGTGTATATGTGTGGCATGCACTAGAAAGTGCACACATAGCTTGATAAGAGTAACACACGATATAAAAACATGAAAACTTAAGAAGAGAGAGAGTTTGAAATGGGAGACATGGTCTTAGTGTTCCTATGTAAATAAAGGTTCTCAAGAGGTACATATGATAATATGAAGTGGAAGAATATCAAACCATGATTTTTTTAAGGAAATTTGTGTCTAATGCATATGAATTAGAGTTACTATAAGGGATAGACATGTCAATTGTGCCCTTATTTTGAGGGGAAAACAAGTGAAGAAAGTGAAGTTGTAGATCTAAATTGAAAGCACCAACTACCAAAGAGAGTTTGCTAAAAATGGAAGAGATCCTTAATTCAATACTTTAGAAGGCAACACATGGAAAGGAATAGAAATAATATTAGGTAAAGTGGAAATGTTGAGAAGTTGTAGATGTAATGTGGTTGAATGGATGATGTTGTTAACTATGTTTGATCCATATAAGACGTCATGAAACAAACATGAGAAGGGAATCATATTTCTTTCTTACATACGTTATATTATGTAAAAGCATTCAATTTCACAACTTGTCTTTGCAACACCACAAACACTTTGTATAGAAATAAGAAGCTTTGTGCACTGTCCAAAAGCTGTGTAACCTTACGCAAAATACTTTTTATTAGTCCGGGAGTAAGAATGGAAACAAAAACCTAAGAGCATGATAGGAAGCCCTATGTAGTGAAATGTTAAAAGACCTTGTAATGGTTCAAAATCCATGTAGGGAATGGTTTTGAGAAAAATATCACACATAACATATTGGGAGCTCATGTATATATCCACAAACCTTACATAGAATTTTGGCTCCTTCACGACTCTTATGAAGAGCATGTGCATCCACATATCATGCATCTACACATACTTACCATACTTGGTTTTCCATATGCTACTTGTCATCCGATATGTTTTCTTCACAAGAAAACTACCTAGAAATCTAAGTGTACCAACTAAATGGAAATTCTCCCATATTTGATTACTTTTTCCGGTTCATTTCAATCAATAGTGACATGACATGGGAAGGGTGTCTTTACAAAGTTGTCTTTATCAAAGGGGTCTTTACTCCCGCTAGCTAGTTTCTATAAATAAAAGGATCAAAGAACTTGAAAAAGGAGTTCTAGAGCTAGAAGATAGATGTTAGAGTGTAACATATGGTCTACCAAATTCCAAAAATAAGTAGAGAGGAGGAACCCAATTTTGTTTAATAAAGTCTTCCGAGCTTGTAATTTTATCTAGTTTAGAGCCCTAGAATTGCATCTCATTGAAGATTGTTGCAGAGTATTTATTTTTAAGCATGTAATATGGTTGTACCTTTTTTGTAATTTTCCTCATTGATCAATATAATGAAGCTTCAATTATTGATGACGCATATAGGCCTCTGTATGTATGAGGTCTTCTTGTGCATGAAACTTTAGGCTACATGGTTTGAAAGAGTCCTTCATTTGGATCCTCTAAGCACAACTACATCGGTTGGGTAAGTGCATGGAAATGGAGGACCAAAAGGGTGAGTGGACACTTTTATTCTGAAAAATAAGAAACGCCAACTTGTACGAGTTAGTTGAGATAGTTACACTAAAAATTTGAAGATGTTGTAAGAACTCGAATTGTAACATTTTGAGTCTAGTTTCTAAAATACTATTTTTTTGAAAATGGTTAAGTGTAAGTGGGTTAACGAGCTAAAATTCATTAGGTTATCCTATTTTTGTAAAAAAACATAGTAGATAGTCGGTCATGCCCCCCTTTGAGCACTATTTAGTTATTTTAAAAACCCTTTGGTGGAAAGATAGATAAAATCTAGTTTGGGGAGATTTTTGTTTTAGATTTTTTATTGAGTGTTTTTTTTTACGATTTTCCAAGTACAAATATTTTGAAATTTGAAAAGTAATGGATAGCCAAGCATTCCCCCGACTACCTAAAAAATATCGAAAATTAGATATTTAAAAAAAAAATATTTATAGAATTAGTCCTAGTTTTGGGTGTATAATTTTTATTCGATTTGGATGAGCGAAACCAAAGATACATCACAAAAGATAAACATTTACAATCACTAAAAATAGAGGTGTAAAAGACATATTTTGAAATAAATATAAATGGAAACCTTACAATAGTCAAAAAAATTAAAAAGTATATATTTAGAAAGAGGATAGTTTTTTTACATTGTAGGCATATTTTTAAGAAAGATTGCAATCGTTTTTGTAGGATTTATCATGGTGAAAGATGATTTTATGCATTTTCAGCCAAAAACATGTAGGTTGTTGTGTTGTAACAGGTCCAAGGCTCATGTTAGGAAACAAATCATTTCCAAGCCTAATAGAGCTTGGTTTGTGTGCATAATTCAAGGAATGCATATGCGATATAACATGTACACGTTATAACATGTATATGTTCCTTAATGTATGGTGTAATAGATGTGTGTGTGAGTGTTCTATTTAGAAATAAATGTTTAAGTTTTTCAAGTATAATTCTTTATCTTGAAAAACTTATACTTTAAATTTATTTTAGTAAATATAAGAAATTAGGGTCACTTTGCACTTTATGGAACTAGTCTCACAACTCCACGAGTAACGATTTAGGAGACAATTTTTCATAATCTAATTCGTTCAGTACATAGGTATTTTTCAAGATTTCAACATTCAACTTAAAGCTTTTAGGGTTTAAATTCTACAACCGATGTCTATTTTGGGAAATATTATAGTCATTGTTTAGGTTTTGGGGCCTTTTGAATTGTTTATTGATATTTTTAGGAGTGTCAGATGTGTCAAAATTAGATTTTACAAACCTTGTAACTCTTACAAATAACAATCCATTACTCAAATATATGAACTCATGCAATGCCTTATATTACATAACAAATCAAAACACATGTACACATTCTTATTAATTTAAAAATCCTTGATGAAATCTACATATACTACTCCCACTATTGGGACTGTTACAAAAATCAACAAAAATCCTAAAGTTATTACAATGGTGTTTCTTCATGACCCTTGATAATTTTCACTTGTTTTGTGTGACTCAACTTATCTCTCTACTCTTTGTCACTCAAGCCCTCAAATGGTAGACTTGACTCACTTCGTGCACACATTGTGATCTTTCACTTGTGTTATCAATGCACATTATACAATTCAACTAAAAGCATTCCTGAAATAGTTACGTAATCATCACCATCACCCAATTCTTTTGTTGGACTTTCCTTTCTCCATTATCCTTCTCACCATCCTTATGTGTTCCCATACTTAACTAATATTGTAAAACTTATGTAAGAAATTCAATTCCCTCGTGATACTCCTACATCACAAATTGCATCTTCAATTTCAATCGAATTTATTGATTGATTCATGCCTAGAGTTTTAATTAGCCCTAGATGAAGTAAAAATCAAATCATATAGTTCCAATAAGTTTCACATGGCTCAATTTAATCAATATTTCTTCTCTTATTAAACCAATCAACTAACTATGTAATGCATGATATAATTAGGGGGACCAATTGAGTCCAAATTCACATCACATAGTAACAACTATGATTAGGGTCTCAAATTTTCCTAAATTATCTCTTTAGTTGAACGAATTGACTAATGATGACATGAAAGGTGGTGATCACTTGAATTTTTTTGAGAGTTAACAAAATGTAATGAAACTCAATGGTTTCTTCTCATTCACTCAATGGCCTTGTTTTCATGCTAAATGTCTAGCATACAAAATTTAAAATTTTGGTCATGACAACCAAACCCACACTTGAAATTCTCCTTCCCATTTAATGTAAACCTTTCCTTGGCCAACATTTCAATTGAGTCATCCTCATTCTGGTCAAGAGGAATGTTCCAACATGATTTTCAAGTGTGTTTCATATTCAGGGAAGTTTATCTATATGATTAAAGAGGTTATGAAAACCCAAAGAAAGAATAAATTTCCTAGAGGCTTGAAAGGGCTATTTTTGGTTTTTTGTCTCTGGTAAACATCCTTCGGAAGCTTATAAGGAAAATTCAAATAAATTAGGAGTTTTATGGGAGATAAAGGATTTTTTTGAAACATTTTAGGAATATTTTTGGAGATAATTGAGGTCGGGAACAAGTTGAGCAAAACTAGGTCTTTTTGGGCAAGGCATTGGGGAATGCATGTTCCAAAGGAGCTAGTCACCTTGTTTAAAGGGTTTCAGGAGCCTCATGAAGTTTTGGGAGATCATATCATAGGCATTGGAAAGATGAAAGGGTGTACTTCATGGTGAAATAATCATGAAATGATTTCGGGACTATAAAACACATAAAACTATCCACCTTTGCAAAGCACAAGGATCTTTTTACAAGGTGGAACTTTCTCAAAGGGTTTTAGAAACCTAGGGAAGTGTTAGGATCCTAACCAAAGGTAAAATCAGAGTACATTAGACCTTCCTTATGGTCCATGTGCTAGATTTTTAATACTCATTATGGACTCTGGTGGAAACTCACCTTATCGACAAACACACAAGGGATAAAGTGGAAAATGGACTGAAAAAGAAAATTACAAGATGAATCAGGTCTTGAACATGGTGGGAATGGATTTAGTGGGTCCTTTGGAGTCAAAATAATATGATTTTGTCCCTCCGAACTCCATGTCTTTCTCTTGGGCCCGAGAATTCACTCCTTAGTTTATTTTCATGTTGAGAATGATGACATCAACATTCCAAGAAGCTTGGGCGGGGTTTTGGAGGCCTAATGTCACTTTTTCCCTTTTTCACAATGTGTAAGGGGACATCGGTGACACCAAATTTTACTCTACTATGGAGGAGTGGTTTGTGTTACTTAAGTCATCACTTGAGGTGTTAAAAACATGCTTTCAACTCATGGTAACTCATTTTGACCAATTTTTCTTGATAAATGGACCTATGTCAGCCTTTTGGAGGTTTGATATCCCATTTTACCTTTTTCCCAATATCAAGGGGACATGGGAGACATAAAATGTTGTCCCCCTATGGAGGAGAAAATTTTCCTCTCAAAAACACAACCTGGGGTGCTAGGAATGTGTTTTTCACTCACAAAATTTGGCCCCATCCTTATGAGATCCTCACCCCTGGTAAACAATAGTCTATTTATGATGGTTCCCATTCCAAGAGGTACTTCTCAATATTTTCAAATCTCCACCTATCACTATGTGGTGACCATCTCTCTGGAGCTTGACTCATAGGAATGGTAAGGACAAATTCATGCTTAAGAAGGATTGACAATTGAATTGTGACTCAAGCAGAAGGGAATCCCTCTCGGATCCTAATATTGGTCTCAAAATGCATTTTGGTATTAGTTTATTTCTCATATCAATCATTAAATTAATACAAAAATATAAAGATACGAATGCACCTATCTTGCTTAAAAATGTCCTTTAAGTGTTCTCAAGACAATTTCTTCTGCTAGCTTCATGGTTGGGATGTTCTAGAGCTACCGAGAACAAAGTGTAAACTTCTTCAATGACCTTTTAGGCACAATAAGGTGTGGTGTAATTTTTATGACCTATCTCTTAACCTTCTTCTCTCAACCTCTCATTCCTTTTTTCTTGCTCATTAACCTCTTGTAGCCCTGTTTTCTTGCATTTTTTAGCATATCTTCCCATGCATGAGGTTTCTTAACACATTCTAGACATATTTGACTACCCATTTATCCCTTCTTAATCCACATGAAATTTCATTGGGGTTTCTTTGGAAAAAGTTCATCAAAAACCACAAAAATAGGTTTTATTAGGTCAATGGATTGTAGAATGTATACCAAGAACCAAATTGTCAAGGATATCTTCAAATTTCCACTATATTTTCTCAAAAGTCCTCTTGATATGCTTATATACTCTATCAAGGTGATTTCTAGAATTTTTCAAGAATTTCCCATGGCTAGTTTGATTTAAGCTTCCAAACCCTAGGTGTTCCCTATACAAGCCCGAGAGGCTTTAAAACTTAGTATTTTGTCTTGCATGAAACTTGAACCTCTAAATTTGGTGCAAGTTTGTCTTATTGTTCCAAACAATCATATTTTCCCATAAATGCCCAATGATGAAGGCAATCTTAGCCACAACAATGAGTTAGAACGAATTTTGCATGTTAGGGAAGAGTATGAGAAATCCTAAATCTTAAATTCAAATGAACTAATACTTTTTCATTGTAGAAACCTCAATCATATTCTAAACTTACCTCACATAACTACTTTTATGGACGTCAAGGTTTTCAAAAACTTATATCAACGTAATAGTTAGGCTAAGTTTTGATCAAACCGTGAAACACCGTCGTAGTCCCTTGTATGCACACTATTAAATCATTCCCAAGACAATGACTATCAAATAAAACCTTGAAATGGAATTTTAATAACATCCAACACATATTTTTCATCATCACGAGTTTCTAACACTAAGTCTCAAATCAAACACAATAAAACAATTCTTGTAAATACAATCTTGATACTATCATAAATAGTCACATGCATTCACTCCATGCTTGAAACAAATCACTTACCTCCTTAAACCCTTGATAAAATCTCCAATATGTGTACACATAAAATTCCTTGCATTCATAAAGAGAAACCAATCACGCCTAGTCCAAGTAAATCAAAACACAAGGTGCTAGTTAGGAAGACAATATACAAAACATAGTTCTATAACCATTTAATTATATATTTCTTACAAACATTCCTCTCTCTCTCTCTCTCCTCTAATCCATGAGGAGGATTCCTCCATTGATTCTTCCACCTTCCTCGGAAGGTTTTCTCCTTCTTCCCTCAAACTAACTCTCTCATTCGAGTTATAATCCTTTTAATGCATTCCTTCTTGAAACATAATTAACTTTTTTATGACTCATCAATGCCTCTCATGCTCACATATTGCAAAAGTTGGCATAATACATAATTTTACAACATTTATGACTCATACTTACTCTCTATGACTCATTACCATATGACTAGACTCCCTCACATACACCTTACACCACCAAGACACTCACAACTTCACAATTACATGTTTAGAACTTGAATTTGCAATTTGGAGGGAAATCTAAACATTTGAAAATTTGACCCACTTGACTCTTCCTTATGACTTCACCATGCCATATGAGACTTATCTTGTCCTTACGATCATGAGCTAATGAGAAATTTAAAACTTTGATGTTCTCTTGATGATGCCCCTACATCATACTCCCAAGGTGGAGAAACGCCATCATGCACTTTACTTGTTTAGCTCCATCTTCTTTGAATTCTTTATCTTCTTCGCATGCTCTTTCTCTTCTTCCTTTATTCCAAATGTCCTTTCTTGATTCATATCCACTTGGGTCCTATATAGGGTTATTTTTCCTTGAATTTTCTTTGACTTGGCTTCTTTCTCTTTGAAGTTCCACCTTCATCTTCATCATTCTCAAGCTTCCATCCTTTTTACCTGCACACACAAACACAAAAACAACAAAAATACATTCTTCTTCATGATTCATGACTCTCTCCATCTCTGTATAGCTCTTCCTCATCATGTTCTCAATGCCTTCCTTTCTCAAATGGACTGATAATTGTCCACGTGCTTCATTTTCTTGCCTATTTGCTTGTGCTCTCACATTCATCATCATACCATGCTGATCTAAACCCTGTACATGCATCTACCTTTTCTTCATTTTGATCATCATGTGTTTAAGAAACCATCACTTTCTTAGTTTGTATCCTTACTATCCTCTTATTCATCCATCTCATCTAACAACTCTTGTAATAGTTCATCAACATTATCCATGAAATACTCATTACAACCTTGCTTGTTTTCATGCTCATCATTCTCAAATGCACAATTAGAACCACCTTTTATAATTTCAAGGAAGTCACTCACATAATCATAAATATCAAGTAATAAATCATCAATTTGGATTACCTTTCTTTCACTCTTTGCTTGCTTCACTTCCTTGACCTCTACGAAATATGTTTTTCTTCTCCGAGTTCATCTTCTTCTTTCTTTATGTCATTCACTCTTTCATGTACCTTGCTTGTACTCTTTCTTATCCATACCATTTTCATCTCTTTGTGCATTTCCTATGTCTTCATAAGACCCGGTTTCTCTTTCTTGTTTGCTTCTTGTTCACTTGAGCTTGTTATTACTTGTTTTAGCTTGTCATATTCTCTCTCTGCTACTAGATTTTCATCCACTTGGGCACTATGTATCCATGTCCTTCAACTGGTTTTGAGAACTCTACATGGCTCTTGTCTTCATTCATCTTTTTAATAACCTCTTTCACCTTGTTTTCCTCTTGTCTCAATGTCTTCTCTTTATTTATGATCCTCTTTCTCAATTGCATTCTCTCGATTTCTTTTTACAAGCAGCTTTATGGGCCACTTAGATTTCTTTCTCATCATAAATTCAATCCCATCTTTCATCTCACTCTCATCTCTTAGTAACTCTCCAAGATTCTCCATATCTCTTCTTAACTCTGTCAACACTTTTTGCATCGACCCTTTTTTCTTTCTTACCTCTTCTCTCTTCTTGGCTTCTTTTTTATTCTTTCTCTCCATCTCTTCTTGTCTTTTGTTGTGGCTTATCAACTTCAACAACTTTATTACTAGCTCTTCCTTATCCATCTTTCTCTTTTCTCAAGAAATTTCTCTTCTTCTTTATTCTCTCTACACCTCACCTAGAATTGCTGACCTGGGATTTTGGTGTCTTCACACTCTTCTTCTCATCCAATTTTACTTCAACCTATCACTTTCACATGCACACACTCACACAATCCACTGTTAGCCAAAAGCAACATTCATTCATAAAAAAAAAATCACAACAAGAGCCTCAAGATCTAATACTAAATGATGTAGAGGTGTATAAAATTTGCATGCATTTAACAAGTTAGGAGGAATAAATCAACAACCTACATCCATAACCCCTATAGTGAGGATCTTCTGAAAAAGGCTAAAATGGATTAACTAAGAAATTTGACCAACTTTTACTCTAGGTATCTTTTATCAAGCATTGTACTCTGTTATATCAACCTCATACAATTTCCTTATAACTCCCAAAATGACCTCATTTTTCGATAACTCTATAATTACTTACCTTTCCTAAACTTGCTCTTCTCTTCACTTCACTAGCTATTTAGCACCAACAAGAAACTTTTAGCTTTGTAGTCATCTATGACACTTCCAAACGCTTATTCCTTATTTATAACTTCAAACCAATGTTAAATCAATCAATAAATTAATAAAAAGATCAAGATACCACTTTGCACCTATCTTGCTTAAGACTGTCCTTCCAGTGTTCTTAAGACAATTGCTTTTGCTAACTTCATGGTTGGGAGGTTTTAGAGCTACCCAGAACAAAGTGTAAATTTTTTTAATGACCCTTTAGTCCCAATAAGGTGTGGTGTAATTTGTATGCCATATCTCTTAACCCTCTTCTCTCAACCTCTCATTCCTTCTTTCTTTCTCAATAGCCTCTTGTAGCCCTATTTTCCGACATTTTAAAGCATATATTCCCATGCACAAGGTTTCTTAACACATTCTAGACATATTTGACTACCCATTTAACCCTTCTTACTCTACATAAAATTTCATTGGGTTTTCTTGGAAAATGTTCTTCAAAAGCCACAAAATAGGTTTCTATTAAGTCAATGGACTATAATAGTCCAAGGAATATTTTAAGGAACCCACACGAAATTGTTTTATAGAAATCATGACGAATATGGCCAGAACCAGATTCACTGGGTTGGCGAATTATCTAAAATCAACATTCGTGGCATTGGCAAAATAGGATATATTTTTGAAGGAAATTTTTGATGGAGTGGCGAATGAAGGATAACTTTTCATATTATGGACTTAGCTATTCTTTGCAAGTATATGACCACTTTACATTTGAAAGGATGTCAAATATAAAAGACCCACTAGTTATAGAGACTCCACCACACATCCAAAATCCCACCAAAGACATGACACATGTCACCATTCGGAAATCTCCCAACCAAAGGCTTCTCGTAGACTTGAAGCCCATGGAATAAGCTATAATTAATATAAATTTTGGGTTTGGATATGGGGTCAAGTCTTCGGTCAACGATCAATGGAGGACATGTGACGACCAAGGAAGAAGATACATGGTATAGATCAAGAGCATCAATAGGGACATGTGTCGGCATTCTAGCCCTCTTCAAAGTGATTGGGTTTCACTTAGTGATTAGTTTCTACAATCTAGATCTGTGTGTGTGTGTGTGTGTGTGTGTGTGTGGGTGCGTGTGTAAAATTTAATCAAATTTCAAAAAACATTCCCAAACATGTCGGCGAATGAGACCAAATGACCAGGAAGGTTCCATAGATTTCTTGGTGATCTAAGAATATTTTAAAATCCGCCCGTTAATCACGTGGTGATTCAATAATAAAATATACATTGGGATTGGAGATCCGTTGGCTATTTGCATGGGACAAATTAATGTTTTTGGAAATTTTGGGTGAAACATGGGCACTACTATGGTCGTAAAAATAGCCAAATTCATAATCCAAAATTCCTACTTTTAGCCAAATTACGAATATTAGCCTCTTATAACCCTATTTTTCTACATTTTAAGCATATATTCCCATGCATGAGGTTTTGTAACACATTCTAGACATATTTGACTACCCATTTAACCCTTCTTACTCTACATAAAATTTCATTGGGTTTTTTGGAAAATGTTCTTCAAAACCCACAAAAATAGGTTTTATTATGTCATGGAATGTAACAGTCTACCAAGAACCAAAGCTATGGGGATGTCTTCAAGTTTCCACTATCTTTGCTCAAAATCCCTGTTGCATATGCTTATATACTCTGTCAAGGCCATTTCTTGCATTTTTCACGAATTTCCCATGGTTAGTTTGCAAGTAATAGGGGTTTTAACTTCAAAACCCTAAGTGTTCCCTATATAAGCCCGAGAGGCTTTAAAACTTTGAATCTTTCCTTGCATACAACTTCAAACATATAAATTTGGTCCAAAAATATGTCTTATTTTTCCAAACAATCCTATTTACCATGTAATGCCCAATGATGAAGGCAATCTTAGCCACAACAATTAGTTAGACTAAGTTTTACACATTAGGGCAGATACGATAAATCCTAAATCTTCAATTCAAAGGAACTAATAATTTTTCATTTTAGAAACCTCAATCATATTCTAAACTTACCTCACATAACCACTTATGTGGAATTCATGCTTTTCAAACACTTATCAATGTGATAGCTAGGTTAAGTTTTGATCAAACCGTGTGGTCATAGTCCCTTGTATGCACCTTTGTTAAATCAGTCCCAAACATAGTGAATATCAAATCAACCCTTGAAATGGCATTCTAATAACATCCCACACATGTTTTTCATTATTATGGTTCTAACACTAAGTCTCAAATAAAACACAATAAAGCAATTCTTGCAAATACGGTCTTGACATCTTTCATACATACACGATACATGCATTCACTCCATGCTTGAAAAATAACACTTATCTCCTAAAACCCTTGATAACATCTCTAATATGAGTACGAATAAAATTTCATGCATTCATAAAGAGAAACCAATCACTCTTAGTCCAAGTAAATCAAAACACAAGGTGATAGTAAGGAAGACGATATACAAAATAGAGTTCTATAACCATTTAACTATATATTTCTTACAAAAATTCCTCTCTCTCTCTCATCTGATCCATGAGGAGGCTTCCTCAATTCATTCTTCCACCTTCATCAAAATATTTTACTCCTTCTTCCCTCCAACTAACTCTCTCGTTCGAGTTGTACTCCTTTTAATGCATTCCTTCTTGAAACCTAACAGACTTTTTATGACTCATCAATGCCTCTCATGCTCATATATTGCCGAAGTTGGCATAATACATCCTTTTCCAACATTTATGACTCATCCTTATTCTATAGGACTCATTACCATATGAATAGACTCCATCACATATACCTTACACCATCAAGACACTCACAACTTCAAAATTACATGTTTAGAATTTGAATTTACAATTTGGAGGAAATGTAAACATTTGAAAATTTTACCTACTCGAATCTTACTTATGACTTCACCATGCCCTATGAGGCCTATATTGTCCTTACAATCATGAACTAATTTGAAATTTACAAATTTGATGTTCTCTTGATGATTCCTTACATCATTTACTTTATGAATATTTCGCCCTATTCACATAAGTACAACTATGTAATATTTGCATTGTAAAAGTTCCCTTTCCATTAATAAGAAAGTGGCTTATTTTTCACTCCTAGTGGAATATGAATAGTCACAAGTGATAGGACTTTTGAAAGGTCATGTGGGGGTAGATGAAGAGTCTCATTATGAGATCTATAAATTGGAATGGCTTCTCTATTCCAAAGGGTTATATTTTCTTGGTTGATAGCTCCCATTGTCTTACTACAAGAAAGAAACTACAATTCTTCTATCTCATTGTCTTATGTTTTCCTCTCCATCTCAACTTTACTCCATGAGCATGGTTACTTGTGCAATATTATGCAAATGAACTTTGATTTAATTCAGATAATGATGTAGTTAGGGTCCATAAAACCCAAAAACACATCATACAATCACATTTGATTTATTGTGCATGATGTTATTGAGACCAACTAATCCCTAAATCTCATCACATCATTGTAATTAAGTTCATATGAATCAAATAGGGTAAACTACCTCTCTCCTTGAGCCAATGTGTGGATGATGTTTAGGAAGGTTTAAAGCATGTATACATTAATTTAGAATACTCCAAGACTCTAATTTTTGATAAAACCTTGTTACGAATCTTTGTTCTACCATAAGGCTTAGTCCTAGAAATGTATTGTGATAATTTTTGGTGTTCCCATGTAGAAAGGGATTTTTATGACGAGAATGGTTTTTAAACCTTTAGTAGAGAGGAACAAAGAAACTAAAGTTTTTATATGTGTGTAAAAGTCTCCTTATAGGATATCTCTGACATCTTGTACAGTCATGTGCAAGACTCTATTTAGGTTGAATTGAGTGAAATCACTATTAGTTGGGAGTATACAAGTATACCATCATAAAAATCATTAGATTAGTGTGCTAGTCACTAGATTGAGTGAAATCACTATTAGTGTGGGAGTATTCATGATCATAGGTCCAATATCCTATTTTCCTATTCATAATTGAGTCTTTCTTATTTTCTTCTAAAGGGAAAGTTCCCATGAGGCTTGGATTTTACTCTTCTTGAAATTGATGATGATAATTTTATAGTACACTCTCATTTACTATCTCCCTCTTACCACTTTCACCAAATTCCATTTTTTCAATGCACGAAATTATTTCAATGGTGTCTTGGCAACAACACAAAAGGATATCTGAAAATCATTTCTCTTAATGTTGATGTAGATTTGATTGTTTATGAAGTATGTGGCACTTGAATCAACCTTTCTACTCCTACACTAAGGTGAGAATGCAACTAATTTTCTTAGCATAAATATTGCATGGAAATTAAATGAATGTGTGGAAGATTTTGCACATTTTCACCTACTCCTACCCTAACTTTTGTTGAGTGTTATAAAGATATTGATGTGATGCACTCTTTTAGCTTCCAAATCTTCAAGTTACCTCTTATTATTCTATTGAACAAATGAAGATATTATGGGGTCCTTAGATAGATCATCTTCTTGCCCAAACCTTACTATTTCTAATCTATATTATAAGGCTCAAAGGATTATATACATGCCAACATGGGAACCAAGGTCACTCCCTTATATTGTTGATTGTGAGGATCACTCGAGTGGTCCTCTTAAAGATGCATGCCCTAGGCTTGTAAAGTAGGTACTCATCCATAATATGATTCTACCATATTTTAAGACAAAATTAGGGATTCAACTCCATGCTCATGGGAAAATTCATGAGTCCATAAATTCGATAAATTGCTGCTACCTTTGGGAGTTGCGAGGTTTGTAAATTCTAATTTTGACACATCCAAAACTCATAAAAATGTCAGTAAACAATCCAAAAGGCCCCAAAACCTAAAAATGACTATATTTTTTTCCCAAAATAGACATTGATTGTAGAATTTAAACCCTAAAAGATTTAGGCTAAATGTTGAAATCCTGAAAAATACCTATGTACTGACCATATTAGATTATAAAAAACTATCTCCTAAACCGTGACTCATGGAGCTGTGAGACTAGTTCTATAAGGTGCAAAGTGACCCTAATTTCTTATATTTACTAAAATAAATTTAAAGTATTTTTTTCATTTATTGTTCTTATATTTACATTTTTATAAATATAAGAACAATAAATGAAAAAAATTATACTTAAACATTAATTTTTGTAAATTACAAGCTCCCACAAACACATATATTACACCTAGACTATGGAAACACGTACACGTTGTAAGCAATTAAAACTACATACAAACAAAAGTAAGCAAATAAACACAGAGCAAACTCAATTTTTGTCTTCTTGCAAACTTCAAAGAAGATTGTAGAAGCACTTGGAATTGTATAATATTTAGATTTTTTGGATTGTGGGTGCTCTTGAATGCTCTCCAAATGTAGGGTGCAAATGTTACAAGCTCATGAAACACAAGGAATGCGAGTGGAAAATTTGGTAAAAGTTGGTTGCAAATTGCATAAGCTTCCAAGGATGTATTTAAGAAAGAATGGCCTGCAGTTTATAGCTGAGGGTGAGGCCATGAGAATTGGATCTGAATTTATAGCCGATGGTGAGGCCATGAGAAGTGGATACGAGTTTGTAGCCGAGGTGAGGCCATGAGAAGTGGATTTGAGTTTGTAGGCGAGGGTGAGGCCATGAGAAGTGGATCTCGAGTTTATAGGCGAGGGTGAGGCCATGAGAAGTGGATCTCGAGTTTGAATGGGTTTCGGGTTCATCATTATAGTTTCGAGAAATAGCCATTGGAATTGATCTATGCATTTGTAGCTTTGTAGGGCGGTAAATATTTTGATTTTGTGAGGGAAGATGGTTGTACGTGTAATCTTATTGCCCCCACCATTATAGGGTTCTATAAGTGGAGTGTGAGTGGAGTGACTAGGATAGTGAAGTGGAGTGTGAGTAGATAAATATGATTAATTAAATAACTAATTTAATTAGTTATTAATTGTGAGGAGATAATTAATCATTTAATTAAATAAATGTTTAATTATATTAGCTAAAGGGTGTAGGAATTAATTTAATTAATTCCAAAGGCATGATAGAATTAAATTAATTAATTCTAAAGGGTTATGATTTAAATGATGAAATTAATTTAATTAATTCCAAATGGATATATTCTAGTAGGATAGAATTAATTTAATTAATTTTAAGTGGATGGAAATAGGCTATAAATATGTATGTATTTTTAGGGTGTCTACATTTTCCCCTCTTTAAAGTGTTATTAGAGAGTAATTTATTTTTGAAGTTAGTAGACACATGTAGAGTGAGTGAGTGAGCAAAAGGTATCGAAAAATTTGAATGCCCTAACGATTAGAATGGTAAGGGAATTCCCCCTCAAGTTGGTGGGTATTGCGATATAGCGGTGGACATTCACTTGATAGGAATAAGGTGAGGAAGGTGAATAAGGATGGAAGGGATTGTGCTTGTAGCATGAGTGTCATTTGGAGAGTGAAATTTAGAGAAACCTTATTTTGTTGTTGCACAATAGATTTGTCACCATGATTATGAAGGAATCAAGATGTGTAACTCATTATGTGCATAAAACAAACACACAAACAACAAAGAAAAGAGAAAAATGCAAAAAAATCTAATATAAACTATAAAAGTATGCACCATGACTATAAGGGATCCAAGATGGCAAAAAAATATGTGTAATCGGTCCAAAAAGTAAGATCAACAATGCAACACAACTTTGAAAATAAGACAACTAGCTATGCCCCTAATACAATGATGAACAAGCATATGTAAATGCCTTGAGCACTAAACTTATGAAATGCATGGGAATAGGATCATAATAAAGAGAAAAGTGATGTGTAGATACTCCAAAAGATACTCTTGTTGGATCCATTTTATATATTGATCGATAGTGAAACTGCCCCAAGCAAAGTTATATTGTGAAGTAGAAAAAATTGAGTTGACTTGCCCCAAGCAGAGTTATTAATATGAAAAGGGAAGAATATAATGTGATAGTTGTAAGATTGGAATGATTACTAGGAAAAGGGGAGATTAAAGTTTGATTTTATTGATATTGCATTAAGTGTTGGGGTTAAACCATATAACAAAGTGTTGCACAGATCTATAATCAGATAAATCATACAAGCAATGAATGCAGAAATAACCAAAAGATAAAATAAACAAGAGAAAGATTACACCAAATTTAATGTGGTTCACCCAGTGTGGGCTACGTCCACCAAGAAATGACCAATATTATTATTCAGTGCTTTACAAAGGAAATACAATGAAGATCTATTGTCTTCCAACACCTCACAGGATGTTCAATGTTTTTCCCTCACTCAGCTACTCTTTCTTGCTCACCAAGAAAACTTACATGCAAACAATTGCTATTTTTCTTCTCTTCTTCTTACTTACCCTCATACAATGCATACATGCATATATATCTATTTTGGGTAACTTAACTATGCTTTTACAATCAATAAATCATCTTTAAAATAAGTGATTTATTCTAATTTTTGTCAAAAACAAAAGTGTGTTGCACGATGTGTAACCATCGACGAGTTTACTGACTGATCGACGGTCACTTCACTTCGACTGGTGACCGACGCTAATTACACCATGACCGGCGCCGATTACACCATGATCGACGCTGGTTATTGTCAGAACCATTAACATGTAAAAGTAAGTTTCTTGTGAAGTAATTAAGCTCCATACTCAATAATCTCCCACTTGGAGATCAATTTTTGCACTTGTATTGTGCATCAACATCCTTGATTCATTTTCATTGGCCCATTTCTTCCTCTTCAAGTCTTAAACTCGAAGACCAACAGAAGTGGAGTGAAGCTCCAAATTCTCCCTTACCAATGGCTTTGTTAGCATGTCCTGCAGGGTTCTCATCCGTATGGATTTTCTCTAACTTTAGTTGTCCATCCTCCAACACACCTGCTATATGAAGTAATACCTCAACTGAATATGTTTCGTTCTTGAATGAAATGTTGAGTTCTTTTGAGATGAATCATGCTCTGACTATCACTATATAATATGCAATCCTCTTGCTCCTTACCCAAATCTTCCATGAACATGCTCATCCATATCATCTCCTTGCTAGCTTCTGTAGCTGCAACATACTCTGCCTCTGTAGTAGAAAAATCCACAACCTTCTGCAATCTTGAAATCCAACTAACTACCGTTCCACCTACTGTGAAAATATATCCAGTGGTGCTCCTCCTGCCATCCAAATCTCCAGCCATATCTGAATCAACATATCCACGTAAATAAGTATCTGACCCTCCATAGCATAACTCCATGTCGGATGTCCCTCTCAAATACCTAAGAATCCATTGGACTTATTTCCAATGTTCTTTACTGGATTAGCCATAAACCTGCTCACAACTCCCACTGCTTGTGTAATGTTTGGTCTAGTACAAACCATGGCATACATAAGACTTCCTACTGTTGAAGCATAGGGAACATGTGCCATGTACTCAACCTCCTCGTGTGATGAAGGACACTGATCTTTGCTCAATTTGAAGTGTCCAGCCATAGGTGTACTAATAGGTTTTGATTTTTTCATATTAAACCTTTCCAACACCTTATTAATATAAGCCTCCTGAGACAAATACAACTTCTTGTTTTTCTGTCTTGGTGAATTTGCATGCCAATGATTTTCTTTACATCTCCCAAATCCTTCATTGCAAATGTGTGAGCTAACATTTCTTTAAGTTTACCAATGTCTTGCATACTAGATCCTGTAATCAACATATCATCCACATACAATAACAAAATAACATAGCTCCCATTTTCAAGATTTTTAAAATAAACACAATGGTCAGATTCACATCTCATATAACCATGCTCATGCATAAAACTGTCAAATCTCAAATACCATTGCCTTGGAGCTTTTTTGAGCCCATATAGGCTCTTTTTCAATCTACACACAAGTTTCTCCTTACCCTTGACTTCATAACCAAGTGACTTCTGCATATAAATATCTTCATCCAAATCACCATGAAGGAAAGCCATCTTCACATCTAGTTGCTCTAAATGCAAATCTTCTACTACAACTAAGCTCAATACAATACGAATAGAAGTCATCTTAACAACAGGAGAAAATATTTCACCAAAGTCAATACCTGATTTCTGTGCAAATCCCTTTACTACAAGCCTTGCCTTGTATATTTTCTGTCCACCCTCTTCTTCCTTGATCATGTAAACCCACTTGTTCTGTAATGTTCTCTTACTGCTGACAACTTAACCAAATCTCAAGTCTGGTTCTGTTCCAAGGAGTCCATCTCCTCATCCATGCCATGCTCCCATTGGACGTGGGTCTTATCCTGCATTAATTCTTCAAAGCTCTCTGGTTCACCATTATCAGTCAATAATAAATAAAATAGAGAAGGTGTAAATATTTCTGGAGGTTTAATTACCCTTTGTGACCTTCTCACAGAGTTTGGGGTACCGAAGGCTCAATCTGGACCTCCTGGACATTTGTATCCAAATATGATGATGGTGATCGACACGGTTACCTATAACCGACATTGGTTCCGTTAACCCATGCCGGTTTGGCTTTTATCTTTCGTAACCAATACCAGCTCTTCTTCGACGATCTTTTGGTCGGGGGTAAACCGACACTGTTTACTATGTAACCTTGTAGGTAATACTTTTAAATCCGAGAGTTCATTTTCATTCACAAAATTCTCAACTGGTTCATCCTTGGGTACCAAAATTTGATCCCTGTACATTCTCTTTTCATTCCATTCAACATCACGACTCCTAATAATTTTAGAATTCTCTAAATCCCAAAAATGGAAATCGAAATCACCAGATCCATAACTAATGAAAGTGCATCTCTTGGATTTTGCATCCATTTTTTCCTATTTTCCTTATCAACATGCATAAAATATTCTGAACCAAAAACTTTAAGAAAAGAAATATCTACCTCTTTTTTCGGTCTAAGCTTCCTCTGGTATTCCTCCATCTAGTGAACTTGAAGGCCTATAGTTAATCAAATAGACCGCTCTATATAAAGCGCTTCCGCCCAAAACTGTAAGGGAAGTTCAGAATGTATTCTCATACTTCTAGCACATTCCATGATTGTCCTATTCATTATTTCTTCAACACCATTCTCTGTGGTGTTCTTGGAACCGTTCTTTCTCTACGTATCCCATTCACTGAACAATAATCATTGAAATCCTTGCTATAGTATTCACCACCATTGTCAGATCTAAGGCACTTTAACTTAGAATTTGATTCATTCTCAACAAGGGCTTTCCATATTTTAAAAGTCTCAAAAACATCAGATTTACGTTTAATACAATAAACCCATACCTTTCTTGTAGCATCATCAATGAAAGTAACATAATATTGGGATCCTCCATGAGAAGCTACCTGAGTTGGTCCCCACACATCTGAGTGTACAAGCTCCAATTTTTGCTCCTTCTTAGTTTCCCTAACTTTGAGAAATCTCACTCTCTTTTGCTTTCCAAAGATACAATGCTCACAGAAATCAAGATCTAAATCTTTCAAATCGATAACTTACCCTTAGCCTTTAAGATCTGCATTCCTTTTTGACTCATATGACCTAACCGATTATGCCACATGCATGCATCTGAATCTGAAGTAGATAATGCAGAAAAGGAATCAGTAATATAGGTAGATAAATATAACGTTCCTACCTTCTTACCTCTTGCCACAACAAAAGCACCCTTGGCGACTTTCCAAGAGTCTCTTGTAAAAGTAACCATGCAACTAGATTCACCTAGTTGCCCCTAGAAATAAGATTCCTTCTGAGGCGTGGCACATGCCTCACATCTTTCAATACCAATGTATTTCTATTTTGTAATTTTAGATGAACTTCTTCTTTACCAGTAATATTGCAAGGTTCATCATCACCCAAATAAACATGCCCAAAATTGACCTGGACATAATTTTTAAAATAACCCTTATTAGGGGTTGCATGGAAAGAAGCTCCTGAATCTAAAACCCATGATTCAATTCTATTATCTAAAGAAAGAATAAGAGCATCTTGCATTACCTATGATGCAACAAGATTTACTTCTTTACCTTTGTTTGGTTGTTGGTTTTCTTTATCCTTTGACCAACAATCTTTCTTTGCATGTCCTTTCTTTCGACATTTCCAACAAGTAATTCCCTTACTTCTAGATTTAGATCTGCTATCCCTCCACTTTGATTTCCCATTACTCTTACTCTCGTATCTCTCCTTCTTCCTGCTCCTAATTTTTACATTTAAAGCATTCCCAGATGATGATTCCTCTGTACTCTTCCCGCAAATTTATTCATTCAAGATTATACTAACCATATCATCAAACTTCAAAATATTATTAGCAAATGCTATATTACTAACAACCATTACCAAGTTATCCCAACTATCAGGAAAATGACATAAGAATAAAACTACTTTCACTTCATCATCAAACGGTATATCAATCGATTTTAATTGATTTACAATAGATTAGAAATCATTCAAATGGCAAGATGCAGATCCACCTTCATGCATATTAGAACTAAATAGTTTCTTCATCAAATAAAATTTATTTGAAGCACTAGGTTTTTCATATAAATTAGCAAGAGATTTCATTAACCCTACTGTAGAAGTCACTTCTATAATATTGGAAGCCACGGATGCTGCCAGGACTCAATCTTATAGATCCCAAAGCCTTTCTGTCAAGAATCTTCCATTCTTCATTAGTCATCTTTGTAGGTCTAGACTTCTCATCCAATGGTAAATATAAATCTCTTTGATATAGATAATCCTCAATTTGCATCTTCCATAATTGATAATTTCAGCCGTCAAACTTCTCTACCTTGTATTTGTTTTCTTCTGCCATTGTTGTAGCTCCCACTCAATCAAAAAACCCTCTGTGAGTAAATCTATCAACACACAAAACCCTCAAACAAAGCTCTGATACCAGTTGTTGGGGTTAAACCATATAACAATGTTGCACATATCTATAATCAGATAAATCATACAAGCAATGAACGTGGAAATAACTAGAAGATAAAATAAACAAGAGAGAAATTACACCAGAGTTAACGTGGTTCACCCAAAGTGTGGGCTACATCCACCAAGAAACGGCCAATATTATTATTCGGTGGTTTATAGAGAAAAAAATGAAGATCTCTTGTCTTCCATCACCTCATAGGATGTTAAATACTTTTCCCTCACTCAGCTAGTCTTTCTTTCTCACCAAGAAAACTTACATGCAAACAATTGCTATTTATATTCTCTTCTTCTTACTTACCCTCATACAATGCATACATGCATATATATCTATTTTGGGTAACTTAACTATGCTTTTAAAATCAATAAATCATCTTTAAAATAAGTGATTTATTATAATTTTCGTTAGAAAACAAAAGTTGCGTCACTGCAGTGTAACCGTCGACGGTTCTTGCTCGACCGATTAACGGTCACTTCGACTTGGATTGACCGATGCGGTTAAGCCGACCAAACTGGTTACACACACCCGACCGCGCCAGTTCTTGTCCGAACTAGTAACATGTAAAAGCAAGTTTCTTGTGAAGTAATTAAGCTCCATACTCAACATTATATTGTTGAAGTTTTGAAAATTTTGTAATTTTTAGGATTTTTGGTGAATATTTGAATATTGGATTTTTTTATAATTTGCAATGTTTTTGAAATTATTGGAACATATGTTTTTTTGGAAAATTTAGAGTTAAAGGGTGGATGTGGTGTGTTTGGTACACTTGATATGCCCCTAATGAGGCATTGGTATGTCTTGGTGAGACGAGAATAATGAAGTAAAAATTCCCTCTCGAGCATGGGAACATCGTGTGAGAACACCGGAAAGGGTAGGAAAGGGTGTGAGAGAAGAGTGAGGAAATCATAGAAAAACCGTCCAAAGCAACAAGAAATAAAAATTACCATTCGTGATCATGAGGGCTAAGAAAATAGAATAATTAGGGTTTTGAGGATATATGTAGAAGGGTGGGAAAGTTAATAATCATCAAGACCAATTTGTGCTTATAGATCATTTTTTCACTTTGAGTGAGATTTGAGCTTTGAAAATTTAGAGATATGGCTAAGCGATTGCGCAGAGGAAACATCGTGCGTATCGTGTTTGAGAGCTTAGGAAAAGGGTAGGGGTCCATCAATGAGTAGCTAATTTTTTTAACTTTTTGAAGCATTCAATGCTATTTTTAGTGGTAGAAGTTTAATTTTAATGTTAGGGTATACACTTGAGTGTGCTAGCATAGCCCGATGAATGTGGTAGCGTTCACATGTACACACTAGCATTCCATTAAGAGCATGAGCATGAACAGAGGAATGTGCTAGTGTGTTATCGAGAGCATTAACATTGAGGTGAGTGTGCTAGCGTGAGTGCATTAGCATTCAATTGGGTGCGCTAGCGTGAATGTGTTGGCATAGATGTGCATGTGGTAGCGTAGAAAAGGGTGCACTAACATAGCATAGGGTGTGCTAACATTAAAAAATGGTTTTTAGAGGAATGTTAGAAGGTTATAAGAGAATGAGATCCATGTAAATTGTGTTTTTGACATGGTTTGCAGGAGAGACCACTAGCCTTGGACGTGTGGGAGTGTCATGAGCGACTGCGGTCATTTGAGAGGAGATTTAATATGGATTAAATAGTGACAGTTGATTGTGTTATTAGAGGCGACAAGATTGACATAAATTACAAAAATTCCCTACATTATCTTGGATCATTAGCTCTTGTGAGTGCTAACCGATAAATGGTATAATGAGAGTTAGAAATTTAGATTTCCAATGGGAGAGATGACAATTACATTAGAGGATGTGTACCAAATCCCGTGGGTACCAATATAGGGTATCCTATTGGAGTTTGATGGAGATGTCTCATGGATGTTAGGGCATGTATGGGACCTATTTGGGTTAGAGGACATACTCAAAGAGGGGATGGGGGTGCACTTATACAAGTGTATGGATGACAACACAATAGCTTGATTATCGATATGCTTAATGGATCTTATTAGTGGTTATTTAATGCTTGATAAGACCGAGAAACACTTTCATTAGGGTTGATAGGTTTTGTGGCACGATTGATGGAGTGTTAGGTCTTTGCTTGGGGTCGGTGTATTCTTGCACACTTGTATGCAGAGACTTACATTTGATTATGTATAGAGGCATGCGGTGTCGAGTCCAACCACTTTGTTATAGATATGGTCCTAGGAGCATATTGTGATTTAGCAAACAATTGGAATTTTGTGAGACAAGCAACTGATGATCCCTCATCATTCGGATGGGAGACATTAGGTGTGGGTTAGAGGGTCACATGGGAGACATTGCATTCCATCAACAAGCTTATGAAAACTTATAACTCTATATGGTGAGTTGGAGACCATACATATTATACCAATAGAGTACAAATGGCATTGAGTTGTGCACTATGAAGGTAGAGAAATTTACTATTGGCATCCATAGTGATATTATGGAGATGTATAGAGTGGATAGGGTTTAGAGACATATCAAAGTTATACAAGATATCTCGATTCTGTTCGAGTGGTATGCATGAGTAGCATGGGAGACAATGGAATTCAAATCGATGGGTTACAATATGAGTTTCTAGGAAAAGTTTCTTTGGCGTCATTCCAAATCCGTGGGATTATCGTGTGTTGATTGTGGATCCAGGCACCACTCTTGAGTACGCTACATGGTATGTAGTGATTATGTCGAGGTGGATTACTATTCTACAGGTAGAAATAGATGCAAGGATATCATCAATAGAAGTGGGTGGTATATGGGTGAGGAGGGATAAAGGTTGGATGGGTCGGGGCGAAGGTGGAGGCCGATGTTCGAGTGCACAAGTGCGATCCCTAGGCTATACAAGCTCCACAGATTAAGCTAGCTCGAGAGGCCACCAATAAAGGTATAGGGTTATGTGATTCAAGGACCACATATACACATGGCTCGGGGCCACAAATACAAGTATTACGAGATACCAAAATTGTAGGTAGCACAGTGTAGGCGGTGCGGGTATCATAGGTGCGGGTAGTGCGAGGTGTGTAGACAATCTTTGGTTCACCTAGCTTATGCAACACAACTACAAGAACATGTAGTACCAACATATGTGTCACAATAGGTTCCAACACATATTCCAGTACATGTGTAAGTTATAAAGATGTAGATACCAACACATGTACCTTTATAGATTCCACCATCACCACAGAGATCACTGAGTCCAGTTGTTGGAGTTATAGAGGGAGGAATGGAGGAGATGGAGGAGTAGGATAACATGTACCATAGTAGGTACCCATTTTGAGATTAGCGGGTGGGCCATCGGTGTCCATAGTAGAGGCAGAGAGGGACACACTTGTACTACGAGGTGATGTTGCATTCATCACTTTCTAGACCCTTCGAGACAAGAAGACCGAGAGGCGGTGGAGTTGGGCCATATGATTGCTAAGAGGGATCAACTTAGCATATAGTTACGCTAGGTTATAGCAAAGAGAGGATGCTATAGTTCATGTGGTGAAAGTGGGGAGTATTGCTGAAGTATTACGGAGCTTGTTCTTGCATGCATCTGTTGAGGTAGGTTATTATAGAGAATTGTATGAGGTCGAACTCCCGAGGGTCGTAGAGCGCTAGTTTATAGTCGAGATCGGGAAATCAATCTATGAGGTGACATCAACCATCAAGATTATTGAGGTCGGTGCGAGATGCCCACACCTAGAGATAGACCAGACAACCATGATGTATAAGAGAGTCGGTGATGACTCAGTTTTGATGATATATTGTATGTATATTTTTGTAAATGCTTCATGATGAAGGCATATTTTTGTAGATTGATGCCCATGATGGCATACCGAGATGTAAATGGAAATTATTTTGATATAAAGTGTACATGGACATTTTATTTTTGATGTATATGATGGACATTTGGACACCACATATGATGATGAGATGTTTTATCGTCATATGATGTATTGATTCTATGGTATGATTTCGTGATTGTAGAATAGATGATGATTTGATATTTTGATTTATCATGTATATCCGATGATGTTATTTTTATTGTAGCTTCCATGTTCATATCTTAGATTTGATTTATGATGTATGATGATATATAAATAAATTATGTGATGACTATGAACAAGTAATAACAACAAAGTACATGTAATTGGTACAAGTACAAAGAAAAGATAACAAATATAATATTGAAACATACCAAATAAGTAAAACAAACCTGGATTATTTAATAAAACATGATGAAAACACCAATTTAAAAAGAAAACAAGTTAGACAAAGCCAATATGAACATGAATTAACTATACCAAAGTTATATATGAGGTAAGGTGCTAATAATTCATCTGCAATTGGTCTATAATAACAACACAACACAACATAATTCTTGACACACATAAAATTAATTAACCTATCTATATTCTTACATGAGATTGAGTGAAGAATGTGTAAAACAAGTCTTACATGCACCTACAACAAACGAGATTAGTCACAATCAAACATTATAAAAACAAGTACTTATACAAAGATAATAAATAAGCAATAATCTAACACAATTTACAATAAGCGACGTCCAAAGACACCCCAATGTGTTCCACACAATGAAGAATATACTGATTCAAATGCTCCTAAGTGATGTATTAGAAACACAAGAGGATTGAATTGATATGTATTGGATTGAATCCAAGTCTTCCCTAAGCAAAGTTATATTACGAAGGGTTAAATGATTGGTTTTTCCTCGAGCATAGATATACACCACAAACAAGAAGAAAAAAGGATTATGGGAAGATGATCAAGAATGA
This sequence comes from Taxus wallichiana var. yunnanensis, assembly GCA_018340775.1. NCBI lineage: Eukaryota > Viridiplantae > Streptophyta > Pinopsida > Cupressales > Taxaceae > Taxus > Taxus wallichiana. The sequence goes on from CM031244.1 coordinate 780,625,242, forward strand.
TCGGTAGGATTTCCATCAAATGACGAGATTGGTGAACTAAGTTATTCGGTTTCATAGATTTTGTTGAACCTTTTATGGATGTTTTTATATTTTAAATATTGATTTTTATGGTTTTGGCCATATTTTCACCATTTTTGGTTTATTTGGACATATTTGAAAGTTTTTTTATTTATCAAAATATTTAAATGTTTTATATTTTGAGACACATTTGAATGTTTTTGTGTATTTGGAAACATATTTGAATATTTTTGAGTTTTGGTTTTAAACACATGCTAAAGAAGAAAGGAAAAGGTATCCCCAAACCTTATTAAGAATTGCACAAGCAAACAAGTCTAATGGAAACAAGGGATGAGATAGAAAGGAAGAAGGTGAAACAAAGTGGCAAAGCATGGAAACGACAAAATAACCAAGAAATACATGTGACAAAAGGTGAGGTGGAATGACAAAAGCATGGGACAAGGTGAAAAGGCGAAGCAAACAATTTGACCGATATACCCCCAACACCGGGAAACTCTTAAAGGATTAAGAATAGAACCTTTTATATGCACCACATTTATGGGCTCATTAAGCTCTTTGCCATCTTGCGTGGATAATCTATATGCTCCATATATGAATTTTGTAGTCATAATATGGTCCTAACTAATTAGGTTTGAACTTTCCTTGCCTTTTATGTTATTTTGTGGTATTTTTATGATTCTCCTTAAAAACAAGGTTGTTAATTTTAAAATGTTGAGGTTTGATTTTTTTTGTCAGAATCGCAACGAAGCCAATTTCGATATACCTTTAGATATTCCAAGGCACGAATTTATTTCTCATCCAAGATTTATAATTACGTAAGGCGTGCTTGGTGATAATCCTCTTCATACACCAGGTTTTGTAAGGATACGTGAAGGGAATGGAGTTCAAATTCAATATATAGTATAGATTCAAAGCCGTATAATAGGGAAAAGGGGGTGGCTCCGGTTGGAGTGCAAAATGAGGTGTGATAGGCCCAAAGGATGGGATACAGTTGTGTATTCTAGTTGTGACCATGTTTGTTGACATTATTCTCCAATATTAATTTAATTATTGTATGGGGTGCTTTAGATTGGCCATTACACTGTGGGTAATATGGGGTTGTCCATTGTAGGTGGATATGGTATTTTTTAGCAAGTGCTTTGACATTCTTATTTTTAAGGATGTCACGTTGTTTGTAACAATAGATGTAGGGATGCTAAAGAGGCAAATGGTGTGGTTCAATATGAACTTTGGAATATTTGTCCTAGTGATGTAGGTTAGAGGCATGACCTCTATCTAGTTGATAAAATAATCAGTGGCTATGATTATGAAGGTATGGACATCGAAAGATGTGGGATTTATTTTTCTGACTAACTTGATCCCCCATATGGAAAAAGTCCAGGGTGAAGTGATAGGTTGAAGGGCTTGTAAGGGTACATAAATGAGATTATCGTGTCGTTAACATGCATGCGACATCTTAACAAAATTACATGCATTGGAATCCATAGTAGGCCAATAGTAGCCTACGCACAAGATCTTCTTAGTGAGAATCATGCCACTTGTATGTGCGCCAAAAATACCCGAATGTATTTCGACTAGTGTCTGATTTGCTTCTTCTGGTTGAGACACCTTAAGAGAGTCCCATCATAGCCTCTTTGGTAAAGGGTATCGAAAGGATGGTATATCCCGAGGCATGTTGTGCCAACGATGTTTTGTTGGTTGATTTCATGTTGGTGGGATATGTTTTGTCTCGAATAACGATGTAAATGTCATGATACTGGGGTTTTGTAACCAACAATTTCACACACTATCTTTGGACTCTAGAAAATTGTATGCGGGCACCAAAATATGTTCCACGAGAAACTCGTTATGTGTTTGGTTTTTATGAAACTCAAGAAGGGATGTGATAATTTCCATGGCATCCACTGCTTTATTTTGCACACGAGGAACTTGTTCAAATTTTATGATCCAAAATATCCTTTGAGGTTGTCAACCATGTGTTTGTATGGAACAAGCTTATCATCTTTAACTTGATATTCACCATTAACCTGCTTGATGATGAGGAGGGACTCTCTGAAAACTATCAGCTCTTGGAGTCACCGAGAATATAATAAATTAGAGACCTTTATGAGAGCTTCATACTCTACGATGTTATTGGTACATGGAAAACCAATGAAATAAGATTTAGGTATGACACCACCATCTAGTGTGCACAATACTATGCCAGTTCCCGATCCATACATATTACATGAGCCATTAAAGAATAAGGTACGTGAAGGAATTAATAAATTTACAAAGTAAATCCTCATCAAGGAACTTGTTGGTTTGAAAATCATCGTGAGAGCAGATCTATGGATAGATGAGCCAACGGTGTGCGGGGCATAGCCCCTCTTTGAGTCAAAGAAAGCGAAACCGGTTTATTGATATTCTACCAATAGAATCTTGTGCAAGTCTCACAATATTCTACCTTCAGGATTGGGATCTCATCCCAAAGAGAGTAGTTCCGACGAAGAACAAAAAGGAATGAAGAAAGGAAGATGGGTCGAAGGGAGAAAATAAATGAATTCCAAAGTAGAAAGGTTAGAGGGTCTATGTTTTGGGTGGTAAATGCAGATCCAAACCTACTTGCATAGACGAACAAAGAAATACTGATGAACAAATGACAAAAAGGTAGAAGCAGATCCAACAGAATAAATGCATAGATCTGACATAAGAAAGATCAGATGCCCATAACACACATATTCAGCACAAAGTCTCAATATTTGTATTAATATTTTCTTCTATTACAAAAAGTACAAAGCCTTTTCTTCTCACTTCTATTTTTCATCTAAAAATATCCACCACTTTGAATACAACAAGTATTCAAGTATATATAGAAGGAGAGAAGAAAAGAAGGCAAAAGAAAACCAACAACTAAATTACAAAAATATCTTACAAGAGATTCTAAAGTCATTTGTTGAATTTTTACAACTTTGTGGATGACATCATCCCATGGTGCAACATGGATGATGTCATCGTTTATGTCAACACACTTTAGATAATTACAAGGAGAAAGTTGGGAAGAAGAAAACTATTCATCGTCGTCCCGTGGCTGAAAGGGAGTATCCTGCTTTTGCTGCTACTCAGGCGACGAGATGTGGAACTGGGCACGGTACTCCATGAACTTGCTGATCATGGGTTGAAGTTGATCCTGGGAAGGATCCTTGTGTCGATCACTGATAGCTTCGCAAGTCTCCCGCTCGTCCGTGAGATTTTCTGGGAGTTTGGAATAATCATTTTCTGCCTCTATCAGGTACCTGATGAAGTCACGACAAGCCAGCAGGTTGTTGATGGATTCGGTGTCGAAAGTGACCTCTGGTCCCAGCCCTTGTGAAACGATCTCCTTGAAGATCCGAATAGTTTCCTCTACCTTTCTTAAGGCGAAAGAAGGAGTGAGCAAACCCGGAGACATTCTCAGGACAATCTGCTCCATTTGATGCATTGCATCCAAGGCTTCCTCCTTTATCTTATCAATCTTCTCCAGGACAAACTCCAGCTGATCAACCCGATAATCCAGAGTAGAAAGGATTTTGTTGAGGGCTCTGGGGTGTCCAAAGACGCCGAACTTGACCAGATCTTTGACTGAACAGTCGAGCATTTTCTGAAAGGTCTCATGCTGCATCTTGGCATGGTCCAGCTCTTCGAAGATGGGTCTTGCTATCGCCTGGAGCTCTCTGTTCACCCGATTGATATGCTAATATAATCCGGTGAACTTAGCGATCACTCCCTCACTTTATTTGAGGATTTGGCTCCTCCAGGTGGAAACTACCATGCCCTGCTCGCCGATTTTGGCATATTCATTAATCTTGTCCTGGCTCAAAGGCTCAGGAGCTTCGGCGGCAGTTGTAGGAGGTGCACTGCCCATTTTCTACAAGGCGTGGAGAAGATGTTTATTTTGTTCCTTTAACAGCCTTTTCTCTTCCTTTGCTTCCTGGAGCTTCTTGCAAAGGGCGTCAACTGCAGATAGGGCCTCTCCTTGAAGGCTTTCTGAAGATGTCCCCATTGTGACTTGGGTCACTGTGTAATCTGTTGAAGACAGATCCTTTTTATCCTTTAAAGGATTGGGGTATGCTATCTCCATTACTCTCTCTCCTGACACACTCTGAGAGAAGCGGGTTAAAGGATTTTTCTTCTTGGTCCCCTTTGATGGGATGACGGAGAAGTCCATCGGTGCGATGGGAAATTTCCTCTTTTGTTGGCTCAGGTGCTGAGAGATCCATGCTGGACTTATGGGAGAGGGACCGGAAATAGTAAAGGGAGCAGCTGCAGTAGTAGAAGGAAAATGCATGGAGACACTTGGAGGCGGCATTGAGAGGGAGGCCGAGGAAGTGCTCACGGGAGGAAGAGGTACTGCAGGGGAGGTAGACATGGGAAAGGAAGGGAGCTGAGAGATGAGGGAAGAAATGGTGGGGGACAGCTCCATGAGAGAAGAGAAGATGGACGATGAGGAAGGGGGAACAACAGAAGACGGGGGAGAGGATACGACCAAAGGAATGGTCGATGGGTCACCTGAGGAGGGGAAGGAGGAGAGGGAGAAGGGATAGAAGGGACCTCAATGGTTACAGTAGTGGTAACATCCTGAGTGGATGTGCCTATCGGAACATCTTCCCGCTTCTTTCTCCAGGATTTTCGTGATTACAACCCATTCTTGCGAAGTAGGAGGAGGACCTTCGGAGCTTCCTCTTGGGTGGAGTTTGACTCACCCTCTTTGTCTTTCCCTTTGCTCTTTGGTATTTGTTTTGACTGGAAGGTGCGTTGCCCAATGGAGAAGTGGTAAAATCAACTCCAAGGTAGATGAGACCATTCATCCCGCACAAAGGTGCTCTGTTCTTCGCAGAGTTTCTTTGACCCTTTCCTCTATTTTTCGAGGCACTTTAGTTCTGTCAATTACGGTGAAAGGCCGATCGTCCCCACCTTCTTATTTTTTGGGTATACCTCATTCATCAATTGCATACACTGATCCTCATTATCTTCCCAAGCCTTGGTGCAATATTCCTGGCTTACGGCCATAAAGTTCCGTTGGTGAGGGATGCCGAGCATTATTTCGAAGTGTCGGGCAATGAGGTTGATCATGACCTCACCCTTCTCATTCTGGACGCATCTTGTGTCTTTGTTGTAGCAGCGGGCTACTACCATCATGAACTCATTGTTCACAACACTAACCGGGATCCCTCCAGCAAAATGCAGTCCACTGCCTACCAGTTTGTCCATCCACGGACTTCCTGTGACCCTCCTGGTTCTGGCCTAGAAATCCTCCATATCAATGTGACCAAGTTCCGAGTCTCTTATGTCTAGGTCACACTCTGCCTGGGATTCGGGCATCCTGACCCTCTGATATTTGTACTTCATTTCTTCCTCTGTGAGCTTGGCTTTGCCCTTAGACTTGGTAGGTCTCTTGCTTGATGTTGACATATGTAGTCCTAAACTCAGTTGCTGATCTGCAAGAAGAAGAAGTGAAACCCAATGCAGGAAAGTCATATTAGCTATTTGATCTTCCATTAAAGCGTTGATAGAAGGAAGAGTTAGCAATTTTAAGGCCTTAGGGTGCAGGGCGCATGAATACTGCAGGTTACAGGGTTAAATAGTATGGCGCACAGAAAAGGGGTGCTGCAAGGGATAAATCAGCGCCAAAGGGCGCAGGGTGCATGGACGCTGCAGATGACATTTTCTTTGTTGTTGCAAGCGGAAGTGTGCCTGCGCCATATATATGCATTTTATAACGGGCGCTGATATTTTTCATGTTACACGGGTACAGGATGCGCCAAAGGGCGCAGGTTTAATGCGTGTAACATCATTTTTTCATGCACCATAGGGGAACTTGGCGCGGCACATGGAAGGTCCGCATGACATTTGTTCTTTTGTAATAAGGGATGCACCTGCACCATTAACAGTTTTGTACTTGGCACAAATAAGGTTGGTGTTGCATGGATGCAAGGTGCGCCAATGGCGCAAGTTTTTTCAATGTTACATATGAGTTTGGTGTGCCAAGAGGGCGCAGGGTTAGCGGGTGTAACAAGCAAGGAAAGTGTGCTTTGAGGGCGCAACTGTTTTTATGCAACAGGCATGGTGGATGCGCCGTTGGCACGACTGTACTTCATGTTGCAAAGGTGGCGACTGCGCCAAAGAGGAAAAAAGTAGTCTATCAATTTTTAAGTCTTTGTTCTTCCTCTGGAGGGGTTACATGTGTTAAAGTCTCTTCTGCAGGGTCCCTTGGATGATGAACGGGCTAAAACAAAGAGAACCTAGCGATTTTTTCAAAGGCAGAGCCCTCTTTACCAGTAGATCTGGAAAGAGGGAGAAGTGCATGGGGGAGGACAGCAAAAACAGCAAAGGGAGGTTTCATGGTTTCACAGATCTATTTTATCCAACCCCATAAACAAATAGCCAATAACCAAAACACAAAACACAAGAGCAATAAGGACCACTTACCAGAAATATATATAATGTGAGAGGTGAAACTGGGTCCATGACGTGATACGAGAATGACAGGTGTGCTGACAGGTGCAGAGGGAAAAGAATAATCACGTGTTTTCCGACTGGTGAAAGTGACAGGGTGGATGCGCCTATATATAGGCAAAGTTGTAATAAATGCGCCAACCACTTTTTGAAGTGGCACATCAAAATGCCTGTCGACACTAGAAAGCTTGCACCCTTTGGCGCATCAAAACACATGTTAACACGAAGTTATGTGCGCCTTTGGCGCACAAAAATCTTTGGTCAACACGGAAATAAGTGCGCCTTTGGCACACTAAAATGTGGCGCAACAAAGTAATTGTTGACAGGAAGGTGCATGCGCCTTGGCACATGCAAGAAAGGTGCAACATGGTGAGGCACACCAAAATGTGTGTTGACACTTCAAACCGTGTGCCAAAGGATTTAAAGGGGGCGCATGCTTACTCTATGTTGCATAGACATTAGGTGCGCCCGACCAAAAATACCCAAAAAAGGCTAAGTTCGGAAAACCAGATTTCCCGAGAAAAGGGTTTTTGCAACATTCTGAACGCGGAGGGGTCCTTGACGAGGGACCAGAACAAAATTTTGGTATGGTTACCCGTAAAATTACCCTTGCCAATTTCACGGGATAACAGCTGGCTCTTTCTGGGGACTATCTCTGAACGGAAATCAGGGGTAGAGAATCCCAGATCCACATGTGCCTATCCATTGGGCAACAGAGTCAAAAACAAGGGCGACCGAAAAGGGAAACACACAACCAACAAAAGCAAACACACGACAAAAACAAACACACAACTGAAGTAACTGTACAAAGAAGAGAGCAAGCTCTACTTCCTGAAGATTTTCAGATGCTGCCCGCTATAGGGAAGCGGGAGTCCAGTTCTGTCTGGATACGAGAGATAGAAGCTGTTCTCTCCATTGAGCTGTTTGATCTTGAAAGGTCCCCTCCATAGGGAATCAAATTTTCCGTGCATGCCCTTTGGCTCTCTTTGTTTGTCCCACAAAAGGACGAGATCTCCCACCTGGAAATTTCTTTGCTTAGCTTTTTATCAAACAATCTTTTTACCTGATTCTGATGCTCGGTGATCCTGTCGACCACTCTTACTCTCTTTTCTTCGAGCTCTGCTAGATACATGATCCTCTTCTCAAGAGAATTTTGGAAAGTCTCATCTTCGATTGCTCGTGCCAAGCGCAGAGCAGGGAGTTCAACAGAAATGGGAAGCTCGGCATCGGTGCCATATAACACTTGAAAAGGTGACATGCTGAGAGACCTCTTGGGAGTGATGTGGTCCGCCCACAAAGTGTCGTATAATGATTTGTGCCACATTTGTTGATTCTCATCTACTAGCTTTCGTATGATGGTTACTAAGTTTTTATTACTGGATTCTGCCTGACCATTTCCTTGAGGGTAATAATCTGAGGCGTGAGCCAGAGCTATTCCGTATTCATAGAAAAAACCAACAACCTCTCATGAGGAGAAGTTGGAAGCGTTATCAACAACAATCTTGTTTGGAATGCCAAACCTGACAATGATATTTTCTTTGATGAAACTGCAAACAACCTCGGAAGTGGCATGTTTGACAGGTATGGCTTCTACCCATTTTGTGAAATAATCTATTGCCGTCAGGACATAACTATGTCCGGCACTCGATTGGGGATTGAGTGCACCAATAAAATCAATTCCCCACTGCTTGAATGGTTCATCGACAATGACCGGCCTGAGGGGAAAAGTAGCCAATTTGGGCTTGCCGACAAACTGCTGGCAAGGTTCACACTTTGCTACCCAGGTGGCTGCATCTTGGAAAAGCGTCACCAATAGTACCTAGCCCGAGATGATCTTGTGTGCCATCACGGAGGAGGAGAAATGGCCCCCACAGGCTGAATTATGAAAACTCTCAAGTAACTTCACTTGCTGTGGTTTGTCAACACATCGCAAGAAGATGCCATCTATTCCACGTTTGTATAAACCGTCATCCCAGATGATATATCTGGCTGCTCTGAGCTTTATAGCGCACTTCTCCTTTGTAGTCAGATGGGATGGGCATTCACCATAGGTGAGAAAGAAAGCAATATCGGAATACCATTCATCGCTGGTTGCGACAAATAGGACCATCGGTGGTGAATCGGTTTTCTCCAGCTGGCTTTGCGCTCCATTGGTGTAATCATCCTTTTCTTCAGGGTCTTCTGAATCTTTGTTTTCAGCCATAAGCTGACATAGGCCCTTACCCCTTACCAGCTTGGTTGGTTTTATATCTAGATCATACTCCTGGACTTTTGCAATCCAATTCCCCCGCAAGCTTCCTAACTCCTGTTGAGTTAAAATTGACTTGACTGCCGTGTCAGGGACCAACACCACTGTATGAGAGTTTAAAATGTAATACCTGAAATTTTTGACTGCTTTGACAACGGCGAAGGCATGCTTTTCCAATTGAGACATTTTTAATTCGTGAGGCTTGAGGGGAGAGCTCATGAACGCAATTGGGGATTCAACATCCTCAGAATTCTTTTGCATCAAGATGGTAGATACAGTATGCTCAGATGCATAGCTATACATGATAAAATCCTTGGAGAAATCGGGGCATACCAGGACTGGCGCGTGAGCAACAGAGGCTTTTATTTCCTCAAATGACTTCTTCCCTTCTTCGCTCCATCGGAAAGTTGGCGATCCTTTCATCATGTCTAATATATGATGAGTTTTTTCAAGCAAAATCCGAACAAAGCGCTGAGAAAGTTCACCTTTCCAAAAAAAGAGTGAACACCGGTCTTTCTTGTGGGTAAAGTAAGGCTCTGAATAGCCTTAACTCTTTCGGTATCTATCTTTGTCCCTTCTTTGCTAACAACATGTCCTAGCAATTTTCCTTCTGTGACTCCAAAAACAGACTTTTTCGGATTCAGGGAGATCCCGTGCTCTCGGCATCTAATCAATACTTGCTCCAAATGATCAGAATGATTATTTCGTTGTTTGGAGAACATAGTTAAGTCATCTAAGTAGACTACGATGACCTTCCCCATCATACCTTTGAACGTGAAGTCCATTGCTCGCTGGAAAGTAGCGCCAGCATTGGTCAGGCCAAAAGGCATCCTGCTGTAAGCAAACGTACCCCAAGGAGTAGTGAATGCTGTTTTAAATTGGTCTTCAGGTGAGACTTCAATCTGATTGTAGCCCGAGAAACCATCAAGCATGGACAACATTTCTGATCTAGTTACTACTTGCAGAACCTGGTCCATTATGGGAAGCGGGTAGTTGTCCTTCAGGGACGCCTGATTTAGGTTGCGAAAATCTACACATATGCGTATCTCACCATTCTTCTTGTGCACTGGCACAATGTTTGCGACCCAGGTACTGTGATGGATAGGAAAAATAATCCGTGCGTCCAGCATTTTCTGAATTTCAGCCTGGATAGTACCTGAGATTTTAGGATTATAATGTCTCTGCTTCTGGCGAAAAGGTTTGACGTCTTCTTTCAATGGGATATCATGCTGGACGTCCTTCGGCTTGAAAGACTTTAGATCGGCGTAGGACCATGCCAATACATCCATGTATTTCTTCAGTAGTTTGACAAACTTCCGCTTCTCTTCAGGTGTGCAACATTTTCCAATGTTCACAAACTGCGGATGTTCTACCGAACCTAAATTGACCGGTTCGGTTTCTGGGGAGGAATTAGGATCATCTCGCCTCTTCTTTTTAACAAAGCGATCATGCCTGTCGAACAACCACTCTAGGGAGACCAGGCCTTTTGGGATTTTATTTCCTTTGAGTTGACATATGCCGTCGTTCCCTTTTGATTCTTTGTCTTGATCCGTAACAGATTCACGGCATGCAGAAGTGGATCCTTCAAAATGAAGTTCACTAAAATTTTCGCCTTTTCTAGAAAGGCAATGAGTTGGTTGTCATTGTTGAATACTTGCCAATGCTGAGAATTATCTGGCACGCTTGGGTAGAAAACCACCTCAATGGTATATTTGTCTGTTTTCAAACCTAGGTGAGGGAGCATGAGGGATGTTGAAACGACCAATGAATCAGCCATGTCATTCTGAGCTCTTGGGATGGCTTTTATTGAAAAAGCATCAAACTCCTCGATGTTGTCCCACACCGCGTTGCGGTAATGTCTGAGCCTTTCATTCTTCACTTGGTATATCCTCTTAACTTGATTTACGACCAGCTCTGCATCACCTTGTACCTTAAGATTTTTGATCCCTCTTTCCTTCGCGGCTTGCATGCCAGCAGGGATTCATACTCAGCAGTATTATTCGTGTTGAAAAACTGCAACTTGAAAGAGAGAGGAATAATCTCCTCTTCGGGAGATATAAGCACGGCACCAGCGCCACACCCACTAGTCGCGCAGCTGCCGTCGAACTGCAAAGTCCAGATCTTGTTAAGATCCTCTGCTTGGATGAGGACATCCCCCTTGTCAGACTCGGTAGACAAGAAATAGTTTCCCATCCCTGATGATTTGAAGAGAATTTGGGCTTTGGGGTCATCGGAGTTAGTAACCAGGTACTTCTTTTGCGATTCAGGCTCCAAGGTTTGCATTACACCTTTGATGGGGATTCTAGCCTTAGACCAGTCCATATGAATCTCCCCACCAACTTCACTGCAAAAGCTCCTTCCTAGTAGAATTCCATATGCTACCGGAATATCAGCAACAAGGACGGTCATCTTTACTCTTTTCTCTGGGAACGCCGCAAATGCGAACTGAGCGTCCTTGATTTGACCGATCAGCGGAACCTGTTTGGTTTCCAAGGAATAACATCTGCCAAAAGGCTTGGTAAGGGTGAGGCCTAGAGCATGGGCGACTTTTACCAGCATGACATTATCGGAAGCTCCAGAATCAATTATGCAGTTGCTTAGTTTGTGGCCATTGATTAGGAGGGAGAGGTAGAAAGGTTCTATCTTGCCTGATGCTGAAGTTGAGGCAACATTTATGCGGGATGAAGGAGGGGTGGAAAGGATTCCTTTTGGGGAAACCTGATTAGTCATGACAGCCTGACTTTGGATGTATTCAGTCAACCTTACAAGCTGTTCGGGGTTTGACTGAAGGTACTCGGCTTCGAACATTTGAATCTTGGTCTTTTTAGCGTGGTCAATTATGTCAAACGCGGCCAAGGGTTGCGTTGATGGAGGAATGAGTCCTTCATTTCGTGATGGTAGGGTAAAGTTACTGGTCTTCATGGAAATAGAAGAAGGCTGATTTGGAGGAGAGATGGGAGGAAAAGATTTCTTTGTAAAAGACTTAACAGGGGGTTGAGCAGGAAGAGGATTACCTCTTTTAGCAATAGTTGGGGGCATGGAAGACGCAACCTTCTCTTTCTGCACATTGGCAGCGACCTCTGCTTCTTTTCCTTGCGAGCGGGTAAAAACAACATATGATTGTCCGCTTGCATATCCTTGGGTACCCTCTTCTTTGTCAGATTCTTCCTCATCAAATTCCATATACCCGATAGTAGAGTCGCCAGTCGGTTCACCGACATCTTGATCATCTTCGCCTTGAGACGAAGGTTCTTCGTAATTTTGTTCCTCTTCTTCGATTTCAGCCAAAGCGTTGACCGGAGGAGCCTCAAGCGCCAACCGCGGAGCAGTTGCAGGCAGACGCGACCTATGCGGGACGTTGTTGGGAATGAAATTCCTCCGTGGAATATCCCGGTATGAGGTGCTTGGAGAAACCTGAGCTAATTGCTTCTTTAATGCGAGCAAGTCATTTGCCATCTTCTGAAATGCCGGATCAGACGAAGTGGCCTGAGAAGGATTTGCAGCTTTGAACTTGGACGACTCTCGTTTCAATTCGCCAGATATTAGCAAGTTGTCCTCTATCCGAATGGCAGCAGCCTGGGCAAGAGGCAAGGTAGCTACTTGTTCCTGCAGGAGTAAGAAACTTACTTTCGAGCTCATAGCGTTTACGAAGAAACACTTTTGATTTTCCGGTGTTGGAAGCATGGCAACAGGCACACGGTTGATTAATGCATTGAACCTGGCGATAAAATCACGCATAGTTTCATTGGCCTCCTTCTTTAGGTGAGTGATCTTTGACAGTAACGTGAACGCGTCTTCAGAAGGCTTATACCTATCTTCAAAAGCATCCCGCAAGGTGGCCCAACTAGTAATAGATCCGGCCGGCAAATGCTGAAACCATTCCTCTGCGGGCCCTTGCAAAGTTTCTAAGAAGAGGCGAACTGACACATCTTCATGGGTCACATCCAGGATGCTGCATGACATGATGAATGCAGATATGTGTGAATCTGTGCTTTGGTTTCCACTCCCATCAAATTTGGGAAAATTCTTTCGGTTTCCATGTGGAAGCGCGTGAACAGGATGTGGCAAAGCCAGGGGGCCCATAGCATTTCCCCATGGTACTGCCATCTGGACAGTGGAAAAAGAACGTAGGTGGAAGTGCGGTTCCGCTGAGCAACAGAGCGCTGCAAAGTGATGTAGATGTTCCTGATGAGAGACGCTTCCTTCGTGGAGGCGAGACACTCCTGGATGACCGGTCAGCTGAACTTAGTGACGAGAAGCGAGCCGGTGTTATACTGAAGTTGTGCCTTTGAAGCAGGTCAAAGGTAAGATCGACTTCTCCGTGAGCTCTCCTGCTACGAGTAAATGGTTCACCCGCCAGTGTACCTTCCAGATCTGCAATATTGTGGATCAGATTTAAAACTCTTTTTGGTTGTACTTGCTGATTTTCTGATTTTTCTGACAAAAACCAGCAGCATGTACTTTTCTAAATATTTAAATTTTATCCCTCTTTTGAAAACCGATTGCGGTTTAATGACAAAGAACAACGAGGATAAAACAATGGTAAAGCTTAGTAAGCTGATTTTTGGATCTAGAGTTGACTTTTTGAAGAGTTTGAAAATTTTGGTAAACTGTCAAAAACTCAGATCTACGGAAAAATACAGATTTTTATAAAAACTCAGTGAACTAAAGATCTCCTACTAGGCCCGATCTATGGATCCCTGAAGAAAATTTTTAGTTTGGATCACTTTTGCAAAAATTTTGGGTTTTGAACAAAAGTTAAAATTTGCAAACAGGTAGTGATTTTTTGATTTTCACTGATTTTTTAAACACACCACCATCATAGATCTGATAGATCTGTTCGATCCCCAGTAGAGTCACCAAAAACTATTGGTTTGAAAATCTGTCGTGAGAGCAGATCTATGGATAGATGAGCCAACAGTGTGCAGGGCATAGCCCCTCTTTGAGTCAACAAAGCGAAACTGGTTTATTGCTATTCTACCAGTAGGAATCTTGTGCAAGTCTCACAATATTCTGCCTTCAGGGATTGGGATCTCATCCCAGTAGAGTAGTTCCGACGAAGAACAGAAAGGAATGAAGAAAGGAAGATGGGTCTGAAGGGAGAAAAGAAATGAATTCCAAAGTAGAAAGGTCAGAGGGTCTATGTTTTGGGCTGGTAGTAAACAGAGCCGAACCTACTTGCATAGACGAACAAAGCAATACTGATGAACAAATGACAAAAAGGTAGAAGCAGATCCAACAGAATAAACGCATAGATCTGACATAAGAAAGATCAGATGCCCATAACACACATATTCAGCACAAAGTCTCAATATTTGTATTAATATTTTCTTCTGTTACAAAAAGTACAAAGCCTTTTCTTCTCACTTCTATTTTTCATCTAAAAATATCCACCCCCTTGAATACAACAAGTATTCAAGTATATATAGAAGGAGAGAAGAAAAGAAGACAAAAGCAAACCAACAACTAAATTACAAAAATATCTTACAAGAGATTCTAAAGTCATTTGTTGACTTTTTGACAACTTTGTGGATGACATCATCCCATGGTGCAACATGGATGATGTCATCATTTATGTCAACACACTTTAGATAATTACAAGGAGAAAGTCGGGAAGAAGAAAACTATTCATCGTCGTCCCGTGGCTGAAAGGGAGTATCCTGCTTTTGTTGCTGCTCAGGCGACGAGATGTGGAACTGGGCACGGTACTCCATGAACTTGCTGATCATGGGTTGAAGTTGATCCTGGGAAGGATCCTTGTGTCGATCACTGATAGCTTCGCAAGTCTCCCGCTCATCGTGAGCTTTTCTGGGAGTTTGGAATAATCATTTTCGCCTCTTTCGGTACTTGATGAAGTCACGACAAGCCAGTAGGTTATTGATGGATTCGGCGTCGAAAGTGACCTCTGGTCCCAGCCCTTGTGAAACGATCTCCTTGAAGATCCGAATAGTTTCCTCTACCTTTCTTAAGGTGAAAGAAGGAGTGAGAAAACCCGGAGACATTCTCAGGACAATCTGCTCCATTTGATGCATTGCATCCAGGGCTTCCTCCTTTATCTTATCAATCTTCTCCAGGACAAACTCCAGCTGATCAACCTGATAATCCAGAGTAGAAAGGATTTTGTTGAGGGCTCTGGGGTGTCCAAAGACGCCGAACTTGACCAGATCTTCGACTGAACAGTTGAGCATTTTCTGAAAGGTCTCATGCTGCATCTTGGCATGGTCCAGCTCTTCGGAGATGGGTCCTGCTATCGCCTGGAGCTCTCTGTTCACCCGATTGATATGCTGATATAATCCGGTGAACTTAGCGATCACTCCCTCACTTTCTTTGAGGATTTGGCTCCTCCAGGTGGAAACTGCCATGCCCTGCTCACCGATTTTGGCATATTCATTAATCTTGTCCTGGCTCAAAGGCTCAGGAGCTTCGGCGGCAGTTGTAGGAGGCGCACTACCCATTTTCTGTAAGGCGTGGAGAAGATGTTTATTTTGTTCCTTTAATAGCCTTTTCTCTTCCTTTGCTTCCTGGAGCTTCTTGCAAAGGGCGTCAACTGTAGATAGGGCCTCTCCTTGAAGGCTTTCTGAAGATGTCCCCATTGTGACTTGGGTCACTGTGTAATCTGTCGAAGACAGATCCTTTTTATCCTTTAAAGGATTGGGGTATGCTATCTCCATTACTCTCTCTCCTGGCACACTCTGAGAGAAGCGGGTTAAAGGCTTTTTCTTCTTGGTCCCCTTTGATGGGATGACGGAGAAGTCCATCGGTGCGATGGGAACTTTCCTCTTTTTTGGCTCAGTCTTTGAGAGATCCATGCCTTGGACTTATGGGAGAGGGACCGAGAAATAGTAAAGGAGGAGTAGTAGAAGGAAAATGCGTGGAGACACTTGGAGGCGGCATTGAGAGGGAGGCCGAGGAAGTGCTCACGGGAGGAAGAGGTGCTGCGGGGAGGTAGACATGGGAAAAGAAGGGAGTTGATAGATGAGGGAAGAAATTGTGGGGGACAGCTCCGCGAGAGAAGAGAAGATGGACTATGAGGAAGGGGGAACAATGTGAGAAGATAGGGGAAAGGATATGACCAAAGGAATGGTCGATGGGTCACTTGAGGAGGGGAAGGAGGAGAGGGAGAAGGGATAGAAGGGACCTCAATAGTTACAGTGAGTGGCAACATCCACGAGTGGATGTGCCTATCGAAACATCTTCCGCCGCTTCTTTCTCCAAGCTTTTCGGGATTACAACCTGTTCTTGCAAAGCGGGAGGAGGACCTTCAGAGCTTCCTCTTGGGTGGAGCTTGAATCACCCTCTTTGTCTTTCCCTTTGCTCTTTGGCATTTGTTTTTACCTGGAAGGTGCATTGCCCAATGGAGAAGTGGTGAAATCAACTCCGAGGTAGATGAGACCATTCATCCTGCACCAGTGCTTTGTTCTTCGCAGAGTTTCTTTGACCCTTTCCTCTATTGTATGAGGTGCTTTGGTTCTCAATTACAGTGAAAGGCTAGTCGTCCGCACCTTCTTGTTTTTCAGGTATACCTCATTCATCAATTGCATACACTGATCCTCATTATCTTCCCAAGCCTTGGTGCAATCTTCCTGGCTTACAGCCACAAAGTTCCGGTGGTGAGGGATGCCGAGCATTATTTCGAAGTGTCGGGCAGTGAGGTTGATCATGACCTCGCCCTTCTCATTTTGGACGCATCTTGTGTCTTTGTTGTAGCAGCGGGCTACTACCATCATGAACTCATTGTTCACAGCACTAACTGGGATCCCTCCAGCAAAATGCAGTCCACTGCCTACCAGTTTGTCCATCCATGGACTTCTTGTGACCCTCCGGGTTCTGGCCTAGAAATCCTCCATATCAATGTGACCAAGTTCTGAGTCTCTTATGTCCAGGTCACACTCTGCTGGGATTCGGGCATCCTGACCCTCTGATATTTGTACTTCATTTCTTCCTCTGTGAGCTTGGCTTTGCCCTTAGACTTGGTAGGTCTCTTGCTTGATGTTGACATATGTAGTCCTAAACTCAGTTGTTGATCTGCAAGAAGAAGAAGTGAAACCCAACGCAGGAAAGTCATATTAGTTGTTTGATCTTCCATTAAAGCATTGACAGAAGGAAGAGTTAGCAATTTTAAGGCCTCAGGGCGCAGGGCGCATGAATACTGCAGGTTGTAGGGTTAAATAGTATGGCACACACGTAAAAGGGAGTGCTGCGAGGTAAATCAGCCCCAAAGGCGCGCAGGTGCATGGACGCTGCAGATGACATTTTTTGTTGTTGTAATCGGAAGTGCGCCTGCGCCATATATATGCATTTTATAACGGGCGCTGATATTTTTCATGTTACACGGGTACAGGATGCGCCAAAGGGCGCAGGTTTAATGAGTGTAACATCATTTTTTCATGCACCACAGGGGAACTTGGCGTGGCGCATGGAAGGTTTACATGACATTTGTTGTTGTAATAAGGGATGCACTGCGCATGGGTGCTAATGATTTTGTACTTGGCGCAAATAAGGTTGGTGTTGTATGGATGCGAGGTGCGTCGATATGACGCAAGTTTTTCAATGTTGCGTACGAGTTTGGTGTGCGCCAATGGCGTAAGTTTTTTCAATGTTGCATACGAGTTTGGTGCACCAAGAGGGCGCAGGGTTAGCGGGTGTAACAAGCAAGGAAAGTGCGCTTTGAGGGCACAACTATTTTTTATGCAACAGGCATGGTGGATGGCCGTTGGCGCTGCGTAGCATTTCATGTTGCAAAGGTGGCGACTGCGCCAAAGAGGAAAAAAGTAGTCTATCAATTTTTAAGTCTTTGTTCTTCCTCTGGAGGGGTTACATGTGTTAAAGTCTCTTCTGTAGGGTCCCTTGGATGATGAACGGGCTAAAACAAAGAGAACCTAGTGATTTTTTCAAAGGCCGAGCCCTCCTTACCAACAGATCTGGAAAGAGGGAGAAGTGCGAGGGGAGGACAAAAAAAATAGCAAAGGGAGGTTTCATGGTTTCACAGATCTATTTTATCCAACCCCATAAACAAATAGCCAATAACCAAAACACAAAACACAAGAGAAATAAGGACCACTTACCAGAAATATATATAATGTGAGAGGTGAAACTGGGTCCACGACGTGATACGAGAACGACAGCGTCTTGTGACAGGTGCAGAGGGAAAAGAATAATCACGTGTTTTCCGACTGGTGAAAGTGATAGGGCGGATGCGCCTATATATAGGAAAAGTTGTAATAAATGCGCCAACCACTTTTTGAAGTGGCGCATCAAAATGCCTGTCGACACGGGAAAGCTTGCGCCCTTTGGCGCATCAAAACACATGTTAACACGAAGTTATGTGCGCCCTTGGCGCACCAAAAGTGTTGTCAACATGGAAATAAGTGTGCCTTTGGCGCACCAAAATGCGGCACAACAAAAGTATTGTTGACATGAAGGTGCATGCGCCTTGGCGCATGCAAGAAAGGCGCAACATGGTGAGGCACACCAAAATGTGTGTCGACACTTCAAACCATGCGCCAAAGGATTTAAAGGGGGTGCATGCTTACTCTATGTTGCATAGACATTAGGTGCGCCCGACCAAAAAGACCCAAAAAAGGCTAAGTTCGGAAAACCAGATTTCCCGGAAAAGGGTTTTTGCAACGCCCAATGCGAGAGGGTCCTGACGAGGACCAGAAATTTTTTTGGAATGGTTACCCGTAAAATTACCCTTGCCAATTTCACAGGATAAAAGAACTCAAATTGAAGGGTTGAGAACACGGAAATGGCTTTGAGGCTAGTTGAAGCGCCAATGCTTTCCATTTTATGGCCTTCTGAGTGACGAATTCAATGTCAAACTCACTTAAGAGC
Organism: Taxus wallichiana var. yunnanensis; assembly: GCA_018340775.1. Taxonomy (NCBI): domain Eukaryota; kingdom Viridiplantae; phylum Streptophyta; class Pinopsida; order Cupressales; family Taxaceae; genus Taxus; species Taxus wallichiana. The sequence continues at coordinate 780,643,816 of CM031244.1, forward strand.
ACAACCCAACTAGACATCCACCTTGTTATGACGGGTATTGATAGAAGATACTTCAGTGGATCTACTTTGGTGATATATTTTGTGGTGTGATTGAACAAGTTGTGTTGCAAATTTTGGAAGGTGAATGTGACTACAAAACACACTTTTTTGACTCAGGTGTATTTGAGCTCCCAGGCTATAAGGGTTATGCTCAAGTAGTAGATTACTTGTTCTTTTCCCTGATCATTCTGTTGTGTAAGAAATTCCTTGATAACATGTTTAGTTGTAGATATATACAACAACATTATCTTATCTTGGATAGGAGACATCAATATTAGTAGAGTTGATAGGTACTCTTTCATCTTAGTGAAATAATCTTGGAATTCTTGTGTACTTTTGAATTGGACATCCTTTCTGAGTAGTTGGTCGAAATTGTGACACTTATCTCGCAACCGAGATATGAAGCGTCGATAGACCGAATTCTACCTTGTAATCCTCACGACTAACAACATTTATGTGGTGGAGGTATTTCTATTATTCCCTTGACTTTGGTAAGGTCAAATTCAATTCATTTCGTGAGATGATGAATCGAAGAGTGTCCCCGAAGTGATACAAAGACACATTTCTTTGGTTTAAGATGAACCTTATATTCTCTTAACCTTTCAAAGATCCGCTGCAAGATGACCTGGATGGTCAATTATGGTTATATATTTGGTGATAATGTCATCAACATAGTCCTCCATGATGTCATGAAGGAGGTCATGGAAAATGAGTGTCATTGCTTTGATAAGTTGTGCTGTATTCTTGAGGCCGAAGGGAATGACCTTGTAACAAAAATTTCCCCATGGTATCATGAATGTTGTCTAATTTTGGTCTTCCTTGGCAATTTGAATTTGATTGTAGCCTAAAACTCCATCCATTAATGATAACATCTCATGACCCATTGAAGAATCGACAATCATATCGATGTTGGGAAGGGTAAAGCCATCCTTAGGATAGGATTTGTTAATGTCCCGAAAATCGGTAAAAATGCGGATGCCATGTGTTTTCTTGGCGACATGCATGATGTTCTACATCCATTCAAAATAATTAATAGACCTTATAAAACCAACTTCGAGCAAGTTTTAAAGTTTCACTTTAACTAATAGTGCAACCTTAGGATGCATTTTTCATATTTTTCATTTAACATGCTTTGTATCCGAGTGAAATACCAAATTGTGCATGATAAGAGATGGATCCAAACCTAGAATATCCTTTATAGGACCATGCAAAGACATTGAAATTCGATGAGGAGTGTTGTAAAGGCTTAGAATTATGATTCGAGATAAAATTTCTCCGAGTTGTATCATTTTGGGAGTATCTTGATTAAGAAAAATGTAGAAATATAATGCCTAATCGATTGCAATATAGTAGTAAAGAAATAAGAAATTAAGTACAATATAGATCAAAACAAACTAAGAAATTAAATATTTAAACCCTAGTTGCAAAGAGGAGAAAAGATGACTTAGTTGTTTTGCAATTAATCCTAGATTGTGCCGAAGTGCTGATTTAGTGAACAGAGAGGGAGAATTATTGCACAGAGGTTCAAAAAATGTGTAAGATGGTGATATTCCTGGACAAAGGCACGGAGAGGGATAGGGGCACCTACGGGCACCCTAGACCCATTTCTCGGGTGCTTATGTCCGCCAAAATATCATAAAACCTCCTCTCGGATGGTTGCAGAGGTGTTCATTGTCCTTCACCTTTGGTCACTAATATGTCACACAATGTTTGTCGAGGTCGCAAATAACTTTGAAATAAAGATTCCACCTGCAAAATCCTCAAAGAGACATCAAATCCTAAAAATAAAAATGTGAAATGAGGGGTCACCTATCCTCAACTATAAAATGAGTGATCTTACAATTGAGTGCTTTGCACTACATTTCATACGAATGTAGTTCTAGGTGTGTGTGTGTAGAATCGTGCCCTAGGTAGCTCTTGTACGTGTCACACTTGATAGCGAGAAAATAACTATATGTAGAAGATGTAAGTAGATGTGTGCATGGAATAGAATGAACTTCCCCTCCTATGAAGTGTATGCAGAAGAATGCAGTCCCTTGCCCTTCAATGGATGCTAGAATGGATGCTTGAATGCTCTTGAATAATCTTTGGATGTAACCCTAGGTGGTGATAGCTAATGCTTTGTACTTGGTCCCTTAATATAATCACATAAATTTATATTTTTATGATTCCCTTGCCTGAATTTTGTAATTAACCTCGAAAAGGATGATTACCAAAAATATAAGATGCTCAAATAGCTAGAAAGGACCTAAAAGATGTGATTCAAGTACAAATAGGTTGGGGCACCCGAGGAGACGAGGGCACCGACGTTGGCATCCTGGTTGGGTGCAGTGTCCAGACTCAGAGAAACTGAAGGGTTAGAGGTCATATTGAGAAAGAAGGTGTGCAAGACCAAAAGTGGTAATAGAAAGAAAGAAAAGATGGCTAAAGACATGGGTTAATTAGTACTTTTATTACTTAGGAATCATATGAATAGTAGTATGCAATCAAGACTAGATAATTACCTAAAGTGCATGATTTTGTGTCTACATTTTCCCCACTTTATGTTGTTGAGTGAATTATTGATAACATGAAGTGGATAAGAGATGCGTACATGATAACCATGTAGATCGATGATGAAAGCATGCTGAGAAGCAAGGAAAAGCGTGGAGTGATAAAAATATGAAGCGTGGATGCTAAGAAGGAGAAAACACAAAAAGTGATGATGAAAATGACCCTAGGGCAGAAATGCATGTGTAGATGTCACAATTGTACCTATTGTTGATGTTGATTGTTGTGTTTTATATGTAGGGTGATGTTGGTGTGAAGTGACTACCGCTTCCCATAAGGACAGGACCTGCAAAAGAGAAGAATGATCAAGTAGTCAAATACATATGTATATGATCAAAATGTGTAAAAAGTATGTAAGGAAAACATGAAAAATACGAAAATGAAAAAGGAACATGTGTACCTAATCTGTGATGAGAAAAAGGGTGTAGAAAGGATCCTGAAGATGTTGTAGAAGAACGAGTTTTTGGGTGATCTCATGCTAGCCAGTAGTGGCTGCGAGTTTTGGGGCGTTTCGTGCAAGACATGGAAGAAGTGTAGGGAGAAAAGTCTAGTGTCATCCTCCAACCTTTAACCACTTCCCACAATGTAGAAAAATATTGCAGATGGTGTGTAAAAATTTGATCCGTTTTGAAAAATTCAATCTAATGTGAAAGAAGAAAATGCTGTGTAGTGCATGCATGTCGAGTGCTAAGGACTATGTGCCCTAAAAAAGCTATGTGTGAAGTTATATAGAATTTGATGAATCAGTAAAATTTTGTTTAGTTATCCCCAGTCACAGTGTCCAACAAGGGTCGGGGGCACCAGTGCTACCGTCACCAGTCCTGGGCACCGATCTCTATGTTGTGAAAAGGACCCAAGTTTAATTGAGCCTGTCCGAGATTGATGATTGTGTTGTACTAGTCTTGTGTTATTATATGTGATGACTATAAGATGATGTATGTGGTGTGATTCACCCAAATGATTCCCCCTCGTTTGGGGTGTATGTGACATCGTTGAGGAGTATGCGGCCCAAAGGAGGACCGATGTTGTGCTAAAATTGTGCCCTATATGGGGAAGGGAGTGTGCTTGGTAGAAACCAAGGCACACACAAACAAAGTGGCTAGGAGATAAGTGTTAGTACAAGAAAAGAAAAAATGCTATGTATAAGACAAAATGTAAGCTAAGTATACAATGTGTAAGCTAAGACACAAGAAGACAATGTAAACACACAAGAAGACAATGTAGACCATGAAAAGCGGGTTGCAAACATGGGACACCACTCATGATGTCGCAAGAAAATCAAGGCCGACGAATCCAAAATTAGATAGTGTGCACATAAGACAAAGGGAAAATCCCACAAACAATGGCAAACAATGACAAGTAATGATAAGTAATGTAACAAACAACCATGGAAGCAAATAGACTTGCAAAATAAATGTTGCACATGAAACACCCGTTAGCATGTTAGGAAGATAAAATATATGTCAAAACGTGTATAATACGATAATAATGTGCTATGAAAAATGAAACAATAGTGTAGACATATAATCACACACTTTGGGTAATTATCTAGTCCCGATAGCATATTGTTATTCATATGATTCCTAAGTAAGAAAAGTACTAATCAACCAATGTATTTGGCCACCTTGCTTTGTTTTTCTGTTGCTTCTTTTAGTCTTCCACCCTTACTTTCTCGGTCTTCCTTTGTACTCTTCGACATTTGTCATCCGGACACCAACGCCCAACTAGGATGCCAATGCCATGTGCCCTCGTCCTCCGGGTGCCCCTGTCTTCTTTGTACTTTACTCACACTTTTAGGTCCTTTCTAGCCATTTGAACATCTTATCTTTTTAGTAGTCGAGTCTTTTTGATGTTAATTACAAAATTCAAGTAAGGGAATCATATAAATATAAAGTTATGTGATCATAATAAGGGCCAAACACTAAGCACTATCTATCACCACCTAAGGTTGCATCCATCAAGGCATCTAAGAGCTCCATTGCATCCATCTAGCTCCATCACAAGGATTAAGGGCTGGTTTTCTGCATCACATTTCATAGGAGGAAATTTCATTCTATTCCATGCACACATTTACTACATTCTACATCTAGCTACTTGCTCGCTATCCAAGTGCGACACACACAAGAGCAACCTAGGGCACAATTTCACACACACACACACATAACTACATTGGGTTTGAGATGTAGTGCAATGCTTAGTCGTAAGTTCACCATTTTGACTGCTGAGGACATTCTGACCCCCCATTTTGCATCTTTCTTTTTAGGATTTGATGTCTATTTGAGGGTTTTGTAGGTTATTTCTTTATTGCAGGGTTACAACGACCTCAACGATCTTGGTGCGACCTCAGATCGATCAAATGTGACTAAAGGAAAACACCTCACGATATCCGAGAGGATATTTTTGAGCATTTCCGTAGACCCAAGTGCCTAGAAACAGGTCTAGGGCGCCCATGGGTGCCCATGTCCCTCTCAAGTGCCCCCATCCACTTATCTCTCAGATTTACATTTTCTAGTGCTTTTTTTGTGATGCTTCTTCCTTCCTACTCAACCGGTTAGAGATTCAATCCATTGTAGATCTCATTGCAAATCAACTAAGGCCTTTTATCCTCTCTTTGCACATTAGAGTTTTATTATTTATTGCTTAGTTGTTTGGGTGTGATCTCTATATTTCATTTTTATTCATTTACTGTTGATATAACATTCAGATTAGGCTCTTATTTTACATTTTAGCTTAATCAAATAACACCTGTAGTGTACGAAAGTGGATACCCCCAAAACCGTTGTGGGACTAGTAATAGGTATTGGGCCAAGCATCCATGTTGTTGTGTGTGTGGATTTGTAGCATCTGCTATCACAACTAGAAAGGAAAGTGAATGCACATGTGTGTACTGATAAAGATAATGACATACAAGACATCTATCTAGCATGTACAATAAAGTGATCATGTAAAATCTTAAGTAAGAAACAATAAATGTAACCAATATATGCAAGTATAATATGGATGAGATAGAATGGAATGCAATGTGAATGATAGGATCAATGTGCCCCTAGAGTGTATGTGTATGCATGCGATGAGGTTCATTTATACATGCCCCCTCAGTAGTCGGGAATGAACCGTAAAACAAGATTGAATCATTGGGAAATGGTTTGACCTATGTGTAGGAGAAATATGTGATTTTCAAAGTGCGAAGTGTAGAGTGTAAGTGTGTGAGTGAATGATTAAACAAGTGAGTGTGGCAAGGTCCTTTTGAGATGTATATCCTTAGTAGTCGTGTATGGATCATGGAACTAGAGTATGTCATAGGGAATTGTGTCATGTTGATCATTGTGTGAGATAGATGTTCGATGTGCAATGTGTTTTGTTGTTTGTGTATGATAGACATGTGTCGTGAAGGTGTCACTTTGTATAAGATGTTGTGAAGTTATGTTGAATGTTGTTGAAAGAGATTGGTGTGGAAACATTAAGTGTGTAATATTGTGTGTCGAGAGAGATGTGTCATGCGGGTATGTAGAGTGTGTAAGATGTTTTTGTTGATTGCGCACAAGAAATACATGTCATGTGATGTAAAATGGGTATGTTGTGACATCACTAATTGTGTAGTAGGTTAGTTATTTTGAATGTGTTGTATGTTTTATTGTGAGAGACTAGATGTGAAATAATGAGAATATAAGACGCGTGTAGATGCTATAGGGGGTGAAATAAGCATGACACCCCAAGTATGTAAGCAATGGAGATCTAGTTGATGACATTGAGTGGATCAATGTAAGGAGTATTTTCCTTGAAAAAAGTGATGGCCGCGAAGTGGAGATTGGGAAGGGACATTGCACAATGGTGGATCATTTGATGATGTTGTGGAAGAATTGAGTGGAGGTCAAGTTGAACGAGATTTAGAGGAGGTTGCTTAGATTGACTTGGTAATATTGTAGATGACTTAGTAGGAGGAGGTGATGGAGAATGAACCTTGAGAGGTGATTGCTTAGTTTGACTTGGTAATGCTGCAGATGACTCAGTAGGAGGAGGTGTTGAATTGATTTTTAGAGGAGGTTGTTTGGTTTGAGTAGATTGCATAGGTGGTGCTTGAGTGAGTGAAGAAGGGACATGAGAAGTGGAAGCATGATGCTCATTAGACATAGAAGGAGAAGATTTAGGAGCCCATTTGGATGTAACATTTGTAGATGGGAATGCAACAGAATGTTGTGCAGTGAATGAGAGAAACCCTTGATGCTCAAGATGTGTTATTCTTCGTCAGTAAACCATAACAATCATTGTCATTATGTCCATTGATGCGATGATAATGGAAATATGGAAGACCCTTGATTTTTGCAAGATGATAAGGATGATAACAATGAGTAGATGGAAAGCTAATTAATTGATGAGTAATGATCTCAATAAGAATGTCATGTTGCTTAGTATTACGATCAAATGTGAGTGGCTCCAGTAATGGTAAGAATTGAGGCTTACTGATATGAGAACATGTAGAAGACATAAAATGAGGATGAGATATAAAAGGAGAACAAAGATGAGCTTGAGAAGCATCTTTAAGATGTTGGATTTCAGATCTAAGAGATGTAATCATGGATTCCATAGCCTAAAATTTATCTTGAAATAAAGAATGAAGAGCTTGAATGGATTTGCAAATAGATTGATTGGAATTGGAACCAAGAGATTCATCAGAAAGATGATCGAAGATAACATTGACTTGAGCAGGTAACATGTTGATAGGAAGATACATAGTGTATAGGGTTTTATGAAGAGAATCTTTACAAGATGCGTTTAAAAGAATTGAAGCAATGAGACTTGAGAGACTTTATGAGCTATGATGGAAGAAAAAGAAGGATCCAAGAGTATTCAAATTTGGGTTCACCAAAATGATTAAGAAAAATGTGGAAATATAATGCTTTGAACCTAATTACAATGTAGTAGTAAATAAATAAGAAATTAAGTATGATATAGATCCAAGCAAACTAAGCAATTAAATATTGAAACCCTAGTTGCAAAGAGGAGAAAATATGACTTAGTTGTTTCATAATTAATCTTGTACTATGTCGAATTTTTGACCCAAAGGAATGCAGAGAGGGAGACTGTTGCACAAAGCCTTAGAAAAATGTGCGAGTTGACGATCCGCCTAGACCGGGTACTGAAGAGGGATATGGGCACCTTACGGGTGCCCTAGACCTATTTACTAGAACCTATATCTGCCAAAAGCTCGAAAAACATCCTTTGGATGGTCGCAAGGTGTTCATTGTCCTTCGCCTTTGGTAGCTAGTATGTCACACAATGTTTGTAGAGGCTACAAATAACCTACAATAAAGATTCTACTCGCAAATCCCTCAAAGAGAAATCAAAACCTAAAAATAAAGATGTAAAATAAGGGGGTTGGATTGTCCTTAGATTTCAAATGAGTGAACTTACGATCGAGCATTGCACTACAAACCCAATGTAGCTCTAGGTGTGTGCGAAATCGTGCTCTAGATGGCTCTTGTGCGTGTCACACTTGATAGCGAGTAAATAGCTAGATGTAGAAGATGTAAGTAGATGTGTGCATGGAATAGAATGAAATTCCCCTCCTATGAAGTGTATGTAGAAGAATGCAGTCCCTTGCCCTTGAATGGATGCTATAATGGATGCTTGAATGCTCTTGAATAGCCTTTGGATGCAACCTTAGGTGGTGATAGATAATGTTTAGTGCTTGGTCCCTTATTATGATCACATAACTTTATATTTATATATATATATCTATATTATATATATATATATATAATTTCTTGAATTTCGTAATTAACCCTAAAAAGTCGACTACCAAAAATATAATATGCTCAAATTGATAGAAAGGACCCAAAAGATGTGAGTAAAGTACAAAGAGGTCGGGGTCCCCAGGAGGGGATGGGGGTGCTTAACACGGCGTCTTGGGCCGGGTCTTAGTGTCTCAGACTCAGAGGCCCCGAAGGGTATGAGGTTAGACCGAGCAAGAAAGTGTGCAAGACCAAAAGTGGTAACAAAAAGAAAGAAAAGATAGCCAAAGACATGGGTTAATTTTTACTTTTATTACTTATGAATCATATGAATATTAGTATGCAATCATGACTAGATAATTACCCAAAGTGCGTGATTTTGTGTCTACATATCTTCTGTTCTAATATTTATGGTGATAATTTCTTCTACCAACATTTTAGATGTGTCAGTGTCTAGGAACGATGTTTTAGGCTTATGCGGGTCACCCGATTCATTAATAAGTGAGTCTCCTCTCTCTGGCGCCTCATAAAGGTCTTCACAAGGAGATACATCCTTTTCTTTTTTTTTTTACTTTTCACTTTTTTCAATTTTTGCTCCTCATATAATGCCTTAGTGAGGTTTTCACTATACGAGATTATATATATATTGTATTTTTGACTTTTGATGGATTGGAGTACTCAAAATCTTTGCCAAAGTAAGCGGTAGCGTCAAAGTTTATATCAAAGCCCTTCTTGTGGTCTAATAAGGGAATAGGGTCCCGAGTCCCGAGGAATTCTTGGATGGCCTCATCATTCTAAAAGAGGTCCATGGAGATGTGACATTATTAGTCCTAATTTATGAGGGATGGGTAAACAATATCAAGGATACGAGATGGACATATTCTCAAGAAAGAGGGTGGTTTCAGCCAGGTCTTCAAAGAGGCTATGTGTGGAACTAGTCTCAAATTTAGAATCAGTGTCATCTTTGATAGTCAATAAATCAAATATTATAGGCCTTTTTTCAAATGTTTCATAACCTAAACTGTGACGGTATAGATTTTATTCGTACATTATTGGTTCAAGGCAAACTTGTGCTTGTGAACTCGAGTCCTTTAACTTTCCAAATTTAAGTTCTTCATAATTTTGTGGGCTTTGACATAATTTGTCGATCCATAACATTCAACCTTCTGATCTTCATATAGCCAAGAGCCATCAGAACCTTGAATGTGCTCATCCTTCAAGAGTCCATATCGCCTCGAAAGATATTTTCCAATGTGATAAATCAAAGCTTATTTTAAGTGGGGGGCATTGGGTCGTCCATAGATGTCCATGGACAAAGAAAGTTTGCCAATATGGAATACATTTTCAAGGGTGTATTCACCAATACCTTGATGGGAAAAATTGGGTTCAGTTGGTGAATAAGACGCAGATGGTTGCATGCTAGATGTAGATTCTTGAGAGTGGAACAACGTATTATTATCAATGTGTTTATCAACAAAAGGAATGACATGAGGCTCAACCAATCTATATGCACAAGGTTAATGATTATCATGGTTATATCCGCCTCAAAAAGTTTGCGGTATTCAAAAGGTTTAAAATCGAGCAAGCAAGGTAAATTATTTACCATCATGTGGGAATTTAATGCATTAGTGAAAGGTGGAGGGTATTGATTGCATTGCAAATATTCATAGTTGAATGAATAGGAAATTGTATGAGGTCTCAACATCAACAACATGGAAGATAGTTTCAAGCAATCACGTGCCTACTTGTATTGGTAGGGTGATAGTTACGGAGGATTTCCGTTCACTATTATCATAACCACGAATGGTTATAATGTTAGCTACTGAGAATAGCCTCCACGTGACCAAGGAATGTCAACATTTTCATGGAATACATGTTTAACACTGCTCCATTATCAATTAGGACTCTTTTAACCTTATGGTGAGTAATATATGGTTAGATATAAAAAGAGTTGTTGTTCGTAAGTTTGGGTTTAATAGGTTCCGAGGAACAAATAATAGTATAGGGATTTGGGTGGTGAAAGATTTGAAATTAAGGGTTGGAATTGTTGAACATTAAGAGTCTCATGAACACGTGCCTCATGTAGAGCATGAGTGAGAAACTCCTCAAAACTAGGCGATGCCTTTAATAACTCTATGAGGGAGATATGGGTCGGTGTTGTCTTTTGGCTATTTTACTACGTCATATGGACTGAAAGTGGATGATTTGAAGTTTTACATTGGATTTAGGCTACTTGGAACCGTAGGATTTTCCAATAGAGGATCGATGGATGAAATAAACAGTTGGTTTGTTGTGGGCACCCATATTTTCTTCATCGTCGTGTGGCCACCACATTATTTTGAGGTTTAAATTTGATGGTAGCAATGGTAGATGGTATTTCTTTGACAAATGAAATAATCAAGTTAAAATCGACATTGTTTGAAGATTAGCCTTGTTCAATTGCTTTGTTATTTGCACCATGCTTAGGGTATGATTAGAAAACACTTTTAGATTATCATTGGGTGTTTTGTTTGGTGTAGGGTCTTCAACCGTGATATATCCGTTGTCAATTATATCCTGGATGTAAAGATGAAGTCACACACATATATCCATTTGATGACCATCAATGTGATGAAAATCACAATATGTATTAGGTTTATACCAAGAAGGCTTAGGTTCCCCTTCAACAAAAGGTTTCGTGATAGGGTACATGACCATATTGGTACTTACTTTCGCAGTTGAGGCAAAAAATTTGAAAAGGGTTCTCCTAAAGGTGTAAATTGTTGCCATTTTTTTATCACGGGTGGGGCAACTCTCCTACTTGGAATAACGATGGATTGTTTCGATTTGTTTTCTTTTGGTTGATCTTTTATACATTGTGCACATTGTGATTGTCCGTGACAACATCATTAACAACATTACAGTTTTGGTTGACATGTTTTGGTTCATCCAAATGGTTTTTATTGTTATTTTGGTATTAGCATGATTGTCTTTGGAATGAGGTTTGATCAAGCCTTTGGCAATAAGGGCATTTTAAATTTGGGTTCCTTTCTTGATGAATTCCTCAAATCCATTAAGGAAATGCATCCGCATGTGGAATTATAACTTGTTATTGAGATTTGACATGAAGAAACTAATTTTTTTTTTTTTGGAACATAAGAGAAGACTTGTGATTCCTCTCCATCATTATAAGAATTGTGCAAAAGTTTCATTTGATCATTGTTTTGTGTTGCACAAATCCATCATGGTGATTTCAGAGTCTAGGTTAAAATAGAAGTGTTTGATGAATTTCTCCAAGAGGTGCATGAAAGTGGTTATTGAACCCTTTGGAAGGTGTAGGAACCAATCCAAGGCTTGTCCTCCTAGACCGTGGGGAAAGAGACACAATAAAAATATATCATTGTATGCCACTTCTTGGCATGCCATGAAGAATTCCTTAATATGCTCTCATGGGTCGTGTTTTCCTTGTATTTTCAAATTTTGGCATGTCAAAAGATAGTGGAAAGGGTATGCCTAGAATTTCCTTATCGAATGGGTAAGGACCTAATTCATCAAAATTGAATTATTTGTGTTATTGTTGCATGCCGAAATCAGGTCTTTCATCATTTGACATTCTTGAGAAAATGGTGAGTTGATTTACAAGATATTATCCAATTTTGATTTGTTTTTCTCGTTATTTGCTTCAATATGATTTTTGGAAGAATTGTCATTTTTTTGTTTTGATTCTTTGTCATTGACCTATTGTTATTGAATTTGGAAGATATGAGAGCCAATAGTTTTTCCATTGTATTGATTTGATCAATCAAGACTTGATTGGACTTAGGGGCCAAAACACTATATTTTCGATTGTCATTAGTACTCATTTTTCTAGGTCCAGATCCATCGTTGTTATTTGATTTAGGTGGTAGATATTTTGTTGGGTCAAATTGACCTCGTAGGTTTTTCAAACATCGTCGTCAAAGTATGGAGGTAATTTTCCCTCCATTTTGAGGAGATGAAGTAAAAAGTTATCTTTGTTTGAATGTAAAATATTTTTGATTTGGGCTTGTTCCTCGAAAGGGACATTATTTTGGTGGTCCTAAAATTGTTCGTCGTTTTCATCTTGAGTGAATATGAAAAGGATTCTTGTTGTCGTATTTTCGAAGAGACTATAGTCTCGATGTCTTGTTCCCAAAATTTTTAAAAGAGGGGAGGAATGAAGAGAGGTGTGATTGATCACTCAAACCTTAGCAAAGTGAATGCTAAGATGGAAGAGGGGTTTGAAAGATTGAATAACGTGACCCTTAACAACATGAATGCTAAGATGGAAGCGAGTGATAATGAAGATCAAGATAAACTCAACCCTCAACAACATGAATGATGAGATAGAAGAGGAGTTTGATTTGATTAATCGTACTCAACCTCTAGCAAAGTCAATGCTAGAATGGAAGAGGTGATGAAAGAAAAATTTAATTTTCTCGACCCTTAGCAACGTGAATGCTAAGATGGAAGAGGGATGTGATTGATGTGCTTGACCTCTAGTAAAGTGAATGCTAGAAAGGAGGAGGGGATGAAAATATTGAATGTACTTGACCTTTAGCAAAGTGAATGCTAGAATGGAGGAGAGGATGAAAAGATTGAACTTACTTGACCTCTAGCAAAGTGAATGCTAGAATGGAGGAGAGGATAAAAATATTGTCGAGCTCGACTCTTAGCAACAAAAATATGTTAAAATATATGAGGCGTGGTGATGAATGAGGCGTGAAGATAGATGAGGTGTAGAAATGACGATGCCATTTTAAAAAAAAATAACAAAATGAATGTTAAATTTATGGACGTAAGATGGGTGAGTGCTGAAATTTTAACAATGTCTATGTCAAACTAAAATACGCAAGAGAATGATAGAATGAAAAAACCGTGATGAATGACTTAGATTGTGAAGGATAGTGCTTGAGTAAGGACGTGGGTATCCACAACTCAAGGCTTAGATTTGATGGAAAAGAATTTGCTTAAAATTTGGGAAAATATCCAAAGATTTAAGACTATGGTATGATAAAATGAGTTTGAGATGAAAAATCCAAATGAAATAATTTGACAATTTTGAAGAGAGGTGATGAAAAATCCAAATGAGGAAGATTTGGAGGTTTCAAAAAGAGGTGGTGAAAAAGTCCAAATGAAGGGTATTTGGAAGATGTGAAATAGAATAACGAAAAATCCAAGTGAGGGATATTTGGATGATTCAGAAAGAGACAATGAAAAATCCAAATGAAGGATATGGAAGATTTGAAAAGAGACGAAAAAATTTCAAATAAGGACTATTTTGAATATTTTAAAGATAGACAAAAATTAGTCCAAATAAGGAGTATTTGTAAGATTTTAAAGAGAGATGAAAATGAGTCCAAATAAGGAGCATTTGGAAATTTTTGAAGAGAGACAAAAATGAGTCCAAATAAGGATTATTTGGAAGATTTGGGAAGAGACAAAAATGAGAAGTGTACAAAATGAGTTTGGAACACAAAACTCACTAACACGTAAACATAAAATAATAAACAAAAACTATGTTAAATGTAAGGTGTGCCTCTAACTTAGATTGGCTTGGTCAAGGTGTGGCTTGTTAGAATAAGGTTCTCTCCCTAAATGTCATAAATTACCTATGCGAGCTCGGTTTGTCAAGAAATTTTCATTAGGAAAATTCAAGGAGTATCCCGACTTTACTTTACCCTATTGATACAATGAGCAAGGATTCCACTCAAGGCATCGCACTGGGGTTGCCAAGATGGATAATTTTGACACTAATCTCACAAAAGGTGTACTAGTCAAATAAGGTGGGGATCACGTGTCATCGGCCACCACTCAAGGTGCCGATTACTTTGGGGTTCTTGTGGTATTTCTCACAATGAGTTTCTAGCCCCTGACCATGCACTTCCCACGATTACAAAGTGGAGAAAGGAATAATCCCAACTCCAAAAATTTCAAATTAAGGATAATTTTATAAAGTATAAAACATGTGACAATGGGGTTTGTTTGAATCAATGATCAATGACAACTGCAATTAGTAGTTTTAGCCTTTATAAGAATGGTCACGCAAACAAGTTCTTAGAAAATTTTCCCGAGGTAGACAAAGAGAAAATAATGAAAACAACAAGATCACGTTTCTAATTCTTAAGATCGCTTATAAAAAGTGCGTGAGAAGAACATATGTGTGAAATTGTTACAATTAAACAAATATAGAGGCTTAATTAATAAAATATGTATGTAAAATAATTAACTATGAAAAACCTGCAAGAAAATAATTAGAAATAATCCTTAAAAGAGGTTAGAACTAAGAAAAATTTTGGAAAATACAGATTTTTTTAAGTACAAGAACACTAGCACATGCGATTGAGTGCGCTAACGTTAAGGGTTACGCTAGCATGTATAATTGAGTTTTCTGGTGTTAATATGTAACACTAGTGTGTGCATATAAATGCATGCGCATATAATAAAATGTAAGCGCATGTAGGGTAAATTTGTTTATAACGCTAGCACATCGATAAGCACGCTAGCACATGTAGATAGACGTAAGTGCATGCACAAAGATGTTAGTGCACACACATGCACGCTAGCACAAAGCTCATGAAATGCAAGCACAAAGAGTTGGCAAGTTATTAAAATTTGATAAACAAGACCAAAAAACTGGTTTTTTTTGTTTTCCTTCTTCTCTACTACACCTATGAACTTGAAATTTGGACAATAAGGTTAGAGACAAACAAGAAAAACACAACAATGCTTAGTTTAACAAAATAAAAACTAAAAATGATTAAATTAGTGTGGGTGTCCTACAAAGTGTGCCAGAATGTAAGCAATTAAAAATACGAGACAAACAAGTAGGCAAATAAACACAAAGAAACCTCAATTGCAAGCCTTTTGCAAACCTCAAAGAAGATTGTAGAAGCAATTGGACTTATATAATATTTGGATTTTTTGATTGTGCGTGCTCTTGATTGTTCTCCAAATGTATAATGGAAATGCACAAGCCCATGAAACACAACGAATGCGATCGGAAAATTTGGAGAAGTTGGTGCAGTGCATAAGCTTCCAAGGATGGATTTACAAAGGAATGGCCCGCATTTTAAAGTTAGGGGTGAGGCCATGAGAAGTGGATCTAAATTTGAATGGGTTTTAGGTTCATCATTATAGTTTCTGAAATAGCCATTGGAATTGGTCGTGGTTGCATCTTTAGGGGTAGTAAATATTTTGATTTTGTGCGTGGAGATGGTTGTACATGCAATCTTATTGCCCCCACTATTATAGGGTTATAGAAGTGGAGTGTGAGTGGAGTGACTAGGATAGTGAAGGCGAGTGTGAATAGGTAAATAAGATTAATTAAATAACTAATTTAATTAGTTATAATTTGTGAAGAGATAATTAATCAAATAAGCTGTTTAATTATATTTAGTTAAAAGATGTAGGAATTAATTTAATTAATTTCAAAGGCATGATATAATTGAGTTATTTAATTCTAAAGGGTAGGACCATGTAATTATAATTAATTTAATTAATTCTAAAGGGTTATGATTTAAATGATGGAATTAATTTAATTAATTCCAAAGGGATGTATTCTAGTAAGATATAATTAATTTAATTAATTCTAAGTGGGTGGAAATAGGCAAGAAATATGTATGTATTTTTAGGGTGTCTACATGTGTTATATCGTGTACACGTTATATAACATATATGCATTATAGATTCATCAATTACCGAACCTAGAATTCTAAAGCGCGAACGCGCTTTACAAACCACGTACACGTTTAGCTTAAAATCACATTTTTGTCCACTTTTGGCCCCCAAATTTGTGCACTTACCCCGATTCTCATTATTTTTTGTGTGTGCTCATTGTTTGACATGTTTATTTGGTGTACTTACTCCTTATTTAAAATGTTTTCTCCTTCTTTATCGTGTTTCTCCTTTTTTGATAGTTTTATCCATGTGTGTCATTGTGAACGTGTTTGATATGTTTTTCATGTGTTCCATGATTCATGCCCATATATATATATATATATATATATATATATATATATATATATATATACTATTTTATGTGCTTCTATATGATTGGTGCGTATTAACTATCTTTTGTGCCTACTCCATGAGTGATGCCTTTGATAAATTTGCTATATTTTTGGCTATGTACGTGACATGTTGTCTCTTATGCTTAGTTGTTATCATGTGTTTGTTATGTTTTGTGGTGCCATATTTTATAACATGCCCAACTTTGTAATTGTGCACATTCCTACATTGCCATGATTCATATCATGCATCTATCGGGAAAGGATCAATATTTGTTCGTTATATTCTTATATCTTTTCTACGTGGGGGCATATCATTTTTGTGCTATATTGACTATATTATTCTTATGACAACTTGTTACACTAATTTTATCTTGTCAACAAGGTGCATGCTACACCTATAATTGCAATGACTACACCTCACCCACATGGGGATTGACTTTGCTACGATTGCCTTGCTTGTCCAAGAGAGGCATCTTATACTTGTGCTTACATAGACTATATCTCATATCCACATAGGGCATTTTACTAGTGTGCTTATATTTCTTAGCATATAGCATTTTACTATTGTGTTTACTACTTATACCCATTGCCATATGGGGCAACGTGCTTATTGCATACATTTTTCACAACAATATCTTATAATGTTATACATCGATTATTTTATTTTCTCATCTTACACGTGGTGCACACAATCCATTTCTTTTAATATATATGATTTATAAGTTTATCCCGCACTTCAAAAAAGATGCATATATCATATTTGATTTATATCCGTGCTTTCAAGGTATTCTCTTGCTTCCTCATATGGAAGAAATCACATGGTGTTTATTCAAGAAGTAAATAATATAGCCCACTTGGTCTCACCATGAGATGTTTATACATACTCCACTTAGTCTCATCATGAGAGACACATATATTCAAATTCAACATAAATTCCAAGATTTAAATGTCTCATAGACACCTTCAGTCTTCAACACAACCAACCATAAACATTCCTTTTCTTTATTTCCTAGAGTTTAAAAGTTCATTGATTTATATAGACATTTATTTACTTGCATATGTTTCCAATACCTTCGTAGGGGCACGAGTTTGAGGTATAATAGACACATGACATGGATATTAGTTCGGGGTTTTCCAACCCTCCATTATGGAGCTCAGGGGATTTCTATCTCCTTTTGATTTTCAACTCATTAGTATTCTCATTTTGACTTTGAGAACTCTTAAAAGGTGGTGAGGTGGCGAAACTTCTTTTAATCCATACAATTGGTTTTAATTTATATATGCACACATACACATCAAAGTGAGGCATTATATAGACACCTAATTTTGGTGTGGGACTAATTAATTGTTATGGTGCCATCGTATTTGTGTGTTTATTGATTATTGGTTCAAATTAGGCACTTGTTGGTAGATGTTTCATGTGTTTCTCTAACTTTCATCATATTTCTTGTGTTACATTTTGATGTCAACACTTTGGCTCCTTTTATTTTATTGAATCTCTACTTGTTCTTGTCTACACCACCTTATTTTCTTTCTCCTCCCCGACTTTTCTCTCCCCCTCTATTTCCTCACTTTGTTGGCTATGTTCCTAGGACCATAGTAATAAAGTTCTAGCCTATCGAAATCACACCGATACGATTTTGACCTTTTGTGGGCTCTTTTTTCTCTTGATATGGGTGTCCCTAAAGATTTGTGACACTACGTTTCTAGTTTTTCCCACTTGTGTGTCAACATGTGCACCAATAAGGTTCTAGTTTGAATTCAAGAAGTCTATAAATACATAGATGCATTGGTGCATTTATGAGATACAAAAGTCCAATGAATGAATCATCACAAGTAAATTTCCACCGAATTTGTAAGAGCATGAAACTTATTTATTTGAAGCATCCTGTGTCAAAAGCATAATTTATAGAAGGACATCTAGCATTTTGCTAATGGTTGCATCTATCGAAAAGCGTGTGTTGTGACACTTGCATTACACTAGATTGCCTAGATTAAACCGAATGACACTTTGTGTTGCTTGGATAACACAGGCCCACATTAACTCCCTCTAGTTTTACGGAGTTTACAAGGTAGTATTGGGTTATTAGTGATCCAAGGAAGGAAATTTTTATCCTTTTGTGAACAAGGATTTCACAACCTAGGAGCAGAGAGGAAAATATGGTTGTCAAATCGATTTTATAGACTATGGTTATTCCATGAACCGTATAATTGTGCTTGTGCCACTAAAGGAGTGTTATGATTTTGTTCAAGGTGTTTCATTTCACCGATTTTTTTGGTTATGTTTCACCTTGTTTATGTCGAACCTATTTTCCGCTACCTCTTTTGGATGATTGTGTGAAGGATTGTGAACAAATGTCTCTCTATAAAACCTTTTTCTCCTAAGCATTTTGATTATGTTGATTTTCTTATGTTTTAGAATACTAAAGTATATCATTTTCTACAATTAGATCTAATTTGTTAGGGTAAACCCACTTTCCACATCTAAAACTATAGAAACAACATGAAATTCAACAACAAAAGTAAGATGAAATTATTACATTTACCAAACTTCACAACTTGAGCAAAAATTGTTATTCCATTTGTTGGAGTTAAGGTTAAAGGCATTTTATGGCTTTACATGGTTGCAAGTCACTCGCTTCCAAGGATTCCAAGCGAGGCTTAAATTTGACGGTTTGTTTAGACATTTTTGTGATTTTAGATGTAAAATACTTGTAAATATATGATATAACCATCACACACAACTTGCATATTTAAGATGTGACCGTCAATTTTTATGTATATTTGTATATAAATTATAAAAATATATATTAAAAAAGATATAATAATTATAGAATAATTAACAAAAATAACATTGTTTTGTGTTTTTGAAGGGCATTGTTAAAAAATTACGGTCACCCAAAAATTGTTTGACAATAGATGGCCATCAAATTTAACCCTTGCTTCCAAGTTGGATAAATGTTACTCAGTTGCACTCATGAAGGCTTTTAATAGACTCCAACGCATTTGATTGCCTTTGATAACTTCAAAGAAGGCATTAATAATCCAACTTGCATTTGGTGATATAAAGGGAATCAATTATTGCTGTGTCAAACATTATTTTCAAAGAAAGACACCACATGGTCATAGACCTCCTCCTTGCAGTTGTAGGCAAGAATAAAATCCAAATGAGCATAAGTAGGCTTGTACAGATATTGGAAGCCTTGACCCCCAATTCTATCTTAAGCCTTTCCACATCAAGTGCATTTGCCAAGGCATCCTTCTCTCCTGCAGCCAAGAACAGCTTCTGTTTGGGGACCTTGGATAAATCATAGATTGGAGGGTTAATCGAGCCATATTTTATCAAGTTCTTCAACCACCCATAGTCGTATTTCTGGAACTTGTTTGCTCTATACACTGCATAAATTCTACCCAGTTGCTTAGTAAAACATGTTCATAATAAGCAAGTTCATAACAAAAACATGGGAGTTCATAGTATTAAAACATGTTCAAAACACGAGTTCAAGGTAAAACATGTTCAAAACAATCTAGTTCAAGGTAAAACATGTTTAAAACAAGTGAGTTCATCTCATTTTCAGAATGTGCACCTGCCTCCATCTCGCTTATTCAAGATACCCTTTCCTCTTCTTTCAAGCTAAGTAATACCCTTTAAGACTAAGTAATACCCCTACTTTTGAGTGTAGTATTTACATTGCAAAATGGAGTAGTATTGTACTTACTCTGAGCCAGATGAACAAGGTTCTTGGTTGAAGTAGTTTGAGTCTCATATTTCTCATAGAAAGCTCTCCTAGAATTGTTGATGCAGCAATTAATGCCTGACTCATTAATTCATTTTAGTATAATTGTTTAGTTATAAAGACACAGCAATTATAGAGATTAATTGCAGGACAGAAATAAGCCATGACGTACAACCTGTGAAAGCATCAGTCAAGCCTTCAAAGCAACGCATATTTGCTGCTGCACATATCATATCCACATATTGTTTTCCTGCTTTCCTGCACATATTCATAAAGTTCTGTTTCACTTGACTGGTGGTTTCCAATATCTTCTCTATAAGAATAGTGGGATGATCAGGTATATCCAGGACTCACGTTTTTGTGCTGAAAGAGTGCAATCCCAGATCCTCAAAGACCTGAGATAAAACAAAGAAAATACACAACCCATAAGCCATAGTTAACATTAGATCCTTAGAAGTCTTTTAACATTAATTGGTATGGGATGCACAAATTATTGACCTTCTTTGGCTTGGCTTAGTGCCAACTGCCAGTATTGAGGGTATCCATTCCACGGCGCTAATTTTATCAGTTTCAGGTAATCATTTTAAAAATTCGTATACTGAAAGAGAACATAGCTTATACAGATGCATCCAGACTAATGGCAGTTTACCTTATCTAAATGGAGAACTACAGCAGCAACTCCAATGGGTGTGTAGGTGTGGGAAACATAGGCAACAGGAGCCAACAATGCCATTTTTTCCACCATGTTTCCCATATTACCATCACTTAAAGCAGCTAAGGCAGCTTGAGTTCCCTGCCAATGCTTTTGTCAAACTAATTAGCCACAATTAAACGCCCTCTAATCATAGTTCAACCTCCATCAGGAAGAATTTGAGATTAACCTACCTGGGAGAATCCTATGAAGTGCATGTTTCTTTTGGTGATGTTGTTTACCAAATGCACCATGGCTGGAAGGTCTATGGCTGCTAGCTCATCCACACTCCAGTCCCAATAAGCCTGATCAAAATTCGATCAATTTATGACACATACCATATATAATGGTGTTAAAATAACATATTGCTTTTCATTCTATGTATATACCTCGTCATTTTCTGTCAGAAACTCATGCCCATAGCTAAAAGTTGTTGTCCTTGTATTGCCAATCCAGACATCATAGCCTGCGTCTGCTAAAATGAATGCAGGGGACTCATCGGGTGGATTCAGAACCCAACTATCCCCACCCTGTAGGAACACAACATAACTATATTCAGTATCATAAATAAATGATTTGTGTGTCTGGTTCTTATGGGGAGCCCGAACTATTATGAATTGATGAGCTTATACTCACTGATAAAACGCCATGAATGAGCAAAACCGGACCCTTAGGCGAGGATGGAATCCTGAGCCTCTGAACCCCAGTCTAAAGCCGTCTGATGTTCCAATCTGCAACCAAAGTAGTTAACAATATAAAATCTTAAAGACAAGGTTTTCAAGTCCACCAAAATATTAAATAAGCAAATTGGAAAAATTGTCTGATAATTTTTTAATCAACTATGGGAACAGTCTGTGATTTATAATCAAAAAATAAGATATGGATCATGAAGTGACTCAAAAGTTGCCCCACAGTTTTTCTAAAAGCTTATTTCTTATATTAATACAGAAACTGTTTGAGATTCAGTTGAAAGTCCTGAAATTATCATAATATAAAGAGAGACAATCCCTTGGCGATATAGACTCCGAGGTACAGTTAAGGAATTTCCGGATTTGGGTACCAGTTGGTCTATTGTTTTGAACATGGCATCAACTTAGGTAATCTTAAGCATTCTGTAAGTTGAGGTGGGAGTTCCTGGGTTTGGTACTAGTTGGTCAATAGTTTTGAACATGGTATCAGCCTGGGTAATCTTAACCATTGAATGGGTTGTGGTGGATGCTGGAACACTGGAATGGCTAAATCAAAATGGTATAGAGATTGGGATGTTTTAGATTGGAGTCCTAGTTGATCCTTCATATTTAACATGGTATCAATCCAAAGTCAAGCCTTCTCTAGCAATGTGTGTCTCTATGAGGGTGTTGGAAGCTCAATTCACAAAAATACAGAAAATAAAGAAGTGGTACAGTATCTAGGAGGTCCTGGGATTGGATCTTAATTTGTCCATGATTTTGAACATGGTATCAATCCTTAGGATCCACGAGTGTGGCAGAGAGTGTTGGAGATTCTATTTGCAGCCAGAGAAAATAATTCTACTTACATTTAAACTTAGTATTAATTTCAAATCAAAAGGATCCATGAATGGTGTTTGGAAGTTTGATCAAAATATAGCAGATAGTGGTAGAATACAGAATTAGGTGACCTACGATTAAAGTCTTTAAATTAAAATCAAAGGATCCTGGAATGGTGTTTGGGAGTTTAATCTAAATATAGCAGAGTACAGAATTAGGTGGCCTCCCATTAAAGTATTAGTGCAAAAGGATTACATTAAAAAATATCCTAAAGAAACCAATAGAGGAATACTTACAGAGTATTCATGACACTTATATTTGGAATAAGGGTGCACAAATATGGAGCATAATCCATTTGGGTTGTTCTCAGATCTTATAACTCCATTAATACTATCCAGTCCTGTAACAACCCATGCAAGCCAACAAGTAGAAAAGAATGCTGCAAAGACATGAATCTTCTTCCACACTTCCATGTGGTTACACTCCTAATTAATTGCCAAATTACCACCCAATACAGAACACCATAATATTCACACATTTGGGTATATATACATTGGCTGAAGCATACTCCCAAGGTATCAGCCTGCTCCACCGAAGAAATTTCTTGTCTCTCGGTCCAGCTTTGTGTATAACCACAAACCCCTTTCACACAGAGAACCAGATATCCCAAGTGTGAACACGGACATAATCATGCAGGGATATGTGCTACATGTTCAAAGGTGAAAGGTTCCAAAGCGGTGGCACGACTGTGAAGCTCAGCATTCTGTCAAAATTTTCATCGTTTTGTCAAATATATCGTCAAAGTGTCTCAACTCTCACGCAATAAGAAAAGCATAACAAAAGGGAGAGGGGCCCAAACTCTGTGTCCCATTTCTCCTTTTAATGTTTTTTATGACCTGAAAATAGTAAGGATTGCAGCGTTGTCCGGCTTAGGAATTGGAATATATCATGAAAATGGTGGAAAATTTGGGAAAATTTTCTAGATAAGGACGACTCAGAATGTTGATTTTCAGAAAGTGGAACACTTAATCTTTGTGGGCAATGATTATCTTACCCTGAACCGGAACCCCTCTCTACAACTCTCATTAGTTGCCTGTCCATTATCTTGTGCCATTCTCTCCCAATATCACAATTTTCAGATTTGTTTGGACAATTATGAACTCCACGATAAAGGCCTCTAGTTCATTATTTTTTCTCTGTTCCTAGGTGCCTACCCAAAAATTGGTTTTTCAAGATATCAATCTCATTGATTTTTGGTACAATTATATTCATTATTGTTTTGATTTTTTGAATATTTAATTATGTAACGTAACTTTAAGTCGTTCAAATACTCATTTCAAGCATTCAAATCTTATATCTACAACATACACAAAATCATCCACAAACGAATAATCATCCCATCTTAATTAACAACCCTTGAGTTGTAATGACAACAATAAAGTCTTTTAAATTTTATGATTCTCTTGAAGATGAATGAAATTTGTAAGCTGATTTTCTCCAAATAGTAGGTTGCCTCTATATTCATCTTAAAAATTACTTGTAATCGAGAAGATAGATATGTAATTTGGAAAAAATGTTAATAGTAAATCCTTAAAATTATAACTTCCTCGTGAATATAAGAGTTAGAAAATATTGTTGAGCATCTAAAACATGTCTATTTGAATCATAAATAACATTATTTTTTTAGACCCATTCTAAATAAAGCTTTTTTCCACCTCAAACAATATAAGGTAGGTAATTCTCTAAGAACAATAAGTCATTGTTTCTTAGGAGAAGTGTAGTCCCAAAATAAATGTTTTATGCTTTTATTTGACTAACAAAGTGAACATTTTTTTGACTCGAAAATCATACATTTCAATTTATCCCCAACAAAAAGTGTCAAATATAGAATTTTCCATGCAAGTACTTGTGTATCTCGTATTAGCTTTACATTTCCACATTTGTGCACTCAAATTAACCCAATATTTATGGTTAAATTTGCACCTCCATTTACTATTAAGGTGGGGAACTAAGGACATTTTGGGAAGGAGAAGAGTATAAATATTCTATAAGTGGAAGAATGAGAAATGATGGGAAGACAACCAATGTCATTCTTTGAAGAAGTTGCATCGTGTTGGAGTACACAATTAGATTGTTGAATGGGGGGTTGGTGGGGTGGGTGGGCGGGGGCGGGGGGTGGGTGGGTGTGGGTTAAAGATTATATAAAGATAAGAAACATGTTGGCTTTATTATTTAAGCATAATCGAAATTTAATGACTATGAAGTAGACCAATGCAATAAAGTTAAGTCCCATAAATATCACTAAATTGTTGGACCCTTGAACTTATATAAGTAGTAAGAATTCAAAGCAAAGCTAAAACCATGTTGTAATAAAGATTCTTTCCACTTTAAGAAATGACAAACTTGTTGTCGGATATAAATGGATTGAATAGGAAAGGAATATTTAACTATAAGAATGGAGCAAGAAGAATATTTTCCAACCAATTAACATCCATCCATTTTCCTTTAATTGTGTTTCTAGTAATTATATGTCTTGATCTAATATTTTCCATGGTTCATCACACTTTTTTATTTTGAAAGATGTAGAGTAAAAAAATCCAAAGTAAAGTAAATCCCCAAACAACAAAAGAAACCAACTTCACCGTTATGGAATAGGTGTCAAAACCAAAAACCAACACAAAGACTAGGAATCAAAACCATATATTTTACTAACAAAAGAACATGTAGATATACATCCAAATCTAAGACTAAACATCTAAAGTTTCCTTTGAGGAAAATCTTATGTATTATTTGACTTATTGAATATTTTATTTAAAATCATCATGACTAACTACAAGTGCAACAACCACTCTTTGATTTCCTTCATCTAGTATTCCAAGACCTCATTAGTAATGAGAGTAGATTGCATGCTATGTTTGAGAGACATGGTTTGAAGTAGAATTTGAGACTAAATTCAATAAATAGTGACATCTTGAGAAGTGATATTGAAGAAATAAGAATGAAATCTATTTTTCCATATATGCATGATAAAAATCTATCTAGAAGTTTATGAAATCACATTTGTTGATAGACCCATTCAAAGAAGAGATTTTTCCCAAGATAGTTAACTTGTGAAGAGAGCTAGTAAATCATGTTGAGCTTGATCCCAAATTAGTTTGATTGATTTACATGACCAAATGGCATGCATAATGGTTTATTTTTTATCACCACAAAGGAAAGACGACTTAAAATATTGAACAAACCCAAATCTATCAACCACATGAAGCTTGTAGTGAATCACTCTCCAAGCTAGGAGTTGGGTACTAGACCCAACTTTATATTTACAAACATTAGTGCATAGTTGGTCCCACTTGTGCTAAGTAAAATTGCATCTCCACCTTTGGTTCAACTTATCTTGAATTGAAAGAAGTAGGCCACACATTGAGGTAGGAAATTTTAAGAGGGATTTATCAAATATAACACCATTAGACAAAAACCAATCTTTGATAAAGCTACTGAGGATCTTTTTGCAGATATCTTTGTCAAAATATCATCATTTCAACCAATGATATGATAAAATCATTAATTGGTTTATCATTTTTATCTAGAAGAAAGGAGTTCTTAATAGTTGGCCAAGGTGACCATTCCACAACAAAGAGATTCGAAAGGTATTTAAGTGTACCAATTCCTTTAGTGAAAACATTAAACCCTATGAGTGATTTCTCAAGAGCCAAGGGACAACCAAACCAATATCAATAGGTTACGCAAATTTAGTAGTTGGGAAAGCTTAGACAATGCCCAAAAGAGGACTCTTTCTAATTGAGTAGTTGAGAAGTTTCTTGCCAAGCTTTCCACAAGCTAGTTATTATTGGAGAGACTTTGACTTTGAAGTATTTAACATTAAGCACTTTACCTTGTAAGTTGATAAGCTCTCATTTTCCTTTAATAGGCCCTAGATGGATTTTGTATATGAGGATGACTTTCCAAGGTTCATTTTCGAGTCCTATTTATCCACTTGGTGAGAAGGCATTTTCCGTAGGTCAGAGGTCAATGATTCCAAAACCACCCTTATGCTTTGGTTATATACAAATATTCTAAGAGATCTTAGTAAAGGTGCCTTTCTTGCCATCACATTTAGTCCAAAGTAAGCATCTCACCTATGAATAAGTTAAGATAACATGATTTATAAGGAAGCTAACAAAAGGAATATTATACGTGAGTGACAACAAAGATGTCATTCATAATTTAAATTTTCCTACCAATGATAAGAACATATCCTTTCTTTGTCATTTTTTTATATTGAGTAAAAGAAAGAACCAGTCACACGTTGAGAAAGAGTAAATCGAGATACCAAAGGAATGCCCAAATATTTCACGACTTCCCTATTTTAGTTGCTTCCATTCTTTGAGGATCCAATTAGTAGTTTTATCCATTCTTATAAGAATCAATGTAATTTTACGGGCATTGAAATTCAAACCCTAAAGCCATGTAATATAAACCCAATACATCCAAAGCATTATTAACCTAATCGATTTTCCATTTTGTAAAAAAACATATTGCCACTCAAAGTGAGAATTGAGAACTAAGTTTTGATGTGGTAGACCAATTCCTTTGATTTTCCCAAGAGAATGGACTTTTTGAAACATGTACCCAATACCATTAGCTACAAGAACATAAAGAAGGGAGCTAGAGGAAAATCACACCGAATGGATATTTGTAGGAAAAATGATTCAATGAGAGAACCGTTAACCACAATTTTAGTAGAGGCATCGATAAAGAGAAGGTTGATATTGTTGATCAACCTCATTCCATATATGAGCCATTGGATCATTTTGAGGACAAATGACCATTTAATCTATCATAGCTCTTATCAAAATCAAGTTTAATGAAAATTGCATCTTGTCTCGAATAAATGACTCAATATGTAGTTTCCCAAGTTGGGACTAGATTGTCGAGGATGAATCTTCCTCCGAAAATCCCATTTTTAACATGTAGTTTTATCATGTAGGTTATAGCCTTGGCTATAACCTTATAAGTGTTGTTTAGCAAAGCAATGGGCCTTCAACCAACAACATAATATTTATTATTTCCTTTGGGTATCAAATTGATGATATCACTATTGATTTCCTCCCGGTGAACTAAAATTTTCAGCTTCTAAATAAAGTTGAAAGAAATTGTTGTGTATGATGGGCCATAAGGCCGGAAGAAATCCACATAAAGCCCATCAAGAGTAGGACTTTTATACTTGATGTTAATTTTTTTTTTTCTCGAGCTTGTTTGGAGCGAGGAGGTAATCAAGCCTTTGACTAATTTCTTAAGACACTTTAGTAGGGATACGATTATGATTTGATTTACCAAGATCAACCTCAACAACATATTCAACGAGAGAATCTTAAAATAAAGTATGATAACGAGAGAATAAAATGTGTATTGATGTCATCAATGGTGGATTCAACTCTACCCTTTAAGATATGTACCATTAAAATATGTTCCCTTTTTGTTAATGCTTGAGGAATTGAAAAAGAACTTAGAGTTCTTATCTCCTTGATACAATTTAGGTGGGATCTTATTTTAGCTCCCTCCACTTTTAAACAATTCAAATTTTCTAAGATTTGTCTTAATAGAAGATACAATTTTCTATAGGTTGATATTTATTGAGTTGAGCAACGATGTAATGCTTTTATCGAGAGAGTTGTCTCCTTAAGACTTGTTCTTTCCTCTTTTTGTTATTTGCCTTAATTCCACTAAATTGTGTGATAAGGGTTGTGCATTTGAAATCATAATGCACCATCATTTGATCTAGCTTTCACCAATATTGGGTTTGGTTTTATAGTGCCAAAGGGAAAAGAGAGCGTGAAGGCAAACCAAATTCTTGAGGTGGAAAAAATTAAGCTTAAAGGGGAGGTTACAATTAGGATGTTGAGTGGTTGTCGGGAGAATAAAAGGTTGGTTGGTGTATGATCATAAAGAGCAAAGTGGAGAGGTCTTGAGCAAAAAAAAATCTTGAGATGAAGTGGTGGGGATACATTATAGCTTAAACAAAATCTATCAAGTATGTCAAGCCTTCTTGTTGCCCTTGACCTATTATTGTTCAAGGTAAACCAACAAGTTTGATGAGTAGAATACTTACCCACTAAGGGATCATAAACCACAAGTGTTCTAGTATAACATCCAAGCATCGAATTCATAATAGAACAAACATCCATTACATAGGTGTGTTTGGGCCACCTTGATGCATTGCAAAATAAGCTAATTAGTTTATGCTCCTTTATACGCTAACGATTGTATCTCTAGAATTTGCTTATGGGCTGGATAGGAAATCACCTTACACATCTTGAATGAATCATCGATGATAATTTTAACTTGGTGGAATGAACTATCAATCTTGGAGAGGTTCATCACATTTAAGAATGCTAGTAATTCAATGAGCACCTTAAAATTTGAGATTTATAATTCTTAATCTACCTTTAAACTTAGATTAGATACACTAAGACCAAAAAAATCTATAAAACTAATTGTATCATCTCTATAAAAAAATTTTTGGTCAAATTAATTTATTCAAATCTTCGTACCCTTTACGAAAAGCGAGAAGAAAAATAACCCTAGATGTCTATTCCTCCGTTGTGAATAGACATGTAAAAAGGACTATCTTTCCTTTCCTTTCGAACTCCAATAGGAAAAAGGAATGGAAAATTGAAAAGGATGCGAACGACCGCGATCGTTGGAAAGAATCAACTAACATGGCAGCCAACGTCAAAAAGGTCATAATTAATGGGGCCCATTGGGGACGTTTTTTTGTGGGGAAATGGAATAAACGTGAAAATTAAACTTAGTAAAAAGGAAGAGAGGTTGCCAATTATCATGTTGATGTTTATGTTCTGTTTAAATGTGTTTTTCACGAGAGCAAAATGCCAAATTACGTCAACTAAACGATTCCATTCTAGAACCTTCAAAGGGAAATTTGTTGTGATTGCAAATATATTCGTAAATGTCTCTTAATATAATAATGTAGATATCTAATTTTGGTTGACATTAGATTTGGTATTGTGGTTGTCTATCTTTTAGTATTTTTTATAAAATTGTTTCTTTGATTTTGATATTTTTTAATTTCAAGTTTTTTTCCTATTTATATTTGTTTCTTTTTCTTATTTTTCTCTTTCATGTTTTTTTTTTTCACATTATTTCTTTAGTTTTATTTTTTTATTGGAAATGTAACTATGCATTAGATATTTTTTGGACTTTATATTGATGAGTTAGAGAAAATAATTTCAGATACATTGGGTATAACACATGGTTGCTTACTCTTCAAACTCTCTATTTCAATTCTTCTTTTTGTAAACAATATTATTTCGATGTCTCATTCATCAATTCTTCTTTTTGCAGATGATATTATTTTGATGTCTCATTTAGTGTTCAAGAAGTCTCCAAGCGAGAGTGTTGACGTACTCTCTTCATATGTCTATTTGGGGGTCTTCCTTTTTAGATCATGGTTTAGCTTGATTCCAAATATATAGGCCAAGTTGGATAAGGGATTTACAACTCTCATCACGCTTGAAAATATATTTTTGGCTTTAGTTTCAAGACATCGAAAAAAGATCCACCTCTTTCACTCACTAGTGACACCTACCCTCTTATATGGTTGCGAAATTTGGGGGCCATACCTTTAAGCCGAGGACTGAAAACAAATAGAAACAGTGATGTTCGTAATTTCCTCCAAGCATATTTTTGCCAAGATAATCCCTCATGCCATCGTCCTTGCAAATTTTGGTACAACCCCACTTATTGCTTCAATGATCTTTCATGTGGTGATAATGTTTCACAAACTTAGATAGTTGGGTAACTCCCATGATGCCCACCTTATCCACACCTTACTTTTAGATCCTTTATGGAGCAAGAAAAACATGGGGTTGAATCGGTTTTTATGGAAGAGATTATTCATTGCTTTGCCTCGTTGATATTAATATCGTAGGCCACCCTCATGATTTCTTAGTGGATGTTCTTGATATCTTCAAGAGAGAGATAAACAATGACATTAATAATGATTTATGGAGTCTACCTCTAATCCATATGGTCTTAACCTAAAGATCAACTCACAACAAAATCTCAATAATAGTTGAACTTATATCCCACTTTAGTGATGGGTTCATCTAACCCCGATAGGGTACACAAAACTACAATTACCTCAGTACCTTAAGGGATCCCCTTGCTCACATTTGAGTTTTCTACCATTTGCTTCACATTGAGATAGGATACCATTCTATTAGGAGCATCAAATAGTCATATTTTATCTTTGGAGTAAAAGACCGAGGACCATTTTATTTTCAAATCCTCTCCATATTTAGAGAAGGGGATACTTTTTACGTATCTTAAGAGATTCTCTTGGATCTCTCTAGAAACTCATGGCTTATGAAGTTCATAGATGGTTGACCCTCATTTTTGAGGAGATGTTTGACCTTTTCTATTTTTAGACATAAATCTCTATATGGGCATGCACCAAGTTAATTATATCCTACTTCCAACAATCTCATATCATCAACCCATGACCATCTTACAAACTTATATAGTAGACCAATAAGACATCGTAGACTCAATGATTTATATGGCCTCACACCCATCACACACTTCTTTTCCACCTCGAGTACCAAAAGTATTTCTCTAAACTAACAAGATTTGCATCTCATTATGAAAGATTCACATCTTGATAATCTTCTACTCTATTGGATTGTTGCTTTCCATTTACTCATTTTGGATATAGTTTTCTCTTTTATATTCTTTGAAATGTACTTTTATACTCCTCTTATCTTCTTTATATTGTATCTCCAACAAACCATAGCTTGTTGAGTCTTCAACATGCTTCCATATTTTGCATACATGACTACCATGTCAAATACCCTATTTCAAACTAAAATATTTTTAAAATTAGTTTTCAATGGATATCCCAACCCTCCACTAAGGCTCTTAGGTTGACATTTAAGAAAAATGTTATGAGTCTAGCTCCACTCCTTCAACTTATGTTTACTTTAAAATCTCCAAGGCTCTACCAACCATTATGACTTGTGTAGCTTGAGTTATGAACAAGTTAGAAAATGTATCAAAGAGAGGAGTCTTTTTTTTTTTACATGTGGTAGTTTTTATTGAAACCTCCGATAGAAGTGGATGGAATGGAGACTCCTATGTTCTTGAAATTAATTTTAAGAAGGCTAATTATCCATGCACCAATACAAAAAAATCACAATTCATATAGAAAATCTAGTTGTTTCCAACCTTCAATCAAACTAAAAACTTCCAACACTTAATCAAAAATCCCATTCTCTACATATCCAACCATGATTGACGCGAAAAAAACCATAATTAGCTGATAATTTATTTGAAAACAATTTGTGACCTAATATTTTGTTTACCATTTGGTGGGTTTCAAGTGAGGTTTGAATCTCCTTTTTTGATGTTACAATTAAATTTACAACTCCTAAGTGTAAAATTTGTTAAAAAATAACTTTAAGGTTGATCGAAAAATCAATTTTATGCATGTAGTTTATGAAAGCTTATATTGTGCATATACTATAAGCAATAAATTTAATTATAACATCATGTGTACATTCTAGGATTTGAGAAAGAAAACAACATACATCCCCTAAGATAAACAAATCGCTTATTTAGCACATATTTTTCCTGACAATCACTTAAACCATGCAATATGCCCTCCATGTAATGCAAAGAAGCGTAAATTGAGACAAACAAACAAACTTACAAACCTCCTATAAATTTCCAGAGAAAACCTCAAGTAGGTTATGAGAGCTTAGAAGCTGTGTAACCTTTTGAAGTTGTGGGTGCTCTTGAATGGCCTACAAATGTGGATGCGATTTCTACGAACACAGTGACTTTGGCTTGGATTATTGCTTCTAAAATAGCAAAAGTTGGAGTAATTTTAATAGATTTTTGTGCTTAAACCCAAGAGGGTTTGATAGAAAGTAGGCTCGCATTTTATAGAGGCGAAGTAGTAGGAAGTTGGTTACATGCGAGTGAATGCACTTGCTAAAAATAACATCGAGAGGAAGTTATAGTAGTTCAGGGGCATTTAGGGGAAGTAATGGAATTAATTGCGAAGTTACATCCGGGAAGGTGGTCAGACGCGCAATTTAATTTCACCCACCTTTCTAGGACTCACAGAAGTGTAGGTAATTAGGATGAGGATGTGGAGTCAAAGTGGTTGTTGAGTGAGAATCTAAGTGGCAGTTGACTAGGATGTGCACACTCAATTAATTAATCATTTAATTAATAAATGATAATTAACTTAGCACTAAGGGCACTAGGGATTAATTTAATTAATCCAAAGGGTGCAATGTGTATGAATTAATCGATTTAATCAATTAATCACAAATGGGTGAATAACAGGATGTATTAGGATAACATTGGGAACAAGTGTGTGATTTTAGGGTGTCTACATTTGCCCCTCTTTAAAGTGCTATTGCGAAGTAATAATGCTTTAAAGATAATAGACATATGCAGAGTAGCGAGTAGAAAATAATGAAGCATTAGGATGCCTAGTAAATAGGAAGTGGTGAAGCATTTGGATGCCCCAACAAGTAGGATGGTAGAGGAATGCCCCCTAAAGTAGGTGGATGATGCAACAATGAGATGGATGGCGATTGATAGGAAGAAGACAAGGGATCGAGAGAAAGGATGGAAGGACTGTGCTCGTAACATGAGTGTCATTTGGAGATTAATTTTAGAGCAGCCTTATTTTTAATGTTGCATAATAGAGTTATCACCATGATTATAAAAGAATCAAGATAGTTAACCTAAATGCGAGTAAAAAAACACACAACAAAGAAAAGATAAAAAAAGAAAACAAACCCAATATACAAAGTAGGTGCTGGCATTAAGGTTATAAAATAACTAAGATGTAATCACTACTTGTAAGTGGTCCAAAAAGTAAACATCAACAATGTAACATAAAGTTAAAAAAGAAGACAATCGGATACGCCTTCATGTGTGTGACAATGATGATTAAGTAGATGTGAATGCTCCCAGTGAGGATATGATCAAACTAAAAGAGAATAGTTTAAGCGAATCCTTATGAAACTCTTGTTGGATTTGTTGTGCAAATGATTGAAAATAAATTTTCCCATGTGAAGTTATATCACAAATGAAAATAATTTGTGACTTTCCCTAAGTAGAGTTAACATACCATGCAAAGGGAAGAAAGTGATAGTTGTAAAATTGGAACGATCACTAGGGTAATAGATAAAGGTATGACATTTATCAAGATTGTATTGAGATGTTGAAAGATTCACTTCAAGGGTTTTCCAATTGTAATATTTCTATGATAAGTGAATGTTTGTTTGAAAATTTTGTAATTTTTTTTTTGGATTTTGAAATATATGATTTTTTTAATTTTGAAATATTTGATTTTTTTTTTAATTTTGAAATATTTGATTTTTTGGAGTTTGAAATATTTGATGTTTTTGGATTTTACGAGTTTGAAAGGTTTGAAATACAAATGCAAGCAAACATGAATACACAAAAAAAAGAAAACACTCCATGGCTTAAATAAACTAGGAGGAAAACACAACACGTGCAAGTGACAAGAAAACACAAAACAAACATTGAAAAAAAACCCAATATGAACAAGAAGGAACCACACCAAATTTATATGTGAACTAAGATGTGGATAAATTTCGGCGGTTGGTTGACAATAAACAAAGTAAAAATTGAGAGAAACAAAATCATCATCACAATGTTGATAAACTACAACAATACAACACAATGTACAAAAATGACGTCAAATGACACTCCGAATGTGTTCCACATTAAAGAACGAGACAAATTTGAATGCCTTAAGTGATAGCTTAGAGCGCAAGAGGAGGATTGCATCGAGCCGAAGAGCGTGTTGGAACATAATGATTAAGTGGTCGACTGACCCCTTAATGTATATGGGTCCATCACTAATATATAGGTTAATATTTAATAATATGAAATATTTATATTTTTATTATTAAATATGTTAACCTATATATATACTTTAGGTTAAATATTTAATATCATGAAATGATTATATTTCTAATATTAAATACTATAAACCTTGGTGTATGTGTCAACCATTTTAGGTTGAAAAGGTGGGTCGGGAGACATACCCAATCACCTTATATAAAAAGACTTTAGGCCCTCATTTGATATATTCGGGAAATATATCAAATGTATGCAAATCAAGTGATTTGGTTTTACCCTTGGTAAATAGGGTTTCAAAGGAGGAGGTGATCTTCTTTGGATATAAAATAAGTTCTCGAAGTAAAATGTTATTTTCAAAGTGGTTTTTACTCTATTGGAGTTTTCCACTATAAATCTTTTGTGTCACTGTGTTAAGTATTTCTTTATTTACTTATGTTATGATGTAATCTTTATTTAAATATTTATTGTAACATTATGTAATATGTAAGTTGATTAAATCCGTATTTATTAGAATCCTCAAATTCTAACATAGTAACAAAGCGAGGTAAATTAAATAAATTAAAATCAAAGTGCTTACTTTTTTAATAATAAGGGCCGTGTTTATTTTTGGCCACGAAGGGATTACTTTTTAAATCTTAATACTTATTAAATAAAACCTAACATGTGTCCATAACCATTTATATTATCCATGTAAGGGGCAACCCCACCCATTTAGATCTTATAGTTTATAAAAACTATATAAATAAATCTATTTAAAAGTTTTCTTTTATGTAAAAGTGGGAGTGGAGAATAAAATGAGATAATATCTCAGGTATAAATGTGGAACTCTCAAGTATAAATGGAGAATTAAAAAAAAGGGGCTAGTTTATTGGTGGCCCATGTGAAGTGTGGTAAATATTTATTAAAATATTGGTAGTTATAGCCACATAAAAGTTTTAAAGTTTTTAGCTTGTAGGAATTATATAAAATATTTTGTAATATTTCCATACTTTTAAATGTGTGGGGTAAAATTAAGAGTAAATGAAGGGAGGAGACAAGGTTCATGAAAATAGGGATTTCAATTTATTTCATTGGTCGGGTGAAATTATTTGTCCCCTCTGTAAAATATGCAGGTTAATCTATACTCTCATAAATCTACTTGTACCTGGTAAAATTCTTTTAACCTGGTCTATGTCCTTTAAACCCCTTTAATAAGGGTTATGTGTTTTTAATATAAAAACAATATACTATAATTTATAATTTTTATGAACTATATGTTGTTTTTTATTTTTATTCTATAAATTATATACTTTTTTTATAAAAGTGTATATATTTTACATTATAAATTATAATAGGTTATTATAATGTGTTAAAATATAATCTTTCTAATATTATACGAGAAGAAGAAATTATAGAATTTTACATTCGGAAATACACAACAAGTTTTAGCTTCATTAAACTTGACGGTCAAATTTGTCATGGTAGACTAAACATAAGACAATATGCAGTCATTTAGACTTTAAATTTAAGCTCGTAGGTTCTTGTAAACTTTAAGCGTGTTAAAATTGGCGGTCAAATGACCGTCATGATAGACAAAAATAAGCCATTATGACGGTCATTTAGGCGTCAAATTTAAGCTAACTTGATTTTAAATCGAATTAATTTTTTCAGAAATTTGAAGTTGTTATGCATTCTTAGGGGTCTCTTCTCCATTTTTATATGGTCGGAAATATTTTTATATAAATATGGGGTATAATGCAGAGCCCTTTATAATGCGGGTTATTATTTTGTTCATGGGAGGTTAATTAGTATGCATTGTAATGAAAGAATTAGTTATGATCAAATAGTTTATTTAGATTTGATTCTATTAAAACTATTTTTATCGATAAATATGCATCTAACTCGTGGTACATTGTATATTATAATGGGGTGTGTTTTACAGGTGTAAGAAAACAATGACGTCTAACTAGTTTTGTCTTGACAAAACCCAGATCCTAAATGAAACCAACTACAACATTTGGGTCAAAATAAAATTTATGGCGAGGAAAATATGGACTATTATTTATAGATATGAGGTTGCTCCCAGTTTCCCGGTCGTCAATAAGCGTAGATAACATGAATGTATTCTTGCAACAAATGTAAGATGCTCTTTACATGCAATATGAGCGATGAATACCTTCTACACATTGGTAATATCCAACATACGAAAGATGTATGGACATAACTAGAATCCATGCATGAAGGATACTCGGTATATCAAGGATAGTAATGAGCGTATAATAGTGAAGAAATTCAAAGAAATGATCTATATATTTTTGATGATTTCTGTTTTACATCTTGTTTTATATCTCGATTTTGAATAATTCAAAATTCGGCATAAAAGGTTAGGACATGTTAATTATAGAAGCTTATATAAAATATATAGATATAGTCTAGTGAAAGGTGTACATGTGTTGTCTTCTTTTCTTGAAATTACTTCATTAAATACTTCTAAATGATGGTTTTAATTACGATATAGTAAATGGTCATGATGATGTTTTGATGTTATCGATATTTACGAAACTCTTATCTTTCTTGATAAGAAATTAAACTAGGCTCAATCTATGTTAGAAAACTCAAATCCTATTAACCTTAGGAAAATGACAAGAAGCCATCATATGTACCATGCATTAATTACCTTGTATGAACCTGAGCCGTGAAGTATTATAGGGTCTAGGTGGATATATAAAGTAAAATATAATAGTGATGGTAGTATTAACAAACATAAAACTAGACTTATTGCTAGAAGTTTTACTTAGAAACTTGGTATTGATTATGTTGAGACATTTCTGTAGTGAAAATGAGTGTTGTTAGGACCTTATTTGCAATTGCCACTCAATTTGGGTGGGAAATCCACCAAATGGATAAGAAAAATACTTTTTTGAATTGCGATTTAAAAGAATAACTTTACATGTTTCAACCTAAAGGATTTAAAGAAATTGGTAAAGAAAACTATGTTTGTAAGTTGAGAAATCCTTGTATGGTTTAAAACAAGCTCTTAGAGCTTGGTATGCGAAAATTGTTTCCTTCTTTAAACTGTTAGGCTTTGTTAATTGTTCTTCTAACAATGATATATTTATCAAGCAATAAGACTCACATATTATCCTTATATGTATATATATTGATGATTTGCTTATGTCAGTGACAATTTTGATTTAATTCATAGGATTAAAGAGAAAATTGAAGTAGTACTTTGAAACGAATGAGTTAGGTCTCTCACATCATGTTATTTGTATGGTGTATTTCATTCTATTGTTATTTTCAAAACACAATATGCAACCATTATATTGAAAAAGTTTCTTATGATTGATTGCAAACTATTTTCTACTTTAATAGAAGTTGAAATAAATATTGACCATAAATCTGCATATGAAAAAGGTTGATCCTATTTTATATACGTTGTTAGTTGATAGTTTGATTTATCTAACTATAACTAGATCCGATATTTCCTATACAAAAATAATTACTTCAAGGTTTATGCAGAAACATTTGTTAGAGATCATTAGAATCTTGTAAAAAGAATTTTAGATATTTGAAAGGAACAATCAATTATGGGTTGTATTATAATAAGAATGAAAATACTATCTTATATGGATTTTGTGATTCTAACCATACCGATGTTGTGTTATAAAATATACTAGATATGTGTTCAAGTTTTTTGGTGTAGGAACCATTACTTGGAACAACAAATACAATCAACAGTCTCCATTTTTCTATTGAGACAGAGAAGTATAATGGAAGAAGTAAAGAAGCCATGTGGCTGCAATGATTATTGGTAGAGATACACATGAAAGCTAAAGGAAGTATTTATCTTCTATGTGGTGGTCAGAGTTATATTAATCTTGATTAAGAATCCAGTTTAACATCGAGTACAAAGAATATTGAGATACATATACGCTTCACCCGTGAGAAGGTGCAAAGTGATAAGATAAATCTCAAGTTCATGTTGGTGAAGAGCATGTTCGACATTTTCACAAAGTCCCATGAGTGCTGCGAAAGTTTTACCACTTTCATGAAAAGCTTGGATTATCGGAGTTTCCATTGAGGGGAGTGTGCATGCCAATGTCACTTCCTAATGGAACTTGTTTTTGTAAAAAGACCTTCGGGTAAGTGTAAAAAGACTTTCATGGATGTATACCTCCTCGACTTATTTTTAGAAAGAAGCATAGAAAGATCTTAAAGCGGTCTTGAGAAACTCTTTAGTGCTATTGAGTTTACTGGTAAACATCCAATACAAACATATTGTTAAGGAGGTCCTTGGTTGTAAAAAGCTCCTATATGCTTGGGTTCAATAAATTTTTATGAGAACCTATGAGAACATGTAAAACTCACAAATCATACTTAGCCACTGATCATGGGATGATCTTTGAGATTCCAAATCCTTTTGTATCAAAAGGTAAATTGAGTATGATGAAGGTGTTATAATTTTTCAACCAATATGCTAGCCTAAAACCTTTATGGCTTAAAGATTGTAAATCTTGTAGTGTACGACGGGCAAGTAATCTATTGGCATATGTTATGTTATCCCACTTAACATTAAGGGGGAGTGTTGGAATATAATGACTAAGTGGTCTGACCAACCCTTAATGTATATGGGTCCATCACGGTATATAGGTTAATATTTAATAATATGAAATATTTATATTTTTATTATCAAATATGTTAACCTAGGTATATACTTTAGGTTAAATATTTAATATCATGAAATGATTATATTTTTAATATTAAATATTATAAACCTAGGTGTATGTGTCAACCATTTTAGGTTGAATAGGTGGGTTGGGAGACATACCCGATCACCTTATTTAAAAATATTTTAGGTCCTTATTTGATATATTCGGGAAATATATCAAAGGTATGCAAATCAAGTGATTTGGTTTTACCCTTAGTAAATAGGGTTTCAAAGGAGGAGGTGATCTTCTTGGATATAAAATAAATTCTACGAAGTAAAATGTTATTTTCAAAGTGGTTTTTACTCTATTGGAATTTTCCACTATAAATCTTTGTGTCACTGTGTTAAGTATTTCTTTATTTACTTATGTTATGATGTAATATTTATTTAAATATTTATTGTAACATTATGTAATATGTAAGTTGATTAAATCTATATTTAATAGAATTCTCAAATTCTAACAGAGCGAAGCAATAATTAAATTCTCCAAAAGATACTCTTGTCAGATCCTGTTGAAGTTTGACTTGTAATTGAATTAAAATGTAAAATCCAAGTGTGCCCCAAGAAAATTTCTATTGTGAAAGGGTAAATGATTGGTTTCACGAGCATAGATACACACCAGCTGCAATAAATATGATCTAGAATGATCATGAGGAACATCATCAAATGGCGAAATTGTTGAATTGTGGTATCTAATTGTTGAAAGTTTGGTCAAACATTATTTGAATGTTTTGATTTTGAAATTTTAAACTATTTTTGGAGTTTTGAACAATTTTATATTGTTTTTGTGAGACATTTTAGAATGTTTTTAAGTTTTTTACAACTCGGTAAAAAGGGATACAGTGCTTGAAAGAAGGTGCAAATAATTAGAAGCATTCCATTCCATTGTGAAATGTAGGTGGTAAAATTATAAAGTGTTTTCAATTTTCTCGTGGCTCCACACAATCGGGAAGATGCGAGGGCTCATCACCAAGAGCCAAGAAGGACGTGAAAACAAGATGAATAGTAATATGAAAGTGAAGATAATGGATGTGATGACACAAGGTATAACAATGATCCATGTAAGAAGATTGTAACTCATCTCTAGTAAATATTATTTGACCGATTCCAAGATGATTCCACTTTATAGATTTTTACTTGTCTTAGATTCGTAGATGGCCTATTAATTGGAAAGATCCGATTAAATGAATGATTGCATCTCTTAACATGAGCAACTAAATTACTTCTGGGCATTGTTTGATTAAGCACTTTGATTTAAGATTTCATAAAGGCTTTATTAACTAATTATTTATTGATTTTTGTGAAGGACCCCCTACATGTTTCCCCATGCCATCAGTAAAAGGAAAGGGTTTAACATTGAAGACATAATGTAGACGAGTAAGGGATTTCTTAGTTCCTAGTCTCATAGTGCGAAGAAGTATAAGATTATCATTAAAGATTGTGAAGGATGAAAGGTGTAGTGATTTTTTTTTTTGTATTTTTAGATTGATTTAATTTTCCTTATATGTTGATAGTGTGCTTATTGGGAAGGGACATTCTACCCCCAAGTCTCAGCCTCATGTGACTAGTAAGACACAAGGGTTCAACACCGTAGATTGAGATGAGCGGTAAAAAGGACCGAGTAAAGAAGTTTAGTGCTTTCTGTTAAAAGAGATCTTATTTGAAAGGAAGATTTTCCATTAGTAAGCTTCGAGACAAAACCATAGGTAAAAAGATCTGAAATGGTAAGAACCATAACAATGATGAGACACACAATGCCTAATAGGAACAAAGGTTAGCTTTTGTATCGTAAAGGTGAAGAAGGTGAATATATGATAATGCTATGATTAAGATATCTGCGAATAGATGGAATACTTAACATTATTTATACACACTTTTTCATTTCTAATTGGAAAAGAGCGCTTTAATACATAGTGTTATCCTCTTTTTATACTTTCTGAGTTTTACGGACGTTAGTGGACGAGGATTTGAAATGGACTCAACAAGAAAGAGGTACATGTTTATTGAAGTTGAAGGCTCCTAAATATGAGACTTACGTGGATGAAATCCAAGTCAAGAGAGGGAATATAAATATTTGATAAGTCTTGAAATACAAGACTTGGGTGGACAAGGTCCAAGTCAAAGGAGGAAATCGAAGATTTGATAAGTCCTACAATATGAGACTTGGGCGGACATGATCCAAGTCAAAGGAGTGAATCAAATGATTTAATGGGTCCTGAAGTATGAGACTTGGGTGGATAGGATCCAAGTCAAAGGATGTGTGATTAGACAAGTCTTTAATGAGATCAAGATACATATGCGATGTTAGAAGAAGATTGTTGACATGGGGAATATGTTGAGATTCATAGTCACCTATGATTAAAAGAGTGTAAAAGGATTGATCGCTAGATGTACGCTCAAGGTTCTTTGTAAGCAATAGAGAGGAGATATTCAATATTTCTCCTTCTTGGTTGTGAATTAGTTGATTTGATTTTTTTTTTTCCATTAAAGAGTGAAAAGGTTGAACAAGGATATTCCTGGGTATATATACCTCGTATATGTGTACACACAAATATGTATTGACAGGGAGGAATCATTATTGATGAGATGCCCGCAAGATTAGCTGTTTGAGGTATAAAAGACATGAAAGGTTGCGTAGCTGCAAGTTTCCAAGCTTGTTGTGGTTGTATTTCGACAACAAGATTAGAGATGTGAGGAGTAGGAGCTGGAATGGAAAGAGTAGAATCAAGGTTAATAGTGCTTAATGATGGACACTCTTCTAATATATCAAGGTTTGAAAGAAATTCTTGGAGAAAAGTCAAGCTCTCATTAGGTGTTAGAAGATTTTCTAAAATAGGTTTAATGTTTGTTTAGACTAAAGGAGGAAAATATGTAGAAGAGATAGATTGGTTTAAAGGAAGAGATACTTGACCTTCATCATGATCTCGTTGAATGTTAGTATGTACAGAAGTGGGGAAAATATTCAAATCTTCATTTGAATTGGAAATTGACATGTCATCTATTGAGAGCTTCATCATTGATCTTGATAGAGATGGTTATGTCATCAATTAAGTTTTGGACATAATGACAAAAAGGTGTGCAATTATCGGTAGAATGATCATGTATCTAATGGTATTCATAATAGTTAGATGCATTGTACAATGTATGATTGAATTCCCCATTATAAAATGGTATTGTAGGTGGATATTTGATCATGTTATCCTTTACTAATTGTTGAAAGTCACTAGATATACTCTCTCTGAGAGGTGTAAAGCGGCGTTCAACGGTGTGCGGAGTGGTGTTGTTAATACAGGAAATGATGGATTTATGATAAATGTTGTTTGATTCCCCATGTTCATCAAATTTTCCCTTTACATCATGGTTAGGTGGTAGTTCTCTAGCTACTATGTCTCCATTGTCAATGAGGTCTTGGATGTAGTTGAGAAGTTGTTTGCATTTGTCTGTTTGATGACCACCAATGCAATGAAAATCATGATATGTGTTAGGTCTATACTAATTTAGATTAGGATCACCTTCAAAGAAGGGTCGCATGATAGGATAAGTGAACATATTGACACTTGCCAATTGTTTTAAGGGTAAGTGCACTAAGTTGGGGGGCCAAAAAGTGGCCAAAAACAAAAAGCGAGCGAAACACATCACGTTTTGCAATAATGTGATCATGTTATGTTTTCTTAGGACTAGAAATTCATGAACCTAAAATGCGTACGTCTTTATAACGCGCATGTGTTTATAGTGTTATGAAACGTGTATGCGTTACGAGCTATATGTATTTTGGGAGTGCCTAAATGAGCCATATTTACTAAAATAAATGTTAAGTATAAGATTACTTCATACTTTTATACTTCAAATTTATTTTAGTAAATATAAGAATCAGTCACTCTCGCACTTTGATGGAAGTGGTCCCATAGCTACATGAGATATAATCTAGATGATAGTTTTTTGAAATCTAATCAGTCAAGTACTTACTCATTTTATAAATTTCAGCAATGACCTAAAACTTTTAGGCCATATATATTGTAGTCGGTCTTTGTTTTGTGAAAAAATATAGTTGTTTTATAGGTTCTTTGACCTTTTGGATTGTATTTTGGCCCTACCACTTCTTGAATTGGTACTAATTTTTAAATTTGGTCCATAATTCACTTTAGTGACCATGAATAAACTCTATGATGCTTGTCTACTTCTTACTAAAATGAGATCCTCACTTTGTAGATAGAGGATTGCTCCTTGAATGGGATTCTTGTCCTATGGCAAAAATGAGA
The DNA here is from genome assembly GCA_018340775.1 of Taxus wallichiana var. yunnanensis. Lineage (NCBI taxonomy): Eukaryota > Viridiplantae > Streptophyta > Pinopsida > Cupressales > Taxaceae > Taxus > Taxus wallichiana. The sequence continues at coordinate 780,686,959 of CM031244.1, forward strand.
TGATTGTAATGTGCCTCCTCCTTAGGGCTTAGGGCTCTAGTTGAGGGTTTAGGGTTTAGGACTAAGGGTTTAGGGTTTAGGATTTAGTGTTTAGGGTTTAGGGCATAGGTTTTTGGGCTCATGGTTTGGGGTTTAGGGTTTAAGACTTAGGGTTTAGGGTCTAAGGTTTAGGAATCATGGTTGAGGTTGTAGGGTTTAGGGTTGAGGTTGAGGGTTTAGGGCTCAAGGTTTAGGGTTTAGTTTTTAGGGGTTAGGGTTGAGGGTTCAAGTTTGAGGGTTTAGGGTTTAGGGTTTGGGATTAGGGATTAGGGCTTAGGGTTCATGGCTTAGGGTTTAGTGTTTAGGGCTCAAGGTTTATGGTTTAGGGTTTAGGGCTCATGGTTTAGGTTTTAGGGTTTAACCTTGAGGCTTGAGGGTTTAGGGTTTAGGATTTAGGGCTTAGTGTTTAGGATTTAGGGCTCATGGTTTAGGGTTTATGGTTTATGGTTTAGTGCTTAGGGGTTAGGGTTTAAGTTTTAGGGTTTAGGGTTTAGGGTAGTAAAAATAGGGTTTAGGCTTTAGACGTAGGGTTTAGGATTCAGGGTTTAGAGTTTACAGTTAAGGGTTCATGGTTTAGGGTTTAGGGTGTACAGTTTAGGGTTAAGGGTTAAGGATTGAGGTTGAGGGGTGAGGGTTTATGGTTTAGGGCTCAGGGTTTAAGGTTTAGGGTTTAGGGCTCAGGGTTTAAGGTTTAGGGTTTAGGGCTCAGTATTTAAGATTTAGGGTTTAGGGTTTAAGGTTGAGGGTTTAGGGCTCAGGGTTTAAGGTTTAGAGTTGAGGGTTAAGGGTTAAGGGTTTATGGTTTAGGGATTAGGGATCAGGGTTTAAGGCTTAGGGTTTAGGGCTTAGGGTTTAGGCTCACCCATTCACTCACTGTAATGTTCTATGTCTTACCCATTATTATTAGTATTGAATGAGAGTATTCAACTAAAAAGGGTTCATCTGCTTCATAGGTAGAACATTCAAAGGGAGTCATCACAATTTGATGCCTTTCATCTACTAATATTTTGAAGGAGGGAAATTACATATATCCAAGAATAATTCAGTACAAATAAATGTTACCTAATACATCTATCTTATTTTTCCCATCGCATGGGAACTATTTCACTCACTGTAATGTTTTGTGTCTTACCCATTCTTATTAGTATTAACACAGAGTATTCAACTGAAAAGGGTTCATCTACTTCCTAGGCATAACATTCAAAGAGAGTCATCACAATTTGATGTCTTTCATCTATTGATATTTTAAAGGAGGGAAATGCTAGATATCTAAGAAAAATTTGGTACAAAGAAATGTTTTTGACTCTCTTTTGAATAATTCTTTCAGTTGTAAGTTGTCGGGAATGAAGGTTTCATTCGAAGAACAAACCTTGATATGTTCAGGGCTTGTGTAAGTTGATAATTTGAGAGGATTTCTGAGGTTCAAGTTTATTTTCCAAGATGAATTACTCCAATGTTTGAAAATGTTTCTCCAGATGAAATGACATTCTGATTTAAACACTCAATGATTCTTGAATGTCCAATTCTACCACAAACCCCAGTAGGCCTCAATACTTGGGTATAGGGAGACACCATGACTTGGGTATAGGGTATAGGGTTTAGGGTTTAGCATTTAGGGCTCGTGGTTCAGGGTTTAGGGTTTAGGTTTTAGGGCTTATGGTACATGGTTTAGGGTTTAGGGCTTAGGGCTCAATGATCGGGGTGTAGGGTTGAGGCTTAGGGTTTATGGTTTAGGGCTTATGGTTTAGGGTGCATGGTTTGGGGTTTTATATGGATAAGGGTTTGGGGTTCAAATTTATGGGTTAGAGCTTAGGGCTTAGGATTTAGGGTTTAGGGCTCAGGGTTTAAGGTTTAGGGTTTAAAGATCGGGGTGTAAGGTTTAAGACTTAGGGTTTAGGGTTCATGGTTCATGGTTTAGGGCTTAAGGTTCGGGGTTCATAATTACATGTTTAAGGTTTAGGGTTAGATCTCGGGGCTCCGAATTTAGTGTTTAGGGTTCGGGGTTTATGATTTAGTGTTTAAGGTTGAGGGTTTATTGTTTTGGTTTTATGGTTTAGGGTTTATAGTTTAGAGTTTAGGTCTCGGGGTTAATGGTTGAGGGTTAAGGGTTTAGGTCATAGATTTCAAAGTTTAGGGTTTATTGTTTATGATTTAGGGCTCAGGGTTTAGGGTTTAGGGCTCATGCTTTAGGGTTTAGGATTCATTGTTTAGGGTTTAGGGTTTCATATTTAGTTTGTAGGGTTTAGGGTTTAGCATTTAGGGCTCATGGTTCATGATTTAGGGTTTAGGGTTTAGGGCTTAGGGCTCAACGTTTTGGGCTTAAGGCTCAGGGTTTAGGGTTTAGGGCTCATGGGTAAGGGTTGAATGTTTAAGGTTTAGGGTTTAGGGTTTAGGTTTTAGGGTTTAGGGATCATGGTTTAGGGTTTAGGGTTTAGGTTTAGGGCCTCGGGTTCAGGGTTTAAGGTTTAGGGTTTAGGGTTTTGATTGTATAATTTAAACGCTAAAATATTTAAGTGAATGCTGAAATCTGAAAAAATTGGTTATGTCTCGACCAGATTATACTATAAAAAACTATCTCCTAAACCATGACTGATGGAGTTGTGAGACTAGTTCCATAAGGTGTAGAGTGGCCTTAATTTCTTATATTTACTAAAATAAATTTAAAGTCTAATAAATAATAAAATATAATTAATAATAAATGAAAAACTTATACGTAATCATTTATTTTTGAAGCATGCTAAAAGCACATGTTATGTTCATACTATGAAGAATGCGTATGCGTTATACTACGTACCCGTTATAACACATGTGTTTTGTGTTTTTACTTTTCCCAAAGCCACACCTCAAGGCTTGGATCCGGTTTGGATCCCCAAGCCTGAGGCATGGACTTGCACAAACACAAAAACAACGTGTTTTTGTAGAAAAATGCAAAAATTCCACTTCCACCATGAGAAATCAACATAAAACGATCGATTCGTTTAAAAAAATTATACCACGACGTAGAGCAGAGTTTCTTATTTCTAAAAATATAAATTTTCAAATTTTATGGATAATATAAGGTTTCCATATTATTTATTTTCTAACTATGCCTTTTTATAGATATTTTTGAAGTTTAAATATGCCTATCTTTTGTCGTGTATCTTATTTTGGCTCATCGAAATTGAATTTTTTTTAATAGTAGCACAAACTAGGCCTAATTCTATACATATTAAAAAAATCTAATTTTTGATATTTTTGAGGTAGTTAGGGTGGGGCACGGTCGGAGTTCCGTTATTTTTCAAAACTAAAAATTTTTGTACTAGAAAAATCATAAAAAAATAAATACTTGCTAAAAAAATCTAAAAAAATATAGCACAAACTAAATCATCCTAGCTATCTTTCTACCAAAGGGTTTTCAAAAATACTAAATGGTACTCAAAAAATGGTGGGTAGCACGAAAGTCAATCTATTATGTTTTTTTAACAAACACGGGGCATGTGCTTTTGGTATTTTAATTATTTGGTAGACTTAAACTTATCCATTTTCAATAAAATTTAGTATCTTAGAAACTAGACTCAAAATTCTATAATTGATGTTTATACAACATCTTCCAATTTTAGTGTAACTATTTCAAAAACTCATACAAGTTGAAGTTTTTATTTTTTGAAGAAATGCGTTTACATAAGACCCCCTTTTAGCCCCCCAACTTGGTGCACTTACCCTTAAAATGCTTGAAAGGTATTTCCCCAAATATGTATATTGTCTTTGATTGTAACCACGAGGAGGAGGAAAAGTTTCTCTTTTTGGAAGGGTGATAGATGGTTTGGACTTAATTTTTTTTAATTGATTATTCCGTAAGCTTTGCGTATTGCGATTATACGTGACACCATTATTGAAAACATTACGAATGCGGTGGATTTACTTATGTTTATCATGAGAATTACTAGGGTTATTGTTGTGATGATTATGAATGTGATTATGCCCATTTTCTTTATAGTGAGGTTTGATCAAGCATTTATAAATAAGGGATTTTTCAATTTTAGTTCCCTTTTCGATAACTTCTTTAAAGATGTTGAGATAGTGCATCTACATGTGAAAGGATAACTCATCGTTAAGGTTAGGGATTAAGATTCTAACCATCTGTTTCTCAGGGAGTGAACATAGGAATCGAATTACGATTCCTCACCATCGTTGTAAAAACTATGCAAAGCTCTCATTTCATCGTTGTTTGGCATTACACAAATCCATCATGGTTAATTCAGAATAAAGGTTGAAAGAGAAGTGTTTGATGAACTTATCAGAAAGGTCCACAAAGGTAGCGATAGATCCCTTTGGAAGGTGTAAGAACCAGTCCAAATCTTGTCCTCCTAAAGTCTTAGGAAATAGGTGCAAGATAAAGATATCGTTATAAGCCACCTCTTGGCATGCCATGAAAAATTCCTTGGAATGCTCTCTAGGATCAAATTTTCCCTTGTATTTGTCAAATTTGGTTGTCTCAAAATATTTGGGAAAGGGTATGCTCAATATTTCCTTATCGAAGGGGTAAGGACAAAATTCTTCAAAGTTGAATTGTTTGTGTTGTTTTTTCATGCTTGAAATTGTGTCCATCATCATTTTCCACTCTTGAGAAAATGGTGAATTATTTTGTGGGATGAATGGTGATTTATCAATCGTATGATTTTTGTTCTCGTTATTGGTCTCAGAATGATTTTTGAATGTGTCGTCACTTTTTTGTGTGTGCTCAATACCTTTGGTATTATTTTTAGTATTTGTAGAGGATAGGTGAGACAGTTATTTCTCCATTGCATTGATTTGATCAAGCAAGGCTTGGTTGGGATTAGAGGATGAAGCATTATATTTTCCTTTATCATTAGTATTTATTTTTCTTGGTCCTTCATCATTATGTTTATTTGACTTGGGTGGTGGACCTTTAGAGGATTTAGGTTGTCCCTTTAAGGCTTTCAATTCATCCTCATCAAAGTATGAGGTAAATCTTTCTCCCATTGGGAGGAGCGAATAAGGAATTAGTCCTTGTTTTTACTTAAAGTGCGGTCAGTGGAAAGGTTTTTAAATTGGTCTTCATCCGAGATGACATTAAAATGGTTTCTTTCTTCCCATAAAAAGGACCATAATCATGATGTCACATTCCCGCCATTATTGAAAGAGAGGGGAACAAGAAGAGATGTGTTGGAAAACTTAACCCTTAGCAAAGAGAATGCTAAGATGGAGGAGGGAAGAATATGAAAAAGCTCTACCCTTAACGAAATGAGTATTAAGAGGAAGAATCGAAAAATGGTTAGTTGATTGCATAATCCTTACAAAATGAGAATTAAGAGGAAAGGGACTAAACGAGGTTAGATGTGCTTGATTCCGTAACAATAATGGATGTTAAGGGAAAAGAGACTTGACAAGGTGGATGTGATCAACTTGTAATCAAAATGAATGATAAGAGTGATGAAGAGATGTGAAAAGGTTACTCCCTAAAAATGAGTTTTAAGAGGAATGAAGAAGTGGGAGGCTTCGTGACACTTAACAAAATGAGTAATGTTAAGGTGGAAGAGACTTAACAAAGAAAACACAATCAACTCTTAACAAAAATGAGTGATAAGAGTGACAACAAGAGGGTGGACTTCACAACACTTAACAAAATGAATGATGTTAAGGTGGAAGATGGATTGAAATGTTAGTAAAGAGGACTCTTAGAAAAATGAATGCTAAGAAAGATGAAGAGGTTTGAATGATTTCACGACCTTTTACTAAAAGGAACATAAAGAGGAAGAGACAAAATAATTTAGTGTGATCAACTTGTGACAAAGTAAGTGTGACAAGAGGAGACTAAGAATACGATGGATGATGTTCGAATCTTAACTCAAATGTATTAAAGAGCAGACTTAGGAAAAATGATGATTTTCTCAACTTTTAACAAGATAGATGTTAAAAGGGGAGACTTAAGAAGATGATGAAAAATGTCTACTCTTAACGAAAGTACATTGAAAAAGGAGACACAACAAATAAATGGGATAAAAAATAACGAAAAAGTGAATTTCGTCACAAGGAGTGAACTAATGATGATGAGGAGGTCTGAATCTTGCAACAATGAAGATAAGAGACAAGGGGAAAGTGATAGGATTAGTGAGCTCAAATTAAATCAAAGTGAATGATTTAAAGAGAGAAGTGATGAGGTGATGAGGATGTCATCAATGTAACAAAGTGATTGTAAAGTGCAACGATGTAAGAATGATGGAAGCGAGATAGAAGAATGTCGTCAATTCAACAAAGTGAATGTGTGATGTAAAATCGTAAGAGTGTGGAAGTGAGTTAGAAGAATGTCATCAATTCAACAAAGTGAATGTGCAATGTGATGACGTAAGAGTGTGGAATGCTTAGAGTTCAACAAGATAATGTTAAACTTAAGACTTATGACAATGAAAGATCAAGGTGATCAAGAGGGTGCTTGACCGTGATAAAGCGAGTATCACGATGTCAAGACTTAGTGAAGAAGAATGAAAGTTCTCAAGTGTGGATATGGATGTCCGTAACCCAATACTTAGACATGTTTACAAAGTGATAAGGTGGATGAGAGAGAAAACATAAATGAAAAAAGTGAAACATAAGTGTGTAACACACGAGAAAAATGAAAAATGATGTAGTGAAATTTTTGGCATCTACCTTAGATTGGCTTGAACAAGGCATGACTTCTAGGGGTTCACTCCACTAGGTGTCGACAATAAACCCGAGAAAGTGTGGTCCTATTGCTAGCTAGTTGTGGAGCTCAATTACTTCAGTTTAGCATGTTATATTAAACTTCTTTGGAAAATCCAAAGATAACCAACATCGATTATGTAGGAACCGAAATTAGTTATGAAGAAACCAACATCGATCACCTATGACTGGGATTGGTAAGACAAGTAGGAACCGACTTCGGTTAGGGCTAACTTGGCATCGATTACTGTGTGTGATTGTTTTATTTAACTCACATGAGTTAGATCTAATTTTAGTATTAAAGCAGATCTATTGATTGTAATTGCATGGCTAAGTGCCCTAAGTTTTATATATGCCTATATAAGCATGAAATCTAGGGTTTAGAAGTAAGGATTTGTGTGAATTGATGATTATTGTGAAAATAATTGTGAGAGAGAGAATTCTTGGAGAAGAAGGAGAAGCTTGAGAGAAAGAAAGTACTGTACATCGGGAGAGGTGTGGAAGATTGTAAATCTTCATTGTATATATTTTAGAAGCTTTAGATAATAGATTGACTTGTTTCTTGGTGGATGTAGCCCACCTTTGGGTGAACCATGTTAAATCTAGTGTTAAATTATATCTCTTATTCTATATATTTTTTTACGGTAGAATATCCACTTTTATTGCATGTATTCTTAGATATGATATATTATCTATACAACCTTGTTCTAACTCCAACAAGCGGTATCGAGCTTTGTTTAAGGGTTTTATGTGTTGAAAAGTTTACTCACAAAGGGTTTTACGATTTAGTGGGAGATACACCAATGGAAGAAGAAAACAAATACAAGGTAGATAAGTTTGACATATGAAAATATCAATTATGGAAGATGCAGATTGAGGATTATCTTTATCAAAGAGATTTGTATTTACCGTTGGATGAGAAGTCTAGACCTACGAAGATAATTGATGAAGAATGGAAGATTATTGAAAGAAAGGATTTGATATCTATAAGATTGAGCTTGGCAGCATCCGTGGCTTCCAATATTACGAAGTGAATTCTATGGTAGGGTTAATGAAATCTCTTGCTAATTTATATGAAAAACCTAGTGCTTCAAATAAAGTTTATTTGATGAAGAAACTATTTAGAACTAAGATGCATGAAGGTGGTTACGCATCTAGTCATTTGAATGATTTCGATATATTATAAATCAATTAAAATCAGTTGATATACCGTTTGATGATGAAGTGAAAGCACTTTTATTCTTATGTTCTTTGCACGATAGTTGGGATAAATTGATAATGGTACATTAGTAATACAACATCTACTAATAATATTTTTAAGTTTGATGATGTGGTTAATATAATCTTGAATGAAGAAATTCGTAGGAAGAGTACATAAGAATCATCATTTGGGAATGCTTTGAATGTAGAAAGCGGGGAAGACAGGAAGGAGAGATCGAAGAGTAAAATTAATGGGAAATCAAAGTTAAGGGATAACAGATCTAAATCTAGAGGTAAGGGAATTACATTGGAAATGTGGAAATAAAAGACATGTAAAGAAAGATTTTTGGTCAAAGGATAAAGAGAACAAACAACTAGACAAAGGTAAAGAAAAAATCTTGTTGTGAGAGGTAATGCAAGATGCTCTTATTCTTTCTTTAGATAATAGAATGAACCATGGGTTTTAGATTCGGGGAGCTTCTTTCCATGCGATCCCTAATAAGGGTTATTTCGAGATATTATGTCCAGGAAAATTTTGGACATGTTTATTTGGGTGATGACGAACCTTGCAGTATTATTGGTAAAGGGGAAGTTCATCTAAAATTATAGAATGAAAATACATGGGTATTGAAAGATGTGAGGAATGTGCCAAGCCTCAAGAGGAATCTTATTTCTGCATGGCAACTAGGTGAAGCTATTTGCATGCTTACATTCACAATGAGAATCTTGGAAATTCATAAGGGTGCCTTTGTTGTGGAAAGAGGAAAGAAGGTAGGAACGTTATATTTATCTACTGTGTTACTAATTCCTTTTTTGTGTTATCTACTTCATATTTAGATGCATACATGTGGCATAATCGGTTGGGCCATATGAATAAAAAAGGAATGCAGATCTTAAAGGCTAAGGGTAAGTTATCATATTTGAAAGATTTAGATATTGATTTATGTGAGCATTGTGTTTTTGGAAAGAAAAAGAGAGTGAGATTTCTCAAAGTTGGGACAACTAAGAAGGAGCATAAATTGGAGCTTGTACACTCAGATGTGTGGGGACCAACCCAAGTAGCTTCTCATGGAGGATCCTAGTATTATGTTACTTTCATTGATGATGCTACAAGAAAGGTATGGGTTTATTGTATTAAACATAAATATGATGTTTTTGAGACTTTTAAAAGATGGAAAGCCCTTATTGAGAATGAATCAAATTCAAAGTTAAAGTGCCTTAGATTTGAAAATGTTGGTTATCTTGTGTGAGATTTTAATGATTATTTTTGAGTGAATGAAATACTTAGAGAAATGGCAGGTTCCCAAGAACACCACAGGAGAATGGTGTTGTAGAAAGAATGAATAGGAAAATTATGGAACATGCTAGAAGTATGAGGATACATCTTTGGATTGCCCTTGCGATTTTAGGCGAAGTAGTTTACAACTGACATTTATTTGATTAAGCTGTGGGCCTTCAAGTTCACTAGATGGAGGAAAACCGAGAGGAAGCTTGGACCGGAAAAGAGGTAGCTCTTTCTTTTCTTAAAGTTTTTCATTGAAGATTTTGTGCATATTGATAAGGAAAATAGAAAAGCGTTGGATGCAAAATCCAAGAGATGCACTTTCATTGGTTATGGATCTGGTGATTTGATTTTGTTTTGGGATTTAGAGAATTATAAAATTATTAGGAGTTGTGACATTGTATGGAATGAAAAGAGAATGTATAGGGATCAAATTTTGGTACCCAAGGACAAAATCGGTTGAGAAGTTTGTGAATAAAAATGAACTCTTGAATTTAAAAGTCATACCTAAATGGTTACACTGTAACCAATGTCGGTTGACCCCTGGACAACATCGGCCGGTGAACTAGTATTGCTTACGAGAAGAGCCAAACCGACATTGGTTAGTAGAGGCGGCATCGGCTATAAGTGGTGATGTCAGTCACTATTAGAATTGTAAACAAATGTCTAGGAGGTCCAGAATGAGCCTCCAGTACCCCAAAATTCTGTGAGAAGGTCACAAAGGGTAAGCAAACCTCCATAAATATTTACACCTTCTTTATCTTATTTATTGTTGTCGATAATGGAGAACCATAAAGTTTTGAAGAATTAATGAAGGATGAAACCCACGTTCGGTGGGAGTATGGCATGGATGAGGAGATGGACTCCTTGGAAAAAAACTAGACTTGGGATTTGGTCAAGTGAGTTCTTTAGCGAGTAAGAGGACATTGCAGAACAAATGGGTTTACATGATCAAGGAAGAAGAGGGTGGATAGAAAAGGTATAAGAAAAGACTTGTAGTAAAAGGATTTTCACAGAAAGTAGGTATTGAATTTGGTGAAATATTTTCTCCTGTTGTTAAAATGACTTCCATACAATTGTATTGAGTTTAGTTGCAGTACATGATTTGCATTTAGAGAAACTAGATGTGAAGATGGATTTCCTTCATGATGATTTGGATGAAGATATTTATATGCAAAGCAGCCGCTTGGGTATGAAGTCAAGGGTAAGGAGAAATTAGTGTGCAGATTGAAAAAGATCATATATGGGCTCAACCAAGATCCAAAGCAATGGTACATGAGGTTTGATAGTTTCATGCATGAGCATGGTTACTTGAGATGTGAATACGATCATTGTGTTTATTTAAAGAAGCTTGAAAATGGGATCTATATTATTTTGTTCTTGTATGTGGATGATATGCTTATTGCAGGATCTAGTATACGAGGACATTGGTGAGCTTAAAGGAAAGTTAGCTCACACATTTTCTATGAAGGATTTAGGAGCTTCAAAAATAATCCTTGGCATGCAAATACACGAGAGATAAAAAGAACATAAAATTGTATGTCTCTCGGAGGATGATATCTACAAGGTGTTAGAAAGGTTTAAAATACATAATTTAAAACACTGTAAGTACAATTATGGTTGGAAACTTCAAATTGAGCAAATATCAATGTCCTTCATGACATGAGGAGGTCAAATACATGACATAAGTACCATATGCTTGACCTGTTGGGAGTCTTATGTATGTTATGGTTTGTACCAGACCAGACATTGCACATGAAATTGGAGTTGTGAGTAGATTTATGGCCAATCCAGGTAAAGAGCATTGGAAAGCAGTCCAATGGATACTCAGGTATTTTAGAGGGACATTTAAAATGTATTTATTATATGGAGATTTAGATATTTATTTATGTGGCTATGTTGATTCGGATATGGTGGAGATCTAGATCTTTAGAAGGAACACTCTTGGAATAATTTTCTGATGTAGGTAGAATGAAAGTTAGCTAGATTTCGAGATTGTAGAAGGTTGTGGATTTTTCTACTATAGAGGCAGAGTATGTTGCATCTACAAAGGCTAACAAAAAGATGATATGGATGAGCAGGTTCATGGAAGAGTTGGGAAAGGAGAAAGATGATTGCAAATTGTTCGGTGATAATCGAGTGTAATTCATTTGGCAAAGAACTTAATGTTTAATTCTAGAACAAAACACATTCAGTTGAGGCATCACTTCATATGGAAGGTATTAAAGGATGGGAAAATGAAACTGGAGAAGATTCATACAAGTGAAAACCCTGCGGATATGTTAACGAAGCCATTAACAAAATAGAAGTTGGAGCTACACTCCTCTTTTGTTGATCTTCAAGTTTGAGACTTGATTAGGAAGAAACAAAGCTAAGGAAAGGATCCAAGAATGATGCTGTACATGTATAGTGCAGTGATTTATCTAAAAATGGGAGATTTTTGAGTTGTGGAGCTCAATTACTTCAGTTTAGCATTCTATATTAAACTTGCTGGAAAACACAGTAACCAACATCGGTTATGTAGGAACCGAAATCAGTTATGAAGGGACCGACATCGATCACCTATGATTGACATCGGTTAGGAAAGTAGGAACCGACATCGGTTAGGGCTAACCGACATCGATTACCTATGTGTGAGTGTTTTATTTAACTCACGGGAATTAGATCTAATTTTAGTATTAAAGCAAATCTATTGATTGTAATTACATGGCTAAGTGCCTTAAGTTTTGTATATGCCTATATAAACATGAAAGATAGGGTTTAGAAGTAAGGATTTGTGTGAATTGATGATTATTGTGAAAATAATTGTGAGAGAGAGAATTCTTGGAGAAGGAGAAGCTTGAGAGAAAGAAAGTATTATACATCATGAGAGGTGTGGAAGATTTTAAATCTTCATTGTATATCTTCTAAAAGATTTGGATAATAGATTGGCTTGTTTCTTGGTGGATGTAGCCCACATTGGGTGAACCACGTTAAATAGGGCATTGATTTATATCTCTTATTTTGTATATTTCTTCTAGTAGAATATCCGCTTTTATTACATGTATGCTTAGATCTGATATATTATCTGTACAACCTTGTGCTAACCCCAAGAATGACGTAAGAGTGTGGAATGCTTAGAGTTAAACAAGATAACATTAAACTTAAGACTTACAAAAATGAAATATCAAGGTGATCAAGAGGGTACTTGACCGTGATAAAGCAAGTATCATGATGTCAAGACTTAGTGAATAAGAATGAAAGTGCTCAAGTATGGATATGGATGTCCGTAACCGAGACTTAGACATGTGTACAAAGTGACAAGGTGGATGAGAGAGAAAATGTAAATAAAAAAGTGAAACACAAGTGTGTAACACGCGAGAAAAATGAAAAATGATGTAGTGAAATTTTTGGCCTCTACCTTAGATTGGCTTGGACAAGGCATGACTTCCTAGGTGGTTCACTCAACTAGGTGTCAACAATAAACTTGAGCGAGCGTAATGCTATTTCTAGCTACCTGATTTACTTTAACCCCTTTGAAACCATGAGCAAATATCTTTCTTAGAATGAATCATACTAGGGTCGCCACTATTGGATATCCGTGAATCTAACTCACAAGGCTTTCCGATTCCCTGTTTCATCAGCCAATTCCCTCAATGTGCTGACTACTATGTGGTTCCTATGGTAATCCTCAAAATATTTTTATGGCTTATGCCAAGGACTTCCCACAGTTATGCGGATGGGTTTTTACCCTTATATGAACCTATAAATACAATGTGTAGAAATATTCATTTTATATTATTTAACAACAATTCCCTGCACACAAGAATTAGAAGTTTTTAGTGCACGAGCAAAGGCAACCTGAAATCAGTAGTTTTTAATGTTTTATCAACCTTCATGAGAGTGGATCCTGCAAGCAAAGATTAGAATGTTTTCTGAGGTAGGTAGAGGCCAAGACGATAAAAGCAATTTCGCGGTTCTGATTTCTCAAATCGCTTAGAAAGCGTAAGGAAAGAGCATACGTGCAAACAAGATTTGATTAAAAAACATAAAAAATGTTGATTCTCCCAAAATAAATATGAGAAAGCGATCACATTTTGATTCCCAAGATTGCTTATAAAAGCGCAAGAGAAGAGCATACACGTGATCGCACAATGATTAATCTTACCAAAAACAAAAAAATGACAAAGGAAACATAAGAAAAACACGTTACAAAGTGTTAGTTGTGGTTATAAAATGATAAAATTTATACAAAATGGCTAGAAAGTGATAAAAAAGTGGTGAAATGTCCAGTAACCCTAGTTTAACAAGTTTTACAAGGAACACATTATTATAAAATTGACGAAAAAAAGAAGAAAAGGGGCATAAACGTGTAAATGGCGATAAAAAGTCCAAAGTGAAAATAAAGTTGATTGAAAAATGCCCGATTAACCCTACAAAATCAATGTTGACGATTAGTCAGTGTGACAAAAATTAATAGAAGGGTTTTATTTTAAAAATCTTAAACTAATGAATTAAACAAAGGATTAACTAATTAAAACAAACTAATAATTATTAAAAATATAACAAAGTGAAGATGAGTCTATGTTAGCGAAAATAGCGAAAAAGAAATGAAAAATGCCTAAGTCTGTGTTTATAAGTCCTAAACTAGTTAATTAAATCAATAATTAATTAATTAAAACAAACTATCCGAGTAATGATGAACTAACTAATGCTTAAATAAGTAACGATTAATTAGTTAGAACTAAATATAATAAATGAAACTAAAGTTGAAAACTATAAATAAAAGAAAAGATATGAAATATAAATAAAAACCTAAGTTTAGAACTATATGTTAAAACTAAAACTATATGTTAAAACTATCCCGAATGATTGCTTAAAACAAATAAAATAAAAAATAAACCCTAAAACTAAAATAATCTATGAAAGAGGAAAATAGGTCTAAGTGTTTTACATTTTTATTATTTTGTAGGGTTTTGGGCTCGGCAATGAGTTGAGCATGCTCTATGGGATCTCAATGAGGGCACGGGGAGGGAGGGGCTATATAGGCTCGTGGCTCGGGACATGAGAAATATATGTAGGAGGGTCGAGGGATGTGTGTTGGGGAGGGAGATTGGGTTATAGGGTTAGGTCGGCACGGAGCTTGGGAGAACGAGTCCGGGAGGGGGTGCATGGGTTGTGGGCTCGGCAATCTCTACTCACCAGTAGGTGGAAAGTCGCGATTTAGGACAGGGGCTCGACTTGATCGGCGAGAGAGGGGCATCCGGGGTTTTAGGGCTTGGATTGGGTGTCAGAGGTAACTCACTTGATGGGTGAGCGAGTTAGGGGAAATAGGGGGATATGGGTGAGTCTAAGGGACTTATGGGGTTCGGGTGAGTCCTACTTTGGTGGGGGTGTGCAGGGTAGCTCTATAGGGGGTCGGGTCAACGAATAGGGAGTGTTGTGAGGGGGCTTGGTAGTTAGGCCATGGGTAGAAGGGGTGACGAGCTAGCTCGGCAACAAGCCAACTCGCCGAGGTAGGTAGGTAGAGGGATAAGGGGTGGGGGTTGTAAATTTTTTAATTTTTTCAATATATTTTTATAATTGTTCTATAACAAAATCTTACTTTTTTTGTTGTTTATTTAACTTAAATAAAATCTAATGCTTGTTATTTTGTGTGTTTGTGTGTGCGGAGAGTTTTGTAGGATTAGCAAGACAGGATAAAAAAATCAAATACCAAAAAGCAACAATGTAAAAACTTCGATATAAACCATAACCTTTTTACAAAATATACAAACCATAACCGGAAAAACAATTGTAGAATATACAAAACCAGAACCAATAACAATTTTTTTGTTTTTGCGATGTTATAATAAAATTTTGCTTCAGAAAACACCTTTAAATACACAACTTGTGAAATCTACACACAAAAAGAGATTAAGCGTGAAACACAATAATAAGAGATAGAAAAAAACAAAAAGAATATGGGGGTGCAAGTCCCACCGAGCATGCCAAAATGTGAACCATGGAAAGCGAAGCGTAAATGGAGACAAAAAAACAAACTTGCAAACCTCCTGTAGATTTCCAGAGCGGACCTCAAGTAGGTTGTGAGAGATTAGAATATGTGTAACCTTTTGGAATTGTGGGTGCTCTTGAATGACCTCCAGATGTGGATGTGATTGCTATTGATACGTTGACTTTGGCTTGGATTATTTATTCCAAAATAGAATAAGTTGGAGAAATTTTAACAGAGTTTTTGTGCTTAAATCCAAGAGGGTTTGATAAAGAGTAATCCTGCATTTTATAGAGGCAGAAGTAGTTGGAAGTTGGTTACAAGCGGGTGAATGCACATGCTAAAAATAACATTGGAGGAGGTTGCAGTAGTTCCAGGACATTTAGGGGAAATAATGGAATTAATTGTAGATGTTGAATTTGGGAAGGTGGTTGTACATGCAATTCAATTGCCTCCACTTTTATGGGATTCTAGAGGTGTAGTTGACTAGGATGAGGATGTGGAGTCCAAGTGGTTGTTGAATGAGAACACGAATGCCGTTGACTAGGATGAGCACACTCAATTAATTAATCACTTAATTAATAAATGATAATTAACTTAACACAAGGGGTACTAGGGATTGATTTAATTAATCCAAATGGTGCAATGTGTATGAATTAATTGATTTAATCAATTAATCACAAATGGGTGAATACCATGATGTCTTGGGATAATATGGGAGCAAGTGTGTGATTTTAGGGTGTCTTGAGAATGAAATACATTTATCTATCTTGCATTTATCATATGGGACACCATCTTTTCTACAAAATAGGTAATCTAGAGCATCTATGCACAACAAGAGCACTACATCCTTGCTCAAAACATGAACATTTATGGCTCGACATTATTATGGATCCATTGTACCAAATTTCAATGATGGGTAATGCATTTACTATCTATGTCTTGAAAGAATAATATATTAATTGTAATGTTTGATGTTTTGTTCCCTTTGCTAATTTTATTTTGTTTACATACTTTTTCCTTTTACAATGGCACAATAGGAATTTCCCTTGTGTTTGGTTTGTTTCTTTCTAGTAATCTTATTACTTTTAGTTTGTTTGGTTATATATATATATATATATATATATATATATATATATATATATATATATATATATGTATGGAATTCTTGATTTTCTTAGTGTTACATATTTGTATATATATTTTATTTATATAAAATTGATTATTAAATCTTCAATACATTTATTTCAATATTTTAAATACTAATTTGTATTATAATAATCCATCATAACTTTTCATAAATTTTGAACTAATTGTCAACTCATATATGTTGGAGCGTATAATATTAAATAAGGTCACCCTTGGTGTGCCACCATGTATACCCATCCACAAGTTTTAAATTATTAATAAACCACATTCCTTATTCCATGCCACCTTAGTGTGGAAGAATAAAGCGAATTCATTAGGATTAACTAAAGAGTGAAACCATGCATTCAATAAATGCAACTAGATCATCCACCTTATATAAGAAGATGACCTCTTTGAGATTGTAAGGTTAGATGCATATATTTCATACAAAATTATTAAGACAACCATTTGTGGGACTTGGGTGAACTAGGAGAAGTGGAGATTTGCTTATGTTGGGTATTGTTGAATTATTTCTTCATTCAATTGAAAGGTGTATTTTTACCTTCAAGTTTTTCCCACATTAAATTCTCATATGAAAGTGTTATGTAAATCTAATTTAGCATTACTTTATATTTCATATTGTCTCTCTATATATGCACATATCTTATTAAATGATTTTATCATGAAATATATTCTTTAAACGATTAACCTATATTGTTTATTAGAAGACATGTCCTAACATGGTATTAGAGTAGTATTAAGAATCAAGTGCAAATTGCAAATAATAGAGGATTTGTAAGAGCCTCAAGGGAAATTTGGCTCTAGTGAAGGATTACAAAAACAACCAAGGCCTTACAAAATTATTCGGATGTAAATTTTTTAATTCATATAAATTACAATTAAAATCATATTGGAATTATTTTGTGACCTTGCATTTGGTACATTATATAAATTTTATGTTTTGATTTTTCAAAATTAAAACCCACATTATGCTACACAAAACTAAATCTATATTGTACACACACCACAAACCAAAAAAACAACAACAATAAATAATAATAATATAAATCTATATTTATGGAAACAAATTTAAATACATAATAAGGCCTGCGTGTACCGAATGACCCTATTGGTTCTACACAGTTATTTCCCTTTGTGGAATTTTGCAACTTGATTGGTTATTACCTTAACGACCATTCCTCTAGGTTTGGTCTACATAACCAAATTATTTTTGCATAGGCCTCTAAGTTCCTTAGTCTCCATTCAGCCCTCACGGTTATTCTTCTTTCGTGGCTGTTGTGGCCACCCTATGGTCTCATGGCCTTCCTACTTCCATGGTCATTGTGGCCATCATATGCCCTGGTTGTGGCCTCACCACCTTTGTTTCGATGATGGTGCCCTTAACATTTAGATTTGCCTTGCAAAAGGCATTTACAAGTTGGGTTGAGCCCTCCCTACTTTGACAACCGAAAATGACATGGATGAAAAATATTGTCAATTAGGCATCCGTGCATGGTCGACATATTCATATTTTAATTTGATCACATTCCTCTATTTTTCATCAACATATTAATTTTTTTAATATGGAATGAGTACGTTGTTATGGACTGTCACACTCTAGTCCACATCTACCGGAGGAATGCCATCATTTACCACAAAAATGGTGCTGCAAAGGTTGTAATGCACATCGAGAAGAAGAAGTAAAATCAATACAACTAGACATTTCACTTGAATGAAACATCTCCTAATCCTCAATCTTCTTCTTTTTCGCATACAATAAACAAAACAACGATAGGTAGTAGTTTCCTCTCGGAGAGAATTGAACCCAATTCAATACTGGATCTAGATCAATCAATTTGTGTATAGTAAAATGAGGAGATATCAAGGTTACAAATTTATCTCCATGTGCAAGTTTGATTTAACCCATAATGGTGCTGATTTTAGGACAACTATTAGTGAGAGCTCTGTTAGCATAGTTCCCCGTAACGTTCTATTTATTTATTTAATTTAATTCTCGTTGCAACTATCCAATTATTGCTAAATTTACAACGTTAACTTGGGTTTCAACGTGGTTAATGCCTCTAGATCTCAAATAAAGTGTTTGTATTATTATGCAAGGAAAATGATAGGTCTGAAAGTCCATTTAGGATGTGTCACTCTCCATGTTCTGCTTTGGGTTTTGAAGAGTGCTTAACCCGGTTGGTGGGTTTGTTTGACATGGGTATGTTTTTCCCATTCAAATTTTATTTTTGTTATACACATGGAGAAACAAACAATGATACGATACTTTTGAAACTATACAATTCATATAATATCTTTTCACTTTAAGGAATATCTATATCGAATGCCCTTAAAAACAAATCTAAAATGTGTCCTAACTCTGCAAATCCTAAATTTCCTACATTAAACTTGTCTTATTAAGAAAATATTGATAATGACGTACATGATGAGGATAAATCTATAATATCAATAACCCTGCAAACCCTAAAATTTATACTTTTCATATCAAGGAAATATTGATAAAAAGACATACAAGGTGGCACTTTTTTTGTTTTTTATTTTAGCTCTCTGTAATGTTTTTTATTGTTCTTAGTTTTTACCCTCTTAGTGACTAGGGTTCCAAGCCGCAAATAAACATGCACCCCACCATCTACGTGTCTCACTTCAAATGCATGTCACACCTTGCTATAATGGGCCTCCCCTCTTTCCGGAACAAAACATTGGTAGGAAGTTGTTATGTTGGTCGCTCTAGTATCTCCATTCTAAATGACATGTTTACAGTATCTTTCATCCAATAAAAGAGACCAAGTGAATGCTAACATATTTATTTTGATCTATTAAACACACATCTTCACCATTTCCTTCAAATGTAAGCTTTTATTGGCGCTTTTCCATGCCATATTGAGGTATTTCATATATGCCAATGTTGTTTTATTAAATTTGAATCGTATCCTAAGTTAATACTATTTGATTTTCCAGTAGGAAACGTAAATCCATTCCCGTCACTGTCATTTCAGATGTCGGTCACATGTGATCGCTATTTTGAATTCCCACCCGTTGTTTACATATTTTTTCATCTGTGTCAATGATGAAATTATTATTGTTTGATCATAAATGTAAAGGTTAAAAATATATATATTTACGTTGAAGGCATGTCAAAGGTGGGTTGGGGCGGGGGGTGGTCTGATAGGTGACTTGACGACCCACAGTTCAAAGTGCGTCGACATCCTCCATGGAACCACCGAGGCTGTCAACTCGACTTGTGTGTTGTATATTTGGTTTCTTGAAATTGGAAATGCTCATTCAATCCTTTCATAAGCACGAAGAGTACAACTTATTAAATTTAATGAATTTCATTTACTCTACTTTAAAAGTTAATGGCCTTCATGGGCCCTTACTAAGGTCAAAAATTAAACTTCCAGTAGCATGAGTGAAAATGTTGTTAAGAGAAGTTACTTCCGGTAATCTCAAATGTTAAAAGGTCATAAATTTTATAGTTGTATCCAAATTTCAAAATCCCACTCTACTTCATCACGAACCGTAGAGTTCCACATGATGTATCCATTTTTCCTTTGACTAAAAATTAGGGGGATTTAAGTGCGTAGAGAAAAAGAAGATAAAGTCTTTTTTTGTGGTGGGATGAAATGGAAGAGCTTGCACAATTAAAAAAAATTGAGTAGTTGTGGGCGTCTTATTACACCAAAGGCATTTTCACTAAGGGAAATACCTAGTTAACGGCTAATAGGTGACATACATTGTTGGTAGGAGTTTAGGTATAAAATGTGAAGTTAAGGAGATAATCACAAAAATATAAAGAGATCCGTGATAAAACAAGGAATACGCTGAATGAAGTAAATCTGCTCATAAAGGATAGGAGCCTCCAAAGACTACAAAGCCACAATACATAGAGTAAGCCACGTAAGACTAAGTAGAGTCACGGAAGACTGGAAGAAGCCGTGGAAAGTGACTAAAAGCCACATAACGAATATGAATCACTCTAGTACAAGAAGGCTGACAGAGGCATGAGTCAACGGAAGTGACCTTTGAAATAGATTTTATTTTGTATATTTATTGTAATCAATGTATTATGTAAAGTGTGCATCACGAAAGACATATGTGAATGCCATTTTGAGATTTTGTATGAGAGTAAGAAAGGGAAGAATATGCATGTACTGAAAATTGATGTAATCATTATTGATGAATAAATAAAGAATGGAGTTTGGAGTAAAATATGTTATGTGTCTTTATTTACATTTCTGTTCTTAGAGTAGAGGTGGTGTATTTCCTGCGTACATCCTTAACCGTGATCGATTACTTCCTAAGCCCTACAATCTTGTTGGGGGTTTTAGGTCAACATTTGGTGTCTGAGCCTAGGTTTCTCATGTTAAGTGGATGTCAAGAAAGATCTCACCACCTAGATACTAGAAACCTTGCATTATTAGAAATTGAAAATTGGTGGGAAAAGCATATTGACATATTTGTGAAAGGGGAATCAAAAAGACGGAAAATCACCTATAAAGCGACAAAAGTAGAAAATTTTGGAGAATTTAGAGAATAATTCGGTCTTATTTTCCTCATCAGTTGTGGCCTTTCTTATTAGCACACGCAAAAAGGACCTGAATGGAAGCACATGTATTTGAGACAACCTTTTGAGTGGAGCTGAGAAAAATTAACAATAGTAAAATACCTAGACGAACCTTGGACCAGAGCAATTGACTATTGGTATGAGACTACACTAGATTCTTTCATAATCACGTGGGAAATATAGGGTTGGACGAGCTTTGACAATAAGAAACAAGAAGTGTTAAGTGGATCCCACATCGTTTCCTTCAATCAGTTCCATTCTTAATCAAGGTGTTAATGATCGAAAAAGGATTAATTAGAGAAGCAGACAAGTTCCTTTAGGGGGACATGCACCACGGGATGGCATGGAGATGTGAAGGGGGTGATCTAGGAATCATGACTTATCATAATTAATGGGGCATTGGTTGGGGTGGTAGAAATAGGCTGACATGAGAAAAAGGGAAAAAACGAAAAAATAGAAAAGTTAGAGGGTTAGAACAAGAGGATTAAGAAAATTAGGAGATAGTTAAAATGAAGGGAATGCAAGAGAGCGATATTATCCACAGAAAAGAAGGAGTTAAAAGAAAAGGTAGAAAGATAGAAACTAGAAAGAGAAGAGAGCAAAGAAGATGAAAGAAAGAAAGGAGAAGTTGAATAAGGTTAAGAAAGGAGAAGAGAAGGTAGAGAAAATAGAAGATTTACCCACATCAAGTGGAGCCAGAAATTGGTTCATCTAGAAATGGATGTGGATGTTCAAAATCTCTCTATAATACCCACATCTTGTGGAGAACAATTATGGTTTGTTACACCTAGGAATCATGTAGTACAATATATTGTAGAAAGTCCAATTCAACAATCAATGACAAGACAAGAAATATTAGCAAGAGATCTACAACAATTAGTAGGAAGTTTAGACCCAGCCTTCAAGAGAGTTTTAGAAGTAGAAAGATGGAAAGAAGAGGAGATGAGAACCCCATTAATGATTAGGAAAAGAAGATAATAATAAGACAAAGTTAGTATTATGACAGAAAATTAATAGAAGAATTTGGAGAGAAGGTAGAGATAATAGATGAAAAGAACAAGGAGAAAGAAAATATAGGTACACCAAAATAAGAAAAGATAGAGGAGATAGAAGAAAAATTAAGGAAAGGGATAGAGAAGAGGATCAGGAAAGGAAAGAAGAAAAGAATAAGAAGAGAAGAAGTGATGAAGAGTTAGAGATTAATCATAGATTAAGAAATATTAAAGATAGAAGGGTAGTATATGACAACAATGGTTACGAAGATACACTAAATAAAGAGACACCCCCAACCAATGTGAAGGCCCAAAGGAGATGACCCCGGAGTGGATGCCATTCCTTGACTTTGCTTGAGACACCGATTGAGAATCTACAAAAAGAAAGAATTCTGGGAGAGAGATTCAAACATTCTTTGGAAGAGAGTCAGAAGAGACAAGAGACAGTTAGAGAGTTCCAAGAACTACTAGGAAAACTTTACTTTGACATTGAATTAAGTAGAGATAAAGGAAGAAGGAGTAGTCTAAAACCCATTCATAACTAGACACAAAAAGTAAATCAAGTTAAGCAAAAGTAGTCTATTATCCAACCCATAACCAATACACGAGCAAAAATGGCCTAGAAGATCAAGATGTCGATCTTCGATAAGAATTCTAGTGATGCATTGGAACACTTGTTCCTCTTGAAATTTACCAAAAAAATAATAAGACCACAGAAGGGGCTACTAAAATACAAGATTTTTCATGGTCATTAAGGGATGATGCACTGCATTGGTATATGAGACTAAATTCTCAAGGAATAAAATCATGGGTTGATCTTGAGAGAGAATTTAAAACAAAATTTCATTTCCTAGAAGCCCCATCGAAGGAGTAAGAAAGATGAGAGATTTGGTACAAAGAGAAGGAGAATCAGTGAAGGAATTCAGTTAGAGGTTCAATATTGTTACTAGAAAATTGGAAGAGCCCCTAACTAGATAAACAGAGAATTGAGTGGTTCACTTCAAGGCTACTTCCTTATCTTAGGGCTGCATTAGATTCACAACAGTTTAAAATGTTCTCAGAAGCAATTGAAATGGAAATTAAACTAGAAGCCCAGCCGTGGAGAAGAGAAGGGGAAACTTCAATGAAGATTGAATTAGAGAGAGTACAATTAGAACTGGCAAAATTGAAATTACAACAGAAGATTCAGAGAACTGAAGGATTAAGAAATAGTTCCCCTCCGAAGAAAAATATGAGGCCAAAGATATGGTGTACAATTTTTTGCGTCAAAGGCCATAGTATAATTGAATGCCCATATGCTGAGAACGCAAAGAGAATAGCCACCACAAGAGTGCATTCATCACAGAGAGCATCCTCTAGTAACACACTACCATCTGAAAGGACATGGTGTCAAAATCTGTAGGCTTTGGGACCAACACACTCAGGACACTTGTCCTCTATTATAAGTAGCACCACCTATAAATCAATTGATGTACTATACCGCATGTGGTTCTTACAATCATTATCACCATACTTTCCCTTCGGTTGATGCATTGGACGATTTGAAGGATTATGCTACTAGGAGAGCTATGGCTGCAAGGTAGAATACAACACCTAACCCTCCTCCTACACAACCACATATGATTACAACACCTACACAACCATCTCAACAAATGATAATTGCACCACAATACCCAAATCAACAAGGTGGCCAGCTGTAGTTTGGAGGTGGATACTAGGGAAACAATTACAACCCAAATTACCAAGGTTACAATGATGGGGGTTTTTTGTGGAGGGTATTGAGGAGGATTTCAAGGAGGCTTCAGGGGAGGATATAGAGGGGGGTATAGAGGCAACTACAAAAATTATCAAGGAGGTATAGGTTACCAAGGAAACCAAGGATATAATGATGGTGGTTACCGTGGAGGGTATAATCAAGGAGGTGGATACCAAGACAGGAGACCAATGAATTGCTATAAATGTGGGAAAGATGGAAAATTGGCTAGAAACTATATAGAACCTGATCCATGTAGATTTTTCCATAAGAAAGGACACAATGCATTCCATTGTCGAGGAATCTGTACAATTATATAGGAGAGGATCAACAAGATCAGAGGCATTAACAGAAGAAGCTCAAAGAAAAGTACAACATATTACTTGAATTCCTTGGGACGAGGAAACTATAGCTAAAGACAAATCCACAAGGGATTCCTCATCAGGAACTACAAAAGAAGAAAGGAAGGAAGAAGAAAAAGAAAGTTATAGAAGGAGGAAGTCAGAAAAAGGTGAAAAGAAAATTGAAGAACCTGCGGTATAGGGTTGCGGTCACAACTAGAAGTGCCGCAAAAAATGAGGCGGTCCCTAAAAAGAAGAAAATAATAAGACTACCACAAGAACAACACTCCTCTCGATGAAGAGGAATGGAAACTAAAGGAGATTAGACCTAAATTACATTACAAAGAAGTTGAAAAAAATAAAGCAATTATCCACGAAGCACAGACTATTGAAGAAAGAGGGAAAAATTGTTTTGTAGAAGAAGAGGTTAGAGCCTTAAAGGAAATAGCAAAATTAACCATAAATAATGGGTTAATAGAGAAACTAAAACAATTTAGTAAATACTAGAATAAAGAAGAGAGGACACATCATGTCCACAAAATCGAGGGAGGATACAACAAAAAGAAAAGGAATATATTCTAGACCCAACGAACATGGTGAAATCCACCATCTATCTAGATGTTGACATCTTTGATACCACTATCACTAAAGTACTATTGGATCTTGGCGCGGATGTCAACATGATGTCCAAAACTACATGGGAAATGCTTGGAAGACCAACGTTGGAACCCATAAGATACTTTATTGGACTAGTAGATGGATCATCAAGACAACCATTAGGAGTCCTAAAGAATGTGGTAGTGAACTTCATGGGAATAAAAAAGATGGTGAATTTTGAAGTTGTGGAAAATGTATCTGAAAATCCCTCTTACAATGCCATTTTAGCCTTGGAATGGTTTGTAGATTGTAATGGAACACTAAGCTCTGAAGAAGAAGAGGTGACCTTGAGTGCGGATGGCATATGTGTTCACATACCTTTACATGCGGGAATGAGTGCCGTGTGGGTAGAAGAGATATGGCATGATACAGAAGAAGAATACTTTGATGAAATACAAGGGGTATATGCCTTAAATAATTTTTCTAGTATTGATAAGGAGTTTGAACCAAATTCAGATGGGGAAATATCAGTTAAGTCGGAAGATACTACTGAGAGCTCAGAAAATGTGGTGGAGGCATGGATATATGGGTTCCCCGAATCAAGGACCCAAAAATTACATTATGCGAGAAGGATACCACCAAGAATCATCACTTTAGATGATATCTACTATGTTGCGGGTGACATTTTTGTGCCTGCCAGAGAGACATTTGAAGAAGAAGAAGGATATTTTTCAGCTCTAGAGGAAGAAGAAAAAGAGATATTTATGCCATCTAGAGAGGAGTTTTCCACGGAAGAAGGAAAGGTAAAACAACTTCCAATCAAGAGAGTGTATAGATTGAGTTGAGGGGCGTCACATCAGACTCTTCCAAAATATTCAGGTTTTGGGGATTTGGAAGGATATATCAAAATCATGGAGAGGACATTTCCTAACAAAAAAGCAAGGGTGGAAGCATTGGATGACACATTGACCATAAATTTCATGAGTTGGTGGGTGGCACACAAAAAAAATAGCTCACTGGAAATCAGTAACAATATTATTAAAATCTAGGTTCTTGGAGAGTGAAGGCTACTATGTCGCGATCCCTGAATACATTGGAGAAACTGATCCATGGAAACATATTCAAGCATGTGAGAAACATTGGTGGTTATGCGGGGAGACTTCTCCCCTATTATGGACTCAATTATTCATATGGACCCTAGGGCCCATACCATGATCATGGTATACACACCAGAAATCAGGTGGAGACAAAGGAGTGGGATCAAATAGTCAAAGATTTTTGCCATACCTTTACCTTTTGGGATGTGGATTTAAAAATTTTGAGGGCTCTCAGAAGATCGAACATTTTTATTTATGACCCTTAAGGAAGCTATAATTTTTTTTTCAAAGAATGAAGAAGAGGTAAAATGGGATATCTTGAAGCCCTAAGAAAGCCCAATAAAGATACAAGAGCTGGAAAGATGCTACAATGTAGAGAAACAAGACAAAGAAGAAAAACTAGAGAACTTAAGATACAAATTCATAGAAGATGAGAGATCAGTGGTAGAAAACAAAGATGAAGGAGAAAAATACTATTATCAACCATTGAAAATAAGGAATGAAAACATTGGGACAGAAGGAACTGAAAAACTAGCCAAAATTGGAGATTATTGGACAAAGGAAGAAGTAGCTAAAGTAGTGGAGTTACTACAAGAATTCCAAGACATCTTCCCAAAGTATTTCAAAGAATTGAAAGGGATAAAATAAGAACTTGGAACAATGAAGATTCAGATCAAGGAGGGGTTCAGACCAATGAAGAAAATGCCATATAGACTAAACCCAAATTTGAAGGTGAAGGTGAAATATGAATTAGACAAAATGCTGAGTGTTGGGATCATTAAACTAGTCGATGATGTAGAATGGATCAGTCCCATGGTGATCCAAAACAAAAATATTGGAGAGATCCACGTTTGTGTAGACTATAGGGAGTTAAATAAAGCTTGTGTACATGATCCTTTTCCGACCCCCTTTTCAGAAGAAGTACTAGAAAATGTAGCTAATAGAGAAGTATATTATTTCACAAATAGTTTCTCTGGGTACCACCAAGTCAAAATTGCTCCAGAGGACCAACCAAAAACCAATTTTTCCATTGAATGGGGATCCTTCATGTATACAGATCATGCCATTTGGACAGAAACACATCGGAAATATTTAGTAGGATCATGATAAATGCTTTCAAATATTTCATTCATGATTTTCTAGAAGTTTATCTCGATGATTGGACAGTTTATGGCTTGTTGAAGAATCACATACAAGTCTTAAGATTGATGTTTCAAAGGTGTAGAGCATTACAAATTTCTTTGAACTTGAAAAAATGTATCTTCTTGACTCCTTTTGGTACTCTATTAGGCCACATAATATGCAAGGAAGGTTTGTTAATTGATCCTATGAAGACTTCAGTGATTGTAAATTTACCACCACTAAAAATCAAAAGGACGTAAGGACAATCTTGGGATATATTGGATATCATAGGAAATTTATCAGAAACTATGTAGAAATAAGTGCTCCTTTAGAAGAGTTGTTAAAGAAAAGAACCAATAAACAAATTCCTTGGTCTAAAGAGTGTGCAAATGCATTTGAAGTTTTAAAAGATAAAATTCTACATGCACCAATATTGATCTTCCTTGATTGGAAGGTACCATTTCATGTTCATGTGGATGCATTTGGAATAACAATTGGAGCTATGTTGACATAGCCGAGGGAGAAAATGGACCATCCAGTAGCATTTGCTAGTAGGAAGTTGGCGAAGGCAGAAATAAACTATACCACAATAGAAAGAGAGGCCCTAAGTATGGTATACGCTTTGATGAAATATAGACAGTACTTACTTGCCACTTCCTTCACATTTTACACCGATCATGAACCGCTGAAATATCTACTGAATAGACTAGTATTACAAGGAAGAATTTTTTGATGGTTGATGCTCTTCCAAGAATTTGACTTCACCATAGCAGTGAAACCTGGAAAGCTAAATTATGGCCCTGATTATTTATCAAGGATCAAGAATGGAGAAGATGAAGGACCAATAGAGGATGATTTTCCTGGAGCACACTTATTCCGAATTGAGGCCATACCAAAGGAATTTGATGAAATTGCTCAACTTCTACATACAAGAGAATTTCCAAGTGATTACACCCAACAAAAAAAGAAGATTTTGTTGATGAGAGCATTCCCATTTACTTTAATCCAAGGACAATTGTACAAAAAGGGACAAGATGATGTCCTAAGAAGGGTAGCACTAGAGCATGAAAGGAAAAATATATTGGTGGAAGCACATGAAGGGATAGTGCAGACATAATGGAGGAGAACAAACAACAAGAAAGGTGATGATGGCCAGTTGTGGTGGCCCACATTGTTTAAAGATGCTCATAAACACGTCCAGAACCTGTGATATTTGTCAAAGAGTTGGAAAACCGAACGCAAGAGATGAAATGCCACTCAGACTGTTTTAGCATTGGCCCCATTTGAGAAATGGGCTATTGATTTCATAGGACCCATCAAACCAACTGCCAAACACTCTCAAGAAAGATTTATCATCACTGGAACAAAATATCTAACAAGGTGGGTGGAGGTAGTTCCCACGAAAGATTGAATCGCAAAAACAACGACTACATTTTTGTATGAGAATATAATTACAATATTTGGATGCCCTTTGTATACACATGTTATGTGAGGGTACGTCTAAGGTGTCATGACTACATGCTTGGTGTTGAAGGACATGCCTTTGGTTTTTAGGTAACGAGACTCTATGTGTCAAGACCATGGAGTGAATCGATCTCACTTGGATATTGGATACTTAGTCCTCTTATGGTGGAGTGATATTGGTGATATGTTTTCCTCATATGGTGGAGATACATTTATGATATCGAGTCCTTTATGGTTGAGATAATCTTATAATTTAGGTCCTCTATGGTTGAGTGAACCTCAAGATGATCCGTATTTTTGTGTGGATTTTCCTTTGTGATATACAATATCGATTATAGATTGGATAATGATTTGTGCTTCTCTGTGCTTTCTATGATAATATTCTTCTTGTTGGGATGGACATGGTAACCAATTCAGGCTCTTCAGATTTTTCTTGGGATGGTTCAATTTTTTTATAATTTTAGTTTTTATAGGATATTTTACTTTTAAGATAAGAGGTTTTACTTGATAGTCATAATGGATGTTCTATCTTGGTAAATTTAATTTTCTTGTGAAAATATTTACGTACTAGAATACAAAAATCCTATGAAAAATATTGATATACTTGAGTTCTTTTGGACATTGTGCATAAAGAAATGTGTTTATTTTGGTCATGAGGACCCATCTATAGATGTATTTAGGTCATAATATTTTATTTTGTTCGATGCATACCATGTTATGAAACCATTGGTATGGAGTATATACTTCAACGAATATGTTTAAGGTAATTCACTATGATCTTCATTCTTGGTAGGAGGCGTTCTCTTAGTAAGAAAGTGTGAAACTTTTAGAATAATATAACTATATCATCTTTGAGTCATAAATGGTGATAAGGTTTTAAAAGTGATATATTTGGTACCCACTCATCAAATGATCTAACTATGGGGTTAGTCCATAGGAAATTTATTCCCCCTAGTCTTGAAACAAACTCTTGGAACTCTTAAAAGCATATTTTGGCTCCATAATTTAGCCTTCATCAAATCTCTTGTTATGACTTATGATAATTGCTTTGGGGTTAAATGGTAATGTTTATAGCTCTTGGGAATCCCTATATAATCTTGGTATGTTCATTTTTGTTTGTGGTCACTTGTTTAGCCTCAATCATTTTTTATTTTTATTTTTTTCAACATTGTAAAGAAACTTGATTGGACATTGCTACTCATTAAAAATTTGATTTGTAAATGAAATAAACATGAACCTATTAGAAATAAAATTGGAGAAAGTATAAGTTTGATACTTAATGCTTAATGTGAACATTATGAATTTGAATCCTAACACAAACCCTACTTTATAGAAGGAGAAACGATGAATTATGTGAAAATCGTGGACTATCCTTCCACCCTCTCTCTCTCTCTCACCTCTCTAGAAGTAAAATGGTTATTTATTTTCTCACTTGGTGAGGCAAGATTTAATACTAGTGTTGGTGTTGGTACTCGATGGTCCAAATTCATGGGATACTAAGAACAAAAGATGAAATAATTGGAATACTCACAAGAATTATATCTATAAGTGTATTTATAACTTGTGTCTTATAACTAAGAATACAATTTGGATAATTTTATGTATTTAAGATGAAGTAGAATATATAGATAAACAACCTTGATTGTATGGATATTTTCTTTCTTTTCCCCCTAAACTTTAGAAAATACATAATCCAAATGGTTGAACGAATTGAAATGTGCATTTTTGATACCTTATGGATTTTCCATCTCGATTCCATAGTAATTTTTGGGTGTAAACTTTGTTTGTGCTTCCCACGTCTTATTTTGTATAAAGAATACAATAAACTTACATAATGTGTATGACATAACTACATGTTGGAATTACATCTATTTTTTTCACATTCGTTCTTATTTCTCACTAACCTTGTGTATAAGAATTTTAATATCTTGGTAGATTTTTTCACTTGTTAATAAACATATTGTCTGACCCTATGTATATAAACATGCTTAAAGTGGAAAATAATTAATCATTCCACCTACCAAGGATGATGTCATATTTTGAATATGGTGTTGCGTCTTGTTGTCCAATGAATTCTTGGATTTGTATCTCGTGTTCTCCTCGTTGATGTAGTTATTATTGACCAGCATAATCAGCTGTTAGGGTAGGATTTATTTTCCTCACTTTATTTTTATTATCCTACATGGGATATTCCACATCACTTGGAGTTTCCCTACACTTATGGGATATTCTTGCTTAGGTGTACACTTGACTACATTATTCTAGGTGTTGGTTACCACTTGACTACACTATTCTAGGTGTGAGTCATCACTTGATTACACCATTCTAGTTGTTGGTTACCACTATTATAGGTAGATATTGCCATGATTCTAGGAGGAGGTTACACATTCACCTCCTATATGTACATATCTTGCATTATTCTATTTGATCGTATTGAGTTGGAGCTATTTATGTGTTATTGCAATTATCTCTTTTGCATTTTCATATTTTTGCAGTCTTGTATGCTTACATTGTTTTTTCTTAGAACAATTCACATCTCACATCATTCACCTATGCAATCTTCAAACTAGTAGATCCCGAGTTATTCTCTGATAATAAACCTATTATTTTATAGCTCATTAAGATTGTAAATTGTGTTCTTTTTATGAAAATAAGCTTATGTTTCTTGTTTTGAGGAAATACCCTCTTGTTAGACTTAATAGGTCATTGGTGACCTCGGTTTATTGGAATATTTTAACAACATATGTTAAGGATATGGATAAATTTTGTAGATCTTCCTTTTCATTCGAAGGGAATGTAGTTTTGTTCATGTTGATCTCATTGAGAAAAGGGAAAGAGTAAGTTGTTTTTGTGTTTTCCTTAGAAATATTTTGGGGGTTTCCCTAGTAAATTTTGATTGTGTTAGAATTCCTTAGACACCTCCTCCTCTCAACTCATTCGAAGTTTTTGTTTAACTATAACACGAAGTTTGTGATTGACTTCAAATATAATGTGCCTTTGTGAGTTTAAAACCAAACAAATGGGTGCAATAAATGGAAGTGACTTAGTTGAGTTAATGAGTGTGGTTTTGGATTAATATGGTAAAATTTGATTAGGTTTAAACAAAAGATAATTGTTCTATCCTTTCTT
Organism: Taxus wallichiana var. yunnanensis; assembly: GCA_018340775.1. Lineage (NCBI taxonomy): Eukaryota > Viridiplantae > Streptophyta > Pinopsida > Cupressales > Taxaceae > Taxus > Taxus wallichiana. The sequence goes on from CM031244.1 coordinate 780,718,340, forward strand.
GGATTTATAAAACAAAATATTTGGAGCTATTTTTTTCTAACTACATATGGAAGCAAAAGATGGTGGGATAGTAGTTTCCTAGTCTTTTTTTGAATTAATAATTCCATTTTATAGTAGGTTGCAAATAAAACTACTTTAATGAATTGGTTTGGTCTATCAAACATGCGGTTATAAGTTTCATTCATTCTCTAATCCTAAATTGTGAAAATGTATCTTCTTCTTTCTTTGTGAAACTCGTGTTGATTGAAAATTGAAAATTCTCTTATCAAATATCAGCTTGGGCAAAGAGAAGTTTAGTTGTTGTTTTAGGTATCAATTTTTATTGATCTCGGATTCACGAGTATTCTGGTTATTATTGTGTTGAATGTTGAATGTACCTTATTTTTTAAAAGAGTGAAAAAAATTCAATGTATTTGAGTTGTCAAAGTTTGTCCGATTTTGGTTAATTCCCTCGGAATGGATAATAGTCAACATTGTTACTTTTTTATACTACTTTGAGGAACTATTACTACTATTTTAAAACTATTTTGTCTAACTTTTTGTGTTAAGATGTAGATGCTCATAATGAACTAATTAGTTTTTAGAAAACCGAATTAGAACAAAAACTTAAACATATTTCGATTAAACATTTATTTTAATCCCTTGATGGAGAAATAATTTGGAATATATTCTAGTAGATAAGACCAAATTTATGATAAATCAATAGATTTTGGGTTGTAAAGTTAGTTTCCAATTTTAAGTGAGAGTCTTAAACTTGTAAGAACTAATATCTCATCTAAAGTCTTGATGAATCATTGGGACGATGCTTAATTTTAGGGTAGATATGTTACACCCCATTTTGGGAGCCTTAAATTTGATGTCTCAAGTGGGTCATCCATAGGATTGCTTTGATTAGTAAAGGTGATATCGATTAACCAATTAAATATTGTGTATGCTTTGCTTAATAAAATTTAATTAACAATCGGGAGTCTTAAATCACACCGGAATCACCTTTTTATTTATCGTAACATTATTTATCTTGGCATTATGCTCTTGAGCAATATGAAGGTGTATAGTTGATTTTGGTGTATGTTGTTGACCATGAAGGTCTTACCTTAGTGTTATTAAAAAAATATGTATTGACTATGATAACCTTGTTATCAAAGAGACATTGCACTTGTGAATATTAATATTACCCTTTTAGCATGCTACATGCTTAGAAGAGCTATAATTGACTGTGGGAAAATTATGATGCAGGAGGATAAATGGTTTTGTCGTTAATATTTTAATTTTTTTATTTACGTTTATAATATATATGTGTGCGTATTATATTTATTACATTGATACTAGCTGATAATAGACTACCTAAGCTTTTAATGATGTAATATGGTAAAGTGATATTGTGTACATTCTGTGTTTATTATTGTTTGGCTCTCTTAGATCAATAAATGATGAATATAATGGTTGGTATTTTTGTTGTAAAAATAATGATGTTGACCTTGCATGATGATATGTGAACATCTGTATCATTTGGTTTGGCACAATATTGTATGTACTATTGTTTGACATCATTAATAAGGCTGCCTTGTCAAAAAAGGTATGATTGTTATAACTTTGAAAGTCAATATTATTCATTTGACTTGGCTTTTGGGTATTTAGCCTTGTCGCATAAGGGTGTGTGATTATTTTTTGAATCCAACCTTATTATTGTTTAATAATCATTGTATTAGGATATTAATTAAGGATTTATTTTGGCATTAAAATAATATTGTTAATTAGTTTCCTAGGTAACATTATGATGGGGATTATTGTTGTTATTGACTTATCAATATGATAAGTTATGATTGTATTCTTTTTCTTGGTTTTCATGATTCGGGACCATGATTATCAATTGGTATAGTATTTCTACTACGGTCCTTGATTGTTTCTACAATAATAATTAAATATTATTATCACGTGATTATTCAAAAATCTATCTTTGATTGGTTGAATGTGGGACATGAGTATTGGTGGCATAATTGTTAGGTAAATTTGAAGACATTTAATAAAAGGTATTATTGTTTTTATTGGTATGTAGTTAGAATTTGGTTATAAAATGATTTTTTTATTTTGTTTGAGCGACTCCAATTGAGAAGGGTCACACTCCAACCGACAAATAATATGGATTTTTTTAAAGTTTAGATTCCATTTTCATATGGCATTTTTACTTTTAGCTTATCATTTTTCACCTTATGAACTTGGAGAGGAGAGGGTCGAGTTGGAACCCTAACCCTAGCTCGGTTGCTTGAAAATTTGTGATTGTTATTTTCTAGGTGGCGCTGTAATCGTCGGGTAGTTGTATGAATATTTTATGTAGGGTATGTGTAAACACTCTAAAAATACATACCTATTTCTAGCCCTTCCTAATTACCCTTATCATTTTCATAATACACTAAAATTGGATCTAGAATGCATTCTAGATCATTATCCTCTACTTTCCTTTAGAATTAATTACATTAATGCTATCATTCAATCTACATTCATTTAGAATTGATTAAATTAATTTTATTAATCATTCATACCCTTTATAATTAATTAAACTAATTCCTACACCCTTTAGCTAATTTAATTAAACATTTATTTAATTAAATGGTTAATTTCTCTCTCACACCTCATAGCTAGTTAAATTAGTTATTGAAAATAGAAATAAATCTATTTTCCTACTCATCCTCCACTTCACTATCCTAGTCACTCCACTCAACTCTACTTCTATAATCCTACAAAGGTGGGGAAGCAAAGATGCACGTATAACCACCTTCTCAAATAAAATACAAATATTCATTTCCCTTACAAAGTTGTAACTACACAGACCAAATCTAATGGATATTTTAGGAAATTACAATTATGAACCTGTAACCCATTCAAACCTTGATCCAATATTCATGGATTCTCCTTCCATTATAAATAATAGGCCAATCCTTTTCAAAGCGATCCTGGAAGCTTTGTGCAATTACATCTAACCTATGCCAAAATTGATATTTAACTCGCATTCCATGTGTCCAAATTTTCTCATAGCATTAACATTTCTTTATTTGGAGAATAGTTTAGAGCATTCACAATCCAAAAATAAGAAGAAATTGAACAAGTGTGTGTGCACTTCAACAATCTCATCATTGAGGTTTGTAAGAAAGACTATAAAAGAGGTTTGCTTATTTTTTAGTTACTTACTTCTGCTTCTACTTATAGTTTTTCATTACTTACATTCTGGCACACCCAGTGGGAAAGCCACATCTCCTTAATATTTTTTAGTTTATGTTTTGATAATATAATCATTTCTGTGTTTTCCTTGTGTGAGTATACCCTTGTTGTTCAAGTTTAAATCTTTCGGGTGTAGTAGAGAAGGAGAAAATCTAAAAACTAGGTCTCGGCCATTTTTTCTACATTATGCTCACTCCTGCATTCCCCTGTGCTAGCATTTCATGTGCTTTACACTAGTGTGCAAGTGCATGCACTAATGTCACTATGAACGTGTTTTCGTATCATTTCATGTGTTTGTGTTCTCATCCATGTGTTAGATTGACATTAATATTTCCATTGCACGCACTTTGTGTTATATTGTGTGTGCCTACATTATATTGCATGCACTTACATTATAATACATGTGATTCCATTTCATTACATGCTCTTATGTTTATATACACGCACTAGCGTCACTTAATAATAATAATGCATTCAAGTGCATGCACTAGCATGCTCTAACTATTTTTTTTTAATTTTATGTATTTTCCTACAAGTTTATTTTCTTCTAAAATTTGTTTTAGGGTTGTTTCTACATAATTTCCTATAGGATTATTATATCTAATTTCTTTAAGTACTTATTTTATTATTAGCTTCCATTTTTTCTAATCATAATAAGCTCACGTGTATGCTCTTTTCTCACAATTCTATAAGTGATCTTGAAAATTAGAAACGTGAGTTTATTTTTTGTGTTTTCTCTCATGCATTTACCTTAGTAAAACTTATAACTCATTACTTACAGGACCATATCTATGAAGGTTTCTTTGTAAATCAAAACTATTAACTACAAAGTTGTCTTGTTCATGGGTCAAACAAATTTTATCACTATTTTAATTTTTTTTTTTTTATAAAACTCTCTTAATTAATTTTTAGAGATGGGTTTATTCCCCCTCCGAATGTAACTATGGGAAGTACATGGCCAGGGGCTAGAAAATCTTTATTGAGGATTACCATAGGAACCCCAAAGTAGTTGGCACCTTGAGTGAAGTGGACAACAAAACAAGAACCCCACCTACTTGACTAGTATACCTTTGTGAGGATTAGAGTCAAATTTATCCTTAGTGAAAACTTGGTTTAATCCTTTGAGCAGAGTAAAATCCGACTTATTATATCAAGAGGGGTATAGTAAATCTAAAAATAACAATAGTATAACGCGCTCGCTTGGGTAATATTTTGGTATTTAGGGAGAGAACCCTTTATAGGAAACCCCTCCTTGACCAAGCAAAAATTGCTTTTAGAGGCCTATCTCAATAACATCATTTTCACCCACATTATATTTTATTGAGTTTGTGATTCCAAACTCATATTACACATTATCTATTAATCTATCTTTCACATTTTTAATTAGAATCCAAGTCTTTGAAGTTTTGGGGTACCCATGTCCTAACTTGAGCACATTCATTCTCAATCTAAGTCTTGACATCATGATATTCTCTTTATCACGGTCAAGCACAATCATGATATTTTTGATCTATCATTTTCCTAATTATTTTAGTTTATCATTCATATTGTTAAACTATAACTACTGCGAACCATCTTACATATAAAAATTTAACATTCACTTTGTTAAATTTTAGGCATCTTCATTTTCGTACTCTTTTGTCCTAACATTCAATTTGCTACGAGTTGAGTAATTTATCTCTTATTTCTACACTTTATTATCTTAACATTCACTTTACTAAGAGTAGGGTCTATCAATTGATCATTCTCACTACACTCTTCCATCTAAACATTACCGTTGTTAAGGGTTAAGTAATCAATCAAATTTTTTTCTACACTCTATTATCTTAACATTCACTTTGCTAAGATTAGAGCATATCAATCTCATTGCCAAACTCTTCCATCTTAACATTCACGTTGTTAAGGGTTGAGTAATCAATTGTATTTTCCCTAAACTCTTCTATCTTAACATTCACTTTGTTAAGAGTCAAGTATTCGATCAATTTAATCTCTTAATCTTGTATTTTGGCATTCACTTTTCCCAAATATAAGAACATCACAATAAGTTTACATGTCTCCCCCTTTTCATACATGATGGTGGGAGAAAGACATATGGATTATGATATTTTTGTAAAACAAAATCATTTTTCACGTAGATAGCTCCGATGAGGAGGAAAAAGAACATGAAAAAAACCATTATGTAGAAGAACAAACACATTTTGAGGGGATCTTACGAAAAACAAAGATCAATTTCTTATCTATCTCCTAGAAATGGGACCAAAATTTCCCTATGATTTTGACGATGAGACTTTGAAAAGTCTACGAGGTCAACTCGAACCCAATAAGAACAATGAGGCTGAATCAAGTAAGAATAAAAATGATGACAAAGGAAAGTTTAATGCTTTCGTCTTCAAGCCTAATAAAGCTTTGATAGATCATATTAATGATATAACCGAGTAATTAGCTTTGATGGCTTCTAAAGTCACTAATAACATGAACAATGATGACACAAAGACAAAAAGTGACAACAAATAAAAGAGAGAGAAAAATATAAAAGGAGACAACCAATCCACACATTGATAATATTCCCAACATTCATAAAACTAATTCACCATTTTCTTAATAATGGAAAATGATGAAGGATATAATTTTAGGCATGCAACAACAATGCAAACAATCCAATTTCGATGAGTTGTGTCATTACCCATTTGATAAGGACATCCTAGGCATACCCTTCCCAAGTTCCTTTGAGATTCCCAAATTCTAAAAATACAAGGGCAAAACTGATCCATGAGAACATATAAAAGAGTTCTTCATGGTATATCAGAGGTGACATACACCGATATCTTTATTTTATGCCTCTTCCCTAGGATTTTAGGAAGGAAATATTTGGATGGGTTCTTACATCTTCCGAAGGGATAGATCACCACTTTCATGGACCTCCTAGAGAAGTTCGTCAAACATTTCTCCTTTAACCTCGAATCAGAAATAAAAATGATGAATTTGTGTAATACAAAACAATGAACCAATGAAATATTTTCACAATTCTTACAAAGTGGTGGAGAGGAATTGTAAGACATTTCATATGTTCGATTCTAGAAAAATAATTAGTTAGCATCTTTATACCAAATCTTAATAATGAATTTTCATTTCACATGCAAATGCACTGCCTCAACAGTTTTGAGGAGGTTATAGAGAAAAAAAAATCAAATAAAAAAAGCCCTCATTGTAAAAGGCTTAATCAAGCCTCATTCTAAGGATAACAATCACACCAAAAACAACAATACCAACGATGTTCATCAAGATAAATGTAAATATGTCAATTGCGTAATGCAATGTAATCAATGATAGTGTAACCGATAAATGCAATGTACACAATGTGTAGAATAACCAAACTAGAAAATCTAAATCCAAACAAGCCATTGTGGTGAGTAAAGAGGCTCCCCTCCTCATGATAACAAGTGAAGAAAATTTACACAATTAGGGGATAATTTTTTGAGTGTTTTACGATAACTAGTAAGTGCTAACATGGTCACTTAAACTATCAAAAATCCTTAGGTAGAAGGGGAACCATAACCATATCGGTACAAAGAAAATGAATATTATGATTTCCATCACATCGACGATCATCCTATAGATCATTGCATGAGGCTTCTCCACTACATTCAAGACCTCATTGATAACGGAGATATCATGGTCGAAAACCACTCATATAAGAAGATACCTAAAAATAATTTAAAGGTGTTTTCAAACACTTTTCTTAATCATGAAATGAGTGGAAAAACTACTGAAAATGGTTAGTCATCAAATAATGTTGACTTTAATTCAATCATTTCATTTGTTGAGAATATTCCCAATTCCATTATTACCATTAAGTTTCAAGCTCCTACCAATGCAGTGGTTGATGTAGAGGGTAAACCAATTTAACACAACAAACCAATGGTTACATTCACCCCAACAAGAAACACCAAAACTAGGAGCTATATTTTTTTCGCAAGAAGTCCAAATTGCTCAAAACACTATAATATATCAAATAACTGAAAAAGGCTAATAATTTCTTTCACATTCTTAAATAAATTTGGCAAACATGGTCACACTCTCCAAGAAGTTTCATAACCTCATTTATTATCAATCTCATTTTAGACTTCTCAAACTTGCTTGTAGCCCTTCCTAAAGGAAAATTATGAGGAAAATGACAATTTACACAAAGTTATCCTTCACTATCAATTTTTCTAGATACCCATTTTCCCATTAAGGTTCCTACAAAATTTCAAGGTTCATCTCTAAGCCAATACAATTGTATTCTCATTTTACCATTTTGTACTAGGCCTCTTTTCTAGCTCTCTAAGCTCTCAAAACTTGTAGTCTTTAACAACCTACAAAATTTCATGCAAAAGTGATTAGTGTTTCAGATACCCATTATTGAGGGTTATCTTCATACTAATTTTCATCTCCTAATTCCATGTACATTTTACCCAACCCCAACCTCCTCCTTTCTTTTCTAGGCAATTTGGTCTTTTTATGGTTTCAATGACCTTATTAGGGTTTTAGAGTTTTCCACTTGGTTTAAATTTCTAAGACACCTTAATTAACCTCATTCCACCTTATTCAAGCTATCTCAAATGCTTCATCACTCTCTTTTTCTTCACTCATGCTACTTTTACCATTTTGGCTTCTTGACTCTGTTATTTGCTATTAACACTACCTAGTCCTTAACTTTATTGTTGGAAATTTTCCTCTGATTTTGGATTGGTTTCATCTCTTCTTACACTTTATTCCACTCTCATACTTCATAAAAAGCTTTTCAATGCTCTCTTCAAGCTTCTTGGTTGTGATTCAGAAAGGGAAAGACATAAATTCATCATTGGATGGTTTTCAAAGACTCTTCACACCATTTTAAGGCTCATAGACTTTCCATTTACCTTTTCAAACGTTCTATTTCACTCTCATATGCATTAAATTTATCTTAGTATTCATTTCAAGCCATTTCATGTCTCTAATCTTGACTATGGCAGCATTTAGACTAAGTTTCCATGTTTATTGCTTTCATGACCACTTAGGCTCTTTTTAAAACACTTTTCTCCTCATATAATACTCGTATTTTCTTAATGACTCTAAATACATCCCTTAGTAATTTTTAAGACCAATTAAATACAAATATTCTTCCTTTCTATTAGTAGTAGTCTCAAATAGTGCAATTTATAGTTTGAATGGTTTTTGAGTGATTTGTCCTATCACATTTGTTCTAATCATCTTAAAACTTCTTACATAACTTCAAACACTCTGTCAAACCCTTTTCAATAAACCAAAGCAAGTTCCTTTTGAATTTTATTGAGTTATACTATTTTTAATCACCTCAAAACCTTAATTCGGGTTCACGGTTCGAGAGTGTCTGACATTTTGGTAATAAATTACATTTCCACACGTTCTAAGGCATATCACGACTCCATTTACGTCTCCTAAATTCCTTACAACCATCCTAAGTCATTCAAAGAATGCACAAGATATAATATTACACCAAAAGCACCTCAAATCTAGGAAATACAATAAATACACAAACTTAAAGACAATCTTCTTAGTTTTGAATTCTTATTCATACATTCACCAAATTACCAAGGGTATCAATCTAACAATAACTCATGGACATTCTATCATGCAAATATAGTTTATAACAAGGTAATCCTTTGAGTGTTTGATACCAAAATAGCATCTTTACCTTCTTATTCCTCCAACTCTCATGGAATTCTCCTTCATTAATGTTCTTATCATCTTTCACACTTCCTTATAGTTTCACCAAAATTCATTTCATGATCTTCTTAGACCTTTATCAACCCTTTTACCTGGAATACCATCCAATATACCATATTGGACATAGTACATTGACATTCATCCAATAACTCAAATGCTTACATTAAGAATAATCCATGGTGCTCAAGAAATTCTTTGAATTATATGTTCCTTAATCATTATAAGGCTTCTTGAGCCATTTTTGACCTGATAAACATCTTATCACCACTCATACCATCCCCTCTCATTCAAATACCTCATTCTAATGAAGAATATAAAGGTGGTTAGGGTTCAAAATACTAACCCAACTAGGATTTAAACTAACTATGTGAGGTTTAGGATCAAGTGGATCATTTTACAAGTGCATACATATATGACCCCTTATAACATATTTATTAAACCTATACTAACACCTAGGCATATAATACATTATGGGGACAATTTATAATTTTAAATGTGGTTTTGGAGGGAAACCTCCAAAGACCACTTATTACATTTCTCACGATTCCAAATGGACTAGAAACACATCAAGACTACCCAAATGGACTCTTACACCCTATGATATCTAAGAAAACCAAAATTTACATATTTACAATTTATGTTCTGCATCATACTCCCAAGTGGAGAGAATTGAGCTCTATACACTTAAGGCATTTATTAATTTTCTTCCAGTCATGTTGTATTTGTAGACTTATTCTTTTCACTATTATACTCTTCTTTTATCCATAAGTAACATGTATTCTTTTTTTCTTCACTTTTTTCTTTAAATTCTTTTTCATATCTTTGTCCTAAAAATGAGGATTTCATGCCTTTTCCGCTTCATTTGAGTTCTTTCAAGAGATGTTTCTTAAATGTACTATATTTCTTCATCAAGTATGTTAGAAGCATAATGGAATGAGAGGTGGGGGTGAATTTTTCCTTATAAAAATTAAAATTATATTTCAGATATGAAACTCAAAATATCATACAAATTTAATCACAATAACCACTTATTCAATACTTTATGTGTGCACACCATAAACCATCAATAAAACATGTAACCATGAAAGCAAAGAAACAACACAAGAACACAAGATATAAGTGGGAAACCCTCAAGGGGAATAAAAACCACTAAAACACAATATTATATTGATATGTTTATGAATTTAGTGAGGCACCAACCCCACAAGGAGCACTAACCCCTAGTTTAGTAGAGAACCAACCCTACAAGGAGCACTAACCCCTAATTTTGTGAAGCACTAACTCCACAAGGAGGCTACAACCCCCCAAGATGATCAAACACCCACTCAACCACATTATGATGTGTAGATATCTGATTTTTTTCTACCACAACTAATGGATATCCAATATTTAGCTCACACTTCTTCACTCAAACCCTAGGTGATCACACTTCACAAAACAAACTCATCAAACCCTCTAAAAATCATCAAACACATGCTCTCATGTCCTATTATTTTTCTTAACTTGCAACACAATTGAATCATATCCAAATAATTCTCAAACACCTACAATCACACTTCACCTAGGTCGCTCCACATGTACACACTCAACTAGTTCCAAAAAGCACCCAAAACATGCTTTTATATGCTTCTCCACATTTAAAACTTAGGGAAACCTTTTTCATCCATTTGGTTTGACCAATACATAAAGGAAAAATAACATTTTTAAATATAATAGTCACAAGTGACCTAATTACTTCGGCCTAGCTAAAACCCACATTACAAGTGCCAAAAATGGCTTAAAACCCCATGGGCGCATTCTTAAAAATGCCCTTAAAATAAATGTATAATTTTTCATGACAAAAACCCTTTACATATGAATAAAATATCATAAAAATTCATACATGGTCGCAATTAATATCAACTAATCAAATTATTTCATTTATTGGGCCTAGTTCCCTTTACAAATCTCAAAACAATTGTTTCATGCACCCTTCAACACCTGGAAACTTAATCTGATCACAAAATCACTTATAATCAACCAAAAAATTCCATGTGACAACTAAAAATAAATGGAATAACCTTTATAACACTTATAAGTTATATTTCATGAAACATCCTTCACTTAAAACCACAACAACATTTGCCTTCACTAGATCAACCTTCCAAAAAATGTTATTTCGAAAGGTTAGCTCATAAAATTATTTATACATGCATTCAAGCCCTCAAAATTTCTTCATTGGATGAAAAATTCATCAATATTCACATTACAAGTGATATAAAACATCACCCAATCCATCTCGATTTTCAAACAACATCAAACTTGTACAAAAAAATATGTTGTCTTGAACTGCTAAAAATATTTTTCTCAAAGAATGACCTGGAAACCATGTCAAATGAATTCATCATGAGAAATACATATATAAATGGAAATATATATGAATATAATTTCCAAAACAACTTTAATAATCTCAAAATCTACATGTAGCTCAAGTTATGCTCATTTTACTGGACCCTGCTATTTGAGATCCCAAAACTGCCCTTTGACTAGTCAACCTATTTGGACCTCAAAACACCATGAACATGCATGAAATTTATCTGAAACCTCCATAGAAACCAATAAAACTCCCAAACATCATGAACCATCAATTTTTCATGCTTCTCTTGTGGACCATCTTGTCTGAAAATCTTCTTCTCCATAAAATACTATTTTTAGGTGGGGCCCACTCATCACCATAACCTCAATCATACATTTATAGAAATATCGATGATTCACATACAACATCCAATCATAATTTTTATGAAACAATCAAAATTTGGTCAGTATACTTCATTCTCTGCAAACTGCACCTAGCTAGGGTTTAACTAGGGTTTTAAACCTTTTTACCTTCTTAACATTCGTTCATAAAAACCTGACTATCAACTAACCTCATTATTTTTGTTAAACCTTATAAAATAACCATAGAATCTTATATGAAATCCACAAGGTCCCATGTAAATCACGCTATTCACAACAAATAGTAGAAGATCAACTTCAAGCTGGAAATACACTTGTTTTTTTATCATGTCTTACAAAATCAGTCATATCTGGACAAAATACACATCATGGGAACCTAAAATTTCTTGTAGAGAAATATGAATCATCCCTATAACATATCCAATCATCATAATGTGAATTATATAGCTAAAACTCTTCATTCACTAAGACTTACCTATGCTTCCATCTTTAGATTCTCTTTGTAGAAGCTAGGTCAACTGAAATAATGTAATAACTAAACATGAAACCTATAAAAATGACCCAAAAATACCTAATATTACATTATACACCTGATTTAATTCTTCCATGAGCTCATATAGCTCTAAACCACATTGTCACACCTCCAAACAAGTATACATGCTCCCAATGAGCACTTGTAACGAAATGAAACACCTGTACTGTACCATGCCAATGTTGTGAATGATCAGAAAACATAAAAAAATGTTATTAATGATGTAAACATGCTTCCTAAGCATCCAAGAAGCTCACACTGCCAAGCTGCATCTCCTAGGCACCTGTATAGTCTTGCAAGGGAAAGCATTCCTCACCGAATCCCATTGTATCAGCTCATATACATCTGAAACATCATGTTAGCACTATGAAGAAAATCATATTTCCTCAAATAAACATTCATTTAATCATTAATGTGGTTTTTCATCAATGAAAACACCTATTAGGACACCATGCCAACAATCTCCCCCTTTATCATTGATGGAAAACACCCGAACTTCTCCCCCTTTTTACATTAATGCAAAAGGCATACCTGTAGCTTAATTTATCCACCTTCCTTAGCTTCATACCATCATTTTTTTGTTAGAAACATTAACCAAATATCTTAAACAAGCTCAAATTCTTGATTTTTGCACAAAACTACTTTTTAGCTTCATTTCAAGCATGCAAACAACATGCTCCCCCTCAGACTCACCTGTTTTGAGCTTCTTTACAACTCTGTAGTAGTATAAAGTCTGAGTCATACATACTAAAATCACACCAAAAATTACAAAATAACCATGCCACATCATTACTTCACCTTTCTTGTCAATGAACCATCATTTCTAGGCCTAAATCATGCAATACAAGGCATATGCATACTCTTCACACCAAGAACAATATTATGAGACCAAAACAGACTTCTTAGAGTAATTTTGACCAATTTCAACATCCAACTATAGGTCAACCATGATTTGACTCAAGAAACTATCACTCCCCTTGGACATAATGCCTCAAATACTAGCTCAAGAGCACAAATTAGAGCAACTAGCCTTGTTACCATGCCTTAAAATCACCTTTACAACATTTTCAAGGTCCAAAGCAACATTTTTAGTCTTACGTAGTCATATTTGACTTATATAAGCCATTGCATATCATCATAAGCATGGATGAAGGAAAAAACCTCATTCTCTCACCTTGAATGGCCTAGAGATCACCATTTCAATCCCATGAAAGGACAACAAATTACTCCCCCTGTCTTGGAGAGCTCACACACATCTTAAGCAACATTTCTTCTTGCAAATACAACACTTCAACACCGTTAGAAGACTAATAATTACATGTCAATGTCAAAATCTTCATTTAGAGGGAAATAGAGTGTCTTGTAGCTTCTAAATACTTACACCTTCTTGCATGATGAGCTATACCAAGCTCCCCTTGTCATTAGAAGAAAAATTATAACCTCCTACCAGCTTATAACCTTGTCTCAAAGTATTGTAGCAGTGTATCAACCTTCATTTGGAGTGCAAGAGTCAACACACAATCCTAAACTTGATCATTTTACTCATGAATACACTACTCCAATCACATTCACCATGAAAATTTCATATAAAGGATTTGAACAACATCATTTAACCTCCAACACCATTGTTACTATGCAAGGCATGCTTAAATTTTTTTTTTTTTTTCAAGCCTTTGCAAGTAAATAGGACCTCCATCTACTACCATCACCTTCAAACCATGAATATATAAAATAAAATACTTGTTTTAACTGAGAATAGGCTTTGGGAAAAATGACACACCTCGACATCATTCAACTTTGCCTTTTTACCATTTAAAGCTTGTAGGTCTTCATCTTCCTCATGGATCAACAAGATACTCCCAATAGCACATATTAACTTGAATACCAACATCAAATTCTCTCCAACCAACTCAAGATACTTCAAGGGAACCTCTGAGCTATAATCTTCACAAAATATGATGAAACATCATTACATTCTCCTAAGAGGCCATCACCTCTCGTCTGTACTTTAACATGTAATTTTTAGCATAAAACATGGTGAAACACAACTAAATATTCTTCACAACCATACTTAACAATAAGGTACACTTCATATAACATTTGAGCACTCCTTAGAATGAGTCAACATTTTGAATACCTTGTCAAGCCTTGAGGAATCCAAGAGATAGGGTTTTAATAATCAAACCCTCTTCATTGTGCATTATAAGTAAAATCTTCAACTCTATCATAGATAATTGAAGAAATATGCTTACCTGAAGCCTTAAACCACTTCCATCCTTTAGCCCCATGATTTTAGAAGGCTTTCTCAAAAAATTAGCTTAAAATTCCATCATATGACCTTTCATACCTGATTTTCCATGCATACTGAGATCATTGGAACTATGCGAACCCAATCGGGGAAAGGAGCATCTTAAGTACACACATTTTGCATTCATGACATAAACCACAATTATTCTATGCTGAGAAATATTCCATAAGCATTTGAGAGCCTCAATTTATGACTGAGGAGCATAGATCATGCATGATCATACCTGTTACCATCACCTTTTGTTTGAAGATACCTTGAAATTTAGCTTCTTTAGGTCACAAAATGCCATTTCCTCCATTAACTGATCAAGTTATCACTTAATCACCTTTAGCTTCTTCTTAGAGACTTATTCAACTAGTTAGGAGAGATGTAGATACATGAGGAACTTATTAAGTGTAGCACAAAAGACTTTCACAGCTTCTAGATACAAGCACAAACACCTAAAGACCGGCAATACACTTGATATGAATGCAAGATACCAATTTTTTAATGTATTGACCACAATTTTGGATTCACACATATAAATGAAAACATTTCACACCTGTCAAGACCATTTATGCCTCATGACAACCCCTTATGGCGTTCTACTGACTCAAAAAAGAAAGTGCATACTTTCAATGATAGACATGACCAAATTTGAACACAAATAACATGAACAATATATTCAAGACTATTGAAACCATTAAAAATCACATAGTGACATGTCAAGATGACACTAAACCATTCATGACTCACCACATATGAATTACTCACCTTGAGAACTCATGCAAAACCATATAAGCTACTTACAAGCACAACACAGAGATGCAAGACTAATTGACAAGACTTTTGCACAAGAACCAACATCATGAACCAAAAAAATAATATGAGGATAATACACACACATACCTTGACCTTATGGAGGAGACACATAATGACATAGACATCTCCCCCTAACCTATATGCTTCATATGTAATGATATACCTTCAAGAAGCATAGTGAAGGCATATAAGCTCCATAGAGACCTAAAATAAGGTCTTGAAGAGGTCCCAAGCCTTCTTGGAAACCTATAGAAATACTTCATCCTCTCTTCTCTAATATGAAAATTTATATACAAATCTCTTCTCAATATCAATTACTCTTGATGGGACAACATTGTCTTTTCTTGGCTCCCATGTTCTTCTAGAGTCATTACCTTGCATTCTAGCTCCTTGAAAGTTGTTCTCATACACTCTAGGCCTTTGATTCATCTATTTTTGTCTTGAATAAGCATGAAAACATACTCTTTCCACATGACCAATCTCATTACAATAGTAGCAAACAACTAATTTCTTCCTTTGAGTCCTTCATTTTGACTAGGTCTATCATATAAGCAATACCTAGCATAGTATGTCCTTGTTCATTGCAATTATAGCATATAATTATTTTAGCAAATTGATCCACGGGATCCGAAAAACATGCCACCTCATCATTTCCATCGACACCAAGAAGGAGGAATGAAGAAACTGAAGAAAATGAGGTAAATGGAGGTTCTAGACAGAACCGCCACTCGTGTGTAAAGCGGTGATTGTAAAACCTCCTCCCTGCATGGCGGCGATCCTAAAATTGCCGGCCTGCTAAGTGTGGCAGTCTGACACTTCTAAAAAGAATGGAAGAATGGAGCACAAATGGATGTGAATTTGAAGCACTCAATTGTGTCTCTTCCCTCCCTGACCTTTCCCATTCTCCAATGCATGAGAGGACATCGAGAAGGCTATAAATACAAGGAGGAGCAAGAGAATTTATCATTCAAATATCCAGAGAGATCGAGAAGCAAAGTATTAATATGAGAGCAAGTGAGCAGATATTCTTTAGTGCTAGAGTGGAATTGTAGGAGCAAGGTGTAAGAAAACAGAGAAAGAAAGTAATTGGAGAGAAGGTTTACATTGTTGCTTCTTTTCATACTTATTGTAATCTAGTATAATTTGATTAATTGGCCAATACAAGTGGGAAGAAAGAGTAGTTTCCCTTCCTGACTAGTTTTCCCTCATTGGGGGTTTCTAGGATAAAATTTCTTGTGTTGTGTGTAGAATTCTTTTATCATTTCTCTACAATTTTGTCCTAAGTACTAGTTAATAAGTCACTTAAGCTCTAATATTCATCAAAACTATCATTTTCCAAAGTTGAAAGTTTACAGATCATTTTGGTATCGAGATGATTATATATCCAGGACTATGGTATTTCATTCTTTCTTGTGATTTTTATGGCAGCGACAAGGTCCAAAGGAGAAGAAGTTTTACCTTACAATCTAGATATTTCTACGAAGAAGTGGAAACAGAGAATTCAACCTCAAATGGAGGAAGAGAACTTGGTCCGTAGAGTCAAAATGTTAGAGACCATGATGGATAGGTTGCATTGAAAATAAGAAGTGATTTTAGATCTAAAAAGATGGATTTGGTTAAGAAATATTCCATGGGATCAATGGATTGAGAACTGGTTTAAAAATTTGGTATCAGAAAGAGCCACGAAGAGGAAGAATTGGAAGAGCATGAAGAAGAGACGTCAATTGTAAGAAAAAAGGTAAAATCTACTCATACATCTTTTAAAGTTGAAACAAAAGTTGAAATAAAGAATTTTGAAGGACAAGTAGATGCAAAATAATTGGACAAATTGCTAAAACAATTGGAAGTCTATTTTAGTGTGCGTAATGTCATTGAGGCACAAAGGATTATCTTTGCATGTCTCAAAATGAAAGGTCATGCTCGGTTTGGTGGGAAACCCATCTAGCCACTTGTGAAAAGAAGAAACTTCCTATTGTCAGTACTTGGAAGAGTTTTAAAGAATTGATTAGATCTAAATTCTATCCTATTGGCCATAAGACTGACATGATGATTAAGTGGTAGTACTTTAGGTAGGGAAATGGTCAAAGTGTGCAAGACTACACTACAGAGTTTCAGAGACAAGCCATGTTGCTTAATATGGACTTGGAGGATGAGGACATTTTGACCAAGTATTTGGGAGGACTTCACACTCACCTTCGAGAGGAAGGTAATCTCCATGAGGCCCAAAGATCAAAATGAAGCTTGTATATAAACATACTATATTGACGATGAGAAGAAGCAAGGAGAAATAGAGCCAAAGGGAGACCAGTCAACAGATCAGCAGGAAAAAGAACAAGGGAAGACAAGTAGCAAAGGCAAATAGAAAGGTAAACATGTTACTACTACTTTGCAGAGTTTTAAAGATCCTAAGAATTTCTATAAGACTTGTGATATAAATGGACATCTTGTTACCACATGTTGGAATTTTCATCCAGAATCACACCTAAAGCACCAAACCAAGGATTCCAAGAAATCCATGGCTGATGTGAAGAAAGAAGGAGAGGTGGAGATTGAGGATGATTCGGAGATGTAGACGAAAGGAACATCCATTAACATGTATGGGGTAACGAGAAGAAGAAGATACAAGTAATCTATTTCAAGTTAGAATCCAAATCAAGAAGACTAAGGTAAACATTGTAGTAGATTCTAGTTCTCGGTCAAATTTTATTTCGATTCGGTTGTAGAACAAATTTTCTTAGAGACTTATGCACATCCACATCCATACCCATTGGTATGGGTGAAGAGGGGTGTAGAAATACAAGTTACAAGAAAGTGTAAGTTTCAGTTTGGGATAAATACCCAATATATTGATGTATTAGAGGTTGATATCATTCCACTTGATGCATTTGATGTTGTCTTTAGAAGTCCTTACTTGTATGTCAGGGATGTTGTGTTCACAAGGAGGGAGAACTGATACAGATGGGTCAAGGATGGAGTCAGTTTTAACATCCGGGCACACCAGAGAAAATCAAAGAAGGCTATGGTAAGTGCCAACCAAGAACCGAGACTTATTCAGGAAAATCATCAGTTTTGTTTACTTTCATTGGAAGAAAAGTAAAATGGACGTGAGAGCACAAATATTTCTGACCAAAGGATGGAGAATTTGGATAGCACTTGTCATTTTTTTGTAGAAGAAGCCACCATAGAACTGCTTATTTAAGGAGCAATACAAACTTCGCTAAGGCCACTTTGTATCTACCTACGGATTCATTGGACCTGACCGAGGGGTGGCAAGGAGAAGAGGATATATAAGGAACATTTGTCATATATAGTAGTAACGTACATGGAGAGGATTCGACCAATCCATCTCAAGAGACAAAGGCAAGCATGAAGGACTAAACCACTATAGTATGGTACCTTCTCCATACTTGAACATGTTGGAAAATAAACCTTCGAGGCCACACTTTATGCAGATGTATGCGATAGCAAGTTGCAAGATTTCATTTGTACTAACACCATCTATGCATGAAAAGAAGGAAACATACAAAATCTGCCTTCCAAGGAGGATTGTACTTGAGGAAACTTGGAGGAGGATGTATCACTAGAGCAGAAAACCAGATATCCATATGATTCTTAGTAGGTTGGAGGAGAGAATACACAAAGCGGACCGGTGGTACTCGAAGGAACAAGAGAAGGAGTTGATTCCTCTACCTCTCCCCCACTAAGATTTTGTGGGACCAAAATCCTCCTAAGTAGGGGAGGTATGATCCATAGGGATCAATAAAAATAAACCACTTCATCATTTCCATTAGCACCAAGGAGGAATGGAGAAATTGAAGAAAATGAGGTAAAGCAGAGGTTATAGGACAGAATCGTCGCTCTTGTGAAGTGGCGGTTGTATAATCATCGGCCTCAGCAGGATGGTGGTCTTGACTTTTCCGGTCTACTAAGGGAAGTGGTCTTGACACTTCGAGCGAGAGAAAATAAGAATGGAGCACGAATGGATGCAAATTTGAAGCGCACGATGTGTCTCTTCCCTCCTAACATTTCCCATTCTCCAAAGTGCATAGGAGGACATTGGAGAAGGCTATATATACAAGGAGGAGCAATAAAATTGATCATTTGAAGATCCAAAGAGACCGAGAAGAATATTATTAATATGAGAGAAAGTGAGAAAATATTATTCAGTTCTTTGGAGTGGAATTGTAGGAGCAAGGTGTAAGAAAATAGAGTAAGCAAGTAATTAGAGAGAAGGTTTGCATTATCGCTTCTTTTCATACTTATTGTAATCTATACAATTTGACTAATTGGCCAATACAAGTGGGAAGAAAGAGCAGTTTCCCTTCTCGAATGGTTTTCCATTATTGGGGGTTTCCATGATAAATTTTATTGTGTTGTGTGTAGAATTCTTTTAGCATTTCTCTACAATTCTGTCCTAAGCACTAGTTACTCACCACCGAAGATCTAATCTTCATCGAAACCTGTCATTTTCCAAAGTTGAAAGTAGAACAACATAGTTGTGTGATTTTGTAGAGTTCCAAAGTAGAAAAATCACTTCTATTGTCTCTCCAAGGATGATTATTCCTAGAGTATCTCCTACACTCATTAGCTCTATGACCAAAAACATTACAAGTAAAGAAATGACCATTGAAAGTTATTTTATGCCTTGAAGAATTGGTTTTGTCTAACGGGCCTTGATATTTCATTGTTCTTGATATGTGTTATTTTATTTTCTTCTTTCATAATAGGCTTATCTGATTATTTGCTTGAAACACCATCTTCTTTCTTAATTTATTTGTCCTTAGGCTCTTCTTTGAAGCCCAAACCAGTCCTATCATCTGTAGATTTTTTTTTCCAAGTAGGTCATCTAGATCCTTAACACTCTTTTCAAATTTTTGCAAGGACATAGTATTCTTACTGATTTCTAATAGCTCATCCCTCAAAAACTCTATATCTTGTTCATACTTGGTGCACAAATTCTCCTTATCCTACAAGTTAGAGACAAGAAACTTCACCTTTTCTTCTAGCAACTTGTTTGCTTCAATTAGCTTAGTAGACTCAACCACATATTGCTCATCCAACTTATGAAACTTTTTCATATTCCTTAATCTGAAAAGTCAGTTTTTGATTCTCTTTTTCAGCTTGTTCAAGTTCCCTTTTGACACTTTCAAGATCATCCATGTCATCTTCACATTCCTTATCATAATAGTTACCATAACCAGAAATAAAATCCCCTAATAAAGAAGATCCATCACCTGAAGACCTCATAGCTTCTTTAGTCATGAATAAGGCCTCATTTCCTATGCTTTCATATTCAATTTCAGATTCAGAGTCTAATACACCACTACTTGCATATGAAAAATCATCATCTTGATTTGAATAAAAATTCTTTTATCCTTTTTATAATTAGGCCTCTTAAAATTCTTCTTACCTTTGCCAAACTTGTAGTTCTTCTTAGGTTCTTCCTCATGATATTCAACATCATCATTCTCCTTCTCATGCCTATGAGGACACTTAGCAACAAAATGTCCTACTTCTCCACAATTAAAACATTTGAATGGAAGTTTACCTCTATACTTACTAGAACCTTGCTTCAATCTTCTAGCCATCATAGCAAAGATCTCTTCATCTTCAATCTCTAGAGTGGTATCATCATCCTTTACCTTCTTGTATTTTGTCTTCATTTCAGATTTGAATGCAATCTCCTTCTTGGATGGTTTTGAGTCTCCTATCCTCATTTCATAAGTAGTCAAAGTACCATGCAACTCATCCAATTTCAAAGTGGTTAGATATTTTGCCTCTTCTATAGTAAAAACTTTATAATCAAACTTAGAAGTCAAGGACCTTAGAACCTTTTGAACCACAAATTATTCTTTTACTTCATCACCTAAATCCTTCATGTTATTCACAACTTTATCAACTCTAAGAAGGTATGCAAAAATTGACTCATTATCATTAATTTTAGGATTTCAAACTGATTTCTAAAAGTTTAAAGTTTTACAATTTTTACCTTTGAGTCACCTTCATAGAGAACTTGAAGTTTGTCCCATGCCTCCTTTGCATTCTTACAAAGTGCATCACTTTTCCCATTTTTGATTCTCCAAGTCCACTTAGGATTGCATTGAAAGCCTTTGAGTTGTTGGTATAATCAATCTTTTCTTTCTCAGTGCTTGGAGAGTTAGTAGGAGGAACATAAGCCTTTTCTACTACAGCCCAAACATCAAACCCTTATGCCATGATGAAATTATTCATCCTCATTCTCAAAAAAATATAATTTACTCCATCAAACAATGGTGGATTTCCAGTTGTAGTTTTGTTATCCATATTGTGCTTTAAGGATCTCCTTTCAAGTTGCCAGACTTTTGCAAAAAGGACCAACTTTGATACCAATTGTTAGAAGCACAATGGATTGAGGGGGGGAGTGAATCAGTCCTTATAATAACTTCAAATTATATTTTAGATCTGAAACTCAAAATCTCATACACATTTAATCACAATAATCACTTATTCAATATTTTATGTGTGCACACCATAAACCATCAATAAAGTATGTAACCATGAAAGAAAAGAAACAACTCAAGAACACAAGATATAAGTGGGAAACCCTCAAAGGGAAGAAAACCCACTGAAACACAATCTTATATTGATATGTTTCTGAATTTAGTGAGGCACCAACCCCATAAGGAGCACCAACCCCTAGTTTAGTAGAGCACCAACCCTACAAGGAACACCAACCCCTAATTTTGTGAAGCACCAACTCCAAAAGGAGGATACAACCCCCAAGATGATCAATCACCCACTCAACCACCTTATGATGTGTAGATATTTTTTTTCTGCCACAATTGATGGAGATCCAATATTTAGCTCACACTTCTTCACTCAAACCCTAGGTGATCACACTTCACAAAACAAGCTCATCAAACCCTCTAAAAATCATCAAACTCTTTCTCTCATGTCCTCTTATTTTTATTCACCTGCAACACAATTGAATCAGCTCCAAATCATTCTCAAACACCTACAATCACACTTCACCTAGGTCGCTCCACATGCACACACTCAACTAGTTCCAAAAAGCACCTAAAAACATGCTTTTATATGCTTCTCCACATTTCAAACTTAGGTGAAATATTTTCCCTCCATTTGGTTAAACCTATAAATCAAGGAAATATAATAGTCACAAGTGACCCAATTAGGTCGGCCTAGCTAAAACCCACATTACAAGTGCCAAAAATGGCTCAAAACCCCATGGGCACATTCTTAAAAATGCCCTTACATTAAATGTATACTTTTTCATGACCCAAAACCATTTAAATATGAATAAAATATCATAAAAATTCATACATGGTCACAATTAATATAAACCAATCAAATTATTTCATTTACTGGGTCCAGTTCCCTTTACAAATCTCAAAACAACTATTTCTGCACCCTTCAACACCCGGGAAACTTCATATGATCACAAAATCACTTCTACTCAACTAAAACATGACATGTGAAAAATCAAAAGAAATTTACGAACATGTAGAACACTTCTAAATAAGTTAGAGGTTGTGAAACATCCTTCACTTTGAACCACAACAATATTTTCCTTTAACAGATCAACCTGCCAAAAAAATTGTTTCCAAAGGTTAGCTCATAAAATCATTTATACATGCATTCAATACCTAAAAATGGATTAATTGGATGTCAAATTCATCCCTATTCATATTACAGGTGATAGGAAGAATCACCCAATCCATCTCATGCTTCAAACAACATCAAACTTGCACCAAAATAGATGTTGTCTTGAACTACCAAAAATATTATTGCTCAAAGAATGACATGGAAACCCTATCAAATGACCTCATCATGAGGCAAGCCATATATCATGGGAAAATATATTTGAATATACTTTCCAAAAAATATTTAA
Organism: Taxus wallichiana var. yunnanensis; assembly: GCA_018340775.1. Taxonomy (NCBI): domain Eukaryota; kingdom Viridiplantae; phylum Streptophyta; class Pinopsida; order Cupressales; family Taxaceae; genus Taxus; species Taxus wallichiana. Next base: position 780,741,527 of record CM031244.1, read on the forward strand.
TCATCTCAAAACTCTACCTATAGCTCAAGTTATGCTCATTTTTGGACCTTGCTATTTGAGATCCCAAAACTACCCTTTGACTAATCAACTGTTTGGACCTCAAAACACCATGAATTCATGAAATTTATCAGAAACCTCCATGTATATCAATAAAAATCCCAAAAATCATGCACCATCAATTTTGCATGTTACTCCTTTGGCCCATCTATTCCTAAAACCTTCTTCTCCAAACTGCTATTTTTAGGTATGTCCCACTCATCACCATGACCTTAACCATACATTTATAGAAATCATGAGGATTCCTCTATAACTAAAAATCATCACTTTTTATCAACCAATAAAAATTGGGTTAGTATACTTCATTCTCTACTGTTGCTCCTAGCTAGGGTTTAACTAGGGTTTTAGACCACTTTACCTTCGTAACATTTGTTCATTAAAACTTGACCATAAACTAACCTCATTATTTTTGTGAAACATTTTAAACTCACTATATAATTTTCCCTAAAATCCACAAGTTCCCATGCAAAGCACACTATTGACAATGAGCATCGAATATCAACTTTGAATGGGAAATACACCTATTTTTTACCATGTCTTACAAAATCAGTCATATCTTAAAAATACACATCATGGGAACCTAAATTTTTCTAAGAGCACTATGAATCATCCATATAACATCTCCAATCATCATAATGTGAATTCCATAGCTCAAAATCTCCATTCACTAAGACTTACCTATGTTTGCATGTTAAATCCTCACTATAAAAGCTAGGGTCAACTGAAGTATCTAATACAATAACTGAACATGAAACCTCTGTAAATGACCAAAACATACCTCATATTCCATGATACACCTGATTTCATGCTTCCATGAGCTCATATAGCTCCAAACCACATTGTCACACCTCCAAGCAAGCATACATACTCCCAATGAGCACCTGTAACCAAGTGAAACATTTGTACATGTATCATGTCACTATTGTGAATGCTCAAGCACCCTTAAAACATGTTATTCATCATGCCAACATGATTCTCAAGCATCCAAGAATCTCACACTTCCAAGCTACATCTCTTAGGCATCTGTATAGGCTTGCAAGGGCAAGCACTCCTTATTGAATCCCACTTTGCATCAGCTCATATACATTTGAAACATCATGTTAGCACCATGAACAACATCATATGACCTCAAAGCAACATTAAATTTGTCATTAATGTAGTTTTGCATCAATGAAAACACCTATCAGGACACCATGCCAACAAAGTAAACCTGCAAACACACATGTAGACAAAACCTTAGATGAAAAACAAAGATACTTTTGTGTATCTTTACTTGCTTCCTTCATTACTTGTTATTTCTCCATCGGTATTTTTTTCTATCCATCATCTCAACTCTTGCTTCATCACCATTCATTTCTTCTCCATTCAAAGCACATTAAGTGATTGTATCTTAGTCTTTAACTACTCTCTACTCTCATACACAAACTAAAAACTGATTTCGTTTGTTCCCTCTCAATTTCTTCTTCACAAATGGACCGATTCCTCAACATTTCTATTATTTTATCTTCCTCTTGCTTATGTGTCATCTTATCCATCATTTTTTCATTTTTTCTTCTTCTCTTATCCATGCTCTCAGCTACATTTTCTTTTTCCTCTCCATGAGTGACCTTATAGGCCACTTAACCACCTTCTTCATCACTATATCAGTACTTTGTTTTTGTATTGCTTTTACTTTTTCCATCAACACCTCCAACTGCACCATACCCTTCCTTAACTCTCATATCTCTTGTTCTTCCCACAACTTTCTCTTTTTCTAACTCTCTTATTTTCTCTTTTTCTCTCTCTTCTCTTTCTCTTTCTTCACATTGGTTAAAAACTTAAGAAATTCATTCACTATTTCTTCCTCTATATTTCTCCTAGCAATTCTTTTCCACATTTCCCAAGCCTCACCTAGGTTCTTTTTCACACCTAGTCTTTTGACTTCCTCTTTTCTTCTCTTTTCCTTCTTCTATTCTCTTGGGACTCTTTCCACTTTTCTTTTCCTCTTTCTTTCACTTTTCTCTTTCTTACTTATTCTTAAGGAACAATGTGTCAATCTCACACAACTTCCACAAGAATGAAAAATATTATCTCAAACAACTTCAATATAACTAATCAAACAAATCAGATCACATATATGCAAATTCTTGTAAACAAATATATCTTCTTACTCTTTTCCTTTTCACTTCAAGAACTCCATTATTTTTATTGCCAAAGATAAAATTGACTCGATGCCAAATTATGTAAAGGGTAAACCAATTTAACACAAAAACCAATGGATAGATTCACCCCGGCAAGAAACACCAAAACCATGAACTATGTTTTTGTTCAAGAAGCCCAAATTGCTTAAACCACTAAAATGTATCAAACAACTAAAACAAATGCTAATAATGTCTTTCACATGCTTAAATACATTAGACAAACATGGTGACACTCTCAAAGAAGTTTCATAACCTCATTTATCATCAATCTCCTTTTAGACCTCTCAAACCTGCTTGTAGCCCTTCCTAAAGGAAAATTCTGAAGAAAATGACAATTTACATAGAATTATCCTTCACTATCAAATTTTTAAATACCCTTTTTTTCCCATTAGGGTGCACACATAGTTTCAAGGTTCGTCAAGTAAACCAATGCAATTTTATTCACAATTTGTTGTTTTCTACGAGGCCTTTTTCTAGCCCTCTAAACTCTCAAAACATGTAGTTTGGGACAACTTACAAGCTTTCATGTAAAAGTGATTATTGTTTCAGATACCCATTATTGAGTTTTAACTTCATGCTAATTTTCATCTCCTAACTCCTTGTACATTTTACCCAACACCAACCTCCTCCTTTCTTGCATGCAATTTGGTCTCTTTTAGGGTTTCAATGACCTTCTTAGGGTTCTATATTTTTCAGCTTGGTTTCAGCTTCTAAGAAACCTTACTTCACCTAATTTCACCTTATTCAAGCTATCTCTAATGCTCTATCACTCTTTTTCTTCACTCATGCTACTTTCACCATTTTGGCTTCTTGACTCTCTTATTTGATTTTAACACTATCTAGTCCTTAACTCTATTTTTGGAAATTTTCCTATGATTTTGGATTGTTTCATTCTCTTATTACAATGCATTCCATTTTCCTCGCACTCTCAATCAACCCTTTCAATCATGCCCCTACTTTCCTTTAAAACACTTCATGCAAAGCTTTTCCATGCTCTCTTCAAGCTTCTTGACTGTGATTGTAGCATGAAAGACATAAAATCATCAGTTGGATGGTTTTCAAAGACTCTCCACACTGTTTAAGTCTTATAGGATTACCATTGACCTTCTCAAATGTTACATAGTTCACTCTCATATGCATAAAACTTCTCTAAGTATTCATTTTAAACCATTCCATGTCTCTAATCTTGATTATGACAACATTTAGACCGAGTTTCCAAGTTCATTGCTTTCATGAAAACTTAGGCTATTTTTCAAACACTTTTATCCTCGTATAATCCTCATTCTATATTCTTAATGACTCTCTACAGACCTCCCTTAGTACTTTTTAATCCCAAGTAAAGACAAATAGTCTTCCTTTCTAAGATTAACACTCTCAAATAGTGCATTTTTATAGTTTGACTAGTTTTTGAGTGATTTGTCCTATCATATTTGTTATGATCATATACATACCTTCAAAAAATCTGTCAAACCCTTCTTGACAAATATTCACAATTTCCTTTGTATTTGTATTGAGCTATACTATTTTCAATCACCTTAAAATCCTAATCTAGTTTCACATTCGAAGAGCACCTATTTTTCGTAATAAATTACATTTCTACATGTTCCAAGGCATATCAAAACTCCATTTACTTCTCCTAAATTAAGTACAACCATCTTAGGTCATTCAAAGCATGTACAAGCCATGATATTACACAAAAATCCCCTCAAATCTAGGAAAGATAGTCAATACACATACTTAAAGACAATCTTCTTAGTTTTTAATTCTTTTAGGACATTCACCAAATTACCAAGGGTATCAATATAACAATAACTCATGAACATTCTATCACGCAAATACAATTTATAACAAGAAAATCCTTTGAGAATTTGATACCAAAATAGCCTCTTTACCTTCTTAGTCCTCCAACTCTCATGGAATCTTCCTTCATTAATGTTCTTGTCATCTTCCACACTTCCTTATAGTTTCACCAACATGCTTTTCATGATCTTCCTAGACATTTATAAACCCTTGTACCTGCGATACCCCTAATATAACATATATAACATAGTACATTAACATTCATCCAATAACTCCCATGCTTACATTAAGAATAATCCATGGTGTTCAAGAAATCCTTTGAATTATCATTTCTTTAATCATTACAAGGCTTCTTGAGCCATTTTTTCCTTGATAAAAACTTCTCACCACTCATATTGGTGTCCTTGAGATTTCACCTGAAATATGGGATTACCCCTTTTAAAAAATTCATTCTTTTCAAAGTAACGAGTTGTTTTGTGTTTGTTTTACCTACGATTGTTTACATTGCTCTAAGGTATCCCAGAGAGTCATAAAAGCCAAATTCGACAAATACCCACATGTAAAAGCTCACTCAATCCCTTCACTGAGACTTTTCTCGAAAGCATTTTATTTATTTATTTATGAAATAAATAAAATTATTTTAAAATAGATTGAGCTAAATTTGGAGGATTTAGGTTATATAAAGCACTTCACCCCATCATTATTATTACGAACATTCACCCGGGGAATAATTTTCTGAATCAACTAATTGGAGAATTTTTTTGAGCAATTGCCCGTAGCTTCTTTCAAGTTTTGTTTTTATTTCTTTTTGTCTGTGTTTTGGTTTGTTTTCTCTAGAAATTCCCATAGCCTATTCATTCTTCATGCTGCAGGACCTTTCCTAGGCCTAGGGTTTTGAAAAGCTATCTAGTATTTTTAATTACTAATTTGTCTAAAGGTGATCAAAGCTCATGATTCTTTCAGGAGATTGCAAGAAGTTGCTTGGTCCAAAAAGGTGCAAAAATGGATTTTATGAAAATAAGGAAAATATTGCCATCAATGTGTAGAGCTCAAGAAAATATGCACTTTTAGAGAAAATGACACCTAAAACGGAGCCACAGAGTGAAAGTTATGACACTTGCAAGTTTTTGCCGCTACATCTTCCCGGACTCTTTCTAAAAATAGAAAATTTTACTCTATCCTTGTGTTTTCTTCACTGAAAATCCAAAAATGGAAATAAAATTTTGCTGATGAGTTTTCACACAACTTTAAAAGCAAACGTCACGCAAGTCGCACTTTTTGGGAAGAAGCTTTCTTCTATGCAAGTCACATTTTTTTGGAAGGAGAGCTTTTAAGTACCAATGGGAATTTTGGTGGTAGAAGGAAGGTGGGAATTTGGAGCCTTCCTAGAAGTTTGTTATTTCTCATCATTAAAGTTAAAACACTTAAGTGCCAATGGGAATTTTGGTGGTGGAAGGACGGTGGGAATTTAGAGCCTTCCTGGAAGGTTGTTGTTTTCCATCATTAAAGTTAAATCACTTAAGTGCCAATGGGAATTTTGGTGGTAGAAGGAAGGTGGGAATTTGGAGCCTTCCTGGAAGGTTATTTTTTCCCATCATTAAAGTTAAATCACTTAAGTGCCAATGGGAATTTTGGTGGTGGAAGGAAGGTGGGAATTTGGAGCCTTCTTGGAAGGTTATTTTTTCCATTGTTAAAGTTAAATCACTTAAGTGCCAATAGGAATTTTGGTGGTGGAAGGAAGGTGGGAATTCAGAGCCTTCCTAGAAGGTTGTTTTCCCCATCATTAAAGTTAAATCACTTAAGTGCCAATGGGAATTTTGGTGGTGGAAGGAAGGTGGGAATTTGGAGCCTTCCTGGAAGGTTGTTTTTTCCCATCATTAAAGTTAAATCACTTAAGTGCCAATGGGAATTTTGGTGGTGGAAGGAAGGTGGGAATTTGGAGCCTTCTTGGATGGTTTTTTTCCCATCATTAAAGTTAAATCATTTAAGTGCCAATGGGAATTTTGGTGGAAGGAAGGTGGGAATTCAGAGCCTTCCTGGAAGGTTGTTTTTTCCCATCATTAAAGTTAAATCACTTAAGTGCTAATGGGAATTTTGGTGGTGGAAGGAAGGTGGGAATTTGGAGCCTTCTTGGAAGGTTGTTTTTTCCCATCATTAAAGTTAAATCACTTAAGTGCCAATGGGAATTTTGGTGGTGGAAGGAAGGTGGGAATTTGGAGCCTTCCTGGATGGTTGTTTTTTTCCATCATTAAAGTTAAATCACTTAAGTGCTAATGGAAATTTTGGTGGTGGAAGGAAGGTGGGAATTTGGAGCCTTCCTGGATGGTTGTTTTTTCCCATCATTAAAGTTAAATCACTTAAGTGCCAATGGGAATTTTGGTGGTGGAAGGAAGGTGGGAATTTGGAGCCTTCCTGGATGGTTGTTTTTTCCCATCATTAAAGTTAAATCACTTAATTGCTAATTGAAATTTTGGTGGTGGAAGGAAGGTGGGAGTTCAGATCCTTCTTAGAAGGTTGTTTTTCCATCATTAAAGTTAAATCACTTAAGTGCCAATGGGAATTTTGGTGGTGGAAGGAAGGTGGGAATTTGGAGCCTTCCTGGAAGGTTGTTTTTTCCATCATTAAATTTAAATCAATTAAGTGCCAATGGGAATTTTGGTGGTGGAAGGAAGGTGGGAATTTGGAGCCTTCCTAGAAGGTTGTTTTTCCCATCATTAAAGTTAAATCACTTAAGTGCTAATGAGAATTTTGGTGGTGGAAGGAAGGTGGGAATTTGAAGCCTTCTTGGAAGGTTGTTTTTTCCCATCATTAAAGTTAAATCACTTAAGTGAAAGATGAGAATTTTGGAGTTTCTGGAAGGGTAAAAATTCCCACTTCCTTGCCTTCTTATTTTTAACATGACTTCTAGCCAAAAAGTGTGACCCATTTTGGCATAGCTAAATGCCTAAAAGTTGACTTCTTTTTAATTGTCGGGAAGCATCTAGTTTTGGCACCTAGGGTTGGAAAGGATTCCTTTTTATTATTCTGGCTATCTACATGTTGATGTGAGTGCATAGGGGAATTAAATAATATTTTTAGCTTGCTTGGCATGCAAGAAAAGTCTAAAAATAGAGGGTAGTAAGCTTTATAATCAGATCTCGGTGAAGAAATTAGATATTCATACTATGGACTGCATACTTATCTAAATTATTTATAGGAATACTTCATTGGTGCTCATATTGGTGGAGATAATGCAAAGTCAATGTTAGATACATTGAATATATCTTTAGAATCAGAAGGAGAAATTGTAGGTTCTACACAAATAGATCCAACTCTCATATTTGCAAGGTCTTCTGGCAGAAATAAAAAAGAAGATCTCGGAAAAGATTGATTCGAAATGATGAAGGGTGATGAGTTTTGTCTAAATTTTTACTACAAAAATTACATTGGTGCATGTACTAGAGAAGAACTGTAAAAACTCCAAGAATAAGAGGAAGACGGGTTAGAGGTAGCACCCACAAGAAAATCTCGGTCAGTTGTCTCAGATCCAGTTTTATGAGAATCAGAGGAAAGGATTCAACAACATATGGGAGAAAAAAGCATCTCAGATTGAAGGCAAAGATATCATTTAGATCATTCATTGCTAAAGTAAATGAAGCAAAAGTGCAATACAAGTTGGATCAACATGCAAAGTATGGAAGAAGAACAAGACTGAGAGTGTTGCATCTTTCTTCTAATTTATTCTCCTCTTTCTTCTTATTTTTATTATTTTCTCCGACAAAGCAATTGAGAAATCAATTAAAATTGTAAAACTTAGGTAATTGGCTATAAAAGTCGTTACTTCAAGTTATTGGAAGAAGTCAATTACTTGGAAATAGGTGGTAGACATGCAAAATAGAAGGTTCTATTTTCAATTATAAATCATGCATGTCATGCAAAGAGGAATTCTAGGAAGAATACTACCAGCTACTTCCCCTTTTCATAGCTTCCACATGTGGCAATTCATTGAAAGCTTCCTATTTGTAATTTCCCTCTATACACTATAAATAGAGGAAGAGCCTACGGGTTAAGAGATCAAATTTTTTAATCAACATTCTTGAGTTCTAGAATTTGTGTTATAGCCCTTGATGTCATTTTTGTGAAAGCTGGGGAATTGAATAAAGGCGTATTTCCAGAGAACTTTGTGTCCACGGTGCATTTGCTTCTTACTTATGTGTGGATCTTTAGATAAATTTTGTGTTATCTGAGATTTAGACTAGAAGCTTTTCTTTTCCTTTACTTCTGAATATTGTGAGATCTACTTGTTTATTTAAACAATGTGTATGAAACCAACTCTGTAAAAAATTGGTTGAATTACATATCTTCCTTTCTTCTTTCCCAAATTCCATTATTTCCCCCTTCTATAAATGCTTCATAAACAACTACTTACTTGCTACAGAATTGCTAATCTATGGTTCATGAGATTTGTGATTAAAGTAAAACCCCCACAAATAGTTATTAAGTCTAATATGTACTAGATTGATAAAAATATTACATAGGATCCTCATCGATAAATGAGGGATATTTATCTCATGACTGCCTAGGTTTTTAGCTATGCAGAAAATATAGCCAACACATATAATCCCCTCTCATTTGAATTTCTCATTCTAATGAAGAATAGAAAGGTGGTTAGGGTTCACACTACTAACCCAATTAGGATTTAGACTAACTAGGTGAGGTTTAGGATCAAGTTAGGATCAAGTGGATCATTTTACAAGTGCATAGATGCTCCATAACCCCTTATTACATCTTTATTAAATTTATACTAACACCGAGGCCTATAATAATCTATAAGAAAAATTTGAATGTTTGAAATGTGGTTTTGGAGGAAACCTCCAAAGACCACTTATTACGTTTCTCATGAGTCCAAATGGACTAGAAACACATCAAGACCAACCAAATGGGATCTTACACCCTATGATAGCTAAGAAAACCAAAATTTTCATATTTACAAGTGATGCTCTTGAATTAGTGGCCATCAAACAAAATAAAGATTGGGTACCCATTGAGAAAGAAACCATCAACCTCCTCTATGCCTCAAGTGTCTACCAATCCTATAGTTCCTAGCAATCCTAAACCAACAACCAGTACTAAAGCTTCTACATCTAGTTCATATGACATTTTAAGACAATTGGAGACGACACAACACATATCTCTCTCATAGAGTTACAAAGTCATTTCCCACTCTATAGAGAATCCTTACTCATGCTTTGTAAGAAGCATGTGTTCTTAAGGACATTAATTCTCAGCAGTTCCAATCATTACTTGCATTTTTTTCCAAGTGGTGCTATATTGTCATTCAGTCCTCAAGACCTACTAAACCCTAATCTTCATAAAACTAACTCTCTATATATTGAAGCGTATATCACCCATCACAAAGTTAAAAGAGTCCTTATTGATAACAAGGTTTCTCTAAACATTTTTTCTATGAAGAGGCTTAGATGTCTTGGTCATATGGGAAGAGCATTTAGGAGATAATGTTATCACTATTCATGGTTATGACAAAAATGAATGATAATCTCTGGAACTATCACCCTCTCCATATAGGTGGGCTCATGTATGATTGAAACACTCTATCATGTCATTGATGTAGAGAATTCATATAACATCCATTTAGGTCAACCTTGGATACACAAAATGCAAGTTATGCCCTCCATATTTCATCAATGTATCAAGTTCCTGCATGATGGTAAAGAGTTTACCTTACTTGTAGATGTAAAAACCTTTGAATATTGTAAACTTTTGGAAGCAAAATATACTCATGAAAATTATTTTCCTTCTACAAATAGATATATTGAACCTCGTGTCATATATTTTACGTATAATCATATCAATCTTGACACACATTTTCATTCCCTACCCTTTATATCCAGTATACAACCATCTGCATCCAACTCACCACCTGAACTCAAGTTTTCTCATAAATGTTTTGGTGAATATACTCTAGATAATGCATTTCATATTGGAAAATTTTGGTTATCTCCTCGTAGCTACTGAGATGACCTAATGCACCTCACATGAAAGAAGCTCTCATATATCTGATTGGAAATACCTTATCTAAATATTATGGATATTTGGAGGACAAACACATTCATATCTCTAATGGATCTTGGCTATATGTGGATCGGATGGTTGATTGCTATAAATCTTCAAATTACAATAAATCACACACAATGATGAGAAATAAGAATTGGAAGGACAAATGACTTGGACCATGAGAAAAGGTCATCTCAACCATGTATATAAACCGTCATGGTCTAGGTTATGAAATGTTCAAAAAGAGGCCTATAATATTCGACATAATGATTAGTGAAGAGGACTCGACTCTAAAGTTGACTTTGGTTCTACACATAGTCTCTTTCAAGACTTGGTTGAAACCATCCTCTTCCTTGACCATGTATCCATTCATACCATCAACTTTGACATCGTTTGTCCACCACTTATCCATCGGGAAAAACAAAATAATATCGTTGTGGACCTCTTTTAGACGATGAGGCCATCAAGGAGTTCCTTAGGACTCGGGACCTTATTCCCTCATCAGATCACAAGAAGATTTTTGATAAAGACTGGATGCTTCGCATACTTCGGTGAGGAATTTGAGTACTCCAGTCCATCAAAAATCAAGAAAAATAAAAAATAATAAAAATAAAAACACAATCTCTTATAGTGAAAACCTCACTAAGGAACTATTTGAGAAACAAAAAAATAAGAAAGATAATAAAAAGTAAAAAGAACTAGATGTATCTCCTAGTGAAAACATTTATAAGGTACCGCGAGAGGAGACTCTATTCAGATTATCCAAATGTCCTACAAAAACCTATTTCATCAAGATAATGACACATCAAAAATGTTGGTAGAAAAGGTCACTATAATCAACATTAGAACAAGCGATAATCCCAAACTGTTACATCTGGTACAAGCTTATCAATTTGAGATCCATGCATTCACAACATTGCGTAAAGAATTTAAATTTTTCTTTGCATGGTACTATAAGGATATGTCAGGCTTTGATCATTCTCTAGTTTTACACAACCTTGTGGTTCTCACATATACAAAGCTTTGTTAAACGAAATTAAGAAAAATGCATCCAAGTTTGTATTGCTTGTTAAGGTGGAACTTGAGAAACTACTCGAAGATATTTTTATAATTTTTATAGAATACTCTAAATGGATATTGAACATGGTACGTATTGAAAAAATACACCGACATTTGAATTTACATTGTGTTTTGGTATATCACCAAAGCTTTTCCTAAGGATGACTTTCCTCTACCCAACATTGATATGATCGTTGACTCTACAATTGGACGTGAGATTTTATACTTAATAGATGTTTTTCAGGATATAATCATATTTAAATAACTAATAAGTATCAATGTAAGAAAAATTTCACAACACCTTGGGGTACATTATGTTACAATGTCATGCCTTTTGGCCTTAAGAACGCAGGGAAACATACCAACGTGCAATGACTATTTTTTCATGATATTATGGATGATTACATTAACGAAATTATTACCAAGTCTAAGACCAAATTATATCATCCAACCATTTTATGGCAAATTTTTGAACGACTAAGAGAATATAAGGTTCACCTCAATCCAAAAAGTGTGTCTTCGGTGTTACTTTGGGAACTCTCTTGGGATTCATAGTCTCATAGAGAGAAATTGAGGTTGACTCTACAAAATTAAAACTCAATCATGGACATGCCTCCACAACAAAATCTTTGTCAACTATTAGGATTACAAGGGAAGATTAAGTCTATCCTGCGTATTATATCTTAGCCTGTATACAAGTGCCATCATTTTAACTAGCTTCTCAAGAAAGATGTCCTATTCAAATAGACACAAGAATGTCAAGATTCTTTCACTAAATTGAAATAATATATATCAAATCCACCAATGTTAATGCTTCCTATTCAAAATAAGCCCATAATTTTATATACATCAACCATAGAACATGTTATCAACATTGCTTTCACTATAATGATAAAGGAAAAGAGTAAGTTGTTTACTATCTCAACAAAACATTGATTGACCATGAACTCAAATTTTCTTAGGTTAAGAATTTTTTTGTCATTTGCATTCACTTTTCTTAAGTTGTGAAATTACTTGTTAAATCACAGAGAAAAAATTATTTCCAAGGTAGATCCTCTAACGTATCTACTCTCTAGGCCTTTTTAACTCTGGTTGGATGTCTAGATGGGTTTTACTCCTATACAAGTTTGACATAGAAATTTTCAGCCAAAAGGACATAAAAGGGAAAGCTTTGGCAAATCAACTGGATGCAGCACCACTTCCAATCTCTCAACTGTTACATTTTGAGTTTCTTGATGAATGCTTTTTATATATAGATGCATTCCCCTCATGGAATTTGTTTTTCAATGGTTCTTACAACATGCATAGATCAAGAGTTGGAATTGAAGCTGTGTACATCAAATGGTGATGTCATTCCTCAATCCTACTACATTGGTTTCCCATACACTAATAAAATCATGGAATATGAAGCTCGATAGCATTTTTAGGCTTTGCAATATCTTATTGGCTTAAAGACATTTTTTGGGGATTAACTCTTAATCATCAATCAATTAAATGAATAATATCAAGCAAAAGATGATAAAAATTTTCTTTATAAAATAATGGTTGATAGTCTCAATGGTTACTTATGGCTGATTACATTTGAACAAGTTCCTTGCACATAAAATAAAGCAATGGATGCCATGGAAACTATCACATCCCTTCTTGAATTTGATATAAATCAAACACATAATGAGTTTCTCATCGAACATATTTTGGTGCCCATATATGATGTGTCAGAGTCCACCATGGTGTGTGAGATTGTTGGTCCTAAAAACCATTGGTATCAAGACATCTATACATTTATCCAAGATAAAACCTATCCCTCAAACATGAATTCTTCCCATAAAATAGCCTTAGCACAACGTGTTTCATACTACACCATTCTTGCAGAAACCTTATACAAAAGAAGCTATGATAGGGCTCTCTTAAGATGTCTTAATCATGAAGAAGATAATTAGACACTAGTTGAAGTGCATTTGAGTATTTGTGGTGCACATACAAGTGGAATGGTCTTGGCTAAAAATGATCTTGCATGTAGGCTATTATTGGCCTACTATGAAGTCTAACTCGTGAAATTTTGTCAAAAATCGTGAGGCATGTAAACAACATGGTAATATGATTCATGTGCCCTCACAAGCCCTCCAACCTATCACTTCACCCTGACCTTTTTCTAGATGGGGGATCAACTTAGTCGGTAAGATAAAACCAACATCCTTTGACGGCCACATATTTATCACTACCACCATGGAATATTTCACTAAGTGGGTGGAGGCCATGACCCTCACCTACATCATTGGGTAAAATATTTCCAAGTTCATCCTCAACCACATCATTTTCCTCTTTGGAATCCCTACATCTCTTGTTATAGACAACGGTACATCCTTCAAGAACAAGAATGTTAAGGAGTTAGCTAAAAATTCCATATCCATCTCAAATTGGAAACTCCTTACTACCCACAATGAAATGACCAATCAGAAGCTTCCAATAAAATAATAAAATAAATATTAGAAAATTCCATTGACAAACATGTTTGCAATCGAACACTCAACTATATCTTGCCCTCTCGGGCCTACAGAACATCATTATGTGCTCCAACCAAAGCCATACCATTTTCCCTAATATACGATTATGAAGTCGTATTACCCATCGAATTTGATCTCCCTTCCCTTTGTGTGTTACTCTAACACCTAGTGCATGAAGAATATTACCGCCAAGTGTATCTTGGAGAGATAGAAATTTTAGATGAGAGGTACATCAATGCCTTAGACCACCTATAAGTATATCAAAACCGACTGATGGATCTACTACAAGTGCATTATACCAAGGTATTTTGAGATCAAAGAACTTGTTCTCAAAGAGAATCAAAAGAATACTACCAAAGAATGAGAAAAATAAGGCAAGTTCAAACCTAACTAGTTAGGACCTTACATTATTACTACCAAGTTTGGATCCGGGGCATATAAATTATTTGATAAATATGGAAAAGAGCTTAAAGAGCCCATGAATGTAGTTCATCTAAATAATTTCTATTCCTAATCCTCTAAGAGTATCGTTAGTTGTAGGGGCATATTATCATATCCATTTGTGTCATCTCATCACTCTTTTCCACTTCATACTTCATCCCGCATCATCTTGTGTTGTGTGTTCCTCCTAGTTAGGATGTAAGTCTCTTTCTAAGCTAGTCATTTTTTCCCACTTCCATTTGTATTCCATATTGTGGAATTATTTGGGCTTGTCCATTTGTTTCATGCTTAAAACAGTTTAAGGACATTTTTCCTTTTTCATTTGCATGCAAAAATGCAAAAAAATGTTAAACCTCAAAAACACAAAAATCAAAACATTTCAGAAATACAAAAAAATTCAAATATGTTCAAAAATCCCAATTTTTTTATAAAACCTACAAAAATAAAAAAATATATACATAAAAATAAAAAAATTGAGAATTTTTTGACAAAATATCAGCAACTACATAACATAGTTCAACAATATCGTCATTTGATGGCACTCCTATTGATCTTTCTATATCATCATTCAATAACCATTTTCTCACCCATGGCATATATCTATGCTTAGTAGAAAGCCAATTAATTAACCCTTTGAAATATAAATTTTCTTGGGGAAAACTTGGGTTAAATCCAATACATATCAAACTACAATGGAATACGATAAGGGTGTTAAGAGGAGTATATAGGATCACTCCACTCTTTGGCCCGATATAATGGTCTTGTATTTCTAATATATCACTTGGGGGCACTCATATCTGTCCATTCTTCACTTTGGAACACATTGGGGATGTCATTAGATTTAGTTATTACAAATTGTGTTGTAATGTTGTTGTTTGTTAACTTTATTGAATTGCTTTTTTCTTTTATGCTATTTTGTTGTACTTTGTTTGCCTTTATTGTAGACCAATTGTTATCATCTTAGTTCATATATAACTTTCGTGTAGTTATTCCTTTTTATATTGTGTTTTTTGGGATTCATGTCTTGTGATTTTGAAGTATTTTGAAGTATTGTATTTTCATCCTAGTTTATTAACTAAGCTATAGTGTGTTTTACATTTGTTATGTGTAGTTAGGTTTGTTAGCATTTCTTTGTACTTGTGTTAATTGCAAGTACTTTGTTGACATTATCATATTTATACCATCATCACATATATCACATCATCATATATGCATATATCATCATACACCATGAATAAAAACTAGCCTATGAACATGGAATTTATGCTACATATAACATCATCATCTACCCATAATAAATCAATGTAACAATCATCATCTAATCTAGTATATCATCATGTAATCATCCATCTAAATATGTCATATGGATATAAAACATCTCATCTTCATATATGGTGTCAAATGTCCATACTATATACACTAAGGAATTTCAATCTCAACACATTATATACATCAATAAAATTCCATGTACGCTATATCTCAAAAAATGTCATATACATATCAAGTATGCCATCATGTGCATCAATCTACAAAATGTTCTTTCATCATGAGGTATATATAAAAATATAGTATCTCATAAAAAATGAGTCATCCTTGACTCTCTCCCATGTCAGGACTACTTGGTCTATCCCTAGGTTGGGGCATCTACACAGATCTCACTAATCTCGATGGCCTGTCTCGACCTATTAATATGATTTCTTGATTTCGACTAAATATTAGAGATCTCTAAACCTTAAGGAATGTAACCTCGCATTGCCAATGTTACATGTTGTTACCACATCATATATGGCATCCTCTCCGACGTAACCTAACATAACCGCATAATAATTTGATCTATCTCGATAGTCCTCTATCGCAACTATTATCTCATGCTAGCCTGATCCACCACCCTTTTTTATAATTACCTCTTGAGTTTCTAAACAATGATGAATGTAATATCACCTTGCAATGTGGAGGTATCCTCTTGGCCTACAGTGTGACAAATGATGGCCCACCTAGTGATATTGGGGTTGATGTATGTGTCGGTGTCGGTGGCTGAACTTGTATACTCTTCTACCACATACTCTTTCCTCCAACTACCCTACCTCCAAACTTCATCTCCACATGCAGCTACAACACATGGACTAGGTGATCTAGGTGGAGATAGTGGCATGTGTAATGACACATGAAATGGCACATGCATATGTGCAATTGGTACCTATCTTGGTATCTATATCGGAACCTATTGTGGCATCTAGAATGGTACTTGGGCTACATGACCATGTGATACAAGTGTCTATACATGTGTTGTATAAGCTACATACAGTTGTGTTTCCTACACCTATGGTACTTATACTACCTTTACCTATGGCCTTGGTACTACCTATATATGTGGCCCATGTTCCACCCGAACCTATGGATCCTATCCCGAAGATCTATCCCTATCCCTTTACATCTACCTCGACATATTCCTAGCCTAGTATAATTTTGTCTCTCCTTGATTGTGGCCCACCCATGAATGTTACTCTTATCCATGCATCTATAGTTGTATGTAGAATAGTGACCTTCCTAGGCATAATCTGTTGCATAATATATAATGTACTCTAGAGTAGCACCTGGATCCACAACCTCGCGCTCAAGTATCCCATGCCTGTGGAATTACTCCAAAGACAATTTCCTGAAGATCACTCCCTAATCCACCACCCAAAGTCTATCGTCTCACATGCTACTCACACATACCATTTATCCCCACCTGGTATACCTTGTATACGTCTAAATTGGCGTCGACCCTGTCTTCTCTATATATCTCCATGATATGACTACCAATAATAAAATGTTTCACCTCCATTGTACATAACTCTATACCTTTGATAGCCCACTCGATATAATTTATATGGTCTCCATGTTACCATATGAAGTTGTCAATCATCGAACACCCACCAATAGAAAGTAGTATCCCCCATATGGCCTCTATGTCCCACACCTATTATCTCCCATTTGAATGATGAGGGATCCTCTCGGCTGTTTTTCCCATAGAATACCCACTAGCCATCTAATCACTATTTGGTTTCATGCCCATATCTGAAATAGTGTAGTAGGGCTCATGATCCTCATACCTCTATAAAGTATCATGTGTAAATGTTTGTATAAGTGCACTAGGATGCATTGTCCCCATGCAAAAATCTCGCCCTCTAACAATTGTTTCACTACACCTATCAACCCTAGTTAAAAATGAGTCTTGGTCTTATCATGAAGAAAATAAATGCTAATAAGAGCCATCAAATATATAGGTAGTCAAGCTACCGTCCTATCATCCATGCCCTTATATAAGTGCACATTCATCCCCTCTCTAGGTATATCCTCCAAAAAAATATATCACATATGTGTCCGAGTATCCATGTGGCATTCCTATCGAACTCTACCAATCTACCCTATATTGGTACCCAGAGGATCGATGCACATCCTCGAAAGTAATCATCATCTCTCCTATTAACAACCCGAATGTCCGGCTCTCGTTGTGTCATTGCTTGAATAATGTTGTTAATAAAAATTGGTCTAGTATGATGTGTGGTAGTTGTGCAATGTATGATAGCCTCATTGCCTCTAATAGTGCAATCAATTATCACTTTTAAGCTGCGTGTGAACATCCTTTTAAACATCTACAATCAACTATGACATTCCTACATGTCTAATACTAACGATATCTCTTGTAAATCATTCAAAAACATTGTTAAGTCATTTTTAATCTACCATAACCTCCAAAAATTCTTCTAAAATTATCTGGTGATGTTAGTGCACCCTTTCCTATGCTAGCACACCCCTTTATTATGCTATCGTATGCACTTGTATGTTAGCACATACACTTGGCTTAGCGCATTCATACTAGTGCACCCGGTTGAACGCTAGAACACTCACGTTGGTGCATGTACATTAACATTCATGCTCTCACTATGACACTCTGTGTGTTCAACACACTAGCATATTTAAACCTTTATGCTACACTCCCAGTTTCATGCTAGCACGTATAATTAAATTCTATTGCATTCCTTAGGCTATTCTAGTGCACTCAAGTGTATGATCTAGCGATACAAATACTTTTTCTTCTACTTCTAACTATTAATAAATGTATCTAAAACTTAAGTTTTTGAACCACTTACCGCAACATCCTCGTCGGCCTCCACATGAACTCTCAAATGTGGTCTTCCCAATGTGTCCTCTACGATCGATGAGCCATATCTCTAAAATATCAGAGATCAAATATAACTCAAAGGGAAAAATAATCTATAAAGCACAACCTGAAATTGAGTCATGATGTTTTTAACCCTCCCACCCATCTATTTATACCCTCCAAAACCCTAATTCTTTTATTTTTGGCCTTGATGACCAAGAACACTAATTTTTCTTCATCATTCCTTTAGGTGTTTATCTGCGGCCTCTTCTCTCATTTTAATGTGATTTTTCCGCTTCGTCATGATGCCCACCCATTCATGAAGGCATATCAAACACCTCATTCTACCTCATCGGGGGATCCCAATTGTTTCCCCATAACACATACAACATTACTCATTGTATCATGTTCATTTGTTTAGTTCATGCACTCTCTACCATTTCAAAAACTACAATTTTTTAAAAACTCAAAAAATTAACAAAAAAATCCTATTTATAAAAAAATCATCAAAAACATTCAAATAATCGAAAATTCCTAAAAATTACAAAATTTTCAAAAAATCCAACAAAACAACACAATCGGTGAGCTCAAACAATTCACTCCTACCCTTGTGGTCATTCCAAAATCTCTTATGACTACCATAACTAATTTTTCCCTCGCATGTATCCTCTCTTATTCTCTCTAAAGCATTTTCGGTGTTCATGCTTGAGACATTGACCCTTTTCAATCTCATATTACACTTCAATGGGACTCGATAAAAGTTTCATGAGGAGTAGTTACTCTGCTCTTTGGTTTGATCTAATCCATTTACATATATAATAACTTTGGGGCATTCAAATATGCTCACTTATCGTTGTGGAACATATTAGGGCACGATTAATTGTCTTTATTTCCAAATTGTGTTGTATTGTTATTATTTTTGGACCAATTACACGTATTTCAATATCATCATGTCTCCTTTTTAGCCACAATTAATAATGTTACAATGTATGTTGGGTTTTTTCTATTGTTTTGCTTTGGAACAATTACAAGTTGTATGTTAACATCTTGGTTCATTTATAACCATCGTACCTACATCTACTATGTATGTTGGTTTTGTTCTTCTTTTTCACTATTTGTTTACTATGTACATTTTTTTACAAATATAATGGGTTACACACCATGAGTCTTTCATAATTTTGGTGACAAATCTATCATGCAACAAAAAAATAAGGTTTCTCTAACTTCCACTCTCTAAATTAGCACTCATGTTATGAGCACAATACCTCTCGTCCTCCTTCAAATTCCTTTCTTTCTTCCTATCAAGCGGATTTCCACGACTTTTTGTGTCACCCATCTACTTGAGGGGACATTCCATTACCATCCACACTTTCTGTGGAATCTAAATGCTTTACTTGGGGCATATTAGAAACATCCACCATATTTCCCGACATCCGCTCATTGATCTACATGTGTCTACTATCTTAAAAAAATTGATATTAGGGTAAAAAGAGGGTTTTGGTAGTATCCCTTCCTGTTACAAAACATATGTAAATTCTAGATATTACAATTAAGATTTCAATATACAAAAAGTGCCTAATATCAAAACATATCTATAGAAACAAAGAAACCAACAAAGTACTAGCATCCAACCATAAATAAACCAAGTAAAAGACCTTGAAACAACAAAAGATAGGATTCCTTAGAGATTATGGATCTACATGGAGATTTTGTTGAGTTCCTCAAGTGTCTCTCCCACTCTTCCAGCTCCTTCATCTTCTCAGTCTCCTTCCCTTTTCCTTTGGTGCTGATGTTTTTGAGTTCCTTGGCTAAGGATTTTAAGATCCCGGTCTGAATATCCACACATTCCCCTAGTAAGTTGCATTCATAGTCTACCATAGTTATGTAGTCATTCAAGCCATTCTAGAATAGCTTATCCATTTTTTCAACCTGTAATTTGTTTAACTTCCTTTTCATTGTATTCAAATCCTTTTTTATGCCATCTATAGCCTTCACTTGGCTTTCAAAATTAGGCATCTCCAAGTCGACTTTCCTTTTTATCTCTCTTGCCCAAATTTAGAAGGCCATCAATAATGACCCCTTCCATTTCTTCCTTCTTTGAGTGAGATCCATCAATGAGATTATCTCTTTTCCTACTCCTAAGCACATGGGTGTGAGTTTTATGAGGAGGATGGGGGTTAGAGGTGGGTTGTTACAAGGGTCTTTGAACTTGGCCTTTAAATAGAGATAAATAAGGAGGATAACAACCTTTGGTGTAAGGGGTAAATCCTTCTACCATGTTGAACCTTCCTAATAGAGATTTCTAATGAAATTATAATGTAGAAAGGAAAACTTACCGAACATGCCTTCAAAAATGGTTAAGAAAAATGAGGTGATATGTGTGAAGCTGTGGTGTTTGCCTTTAAGATTTAAATAGATGAAAATCAACTTCACCACTTCGTCATAGGGATTAGGCGGTGAGGATATTTTAATGCTAGATGGGACTTGCTCCATTTCTTCATATTTTTCCAAGAAATTTTTCTCAAGCTCGGCCCTGGTATTTCTATTCTTGAAAATTTTGGCCCTCGCATGCTCATTCCTATCACCCGTGAAATAAGAACCTCAATAATTGGGAGTCTCTCTCCCGAACTCAATTGATATGTCCTCCCATTCTTGAAAAAATTGTGTAGTTATATGCGGGTTGTGCCCATGAACATGTTCAATGAAAACATTGAACCTACCAAGGCTAAGGATATTCCAGAGCTACTCGTTATCCTTGATTTTTCAATTAAAAGGAGGATTGATTTTATTTAGATCACCCCCATTATGGTGAAGGAATACCAAATCCCTATGTAGTCTAAAAATAAGGGCTTACTCCAAAATTTTTGATGAAAACTTGAAATGTACTACCACTTATGCCAAAATAACTCGGCAATATGCCCAAGTGTGTGAGAGGTCTTGATGCGGGAGGACTATTATACCATCGATATGTAATCTCGTGAATTTGACATAGAATCAAGTTGCAACAGTCATGATGGCTTTCAGATTTAGAAATTTATGGTTTATATTGGGGAGGTCCAAGGGGTCATTCTTTAAAGTAGTATTGATGATATCGGTGGTAATGCTAATCATTACTATGTTTATACCCACACTCACAAAAATCTTATAGAGTTTAGAGATATAAAGAGGAGCGATCTCTTTAATTTAAGAGATCTATCAACTCTATCTATTGAATCCCTTTTCTTTAATCATAAGCTATTAAACAAGGAAAAAATAAATCTTAGCATGTCTAAGGTCGCCATACCTTTCTCTTTCCAAGTGATGTCCAACATTTTGAATGTTTTTTAGAACCCTTTAGGTCCAATGTTATTTTTTTCACTGCTGCTATGTCCATCTCGATTGTTTCTATTTTTTCTTCTTTTTGCGAGATGGATTGCCTTTGGTTTATCTACTTCTTGCATCACATTTTCTTTGGGGTTGGATGTGGAAGCTTTCATTATCTTGTTTTTCCCTTTTATAGGGGTCACTATTATTTTGATTTGTTCCGAGATGGAGGTTCTTCTATGTTTACCACCTCCTGTTCCTTGATCTCTTCAAGCTTTTCCTCTCTTGTTACCTCCTCTTCCGAAATTTCATGTTCGATTTTCTAGCATATTGAAGTCTTCATGTGTTTGGTTTTGATTTTCTTCTATTTTTTCCTCGTCTCTGTCTTTTTTCTTTTTGCATTCTCTTCTTTTTCTTGCTCTACATTTATTTCTATGACATTTTCCCCTATTTCTTCCTCTTGTTGTGCATCTTGGTATATGTTTGTCATTATTACTAGCTCTTAAGTTTGTCTCTTCTTTAGCTTCTTTCTCCGATTCTTTCTTTTTCTTGGGTTTCTACCTTATTTTTTTCTATGATCTCTTTTGCATCCATTTTTGTTTCTTCCTTTTCGGTTCCTTTTCCTCTAATAGCATATTTTCCATGATGAGCTCCTTTATCCGAGTTTGATCAAAGAACTCTCCTTCCTCCAAGATGTCTTCATTATGCACTAGACAAGCAAATGGATTTTCCTTATCCATATATCTGGTTATCATCTACCTATTTATTGATTTAGTCTTCTATTTTATTTCTTGTTTCATTATGCTTTTCTTATCACTCCATTTTGTTTCTTATTTCCTTCATGTGGCCTTCCTTGACATTTTAAGGGAAATCTTTGACATTATTCCCCAATCTATTGCATTTATTACACCTTGAGACTGATGTCTCATATTCCATTCTTGCCTCCCACTACTACCAATCTTAGAGTGGATTGTGATATCTTCAGGTATATCTCTGTCTAAGTCCACATTGATGCATATTCTTGCAAAGGAAAGCCTGGTTCAGCGTTGGTTTCTCTCTCGAAGAAACTAACGTGCCTGTTATTTAGCTATGTTATTTAAGAACCCTTCCTCCCAACATTCCAACGGAAGTCCTGGGTATTTGACCCATACCGGGATCACATTGATATTTTATTTTTCAGGATCAAATCATGGGGTCCATTTTTAAAAAAGAGTCCCATAATTCCCAAGAACTGTGGTGCTTCCATAAGAACATAATTAAAATATTCAATAGCATTAAAGTGAACCAGGAAAAACCCTTTGGTGAGAAGAGAGATCTCCATGTTACCTTTTGGTTGCCACTTTCTACAAGCCCATCGTCTTATTATGTCCACATTGGGTCAATGGCCATGAAATTTTCCAATTAGTGCAAGCTTGTTTCATTGCATTGCCTTGTCAATAAGCTCATTTTGGGACTATGAAATGGTGTCTAGTTTCAAATTTACTATAAGAAACCACCACTTGCGAGTGTCCCTTTTCCACCTCTCGAGCCCCGCATGGAAACCACCCCATCCCATGTTGGCATGGGGCCCTCTACTTCCTTAAACTTCACAAGATCATGTGTCACTTACCCCTCTCCATCGCCATCTCCTGATTTCTTTCGAGAGGCAAAATTCAAAATCATGCCTTCCCACTCAAACCTTGGCTCAAGATATATACTATCTTTAAAATGATATTATTTCATGATAACACTTTAAAGAGGGGGAAATGTAGACACCCTATAAATACATACTTATTTCTATCCCTTCCTAAATACCCTTATCCTTTCTAGAATGCATTCTAGACCATTATCCTCTACATTCCTTTAAAATTAATTAAATTAATTCTATTAATCACTCTTACCCTTTAGAATTAATTATATTATAATTGTGGAATTAATTAAATTAATTCCTACACCCTTTAGCTAATTTAATTAAACATTTATTTAATTAAATGGTTAATTTCTCTCTCACACCTCATAACTAATTAAATTATTTATTTTAAATATAAATAAATATATTTTATTACTCATCCTCCACTTTACTATCCTAGTCACTCCACTCAACTCTAATTCTAGAATCTTGAAAATGCGGGAGAAGAAAAATTGCACGTAGAACCACCTTCTTGAATAAAATCCAAATATTCATTGCACATATAAAGTTGTAACTACACGACCAAATCCAATGGGTATTTCAGAAATTGTAATTATGAACATGTAATCCATTCAAACCTTGATCTAATATTCATGGCCTCTCCTTCCATTATAAATAACAAACCAATCCTTTATAAAGCAACCTTGGAAGATTTGTACAATTGCATCCAACCTATGCCAAAATTATTATTCAACTTTGCATTCCCTATGTCTAAATATGCTCGTAACATTAGCATTTATTCATTTGGAGAAAAATCTAGAGCATCCACAATCCAACAACAAGAATAAATTCAACAAGTGTGTGTGCACTTCAACAACCTCGTCGTTGAGGTTTGCAATAAATACTATAAGATATGTTTTCTTCTTTGTTATTTTCTTATTTTTGCTTTTGCTTGTAGATGTTCATTACTTACACTATGTGCGTTGGAAAAGTGTAATCTTTGGAGGCTCCCGATTGTAGATGTTTTTTAGTTTTTTTTTTCCCTTGTTGCATGCATTTTAAATATGTGGAGAAATTTATAAAGGCCGTAACTGGGTAGAGATGAGATAAAAAATGAGAGAGTAAATCTCTCTTTGTTGACGTGATTTTTTGTTGGTGGAATGGTAGTTGCATTACGCACGACCGTCATTATTGATAACAAGCATGGTTTTTCCCTCGCTCTATTATTGCATATATTTTAATGGGAAAAAGTATGGGATTTATATTTACTTGTTATGATGTGGTTTGAAATCTGAATTGTGGTTATGCAAAATTACATTCACCAACATGTTTCATGGTTCTAAAAATATGTTTTAATGTGTATGGGTATTTGTCTACGTATACCCATATTCCTACTTGAAATGGGAATACATGTATATATACACATATACGGCCTTGGAAATGCATTTTAATGTTTCATAGATTATTTTGGGTTCTTACTGGTCTTTTATTTTATCGAAACTCTGCTGATTGGAATTTTTATTTGGAATGAAATAAGGACATGGTTTGTTGGTCGAAATGAACATTAATTTTGTATTATATGAATTGAATAATTATGAGTTTGTTTGACTTTATATTTGGTTCTATTTTCCTATGATGACACTTGTAGAAAAAAATATTGGAGATTATTGTTATGATAACACTTGTAGAAAATGAAGTGGTTGTAAATTAATGTTATGATGGCTTGAAAAACGAATAATGAAGTTTTTATCTCTTTCTGTTTGGTTCTGTTGGCCATGATGACACTTGAAGCAAAGGAAGTAAATGGAAAAATATTATTTCACTCGCTCTGAAGTAGAAGGATGCATTCCACATAAGAGTTTATGCATTTATATAGGAAGGATAATCATGCAAATTATTTTGAGTTAACCTAACATCCGGTACATGTACTTGGAAGTTAGAGAAATTGATGAATACTAATCTCTGTGAAGAAAATTTCTTTGTTGCAATAAAACAACTTTATGAATTTTAAAAGAAATTTCATTATTTCAATATATTTGTATTTTCCTAAACTAAAATAGACAAGAAATCAGGATTTACTATTTGAGAATTAAATGTCGTTGAAACTATTCTACATTCAAAGTAGCTAAGCCTTGGTTGTTTAGTTGTATTTTTGGAATGAAATTTAATGACTAAGGTTTTAATGGTGTTTAAGAATCATACCATTCGGTGAAAATTATATTTATTAGGAAGGTTAGCTCTTCATTTTTATATTATAATAATTGTGTGAACTTAGTAGTATATTAGTTATACACAACTTGAATATGATTTTATATGTATGTATATGGTAATGGATCAAATCTATTATTACCTTTGATTTCATTGAAATAAGTCCAATTTTCATCATCCATTTTATTTGCTACCCTCATATTGTGGTTGGGAATTGTTAGGTTACTTAATCCACCTGTTTGTTGGGAATAATAGAAATTCTTCTTTTGGTAATGAGGAATAAGTAAAATGGCATGATGTGTACTTTCAATCGAGGAAATACATGTTTATAAATAAAAATATTTATTGCAGACTAGCCACTCCAATATGTGATCTTATGCAACCCCATATTGATCATAGTTTGTGTTATGATATTATAAGGCCTTGGATAAAGCTTACTTGTGATTTTAAGTCTATATTCTTAAATTGGGTAAGTGAGTAAGACCTTTAGTTGTCTTACAAACAACCCTTTTTCGATCATGGTCTCATTGTTGATGTATAATAAAACTATCCTATAGCATGGAATATATGCTTACACTTGGCTTTTTGATATAAATAAAATGATAATTCATAAACCAAAGGATTGGTATTACCCTGTTAATCACTTGTCTATGAAAATAATTTTTAAGCAATATGAATTCATTCAAGAAAATATGCTCGCTATGGGTACTTATGATCTAGATTACTTTATGGGAAGTAAATTAAGTTTCCCCAACATGTACCTAAAATAAGTAAATTATGGTAATTAATTAATCATGTTCTTATTTAAATATATATTAATTAATCATGTTCTTATTTAAATAAGGACAAGATGTGCTTTAATGTACTTGAAATAAGGAAATTGCTTTAAATATAATGTTGAAAATGGATATCCCTTATTGAAGACTTTAAAGCACAAATGTCGTTATGTAAAATGATATGGAATTGAATGGAGAAATAAACAAAAAGAATGAATAAACTAAAATTCTAATGTGATATCTTGTTTGTGAATTTTACCCTCATTGTTAAATTGGACCTTGGTGGAAGTGCTTAAAAATATAATTAACTATCTTTGGTGCAAATAAGAACATGGTTATTTTTATACTTCATGTTTTTGGTTATTTCCTTATGATAATAAGAAATCACACATAGGTGACCATGTTTTACCTAGAAACTATGATAAATAAATTGATAGTATGGTTACATTCACATTCCAATTTATTCGAGTGGTAATGGTTCATTCTCGTTTTATACTCGTCAACTTAAAAAAATCCCCAAATTTTTACGGGATATTGGATTGATTGTATGGACATTTTTGGGTCAAACGATATGGGAATTATGAATAGGAAAATGGAGTCTAGAATATATGGATGGAGGAATATTTACAAAAATTAAAGCTTATTTCAAGGGGTGACCTCAAGTAATATTCCCATGTTGCGTGGGAGATCAAGTAAGATTCCCAAACTAAGAAGGGCAGATGAAAAATGTTGGTGTTGGTGATGGTGTTAATGTGAGGGATGTGATGGTGAAGGTGGATAGACAAAAAAAAATGATTAGTCCAAGGGTGACCTCAAATAATATTCCCAAGATGATAGTAGACACAATGGCTATGGTAATGAAATACAAAATGGTGAGATGAGAGTGGATATGAAGAGGGAATAAACTATGGGGACAATGATAATATTGATGACGGATGCGATGAAGGGTAAGGTAGAGTAGGATATGTCGATATAGATTGTTGGTACAGATTATCAGGGGATGAGAAATGGACAAAGGACATGTTTTCCATGGTGGTGTATGAGGATTTACAGGATAACGAACCTACCTTGAGGAGTATCCTTAAGTACGATGAACATTTTGTAAATATGCTCAAGTAAGATTCCCAAGATGAACAGTGTAAAAGAGGGTTAGAGGAGGTTAAAAATAAAAATAAATGACATTATAAGGGATAGATCAAAGAAGGATACTGCAAAACAAGATGTTTATTTGCCACAAATATGCATACGTTGTGAGAGAATATTTATTTTAATGTAGCATACGATAGGATGCACCATGATATGAGAGATCATGATGACTGTACTATAATATGAATTTAGGGAATGAAGAAAACATGTAATTTATGAGTAAAAAAAGAGCATAAGACTAGATATACAATGGTATAGAGGATCATGATGCACTTTTCGATATGCACAAACAAGATAAAATCTATGATATATGCAAGACCAAACAAAATAGCTAGCATATACGAGGTAAAACTAGGATATGGAAGATCAACATGCCCCTAAAATATATGTAAAATGAGGTAAAAATTATTATATGTGCATGAAAATTCTAAATGATACATACAATGCAAAAATAGAATAGAGAACATATGTGAATATGCAAGCACAAGTACATGCATCATAAAAATACACATGTTGTTGTTCTTGTGGAAATTTTTAGAGTATTTTCTTATTTTGTAATAGAATCCAAACACTCATGATATGTACAATGGAAATAGTATATGGATGGGTTCCCAATTCTTGGTGAGAAGGTTATTGACATGTCTGAAACCGTAAACATAATAGTTTTCAATCTAATCCATGCGTCTAATTCGAGTCATGAGTGGAATGTGGGAAGGATAATAGGTACAAAAATTAGTTGAAATGGTCATTCCCCAAGTATAGGGTGCTCATAGAAAATGATCCTATCATAATGCCAAAAATTGGTTTTCATCATGATAATTTTTATGTATATATAT
Source organism: Taxus wallichiana var. yunnanensis (assembly GCA_018340775.1). Lineage (NCBI taxonomy): Eukaryota > Viridiplantae > Streptophyta > Pinopsida > Cupressales > Taxaceae > Taxus > Taxus wallichiana. The sequence continues at coordinate 780,769,647 of CM031244.1, forward strand.
ATATATATATATTATTTTTGCATTTTTATTCTTCACTTTTATATTTTTGGATTTTTCAATTGTTTGCTTCTCAATTGTAAAAGAGTTTGAGATGCATGATATTTATGGGCTATTTAATTTATGTGCCATCTTGGGTGGCCAATTTATAAGCTTCAAAACCATAATTTCCTCTAATAACATAAGGTCCAAGCCAATTAGGCTCAAACTTCACTTTCTTCTCACATTCCTTAGTGGTATTCTTATGATTCTCTTTTAGGAATAGGTCATCGATCTAACTTGCGAGGTTAGATGTGCTTGTAATAACTGCAACATGAGTGGTTTTGATAGAAATTTAGGTGGTCTAAGGATTTAAGATGATTTTCATCTAGTAGTTCTAGTTCATGGAGGTGAGAAACACAATAATTGTCATTTGTAACCAAGTCATGGAGGGATATGCGAAGGGAAGGAAGCTCGATCTCAATTGGAATGATGGCTTCAAATCCATAAACAAGGAAACATGGGGTTACATTTGTGTGTGTTTGAATGGAGGTATGATAAGCCCGAGAGAGGGATATATTTAAAGATGTCAATTTTTGCCAAAGCTATCCATAATATTTTTGAGGATGTAGGTAAGAATTTTTTTGGATGCTTCTACTTGGCCATTACCTTGAGGGTAGTACGGGGTTGAAAACTTATTTTTTATATGGAATTGATTGTAGAGGGCCTTGAATTATTTATTTTAAAAGTCCTTACCATTATTAGATGAGGGAAGATGGAATTCCATAACGACATATGATATGATTAAGGATAAATTTGGATTTTTTTTTTGGTGACATAGGTAAGGGGCATAGCCCCAACCCATTTATTAAAATAGTCAGTAGTAATAATAATATGTTTGTGTCCATCGGAGGAATTATATTTGATTTTACTAATGAGATTGATCCCCATGGGGAGAAGGTGCAAGGAGTAGTAACGGGTTGTAATGCTTGCAGATGTGTATGAATAAGGTTTATATGCTTTTGACAAGGGACACATTTGTGAAAAAATTGACATGAGTCATTTTATATGGTGGGTAAATAGTGGATGACATAAAGGAACTTCTTAGCAAGGAACATTCCACCTGGTATGTCCATCACATATACCAGCATGTACTTATTGTATAGTGAGGATCACCTCTTATGATTTTAAACACTGTAACATGGTTTCATCATAGCCAATACAATATAGGGTGTTGTTAAGGAAAATGTAACAAGAATTGTGTTAGATAAAGGATTTGTTTTGGTTATGAGATAGGTCGGATAGGATAATGTGGTTATGGAGATAAGTGTAGATATCATGGTACCAAGGTGAGGTAGGACCAAAAATCACACACACCGTATAAGATTTAGGTACATCATAGGCTGGAATGGTTAAATGCTCAACCAAGAAATGATATATTTCAATGTGCTTTGGTATATCCAGAAAGAGCTAATGGTGGCCATGACATCTACTGATTTTTGTGTATACATGTTACCCACTTAAAGAAAATATTTGTGAAGTATCCTTTGAGACCATCAATCATTATCTTATAAGGGATTACTTTGGCATCCTTGGCATTTTAGCCACTATTAACTTGTTTGATGATGAGTTGAGAGTAAATGAAGATAATTAGATGTTGTATATCCCATTGTATTGAAAGTTTAAGTCCCGAGATGAGTGCCTTGTACTTATGAATGTTGTTTATACATGGGAGTATAATGTGGAAATATATAGGTATGAGATCACATTTTGGAGTGATGAGGAGCACACATGCCCCTAATCCATGTGTAGTAAAGGAAAAATAAAAATAGAGCTTTCATTCGGGTGATTCTACAACTATCATAATGATTTATCCGGAATTTCCATACTCAATGGTTTTATTCCAGTAGTAGTGCTTCAATGAGTGCATCTAAAATGGCCTATCCTTTGATGCATTTTTCATTCACCTATTCAATTTCAAACTCACTTAAAATACCTAGTTAGTCATTCTACCTATAAGAGGTGGTCTGAAAAGAATATATTCCATTGGATCCACTTTGGCTATGAGATTTATTTTATGGTTGATTAGATAATGTTTAGTATTTTTAAAGGAAAAGGAAACTTCTAAAAATTCATTTTCAAATTGATTGTAGTTAGTTTTATCTAAAATATCACCCAGTGCTATTTTGAAAACTTCATTTAGGTTGAGGACTTAAACACTTTTCATTCAGAAAGCTACAAAACATAGGAAGTAAGTGTTCCACGGAAGGAAATAATATAGTGTTCCAAGGATTTAGCTAATCCACGGAACAAAGGAGTAGGGGATTAAGACTTAGACAACTTTAAAAATCAAAAATTTGTGGAACAAAGAAGTTAGTGTTCCTTGGAAATCATTTGGAGGCACAGTTTTCTTAAGTTCGAGGAAGATAGTATATCATGGGTTTACAAGGTTTGTGTTACAAAGAAATTGGACTGCAAAGCTATACTCCATAGAACAAAGAAATGAGGTTGTGTAACATGATAAATTGTCTATGAAGCAAAGAAATGAAGAAATATAGTGTTCTATGGGCTGCAAAACCCATACAACAAAGGAACGCCACCAGAGAACTAAATGTTGTAGAATAAAGGAACATGAAAATTCAAATCTTTGTGGGAAAAGGAAAAATTGAAGCAGTCAGATACAAAATACTCCATATAGGTAAGCATACTCTGCGGAAGGGGAAACGAAAAGTTTGTGGGTGGTAAAAATGTAAATTGGGGTCGAGAGGTTATTTATGGGTTAAGTAAAAAACAAAGAAAAAATCCAAAAATCATTGATAAGGTACATAAATCACCAATAAGGTCATGTAACAAGTAGAAACACCATGAAGCCATGAAATACATGATAAATGTGATGGAACATCGGAATTTTTTGGAGCATGAAAAAGCCTCTATTAATTCAATAAAAATTCTCAACCACCTCAACAACCAGGGTTTAATGATGTACGGGAACCATCCTTTTGTATTGATGACACGATGATGTGCACTTAGATCAAGGGCGCATATACCTAGACTACAAACTCAATGGAACTCATTCCTACCTACAGGAATTAAAGGGCAATAAGTCCTTGGTGGTTTGATCTCTCTATTATTGGCATATCTTCTCTCATCCTCTCTTCTTTTCCTTTCTCTATATAATGTAACTCGTTTTCATTAAAAGGATCCTCTTTTCATTTTGTAAAGTTACCATGCTAAAATGTTGAATGAAATTTAAGGTATAGACCTCTGTTTTGAGATTTTGTAATACATATAATGCATTTTGAGTGAATGTAATAGAATGTGCATCCTTATAAGTAATAATCTACATCAAATACGGTGTGTATCCACTTTTTACTTAGATTATTGTCTAATTCCCTCTCTGTTCTTTCCATTTTATTATATGTATGGACTATATTTGCACAACTTTCTTTTCAATGTGTTATTTATGTAGGGTTTTAGGTTGATGGATTTGTAAAGCTGCAATGTGGTCAATATTTCCCTCTTAGTCTTGTGTGATCCTTCCTTACTTCCTTTAACTTAAGGAAAGAGAGATACCCTTTCTCTGGTGCTATTACAACTCTTTATATTACTTCCATTTTCATGCGTTCCTTCTCACTTTCCCCCTGTAGTTTAGTAGTATAACCTAGCTTAGGAGTAGCTTAAAATTAAATAGATAGATAGAGGAAGCCAACCTTCTCTGGAGTTTGATCTTGTGTAGTCAAATCCCACATTGATAGATCATCCCATATTTCACTGAGGCGATGATCCTTTCAATTTTTAGTAAGGGTGAAACTTTAGGTGACAACAATTTTTGACACGCCTAATGGGACTATTTAAGCCATTTACAACTCAATTTTTATCTACTACCTTTGGAAGTGGTGTGTATATCCATGGTCTTTTACATTTGGAGGAAATAAACAACAAATATTATGATTCCTAATTTAAATTATATGAGTTTTAGTAGTCAAGTGTTTCAATTTCATGAGAAGAGTGTATACAAGATAAAGTACAACAAGAAGGGAACCTTTTGAATACTTTTAAATTTCACCAAGGAGAAGAGCAAGACTGGTTGAAAGAATTTCATCCCCACCACCTAGGGTTTACTCAACTCCCCCTTTTAGTAGGCATTTCTCTCATCTTCGTAGGAACCCGAGACCCATTCCCTTCACGAACCTTTAAATAAATCAAGCTTTTTACTTTCAATAGTGGAAGCCCCTTTGCTTTGAATGCCCAACATGATATCACAATAACTTCCCTAAAAACATCACATTATTTATAGGAGAGAATTCAATCACTTGTACTAAGCACATCTTAGATGTTTCTAATGTTTTTAGTCACATATTGTCACTAAAGATGATATACTAGTTAGGCTACTAGCCTCATATTTTAAAGAAAAAACACTACAATGATATAGAAGTATTTAGCCAACTTCCATTCATACATGGGATGAGCTCGGAGGAAGCTTTGCAAGAATTTTGAGGACAAGAGTGATCATCTATATCTCATAGAACAACTTACCACTATTAAAAGAGCCCCTCATGAAATCATGATGGATTTTAATTTTAGATTTCAAAAGACTTGGGATAGAATCCCACTTGTTTGTAAGACCTTCCCCTTAATATGCTTTCTTGTGTTATTTAAGAGCACTAAATAGTGATATTTCAGTAATGATTCAATCTATGGGTGGTAGAACACTTCTAGATGCTTATGAGGTAGCCATTAGGGTAGAAAATAGTCTCGTACTAATACGAAAGATTGCACCAAGGCCTCCTACGCCTATATTTATAGAAATAACACCATCTGTGCCACTTTAAATACCTATAATAACACCTATTCTAGTGTCAATTAGTCAACTCTGTAATCTAAATCAATAATGCCCCAAGTACATATATTGAATTGTAAGAGGTAAAGAGTTATTGGGATTTGTAATATTAAGCGGCAAACCACTTTTATTAAAACCCACCAAATACTAAGAAATTTGGTTTGTAACTAATGTTTAAAACACAAGGTGGTGGATTCCCATGCAAACTAGTGTAAGGTAGTTGTTAAGGGGGTCTAGCTAGGACCATGGTAAAATATGCGCACGTGGGAAGACAAGGGTAGAGATACCGATTTTAGGTGTCTATATTTGCCCCTTTTGTCGAGTGGTTTGTGATATCAAGCCATGAGACAAAAATGATGAGAGACAAAGAGTATGATGAGGAGTGACGAAAGGTTGATGATGATATCCCCCTCAAATGAGGGATCGATAACGCCAAGGGGAATCAATGACGAGTTTGAAAAAGGTAGATGATGAAGGGCGGGTGGGTGAAGAAAAATGGGTAAAAGGATAATGCAAGGAAAGATTCCCCAAGAAAAAGGATCGCAATAATAATAAAAACTATGGTGGTGACTTTGATATCACATGGGTAGGGGACACAGGGTGGTCTCAATGGAGATGATGAAATGCTCTACGGGCTAGTGAGTGGGAGAAAATCACTGTGAAATGGAGAGAATCCAATGGGAAACCTCTCAAATGGATGTGAGTTGGGATGACCAATGGGTCATAGGAAAACATCAAACCATGTACAACTAAATGTGAAAATAATGTGAAATCCTTCGTACATGAGGAATCGAGTGAAAAGGTATGCATCCGCAAGGATGGGGATGAAAATAATGGTGCCCTAGTATAAAGGGCATGGAAAATGGCCCAGAGGGAAAAGTGAAAAATGGTGGTGAAATAATATGCCCCAAGGGGGAATAAGTATGGCCACAAAGGTGGACTTTAATGAGAAGAAATAAGATGATAATATAATACCCCAATGAGGATTTTGAAAAAGATAATGGCTAAAAGGAGGTGACTTGGAAAAAAATGATGATATAAAGTGAAATAAGGTGGTGTGATAAATATGGAAAAATAAATACAAAAAGTGGACTTAGGATGAGATATATTGGATAATATTTGATGAGATAAAAGGTGGCGTAATTGGATGATAGATGAGACAATATATGAAATGAGATAAGATAAGATAGGGATGTGACTAGAAAAGGTACAAATGATGGTTATTGGGTTTCAAATAGTACGTCATATCAAGGACACATGGAGAAAATATGCCTCCAATTCATTGGAGGTAAACAAGAGGGGATCTAAGTAACACAAGGCACATGTGACCAAAAACATGATGTTAGCATATAACCAACAATAGTTAGTTATACCAAAGATCATGAGAGAAAAGGATGAAATGAACTCATAAACCTAATGTCAACATGAAAAAGGGATTTGTGATGTAACTTGTACACGTGGGAAGAGGGTTCTCCATGAGTGGTGTTCCCTAAATCTATGCCCCAACTTTGGGAAGGGAAAGAGAAAACTAATCAATGTGGGAAGTTTTCTAGAAGAAAGTTGATCAATATGGGAAGCTTTCTTAGGATGCTAATAAAATGGAAGGTTGATCAATGCGGGAAGCCTTTGATGCCATAATACAAAAGAGTATCCATCCTTTGAGGGTATGGTCTACTTTATACATATATGATATAGATGAAAGAATGATATACATGATAGTCATCCTTGAGGGATCGGTCTATTTATTTGATTTGATTTGATTTTTTTTTTTCTTTTTTTGATATGAACAATTTTTCCTTCGAGGGAGTAGTCTATTTTTGATAGCTTTAATTTTGATAAGAGCATCCATGAATTTTGATTTTAACATGGGGAAGAGCTTGGGAATAGCTAGGTAGACCACTTAGGAGGGGACAATGAATGTACAAGAGACACTCGTGACCCTTTACATGGTTTCAAGAGGTAAACAAGGGGGTGATGGATGTAATGATCATGGAGTTCTCACAAGAAGGGAGAACCTATCCATAAGGAAAATGCTTATGGGCAGAGCCATGGTGCCCATATTTAAGGTCATGTCTAGGAAAGTGATGGTAGACCACATAATTCCAAATCATTACAATGATAGATGGAAGAGGCTAATGATGGAGGGATGATCTAAAGATATGACTAAGTGCTCACTGGTAATGTGCTAACAATAGAATGGTCACAAGTGCAATGCGTTAAGAGGTTCCATTTTTGGTTTACCATCAAGGGAGGCCAAATGATAGGCTCCCGACCCATACTTATGTGTGATAATGTATGGTCCAATCTAGTTAGGGGAAAATTTCCACGTTGGCTCCTTTCTAGAGTAGGAAAAGGTCATTAAATTTAAAGTCAAGATAAGATAAGATTAAAATATGGGATACGATGAGATAGACAAGTGAAGACAAAATCTATGCACTATCCTTGAGGAAGCGAAGAAAATATGTCTGACCAAATGAGAGAAAATATGGTTCGAGAGAGGATAAATATGGTACCTTTATATAAGATGAGAGGATTTGTAAACTATGTGCTACCCTTTAAAAATGAGGAAGCGAGAAAATATATGCATCGAGATGAAAATGGCCACAAAAGGTGGACTTAGAATGAAAAATATGGAAATATGGTGCCCCAAAAGAGGCACAAATATGGTCACAAAGTGAGGAATTAAGATAAAGATAAATGGTCCCCCAAAGGAGGGAAAATATGGCCACATGGGTGGATTTAGGATGAAAGTATGGATGCCCCCCTAAAGGAGGGACAAATATGGCCACAAAGGTGGACTTAGATGAGAATGAATGGTCCCCAAAGAGAAGGAAAAATATGGCCACAATGGTGGACTTAGGATGAAAAATATGGTCCCAAAAAAGAGGCAAAATATGGCCACAAAGTTAGACTTAGGATAAGGAAAAAACCCCTAGAAGGAGGGAAAAATATGGCCACAAAGGTGGACTTTGGATGGAAATATGGTGACCCAAAAGAGGCAAAAATATGGCCACAAAGGTGGACTTGAGATTAGATAAGATGGTAGATAAATTTATGGGCTTAAGATGAGACAATAAACTAGATAAGACCAGATGAGATGGGTCGGATAAGATTTGGATGAGGTAAACAAGACAAATGTCAAGGATGGAAAGGAATTAATCTACAAGTGGACCGATCCTAGAATGAAGTCCCCCAGCATAAAGGAATGTTTGGATGGATAGGGGATAAATTGATGTGGATAAGATGTGAAAGGATCAATAAAGGGGAGAATGCTCCCCCAATGAAAGAGATTACGTTGGTCAACTAAGATAGATGAGCTAGTGGATGTCGAAGGAGTTTGGATGGGATCATCTTAGAAGGAATGTTGATGAAAAATTTGGATTTGGATTGGATAGATGGTTTGGGGATCATAAGGGTGATTGGAAAGACAAACAATATCGATGAAAAAGGAGGACCTTCTGTAGGAGGAGTGATATGCGAAGGAGAGATGATAAGTGGATGATGTGGATGAAGGAGGAGACTTAGTATTTTTATGGATGGGGATGTAGGAATAGGAGTTGGATTGGTTGTGGTGGATGGAGAAGGATGGCTTCTCTAAATGAGGAAGTCATATTTCTCAATAAGATCATGGACAATAGTCTAAAAGGCCTTACAATGCTCAATGTCATGACCGAGGTATGATGATAGGCACATATAAGATTGGGATTGAACCATGAAGGTTTCTTACTATGAGGATCAAAAGGTCTGATGGGAGGAAGCATGATGGAGGATATTTGAGTTAATTGTCAAAGATGTTGCATAAGACCCAACTAAAGTGTCAAGAGGAAGATAACTCTTGTGGGTTTTAATAGGATGTTTGGGCTTAGGTGCGGATGTAGATTGGATGGGTAAATTAGGTGTCTTGAAAGATGAATCAATTTTGGGAGGAGAGTTAGATTGTTTGGATTGGGATTTATTATTACGAGATGTCTTAGATGAAGGGATGGCCCTAAAATAGATGAGGGTGTGTCTGGGATGGATTTTGTGACATTGGATTTTGAGGAGAGGTAAGATTCAATTTCTTACGAGGATGCATGGGAGAATTTTGGGGATGCTTACCAAGAGTCTTATATTTTGATCGAAGATTTACCCTTGGTGGGGATGACTATAATCTCAACCGGTGGATCTAAATATTGTGGTGTAAGTTTTGGATTGGTTGATGTAGAAACAATTGATTTTGTAGAGGGAGAATGAATCCCCTTTGTGTTTGTTTTTAGGTGGAGGTGTTTGCTTCATAAATGTTACAAGGGGTATCATTGATATATTTGCAAATGAGAAGATGTGATTGGTGTGGTAGCGGTTATAGATGTGGATATGGTTGATGTTGAAGGGTTAAGTGTAGGAGATTGGGATGAGATAGGTGATGTGGCCATAGGAAAATATGTAGGTATATGTGACAAAGATGTCAAGGTAGATGTAAGTGGGATTTTGATGTAGTAGATATGGATGTAGTTGGGATTGAAAAGGAGGTGGGTATAATTGGATCATTTAGGGATGTAAGTGATGTAGTGGTAGGTGTGTTTGATGTAGATGTGGGTATAGTCAAAGTCGGTGTGGTTGTGGTAAAGGTAGGGATAGATGTAGATGTGGAACAAGTGGTAGAAGTTAATGGGATAGGTGTGATGATCATGGACATGGTTGATGTGGATGTGGGGGTAGGTATTAAAGGATTCATAGGCACAATGTCTGAGAGAGGGAAAATGATGAGGTAGATGAGATAAGTAAGGATGGAGACATTTGATGTATCATATTGATCACATGAGGATTGAATGTGTAAGATGTGGGAGGTGGGAATTGATTGGTTGGTGGTGGATTAGGAAAGGGTTGTTTGAAGATGGAAAGGGGTGGAGATTGCATTGTATGATGTTGGAAAGTAGGAAGGTAATAAGATGGTTGGGATTGGATGGGAAGGTTTGATTGTTGAGGTACATGAGGCATGGGAATGTCAAGAGATTGCAAAGGTTGAATAGGCATGGTAGATGAAGTAGGGATGACATTGATATAAGATGATGGGAGTGGAATAGGATTCATTGGTTGATATGATCGAGAGATGGATTTATGGTGAAAGTAGTCATAGATGGGGCTAGAAGGAGGCCCAGGAATAACCAAGGGTGTTGATGAAATATCGGTCATGGTAGATGTTGGAGGAGTGGTAGTAGTTAATGTGATAGGTATGGGGTTGTAGTTATGGTTGATGTAAGTATAGGAGAAGTGTCGAGATGGTTTTGGTTATACAACATGAGAAGTGGATGGATAAGGATGTAAAGAATATTGGTGTGTTAAAGTGAAGGGGATGTTTGATGGGGTTGGATGGAAATATTTGATTGTTGAAGCATATGAGAAGTGTGAATGTTGGTGGATTGGGATAATTGGATGGGAATTCTATTGGTAATACCAGATGAAGTAGGGATAGTGTTGATATGAGATGATGTAGGGGGAATAGGATCCTCTGGCTGAGTGGATTGATAGGATTGAGAGATTTTAGGGGGTTCTATGACATAGGAAGTCATAGATGGGGCTAGAGGGAGGCCCGAGGTTTCTAAAGAGGCATGAGGTGGAGGTGTGGTTGGTCGAGAGGAAATGGGATGATGGGAGATAGGAGAATTGGTTTCAAAAGGAGGATCTATTTGAATGATATGGTCTTTACAGGGTTGAGAGATCCAATGTGGAATCTCAAGATTATTGGATGAAGTAGTAGTATCATTAGATATATTATAATGTTGCATTGTCTGATCTTGAAAGGAAGTAATTCCAAGTGTGAAATAAGAAAATATTTGTTTATGAAATGTGTTAACAAACAAGTCAAGCAACAAAGTTTTCATTATCTAGATTTAAGAAAGTGTGAAAAATAAAAATGGGATGGATAATGAGGTACCTAGGAAAAGGAAATCTAGATTTGGTTTCAGGTAGTTATGGTTGGGGAGTCCTTGATATACCCGAAGGTACGAGAGGCATGAGTCTATATAGATTTTAACTAACACGGCCAAAACACGTGACGATTTCTATTGGGTGATCAAATCCCAATCAGTCCACCTGATAGGATGATGTTTAGATGTGTTTTGATGTGTGAATTTTGGTTGTGTGTGATAGAATGTGAGATGTAGCAAGTTAAACCTTTACTTAAGCTATGTGATCAAGAAGGATGTAGAAAAGAAAGGTTATTTTAAAACCAAATCCAAATGTGATCTTTCGATGAGGACACACACAAGAAAGGGAAAATGTGATGCAAAAAGGAGAAAATAGACAAAAAGGAGAATACCTAGATAACACTTTTCCTTTTTATCTGAACTTTAAGTGAAGAGCAATCCAAGAAGTCAAACCCAACATGAGCAAGAAAAAAGTGAAGCCTTGTGCTATAGTGTTAGTAGAAGACAAAAGAAGTAAAAATAAAAGAAATGCAAAGGATCACCTAAAGGGTGGTCCCACCGGGTGTGCAAGAATGTTGTTATAGTTTTCTCATTTGATTCAAATTAATGATGTTAGCTACTAAAGAAAGCTAAACAACTCAAAAAATGGAGGGTTTAAGGTACCTCAAATGTGTGATGGATGATGAAGAGCGCAAATAAAGTGAATGATCCTCATACTAAGATGAATATAAAAATAAGAATAACTAAGAGAAAAATTGATTAGATGGTATATGGGGTTTCCGAAAAAGCCATTTCAAGAAGTGTTACCTTCCTTTCGTGGATGTCAACCCCTTGTTTGATAAAAGAAAGTGATATAAATGATAAATAATTTGATAACATGTAGAAACTGAAGGAATATAAAATCTAAAAGTGATAAAGATTGATCTAAATGCTGAAATCTTAATAAATATAAATAAAATGGTACTTGATTGGGTCGATGGTGACCTTACCAGTGCAAAGGGTCGATGGTGACTGGATGAGTGGATTTGGATAACAATGTAAATATGCAAACTGTAGAGATCTGGATGCAAACTAGATAGCGAGAATCCTGTAGATACTGAAGTGACTGTAGAAGGAATAAGGTAGAAAACACAAGATGGATAGAAAACAAATACTTGGATGGATTGGTTTGATAAATAGGTCCCGAGTCAACGGAAACTAGAGTGGGGATGATGACAACTTAGAGTGTAGATAGAAGTTTGATTTATGTGCAAAAGAGAAGCGATGATGGAAAATATGAAGTCTGAGAGAGGAATGATAAGTTAAAAAAATAGATAGAGAAAGGATCTAGAGATAGAAAATGCAATGATAGAAGGTGATGGGTCGATAATGACTGTACATAGTGTGATGGTGAATGACTGAGTAGAACAAGGATGGTAAATGGATGGAATGGATGACATGCAAGCAAAAAGGCTAGAAGAGAAGAATGATAATAATGGATCTCTGAATGTTAAAACCTACAAGATGTTAGATCTAACAAGATAATTGTAGAAATAACATAAGATAGCAAAAAAAGTAATGTAAACCTCCCAAAGTCACATGTGAGTGATGAAAACAAGCTTCAAGTACTATAAGAAGGTTGGCACAACTGCTGAGATGCTTTGGTTTGAAGATGGATTCGTAGAATGCAAGAAAGATAAGTTTTTGTCACACATATGTGTTTGTGTGTCATTTTTGGAAAGGGAAGAACTCAATCTTATAGGTTCGATGGTGATTAGGTTGGGTCGCACCGACTATGGGGAAACTTTCCCCAATGGGGTTGATTTTGTGATTTAGTCGAGATTTTGTAGTTTTTAAGAATGGGAAAAGTGCTTTAAAGCTTGTAGGTGGGAAGAGGTTGTTTAGGGATGTGTCATGGGTAGTTAGGGGATAAAGATAGGTAGGATAAAAGCTAGAAAAAACATAGGGATGTAGATTTAGAATAAAAAGCATCCTAAAAGAAAATTCCATTAGGGATATTAGTGGATAATTAATTAATTAATGAAGATTAATTAATCAATGTCAATTAATGAAGATTAATAAGGATTCATATCCCATGAGTGTAGGGAAACTCCACAAAGTGAGGTGGAATATCCCATGAGTGAGTAGGATAATACAAATAAAGAAAGGAAAATGAATCCTACACTAACATGGTTTTGTAGTATAAATATTTTATGTAGGCGAATATTCTCTTGAAGACCGATTCTTTAGAAAAATTTCAAGACTCACGAAACCATAAGTAGTGTTACGACCTTTTTCCATTCCTATAGGTGTAAAACTCCAATCGCTTTGTGAAACAAATTAAATTTGGAATTTTTTGGATGATTTAAATAGTTGAGAAAGATCAAATTGTGTTTATACTTGTACTCCTATCTTCCACATCCTTACGTGTGATTATAATTGTGATGCATGATATTTCTCTAGTTTTTAGTCTTGTATGGCTTCTAGTCGTGTTGCGCAACATTTCTATGGTTACGCAACTTTCTACCTTGCTTCACGCACTTTTTCCTTGCTTCATGATATTATGATATTTTATGCTTGGTGTGCGAGAACCTTTTCTATTCTCTGACTTTTTTACTTCTTGAATGACATTACGCCATGTTATGTTGTTTTCTACCTTTTCGTGACATTATTTATTATTTACACATCATTCTATGTTGTGTAAAAATTGTTGGATTTCTCCACCGTGTTTTTCTTATTGTGTGGATTCCAACCTTGCTCCATGGTTGTTTGAATTTTATTTTGCTTCATAGAATTGTTTTTTCCTTGTGGAAGTCTGTTGTTTCACAAACTTATTTTTTACTTTGCGAACTAATTCTTGTCTCATAGAAATTGTTTTTCCATGGATATTCCTTGCCTCGTAAATTTTCACATTTCCTTATTACACATTTTCCTTGATCCCTTGTCTCATAGCCTTATATACGTTTCATTGTCTTGCAGACTTTCTATGGTCCTTGTTTCACGAATTTGTCCTTATTTTTTCGTGGAACACTAAAAGTTAAAAAAATTGCAAAACATTGTTTCTTTGTTCTCGAGCTAATGAACATGGAAATTCTATAGCTTCTTATTTTTTCCTCGTGGCTCCTCACTACATGTTTTTTCTTGTTTGCAAACTTATCTTCTAGTTTTGTATACCTTGTTTGAAGGCATTCATTGAGTTGGTCAAATCTTCAATTTTTATACTCGCAGAACATTGTTTCTTTATTATGTATCTTCCAAACTGGATAAAGTTTATTTTCTTTCCCTTTCTTCATAGCTTCTTGTGGTTTTTATTTTTGTTTTATGGCCTCCTTTTTTAAAGTGTTTTATTGAATTAAAAATAATTTCCTTTGTTTAATTTCTATGGAAAGTTTTTTTCTTCACTTTGTAGATCTCTGAATCTATGTGAAAGCGCATAACACTAATTTTATCTAATTTGCTAATTTTTTGAAGTATGGCTAGTTCATCTAACTTCGTATAGATAAATCTCATTGTTAAATGAAAATAATTATATTATTTTGAGATCTAGGTTGAAATCCATCTTTATTGCGGGAAAGCTATGGGATCTAGTTAGTTGTGTTGAAAAATGACCTAGTGGGAGACAAGCTAACTTTGAAAGCTTTAGTGCTTTGTCCCAAAAATCCCAAGAGGCCATGTCTATCCTATTACAATGTATTAAAGATGAATTCTTATTGCACATATAACATATGGATTCTCCAGCTGAAGTATGAATCAATTGCAAACTATGCATGAAGGTAGTCACCTTTCTAAGATCATTAAACTAATCATGGAATTGTTCACAACTAGACAATGAAGGAGATGAAAAGATAGTTAATTACCTAGCCAAAAATAAGAATAGTAAGGCTCGGTTAGATGGATGTAATTGTGAGTTATTTTAAGATAAGTCATTGTATTTTATTATTCTGATTAACATTCATGAAAATTTTAAAAACTACATCTCTATCTTGAACTCTAAGTATTAAAATGAATATGATTTTCTTGATTTGGATACTCTATCATCTCTTCTAATTCGGAAAAAGAGTAATGGATGAATTTGATTCAAAAGAGAATTCCTCTCAAGAATTTTTCTCCCAAAAACAAAAATTTGTTAAAAAATAGAATAATTGTAATTCTAAAAAGAAATCTAACTTTAAATTTGAAAGGACGATAAGAATATTGTTCCAAGCCGTGATCTCAGATGATAATAGCACACCACATTAGATTTGCAAAGACAAAAGAGCTAAAATACCATATATGGAAATCCATCATAATCCATAATGCTCAATACATTACAATAGAATGACTTTAATTATTCAATAAGAAAGATGTACATATAGGAGGAGGGAAGTGCAACTACTACCTAAATCAGTGGTGAAGAACTCCCACTAATTGATACTGGTAGTTAAGTTAACTCCATAAGTTTAGTAAGCTAACTCCACATAACTGAGAAGCTAACTCAACACAACTAGTAAGCTAACTCCACACAACTAGTACACCTAAGCAAGCTAACCCAATAAGTGTAGGGCTAACACAAGTGTAAGAATTATCCTAATAAATAAATAAAAGGATAAATAATAACCTACACTAACACCCCCATACGTAAGCATAACTTAGGTGGGTGGAAAAGAAGGTGGGTCCCTGCAATAAGGCCTGATGAGGTACCCACGTACAACAACTGAAAAAAATGGACACCGCAAGGTACCCAAAACCAGTAATAACAAAGTAGAGAGAAAAATCCTGCTGCAATATATCCTAAGAAGATCGGCTCCAAAACTCGTACAATGCTGAAGAAGTGTGGTGCGTACATTATGGTATGAATCCACTGCTCGATCATAGAACTCAAAAATAATTGACATTGGGCTTCACCAGAATAGCTCCATGCAAGGAGATTGTCAATGGAGTGATGTCAAAAGTGCAAAACAAACACCAAACATAATTTGATCAACTACTACAAATAGGTTTACTACGATCCAAAAACAACCAAGGCAACAAGGTAAGGACATGAAAACCGAAGAAGCAGTATCAACACGTAACAAGGTAAGGACACGAAACCCAAAGAATCAATATCAACACCATACCCTCCCATACTATTGAATGGGTAGAGTGACACCACAGATATGTATGAGTTTCCAAAATCAACTACTCGAACACTGACAAACTAACACTGGGCTCCACCAGAATAGCTCCCCCGCAAGAGAGACTGTCAACATGCCAAAAGTGTCGAAAATATAGATCTAGAATATCTCAAAAAAAAAGAGAGATATAAATGCATACACCCATATATATACGAATGCAACACCCAAAATTTGAGGACGTCGGGCTCAACTAAAATTGCATCCACAAGAGATTACAACACCCTCCCAAATTGACACTTTATAATTGAGTGCATGTAAATATTACAATGAGTAAAAGTACCTTTTACATTTGAAATATGTGTATAAAAATCTCACCAATGCATAGATCTCAAAAAAATACACAATTTCAAAAAAATATCACCTTAATCCGAGCTATGGATCAAAAGTTATGAGCTCTAGAAGGTTTTGTTATTAAAATAATATTTTAATGTTGATCTTCTTTTCAAAAGGTACACGTGACACCCAAATGTCCAAAGGGTAAAAGAGTGCATCCACACGATATAGACTTGCGACCAAAGGATAAAAGCATGTGCCCAAAACCTAAAATGTCCAGAGGGTAAACCATTGCATCCAGAGGGTACACGTCAATATCCAATGGATAAAAGAATGCACCCAAATGGTACAGATCTACATCCAGTGGATAAAAGACTGCATCCAAAACTGAAATATCTAGAGGGTAAAATAATGCATCTAGAAGGTACACACTTTTATCCAATGGATAAAATAATGCACCCAGAGGGTACAGATCTACATCTAGTGGATAAAAGACTGCATCCAAAACCAAAATATCCAGAGGGTAAAATACTGCATCCATAAGGTACACGCTTTTATCCAATGGATAAAAGAATGCACCGAGAGGGTACAGATCGCATCCAAAGTGGATAAAAGACTCGCATCCAAAGGTACACGCTTTTATCCAATGGATAAAAGAATGCACCTAGAGGGTGCTGGATCGGGTCCAAAGTGGATAAAAGAAGATGGATGTCTACATCATCTATAGCTCGATACCATGAAAGGAACTATAAGAATATTGTTCCAAGCCACGATCTCAGATGATAATAGCACACCACATTATATTTGCAAGACAAAAGAGTTAAAATACCATATATGGATATCCATCATAATCCATAATGCTCAATACATTACAATAGAATGACTTTAATTATTCAATAAGAAAGATTTACATATAGGAGGAGGAAGTGCAACTACTACCTAACTTTAATTATTCAATAAGAAAGATTTACATATAGGAGGAGGGAAGTGTAACTACTACCTAAATCGGTGGTGAAGAACTCCCACTAATTGATACTCGGTAGTTAAGTTAACTCCATAAGTTTAGTAAGCTAACTCAACATAAGCGAGAAGCTAACTCAACACAACTAGTAAGCTAACTCCACACAATTAGTACACCTAAGCAAACTAACCCAACAAGTGTAGGTCTAACACAAGTGTAAGAATTATCCTAATAAATAAATATAAGGATAAATAATAACCTACGAATAAAATCTAAGTTCAATCCTAACAACTATAGGAATAATAAAAAGTTTAAAGTTAAGTTTGATGACAATTTTTCTAAATGTGGTAAAATTGGTCATAAAGTAGTTGACTCAAAGCCACAAAATAATTTAAACAAGTTCTTCATTACAAGAGATACTACTACAACATATGATACACCAAAGATACCCGTGAAACACTACAACCTACGGAACACTTCAAGAACTGCGAAACATTTCAAGAAACTGCGAAACACTATAACCCTGCGGAATTCTTCAAGAACCCACGAAACACTACACCTAGTGTGGACACTACAAAATAGTTTTCTTTGGTGTGTGGCATGCAGAAATCAAATCAAATAATATTTTTCATAAGGAGCACACAATTCCTTATCATATGTACAATAATTCAAAACTGTACCATGAAACAATTCAGAATGATAACATATGGGCCTACCTCCCTGAGTTAGGACATCCCCCATAACATAGTCATTGACATCGGTTTCCACTTCAAAAGGAAGTTGTAAGTTAGGTAATGCCAAAAATGGAGCATGACTAATCTTGTATTTAAATGACTCAAAAATAATCTTGTTTTTTCTTACCTCGATCAAAATCCTTACCCCATGTTGTCAATAAATGTAGCGGCACTTCTATGGATTAAAATTTATTGATGAAATTCCTCAAATATTGAACTACACCAACAAAATCTTGGTCTCAATCAAACTTGATGGTGTAGGACAATTCAAAATGGCCTTTATCTTAGCCATATCAATCCTTAACTCTCCATCTCCAACAACGTGTCCCAAAAATACAAGCTACTGTTGAGAAAACTCTCACTTCTTCTCATTAAACACTAGTTGTTTCTCCTTAAGAGCTCATAAAACTTGATGCAAATGATCAATATGCTCTTCAATTTTTTTTTCTAAAAACTAGAATTTCATCTAAGTACATAATGACAAAGGAATCAATAACAACAACCTCATTACCTCATTCATCAACCTTATGAAGTTAGTTTGTGCATTGTATATCCCAAATGGTAATACCAACCATTCCTATAACCCTTGCATGGTCTTGAATGCTTTTTTCTAGATGTCCTCTTCCTTGATCCACAGTTGGTGATACCCAAAATTCAAATCAAGCTTGGTAAAATATTTAGCGTGTTGTAACTAATCCAAAAAATCATCAATGTGAGAAAGATGGAACCTATTCTTGATGGTTATTTATTCAAAGTGTAGTCACTTTCTTACCAACACCCTAGGTGTGTTGGCACCTCATCTAGCTGAAGGTTGAACACTCACCCAAAGTGTGCAAAGGTACCAGGTCCCTCTTTTTATGCCATCCTTGTCAAGGATTTTGCATGCATTAAGTTACATTACATAACAATCACAAATAAACTAGTGCAAAGCATAAAGTAAATAGATCATAGCCATATGCAAGGTGACCTAAAAAGGATCAATATCATATTTACCAAGAAAGAACCAATTACAAAGACATCAATAACAAGTAACCAACCATAGAGATCCATTATATTAACCCACCATGCATTACAATAGTTGAATACATCAATTCTATCATCATAAGATCATGTGCATAAACATAGCAACAACATAACCTTATAAAAAAGTTAAGATCACTCCCTAACAAAGTGTGAATCATAACACACACACACACACACACACACACACACACACACACACACACACACACACAGGGGTGGGGAATTTCCCTTCACCTCCCATGCACTCTCAAAATATCCCACATGCCACAAATAGCCATGTGTGCACTACAAGGTAACTACAAAAGCATGCAAGCTTTGCCTAATAATAGATTATATTCAATTAAAATATAGATTTAATCCTACTATTAGCATGAACTCTATATGATGCTTTATCTTCTTCCTGCATAAAATCTTTCCCAAAATAGACTTTACTTTAAATACAAGTATTCATACTCAACCTTATCTTCAAAACATTTCTTGGCCACCACTCCAATAGTTCATTTTCCAATTATGTCACCTAGCTAAAAATGCGGCTAAGCCTTGAATGTGTCTAGCACAGGCATGAGCCTTCACGCACTTTGTCTCGCTCTACTTCCACACATGCTTTCACACCTACCTTTCGTGTCTTCAAAATCTTGACGCTATCCTTAGTATCTCTTAGGGGTCCAACATTACCCCATACTAGATGGATTTCCATCCCTATAAATTCTTCGAGTACTATAAATAAAAATTCTTGAAGGAGACAAAATTTTAAAATTCAAAATGATCATCATACCCAAAATATATTAAGATGCCTGGAAGATCTCTCGAGAACTCGCTTCTACCCCATCTACTAATTTATTCCATTCCTCCAACTCCTTCAAATCCTTCCCCGGCACAGCCTCCACAATCTCCGACACTTGGTTAGGAGTAACCTCTTTGACTCTTCCTTTCAACTCCTTTATAACCACCACTAACTCTGTGCAAGCACCATCAATAATGTCCATATGTTCCAGTATAGAATTCGGAACTCGTTAACTTTCTTCTCAAGTTGCTCACGTTTTACCTTGATTTTATCCTACTACATCGTGGTTTCTATAATTAAGTGCACTCAAGTTTTTTGGTTGGTGTTCTTTCTTGTATAGTCTTCAAAATAGCCTCCTCGTCCACCAACCTAACCTCAATGAAGGGCTCACACTTCGACACTTGTTGAAGCCTATATCTACCTTTGTGCTTGCTTCCTTGAGTTGGGTGAGAAAGTCCTCCAACTCAGTGATCCTTGCTTCAAATGTAATCTTATTATTCTCCTTGTCTTTGGAAATTTCCTTTGTAGTTGGCCCTGACCTCACGAATGTTAACTAGTAAAATCCCAACCAGATCCTTCAGACACTCCATTTCATCCCCACAGTCCATTCTAGCGTAGCTAACTAGTAAAGGACACTTTGTCCAAGATCTTTTGAATGAGCATGCCAGCTCTATCATAAGATTCCTTAGTCCTTTTCTGTTCACCTTGCAATCCCTTTCACAGTCTATCTACCTCACGCTCATTCTCCTTCTTGTTTGCTACCAAGGTATGAATAGTGGCGCTAGAGTCTAAACTTACCCTTACCACTTCAAAAGCCATATTATTTAAGGTGTTGCATGCTTTATCATTGTTCAAATGATTTGGATATATGGCTTTGTACTTCTCCAAAGGGATTATTCTTCAATATCATTGTTTCAATTGAATGCTCACTTACTTCAAACTCAGGTTCCTCCGAATGAGTATGAAAATTCCAACTCAACATTTTCCTTATCCTAGATATCCCTCCATCTTGTCCCAACAACTCCCAAGCATGCAACTTTTTTTTGCGTCTTTGTGCTTTGAAATCACACCCATAATAATTTCGTGGAGTCATCCATGAAGTCCGTGTGAAGTGACCGGGATTTCACCGCTTCCTCTTTACCTTTTGTTGGTTCTCTGTTTCTTGGGAGTTTGTGTAATTACACTTGTTCCCAAACTGTATCCTCTTTAATGATAAAAGTGTCACTAGTATCTTTCTCTTTTTGTTGTTGTCCATTTCAAAGTGTACTTTCCTTCATCGAGATTTTATTTCCTTCTTGATCATTAACACCTTCTTCTTCTCGCAAGCTTGCTTTGCTTCCTTTTTTGTGCCTACTTCTCTTGATCCCTAAGTTCTCATTCTAACTCCTCTCTAAGTGAGGTGAAATCCATCTCTTCTTATCCTGACTTTGTTTCTAAAGCTGGAAACAATTATATCCTTAACGCACTTAGTTCTTTCTTGCTCTGCACTACCCTGTTCTGCAAGGTTCTTGTGCCTCCACTACTACTCCTTTGAGAATAATACATCTTCTTCCTTGAGGTGTTGACCTTTCTCTGTTATTCATCTCCTTCCTCTTCCTATGCTTATTCCTTGTGCACCTTCTTAATAGGTGGCACCATTATTCCTTTAGGTTGTGGGAAGGTGGAGTTAGTAACCTCCACCTCAACTCCTCATTGATTCTTTGCCCGTAATTTCACAAACACCATGATAATAAGTCTTTTAATAGCAATATTTACTGTGGGTGCGGTTCCAATAGGTATAGCTCCAAAACCTCAAATTATGCTTACTCGGAGTCATATCGTGAGTTACATGCAACATGTTTAGATCCTAATCAACTTTTCGCATCATAGGTAAAAAATTTTACATCCTTGACCCGATTGATGGAGAACTTAAGGTATTTTTCCAAGAATGCAAACAAAAGTTGGCACCACAGACCTATCTCACCCTTAGTCATTCTAAATTGAGCAAGAATAAAATGTTGCATTACTACAAACTTGACCTACTCCCCAACCACTATGGGTAACTCACGTAGAATGTGCCATTCATTCTCAAATGCCTCGTGTAGTCTGTTATACCACTTATTAACGGGTCATGTACATTCTTGTGATAGTGTCATCACAAGTATACCTTGTAAATTGAACTATGGGGGATGGGTGTACTAGTGGGTAAACCCACATGTTATCCTTGGGCCCATCTGGTACCCGATTTCCTAAAATATGATCAATAGAAAAATTGATCCCCATGTGATTTTGGCTCCTTCTCATTCTACAACTTTACCTCTTCAATAATCCATTTTACGACAAACTGTGCTAGGTTGTAGTGTGTCCTTTTGAAATTTTGTATGCCACGTACAGAAACTTCTTATTTATTTTCATCCAGTGCTCGGAAGCACCCAATTTATAGCTCACTAGTTGTGAGGAAACCCTAAGTGTTGGTTCATCTAGATTCACTATGGTGTGTGCCCTACCACACTTCTTGTTAGGATTGTGGAGTTGAATTGCTTCACAGTTAGCATGATTTACACCTTGTTGGTTTACTTAGTAATCGACACTGAGTCGAGGGTAACCAATGCTTTGGTTAGCCTCGTGGTAACCAATAATGGTCGTGGTAATGGCGGCATCTTTGGTCGCATTAGGGTAACCAACACCGGTTACCTTTGTGTGAAAGTTTATATTTAACTCATGGGAATTAGATCTAACTTTGTTATAAAGTTGATCTAAAGGTTGTAAATGCATAGCTAAGGTGCCCTAAGTTTTTCTAATCTTATATAAGCTATAAAACTAGGGTTAGAACATAAGGATAGAGGAAGAATGTTAATTCTCCTTGGTTGAAGATGAAGAAGAAGAAAAAGGTTACATGAAGACAAAGCTTTAATGGAGAGAAGTTGGACAGAAGGAAATAACAAGTACATCTGAATGGTGAGAAGGTGGTTATGTCTTCTTTTGTATTTCCTTTGTATTGTCTTGTCTAAATGTAATGGCTTGCATAGTATGTAAAGCACATAATATTTCATCTTGTAGATCCAAAGGTTGTTGTGAGATCTTGTATTGTAGATCCACTAGGTTGTTGTGAGATCTTGTATTGTAGATCCATGAGATCATATTGTATTGTTGATCCATAGGAATCTAGTATTTTAGCTCGTTGGGAGCTTGTGGATACAAATAATATCCAGATATTATAGAGGAGGTTTTCTTCTTGTTTGCAGTGGCAGATGCAGTGAGATGGAGGAGAGAATTACTTCTTGGTGCACATATATGGTTGCACATTGGTAGACCCATGTGAGAGGTCTTGTTTACAGATTCATAGGAGAGCTTGGTTGCATAGTGGGAGATGCAGTAGTTCTGGTATGTGAGATCTGGTGGTGTTTGGAGGCATAGTTTTAGTGCACTCATGGAGATCTATTTAGAGATCTGGAGGAGAGGAGATACTCTTGGAGAGATGCATTGTACTCTTGTATTGAAGAGTTAGTTTATATTCTTGTTATATTATATATATGAGATCTCTATCTTTGGTGGACGTAGCCCACATTGGGTGAACCATAGTACATGTTGTGTTATGTGTGTGTACATTGTTTTGATTTGTATTATTCTATTTTATACTTCCACTTTGTGGTATATTATGGGAATTGTTTAGATCCTGTGTGCATGATTTTGTTTATTATTAAATCATAGCACTATTCATGATCTGAATTCCCAACACTACTCATAAATCAATTTTGCTACAATTTCTTTGATTTTTGTTGTAACACACAAGTCCAAGGCCATGTATTCTCTCGTACTTCATAGACCTGTGACATACTCAATCAATTAAATGGTGAGTCACATCCTTCTCCCCGTGAAGTAAAATAAATCTTCATGAACCCACGACATCAACCACTAGAAGAGGTGTGCGGGTTTGGTGAAGAAAGGAACACCCCATAATTGTAATGCACTGTCATCTCCAACTACTGATTCATGGAGTCATTAATTAATGGGTTGTCAGCCTCATCTGTTCTTGGGAGGACTTTCTCCAAGTCTGTCATCATTTTCTTCTCATTCTTGTCTGTATGGTTATTGTATTCACTCATTTTGCATCGAGTGAGCTTCAATTTCTAGATTTCTACTATTAATACACTAGGGGATCATCTCGAGTAGATTTCCTCCAGGGTTATTTTTCCATAACCTCGGGACTCTTTGTTCTCAAATTTTGTACCTTTGGTATCATTTTACTATGATCGTGTGTCGTAGGTGTTTTGCATTACCAAATTTCTTCCTACTCGAGCTCTGTAAATCTTGACCACTTTAAATGTACGCAACACTCCTTTTTGGTGCTCTATTATTGACTCCAAGTCACCCTTCCATAAGGATTCACACAATCTTCACACACCTTTGGTTCGTACAATATTTGTGTCACTTTAAAGCTTCGTCTTACTTGACTCATTCGATAGCACAATTTTTCTTCAAATGAAAGGTAGCCAAATGAATACCCTCATCCCCTATTTATACTTTTTTCATGACCCTCATGTCCCTTCAACCCATGATTTTTAAGTTATTTTTCACTAAAGTACTCTTTCTATTTTTGAAAAGTTTTGCGACTCCACTTTGCATGTTGCAGTCGTAACCTTCTAGCACGCTATACTACTCCTTAGCCACAGACCTCCTCTGTGCACCTCCATGTGCCAAAGTAAAAACCTATATACCATATCCCAAGTAGTTTCCTATGTGATTACCTACCTCACGTTACAATGTGTGATCATTTTTCTTGCGTGGTCTTCAATCAACTCAATTCCTTGAACACCTTATGCACAATACTTATAACATCTTTTTCTCTTCCATGCCAACTTCTAGAAGAATCCTTCAATCAAACCAACCTGTATCAAGAGGGTGCCAACAATTCTCATCTTTATACTTCAATCCACCCCACACTAAAAGTATGCGTGGTCTACATGAAATCACTTAGATAGTAATCGGTTATTGTGTGTGCAAATATGCTTATTACACAAAACACTAAACTAAATTGACAAAGCATAACAATGATGAAAGGAAACACATATAAAAAATGCATTAAAGGAAAATATAATCTAAGTGGCACCACTTCCTTATTACAAACACCAAGAAGACTTATTTATAGTAGGGCTTCACCTACTCCCATTAGAATAACTAGGAAAGCGTGTTCCATCCAACTCTCGTGAATCGATAAGCACTGAATCAATTATATATGTCACCGAGATACGGTCCCAACCAATGCACCTTCAATTTCCTAGGGTGGCGTGTAAACTTAGAATCATAAAGAAGAATCATCTCGCCCCACCTCAAACTCGCTTATTCTTAATATGCCTATCGTGACAAGCCTTTTGCCTATCCTTTTCTATCGTTTGACTCCAACGTGTGATGGTTCACTTATCATCTAACTTAATCAATTTATCTATACACTCTTCGAGTGCTTGTTCATCATCTAGTCCACTTATACATGCAATATGTAGGGAGGGTAACATAAATTCCATTGGTAAAACAACCTCCACACCAAACACCAACTGAAAAGGTGTGGCTTTGTTCAATCTTTTGTAAGTTGTCCTGTATGCCCAAAGTACAACAGAGACTTTATCATCCCAGTCTTTCCTTCCAACATCACATATCTTTATCAATGTATGTCCTAATATCTTGTTGAAAGCCTTAGTAGTTCCATTAGCATGTGGGTGATAGGGTGTTGTCTTATGATGCACCACCATAAACTCAACCAATAATATTCTAATAGTCTCATTCAAAAAGTGTGTGCCCCTATCACTTTTCAAACTCAATGGACATCCATACCTACTGATAATGTTCTCCCATAAGAACCTTGTTGTTGTAGATACCATGTAAACCTTTGTAGGCATTGCTTACGCCCACCCGATCGGATAATTTGTACATGTTAGAATGTAGCGTGACCCAATCCTATGTGTTGGTGGGGAAATAGGAACCACAAAGTCAATTTCCCATTTTTCAAAAGGTTTAGCACTCGTTATTGGTCTCAAAGGCATTTCATCTCTATGCCCAGGTTTCCCAAGACACTGATAATGATCACATGCCTTGGCATACTCTTTACAATCCTTATATAACATCTCCCACCAAATGTCAGCTAGAAAAGTCTTACGCATGGTAGCATTACTGCGTTATGTGCTCATGTAATCCCACCACGATCTTCCTCCATTATAGCTTCATGCTCATGGTCCAATATGAAATCGGCGTAAAATATCATCATGGCCTAACTTGTATAAATATCCACTAATCAACATGTAAGGCACAATGTGTATGGCAAGTTGTTTCTTCTTTAAGCTCTTCATCCCTTGGGTGCCACACTAATACATAAAAACACAATAATATTTTCTTAGTAAGAGGGTGCCAGTTTAATTTTAATAGCTATGCATCTAGCATTATGTCCTTAATGATTTGTGTGTCCTCACCCGAGTTAATCCTGGAAAAATGATTCAGTTTGGAATTACTCTTCCCTGGCTTTACTACCACTATAAAGTCAAATTTTTGAAACAAAATAATCTATCGACATATGTGCCCCTAAAAAAATGGGATTATTAACCAAGTACTTAGGTTCAATGTGATCTGTACAGAATATAAAGGTATTTTCCAACAAGTGTTGTCTAAACTTGTGTAACGCGTAAATCATGGACAATGCTTCAAGCTCTATAGTTGTATAATTTTTCTCGGTGGTGTTAATTTCCTACTCGCAAAAGAGATAGGACTATAAACAATCCAATCACCTGGGTGTGCTAACATTACATTAATGGTCATGTCGAGGCATCAACATGTACATGAAACATTTTATCCCAAGAAGTAAAGTGCATAATGGGAAAAAATTAATTCATTCCTTTAATGTCTTAAACACGAGATGTTGCGCATCATTCCAATGAAACTTTCCTTTACTCTTCAAAAATTATTCCAAGGGCACGGTAAGCTTAGCATATCCCTTAATAAACTTCCTATAATAACATGTATGCCCTAAGAACCCGTGCACCTCACTCTAATTGGTAGGCTCCTCCAAACCCAAGATAACTACAACTTTAGCAGGATCTACCAACAAACTTTCTTTGTAAATAATATGTCCCAACAAAGTTCTATAGGGCGTAGTAAAAATACAATTCTTAATGTTGAGAGAGATGTTCAACTTCCTACAACTCTCAAACATGAGTCTCAAGCTGTCATAATGATCTTTTACTAGCCGATATACAGTCTAATCATCTAAGTAAACTTGTAAAAACTTATTTATAAAGTCCTCAAATGCTTATACAACAATGTGTAAAAATACTGCATATGCATTCTTCAACCCAAAGGGCATAAATACATATGCAAAATTTCCCACTCAATGGTGAAAGTTGTCTTTTCCTTATCTTCTTTAGCAATCCACACCTAATGATAACTAGAAAATCCATTAGTAAAAGAGTAAATATTGCACCCTGCAATGCCCTCCAAGATCTCCTCAGTAAATGGGGTGGGAAAAGGATTTATAACACATGCAAAGCATTCAACTCTATATAGTCCACATACATCCTTATCCTACCATATTTCTTTATGCTTATTACCATGGGGCTAACCCACTCGATTCCTCAATGGGCTCAATGATTCCAGACTTCAACATTTTATCAATCTCTTCCTTAACTTTGACGCGCATATTAGGATTCATCCTGTAAGGCCTCTTCCTAATTGGGCGTGCACCTTCCTTTAACTTGATCCTCATCTCATCCAAAGAGGGATGTACTCCCTTCAACTCATGATAGCCTTACGGAAATAAGTCATGAAATTCACGTAGTAGCTCAATAATCTTAGCCATCTCTTATACAGACCAATAGTCACCAATGATGGCTTCCTTCAGTTCTACATCTATCCAAATTTTTACCTTCTTTGTTTTCATAGGCTCATCGGCATTACCTAAGACCTCGCACGTATGTACCATGTGATAAACATCCAGATTCTCTACTTATTCATCATCAATCATGTAAACTAGCTTACCTATCTCTTTTTCCAGCTAGGCGTGCCCAAGTTTCTCCTCATATGTCTCCTCTTCTTCAAAGCGTGCCTCTAATTCTAACTCCCAAAATATATCTAATAGGAGTTCCTCAAATTTTGCACTATCCCCCATTATAAGGCACTTCACAGTTTGTAATGCTTCATGCACTAGAGGTTTAGTAGAAAAATAATCAAATGTCTTAATCATACCCGAGGTAATCTCCGCCAATTAATTGTTGCTCTTGTAAGATACATGAACATACCATGCATGCACAAAACCACTTAGAGTGGTGTATAACTTATGTACCTAGAGTGATAAGAACAAGGCCTTACGCCTCCGTTCCAGAGTCTCTCACACTTCTAAAAGTGGTGCGAAGTAGAATTATTCCCATGAAATTTACATATTTGTGAAGGTACATTGCTTCTAAGAAACCCAGTAGAGAAGGAGATTCTCACTTCTCATCACTCTAAAAGGTTATCTCGTGTGTAGTCCACTAGTGTGCGGTTGTCCCATGCAAGGTATAAATAAACATATTTCTTTGGTCACCCTCATCCTTTCACTTTGGGCTTCCATGGCATGCAAAAATCATCGGGGTTCCTTCGTCACTATACCAATGTACTGGTTGTGACTCAAGTGATGAAAAGCGCACGGCCCGATCACGTGAGTAATCGTATTCTTGATCTCTCACAGACGACCATTTCATACGTTCCATGTGCCTAGTTTTCACAAGCAACACCTTTGGTTGTATCACTCATAGAATGAGCATCATCCTATTGAATAACACCTTCCTTAGATGGCTTAAGCGGTTCAAGGTCTCTAATTATGTACACGTATATCCTATTCGAGATACTCCTCGCTCAACGGATCTACATGAGGTGCAACCTTCCCATCTATCAAAGGAATAATGACACGCTCCTCTTTTTCTCAAAACTAATATATCCTTTATTAAAGTATAGATTTTCATTATTCGTGTAACACCAAGGGAGTCAAGCAATGTTGGAAAACTATCTTCTTCGGCAAGCACCAAGACCTCAAAGTCCCCAGTAAACTTGGCCCCTTGTATAGTAATAGTGGCATCTTTCAATACTCCAATGGGCATGGCTCTAGTCCTGTTCACCATATACAACACATTCAAAGAGGGTTATAATGGTGGTCTCCCCATATGATTCCATGCATCCAAAGTGAGTACATTTACTTTTGCACCTATATCAATCAATATGTTACTCAACAACCACCCATCAACAACTACATTCAAAGTGATCTCTTTATCATACTCAAGACTATGAGGAGGTAAGTTCGCATGTAATATTTATCTCTTGCACTCAAACCCAACTTGAGTTATATTCTCCCTCAACCATTCCCCGAACAATGTAATGTTATTCTCCTATCATAACATCTTACAAACCTCCTTCAAGTCATCAACATATTTCTAAGGAAGCTCAATTTTCTTCACCTGCTCCATCTTCCACGACTGCTCCTTTAAACAATGAATCTCAACTCTACAAGTTTCTAATCACTTCCATAGTCTCTTGATAAACTTCCTTTTGATGGGAAGGATATCAAAATTTTGCATTTATCACTTCTTGCTTCGTAATAACAATTTTTTTCTTCAAAACTTCCCTAGCACACGTCACCTTAGCACACATAGTGACCAACACATGCACATCTTGGGATCG
The DNA here is from genome assembly GCA_018340775.1 of Taxus wallichiana var. yunnanensis. Taxonomy (NCBI): domain Eukaryota; kingdom Viridiplantae; phylum Streptophyta; class Pinopsida; order Cupressales; family Taxaceae; genus Taxus; species Taxus wallichiana. Next base: position 780,798,948 of record CM031244.1, read on the forward strand.
GAGGCATAATCTTAGGCATCCATTAGTCATCTACAATACATTGTAATTTAATCATCCCGTAGCCTTATCATTCTTCTTATAGTTCTTACTCATGTGCTCATATAACTCAAGACATTCTTCAAACTTATATTATTTCTTGCACCATGAGTAGACTACATTCTGAGGGCATTTACACCTATAATGATAAGGGGATTTGCATGTAAAACATGTTCCCGAGTAAAATCACTCCTTCCACCGCCATGACCTCGTCCCATGAATCCTCTAAGGTAACGTTTACCTCTACCACCTCCATCAAAGTGCCCTTCATTGTGGTTATGACTATGATGTTCACCTTGCTCCTTAGAACCATTTGCAACACTGGTCTAACATACACCAATCTCAATAGCCTCATGAATATGATTAATCAATCTACAATTATTTGTATCATGAGTGTGGCTTAGAGTAATAAGACATGTTCTTCCTAATCGTGAGTGCAACAAGGGGCACCTACTCGAATCATGATCTAAGTGATAGATCTCACAATCTAGCAACATGGCATGCACCGATTTATGAGGGAATCTATCCTTAGTTTTTCCTTCTACCTCACAATCCATATACCAAATACCACTTTGTGTCTCATAAGCCAAATTAGCCGATAGTTTCTCCAACGGTTTCATCATAGATGCAATCTGTGCCTCCAAGAACAGGATAACTACGGTGTCTACACTCCCAACTACCTCAAAGCACATAAAGTTGCTTCCAAAACCTCACGTGGATCTGTAAATGTCTTATGAGAGAGAACCCTTCAGAAAGGGTGATCAAACTACCAATAAACTAGTGTGCATGATGGCTAGGTGAATATCATAAGACAACATTGTGAGAAAATATTAAAGCATGCATCATACTCCCTTATGATCTCAACCATTCCCTTCTTAATATCCTTCAACATACATTGATGATTTTCTATTCAAAAGCGCGGGCATATGAAACTCAGCCAATAAAGCATCACGCAACCCTTCCTATACCAATTATGTGTGTATCCTTGCAAGTAGTAGAAAATTGACTTTCCTTACACTCAGGAGCTATAATTCCCTTCACGCGCCATAGTATTTCACACATATGTATATGTTTTGTTGTACCCTCAATACCTACGTATTCTGGAAGGTGAAGAGACATCTCATAATAGACTTGTTATGGATGGTGTAGACCATGCCCACGGCCCTTAACCCGTATTACCTTCAATATTCTCTCCACCTCCAGAACCACCAGATCCGCTAGATCTTGAACCTTCCGATCCTCCACATCTTCTTGATCCATATTCTGTAGCAAGAATCGGACCATAGGATGAGCTCCTCTATGTTCCAATTTTTGTGCTAAATTGAACTCCCATAGTCTGTGAAGTTGTGCTACTTCTAGATGTATTACCAACATTCTACATGACCTTTGTCGACATTAAAATTTTCCTCCGTAATTTCAGTTTTATTAATGTATGTATTAAGAATAGGATGTTGTTAAGTATAATTAGTAGTGGCGTCAATAGAAGATAGCGCCCGTCGATGCAGTGCCGCCAATAATGTAAGTACGGTAATCCAAAGTACAATAGGAATGTTTTTTAAAAGTAAATATTTGTGTAAGTGGTCGGTAATGTTAAAATGTCAAAGTTGGGATAAGTAGAGAAGTAGGGTCTACATGATTAGGAATTAGAAATATTATATTTGTAATAAGGACAAAGAGTGATGTCATAAATATTTTGTATATTTTATTTGTGGAAAAGTCTAAAAAGGTGGAACCCATGTGAGATGATAAGGTTTATCTTATCTTAGAAGATAAGCCTACATGTAAAGGCAAGAGTTTAGGCATGGAATATGATTGTCGGAAGATATTTCCTATCCTATCTTAGAGATAAGGTGGATAAGCATGAATTCCTATAAATAAAGAGGCCACCCCCCCTCATTTAGCATAGAGAGAAGTAGTGAGAAATATTGTATGAGTAAGTGTGTAAAGGAAGCCATCATTTTGAAGGTGTGTTAAAGAAGCCATTAAGAGGTGTAATTGTGAAGTTTCTCCCATAGTTATTGTTTGAAGGCAAGTGAAGTTAATAACACTTGAAGAACCTCATGGGTGAGATTGTAACAATTTCATGTTGATATTATAATTTACATTGATATTTTAGATTTATCATTATTCCTTCTTATCATAGTCTATGGTATTCTTGTGTTATGTTTGTTGTTGTGTTTCCAGATTACATCCACCAAACTAAGAGTTGTGCATTAGTTAATAATCATAGCACGAGGAGTTCTCGGTGAAGAATTATCATAGTGCCGGATTGGTGTTGACATTTTGGTCCGTTTGGGACCATTCCTCGTTAGTGGATTTTACGGAGAAATATTCCCACTTAGTGAGAAAACATTTGGAGGGTAACCTTGTTTTTTTGTGCATAGTAGTTACCATGGTAAAGTCACTTTTTTTGCCGTGAATAATATTTATTTACGGCATGTAAAGTCACTTTTTTACCGTGAATAGTATTTACCGCATGATAACTTCACTTTTTTTGTGAATAGTGTTTACCACAGTAAAGTCGAGTTTTACCGTAGTAATAAGTCAAGTTTTACCATAGTTTACCATGGTCATTTCTATTTTCTATTATAGTGATTCCAATTATTTGTGCACATAAGTCTTGTTGATTGTACTTGTGGGTTGGTATTTCATTGTGGTTACTTTTGGAAATGGGGAAGATTCTTTTTTTCAACCCAATCTAATGAAGATGCTTCCTCTTTCATTCAAGAGTTTAAACGATCTTGTATTTGTAATGGCCTTATAAGAAGGGAACAATGGACTGAATTTTTTCCTACCTTTTTGGATGGTTCAGCCCTTAGGTGGTTTGAAACACTAGGTGATAATGTGAAAAACTCATGGGATTTATTAACTGAAAGTTTTCTTGAAGAATTTGGTGAACAACAGAAATATGCAGATCTCATGATCGATATCACAAAGCTAGCCCAAGGAGAGAAGGAGAAGATAAGGGATTATCATGCTCATGTTCTAGAGCTAAGGAGGAAGCTCGATGCCCAGATCCGGAAGGAAGGATTAGCGGATGGGTTAATGAATGGCATGGATAATCTCCTCTGTAAGCACTTCATTCTTGGGATGAAGCCAGAGATCAGACAATGAGTGAAGTATGACCGCCCAGCTACCATTGAACAAGCAAAAGGAGATTGCAAGAAGGCAAGAAGAAAGCATGGAAGAGGAGCCCAAAGAAATTGTTGCTAAAGTAGAGCCTAAACCAGCACCTTTGGTCAGAATCCACAACCACTCTCGGTGAGCACAAATCTTTCTCCTAGTACATCTCACGAGTATGAAGATCTGCTCGAGAAAGATGGGTCGATTAACTATTAATCTTCTTGAGGAAAATAATTTAGTTCTCAGGGAGGAGATAGAGGTCAAAAAGAAATATTTCTGAAGTTGTATGTTATGGTTGTTATAAAAAGGGTCATTATAAGTATAATTGTCTAGATAGAGCTTCTACATCTGGTACAAGAGATAATGATAAAGGAAAGCACATGTGAATTCTTTTGATGTAGTAGATAAGAGCATAAATAATGAAGTAGATGTGTTTGTAACAAAAAGAAAGAAAGAAAAAGATAACCAAGATGGAAATGATCCTAAGAAGATGAAAGGAGAAACTAGTAAGAAACATAGGAGAAGAAAGTTGGGTGTGCAAGATTTTCTGATTTCACAGGGACAAGGACCATACTCCATCTTAGACGATCTGTCCAAAAGGCCTGCAAATATTACATATGGTCAACTCTTGGCTATGTCTTCTGAGAAGAGGCGGGAGCTGCGAAGTGGACTCAATGCTCAACGAAGGAAGGAGGTTGAGGTCCCTGTTTTGGAGGCAGAGGCGGATCCCTACGCTCCACAAGCTGAGGTATTATGTAATGGTATTTCAATTCATGATGTCTTAGTTGATGGAGGTGCTGCAGTTAATGTAATGACCAAGTCTGTAATGAATATGTTGGGTTTAAAAATTGATCGCCCCTCAACACTTATGTTAAGGTCATTAAATAAAGGAAAAACTAAACCAGAAGGTGTAGTTTCAAATGTGGCAATATCTATTATGGGTGTTGTATGTGTGGTAGACTTTAGGTGATGAAAAATGGTACTATTGCGTACCCAATGTTGTTAGGAAGACCATGGCTAAGGAGAGTTCATGCAAGAAACTACTGGAATGAAGGCTTCATGACACTTGGACGTGGTAGAGAGAGGGTGAAGATAAATGTGATCCCTCGGCATCATAAGGTAGAACCTGTGGATTCAAGTGATGAAACTAATGATTGGACATCCTCTGATTACTCTAGTACTAGTGAAGTGGACACGAAGATGAAGAAAGTGAGGTTGATGTTTCGGTCATGGATATCCTTCAGTCACTGTGACTCATGATCCCATAAAATTATCGAAGAAGAAATTGATGATCGTCTCAACAAATAAAGATTGGTGATCTTTGTGATGGAGAGTGAGAAGGAATCCTACCTCCAGCTCTTTCGAAGGTACATACACATATTCACTTTTGATTACAAGGAACTCCATCAAGTAAGTTGGGTAGAACATTCTATTGAGCTGGTAGATGGTGTTAAGCCCATAAAGCAAATGCCATATAGAATGAATCCTAATTTTTCCAAGACTGTAAAAGAAGAAATAGATAAGTTGCTTGATGCAAGGATTTATATTTTTGTGGAGAATTCAGAATGGGTTTCTCCCATTGTGATCTCAATAAAAAAGAATGGGAAGCTACGCATTTGTGTTGATTATAGGAAGCTCAATAAGGCAACAAAGAAGGATCATTACCCTCTTCCATTCTCATATCAGATTTTAGATGAAGTAGCTGGCCAAGAGTGTTATAGTTTTGTTGATGGATATAGCGGATACTAACCAAGTTCGTATAGTAGAGAAAGATCAGCTGAAGACCACATTCACCACTCCTTGGGAACGTTTGCTTATAGAGTTATGCCTTTTGGGTTGTGTAATGCTCGACAACATTCCAGCGCTTGATGAATAGGGTGTTTGAACCCTACATTGGGAACTTCATCAGAGTATTTCTAGATGATTTTTGCATCTATGGGAGCAAGATGGACCACTTGAGATGGAGACAACATTTCAAAGGTTAGATGAAGCACAAGCCTCACTAAACCCTGAAAGTGTGTCTTTGGATGTTCTAAAGGCATTTTGTTAGGGCATGTTGTATCAGAGATGGTATTAGTGCTTGATCGATAAAGTTTCAAAAATCAAAGAGTTACCATTTCCTATGAATAAAAGTAAGTTGAGATCATTTTTAGGCCATGTGGGTTACTATAGAAGGTTCATCAAGAATTTCTCAAAGATTGCATAGCCACTAACCCAGTTCTTGAAGAAGGATGTTACTTATGAACCAGGAAATAAGGCACATGAAGCTTTTGAACAACTGAAGGAAGCCCTGGTGTCTTCACCTATTTTAAAGAATCCAGATTGGAGCAAGCCATTCATTGTGTATATTGATGCCTCAGATGCAGCACTAGGAAGTACTTTGAGCCAAAAGGATGAAAATGGGAATGATCATCCAATTTACTTTGGGAGCAGACAAATGAGCAGTGTTGAGGTAAATTATACTGTAACTGAAAAAGAGGCTCTAGCTATCATTTTTGTTGTAAAGAAGTTTAGAAATTACTTACTAGGGCAGAAATTTATAGTTGTAATAGATCATCAGGCTCTAAAATATATTGTCAATAAGCCTAACCCATCAGGGAGGATAGCAAGATGGATAATTTTTCTACAAGAATTTGAATTTGATATTATAGATAGGCAAGAAAGAAGCATGTCAATGCAGATGCACTCTCTCGAGCCTATGATGGTTTAGGTTCACCTTGTGATGATGATGATTTCCCAGATAGCATTGTTATCTCTTGACACAATCCCTAGTGAATACATAGATATTTGGAATTATCTAAATGAATTCAAGTTTCCTGATGGTGCCAATGCAAAGACTAAGAGGAAGATTACTCAAGCCAGTCGTCCATATTCTATTCTGCATGGAGTATTATTTCGAATAGGACCTGATGGATAGTATAAGAGGGCAGTTGGACGTGATCAAGGGAAGGAGATGATAGAAGAATTCCATAATGGTACATGTGGAGGACACTTCTCTGGACAACTTATAGCAAGAAGGATCTTGGATGCAGGTTATCACTGGCCCACTCTTTTTAGAGATTGTTATAATTATTGTAAGACATGTGATATTTGTCAAACACATGGTAACCGTAAGACTTCATCAGCTCCATTATGCCCTATTCTTCCACTTGGTCCCTTTGAAAAGTGGGGAATAGACATTGTAGGTCCACTTCAACTACCCCATGCCAAAATAAGTATATTGTAGTTGCCACAGATTATTTAACCAAGTGGGTTGAAGCTAGGCCATTGAAAACAACTTCCATGGATGAAGTGGCAAGGTTCATATATGAACGCATTGTCACCAGATTTGGTTGCCCATTAGAAATTGTAACAGATCAAGGAAGCCACTTCATTAATGAGGTGGTAGAAGCCCTAGTCAACAAGTTTTCTATTAAGCACAGGAAGGAAACAACATACAAGCCAAGCACAAATGGACAGGTGGAACGAACAAATTTTGTGTTGTGTCAAATTCTAGCAAAAGATGCAGCCTTGTAGGTACATAAGTGGGATAAAAGGATTCATGTAGCATTGTGGGCATATAGGGCAACATCAAAGTCAGCAACAAGATACTCCCCATTTCAGTTGGCTTATGGCATTGATCCAGTTCTTCCTATTGAGTTTGATATTCCCATTGTGAGAGTTATGAAAAATGAAAGGATGGATGAAAGTGATTAATAAAAGAAAGGTTGGTACATCTTCATTTGCTAGAGGAAATGAGGGAAATAGCGAAGGATACAAGCTATAAGAAGAAAATGAAGCAGAAGGAATACTTTGATCAAAATATCCATTGGTCTCCATTTCATGTGAATGACTTGGTTCTAGTATATGATTCCAGATACAAAAAAAAGAGACAGAGAAAATTTCTTCCAAAGTGGATGGGGCCCTACAAAATAGCAGTTGTGCATGAAAATGGTACATATCAACTGGAGGAATTGGATGGTACTCCCATTACAAAATGGGTCAACCATGACAAGTTAAATATTTTCCAAGCACCAGCTTCAGAATGTCCATAAGAGTCTACTCGAGGATGGAGTAGAAGTTAGGAAGGGGGAAAATGTCGACATTAAAATTTTCCTCCGTAATTTCTATTTTATTAATGTATGTATTAGGAATAGGATGTTGTTAAGTATAATTAGTAGTGGTGTCAATAGAAGATAACGGCACCGTCAGTATGGTGCCACCAATAATGTAGAGTACGGTAACAGTCAAAGTACAATAGGAATGTTGTAAAAAGTAAATATTTGTCGTAAGTGGTCCGGTAATGTTAAAATGTCAAAGTTGGGATAAGTAGAGAAGTAGGGTCTACATGATTAGGAATTAGAAATATTATATTTGTAATAAGGACAAAGAGTGATGTCATAAATATTTTGTATATTTTATTTGTGGAAAAGTCTAAAAAGGTGGAACCCATGTGAGATGATAAGGTTTATCTTATCTTAGAAGATAAGCCTACATGTAAAGGCAAGAGTTTAGGCATGGAATATGATTGGCTGGAAGAGATTTCCTATCCTATCTTAGAGATAAGGTGGATAAGCCTGAATTCCTATAAATAAAGAGGCCACCCCCCCTCATTTAGCATAGAGAGAAGTAGTGAGAAATATTGTATGAGTAAGTGTGTAAAGGAAGCCATCATTTTGAAGGTGTGTTAAAGAAGCCATTAAGAGGTGTAATTGTGAAGTTTCTCCCATAATTATTGTTTGAAGGCAAGTGAAGTTAATAACACTTGAAGAACCTCATGGGTGAGATTATAACAATTTCATGTTGATATTATAATTTACACTAATATTTCAGATTTATCATTATTCCTTCTTATCATAGTCTATGGTATTCTTGTGTTATGTTTGTTGTTGTGTTTCAGATTACATCCACCAAACTAAGAGCTATGCATTAGTTAATAATCATAGCACGAGGAGTTCCCGGTGAAGAATTATCATAGTGCTGGATTGGTGTTGACGGTACCCACGCTCTATATCGATGACGTGCCATAAAATATACCACCAATCGGACCACCGAAAAAAATAAGATGTTTGTGAAGCCATAGATGAATGTGTTGTCTAAATAACTTCTATACTCAATGGGAAATGAAATCTACCCATATTATTCTATCACCAACACTAGCTTGTTTCTAAATAACTGTTTCAGGAATTGGAATACCAAGCACAAGGGAAAGGTCATCGGGTGGGATCATATGTGTGCCTATGGTCCTCATTCTCACTTCTTATAGCATTCTTTCATTTGAAGCTAAAGGGGATTCTCTTTCGTGCTTTCCTAAGTGGGGAGATCTTGATGCTCTGGCTCCACGTATTCCACATGAGCTTCGAATCCTTCATAAGACATCATCCTATACAACTCCACAGACTCCTCAATATCACATTTCTTCTTCAATTCCCTCTCGCGTGCTTCATTATACTTAATCTGTATTTCCTCTCTTTCCTTTTCTACCATAAGGTTTTCCATCTTTCACCACACCTTCTCCTTCCCCGCACGCATTGGAGGTTTCTTACAAATCCAGATTCACCAACAAGATCTTAATTGCTAAAGGGATATCGTGCAAGTAAGATCCTTTAGGTTCACGTAAGAGGCGAAACTCAATGAACCTCTAGACAAGAATAAGTAGAAATGATGTACTCCAATGTCTAATTGTTCAAAACACCACTCCACCAATGATCTACAGTGCATGTCCAAGTCACATTAGCATCATACAAAGACTAGTAATATTCTTGTGTCTAAACAATTGTTATATACCTCTAACTATGTTTCGATGCATATGTTGTCATCCACTCATACAAATCTATAGGAAAACAAAAAAGAACGTCTCATAGATTTCATGATACAGATGTTCTTCAACCCACGTGCGAGCATCAAAATCAGGTCCATTATTATATCTATGAGAAAACTAGTCTTCTAAATCCACAACCCAACTCTCAATGTTTTCCAAAGTCAACTGATACGTCTTCATCATGCAACATCCTTGAAACAACTTGAAAATTGGTCTTAGAAATGGAACCAAAATGTAGTCATTTTCTTACCAACACCCTAGGTGCACCTTTGGTACCTCATGCAATGAAGGATGAATGCTCACCCAAAGTGTGTAAAGGTGTAAGGTCCCTCTTTTGATGCCATATTTTTCAAGGAGTTAGCATGCATGAAGTTACATTCCATAACCATCACAAATAAACTAGTGTAAAGCATAAAGTAAATAGATCACAACCATATGCAAGGTGAACTAAACAAGGATCAATATAAGATTTACCAAGCAAGAATCAGTTATAGAGACATCAATAACAAGTAACTAACAAAAATAATCCATTATATTAACCCACCATGCATTACAATAGTTGAATCCATCAATTCTATCATCATAAGATCATGTGCATAAACATAGCAGCAACATAACCTTATAAATAAATTTCAGTCACTCCCTAATAGTGCGAATCATAAAATATATATAGGGGGTGGGGACTTTCCCTTCACTTCCCATGCATTCTCAAAATATCCCACATGCCAAAAATATCCATGTGTGCACTACAAGGTAACTATAGAAGCATGAAAGCTTCACCTAATAATAGATTATCTTCTATTAAACTCTAGATCTAATCCTATTATTAGCCTGAACTTTGCATGACGCTTTATCTTCTTCTTGCATGAAATCCTTCCCAAAATAGAATTTTCTTTAACTACAATTCTTCATGCTCAACCTTATCTTTAGAACATTGTTTGGCTGCCACTCAAACCATTCATCTTCCAATTATGTCTCATGGCTCAAAAAGTGGCTAAGTCTTGAATGTTTTTAGCCCAGGCGTGAAACTTCATGCAATGTCTACTCTACTTACGCACATTCCTTTGTGCCTATTTTTCACACGTCTAAAATTCTCGTGTCACTATACTTAGCATCTTTTAGGGGCCCAACCCAAATCTCTACAATCAACACACATTCTTCGTGAACCATCTTTCTTAGGTACTAAAACAATAGGAGAACCACATGGATAAGTGCTAGGATGGATTATACCTTATTTAATCAAATCGCAACTATTTTTTACTTTATTGGCATCTTTAAAAGGCTACATGTATAATCCCATGTTTGGAAGTGGACAATCGGATAACAAGTGTATCTCATGCTTGATTGGCCTAATCGGGGATAGCCCCGTAGCCTCTTGGAAAACCTCCCATAATTGTTCAACTAACTCTTTTATTTATGTCTTCTCCTTGTTATAAATCATGATACATGTGATTTTAAATGTAATAACCTCATGTTATGGCATATCTCTCAGAATAAGTAATGCAAATTTCCCACTGGAATTAATAAGCTTTCAGGATTCGGTGGCACTTACCAAAGAGATCTTCGAGTCTCCTGTAAAGGCTGAAATGATGTAGCTCTTACCATACTTCACCAAACGGTATCGGTTGGATCTCCTCATGAAGATAACATCCTTGATATAAAAATAGGGAACGTCAAACACTACACCACACACATCAAGGGGAACAACATCTAAAGTAACTTTATCAATGAATTTCTTATCAATACCAAATGAAATGTTACATTGTGTGGTAACCTTAATGTCTACACCTTTCTTTACCCAAACCAATCAGTATGGGGTTAGATGAATGTAAGTATATAAATTTATCATGTCCACTAACTCTTTACTAACAAAATTATCTTGAGAACATGTATCAAAAAGAGCATCCACATTTGGTTTTTTCACTTGAAATTTTATATGAAAAATATTAGTTAGTTACTTTTCCTGAACAACATTAAAACTACCCAAACATACCTCTCTGCGGATATATGTACATCAAATATTCTCATCCACCTATTCATTGCAAAATATTTCCTCTCCCTAGAGGGCATCCATGCCTTTCTTCTAATTTTTCTTATTTTTAAAGGGATGTAATTTCAAGTGGAGATTCCAACATTTTTCCTCACAATGAGTGTCAACATTACAAGGACCATAATGAACTTTAATATCCTTCTTAGAAATGGAAGTATAATTATCATGACCTTTCTCTTTCTCCTTTTTCTTGGTGTCACATTTTTTTAAAAATCATGTTCAAAGGTAGATGAACTCTTTCTCTTGTCCATCTCTAAATAGTGGGCTTGAGAACAAGCCTCATCTACATCCACCGGCTTGGCCAAGAGAACTAGTCTCCTCAAGTGGCTATTGAGTCCACTAATGTACTTCATCAGAAGGTCCCATTCTACTATGTCTTTTCCCATCTGGATAAATTTCTTCCGAAAATCACTAGTGTACTCTTGTACATTCGGCCTTGTTTCTACTTGATATACTACCAATACATGGAACTCTCTTCCTCATAAAAATAGGATAGAACTACTTTTTTATTAGCCTCTTTAATTCATCGACTTAGTAATAAGAGAAAGCTTCTTAACAACCAAATAATGAACATAACTATCAAACCAAGTTAAATCATGGTTGGTTAATTTTAACCTTGCAAAGGAAATATGTTGACTCTCATTGATTTGATGTAAACTAAAATATACCTCAAGTTGATTTATCCAATGGTCTAGCTTCTCAACATTCATGTCCCCATCATAATTTCAAATATCTATCTTCATCTCTTCTTTGAATAGTGGAGTTGTAGGGTTGATATGGGTTTGTTCTTCCTCATACTCATAAGTATCTTCTTTATGGGCTCCTAGTGTCTCGTTTGGAACACCAAGTTTATCCATGGGAAATCCCATAGCGGACTCCCATTTTCCCATAGAAAATTAAATATTGGCCACATTTGTGGACATACTTGCCACATACTCCTCCAACTTGTACAAACATTCTTCTCCATTCTCACTTGCATCTTCTCTATGAGTCATGTCTCAGATTCCTTGCTTCCACTTCCTAGTGGAAATCTCTACTTCAAAATGAATAAGGATACCTTCATCACTTTCACATCCCTTTTAGGTAAGGACATCTAAGCTGCAATGTCAACATAAGTTAACCACATAAAAATAATTCATATAATCTTCTTTAATACCAATCTAATCCATAAACTACCTCTTAAAACAATGAATAGATCTTGTTTAAGTGATAATGAATGAACAATATAAACTAAGTTCATTAAACCAACATGTTTATGAAAGAAAATAATGAGAATGGAAAATTTCAAGACAAGGAGACAACAAAATTTATACTAGAGAAACCCAAAGTTGGAAAAATCCAGTGGGTAAGAAAATTTCTTCCCTTCACTATGAAAATATCCAAATAATACAAGTTTATTGTCATACAATGACCTTTAAGAAAGATTCTAACTCCTTCCTCTTGTATAACTTTCTTACAACTCTCACCAAGAAATAACTTAGCTCTACTATGAAAAAAACAAGAACAATTCACTTCCTCTCTTGCTCACAATTGAATTCACCCAAAAACCCTTCCTAGAATGATCAAATGCATGCATATTTATAGTTTCTCTACCCCAAGATGAATGGAAAGATGAACCAAAACATTTGGAAGCCAAAACATTTGTAACTATTGATTTTCCCAAGTTTTATATTGTCGTCGGATATAAGACCGCCAATGTCCACAAATTGGCGGTTGTGCAACCACCGGACCCTATAGTCGGTGGTCGCAAAATTTTCACTCTGTGAAGAGCAAAGTGGTTATGGAACCGTCGAGATGGTTGTATAACCATTACACATAAAATATCTGAATAGAACAATACTAGCCTTTGATGTCATTCAAATGTGTCTAGATCACCCTTAGCCTGAGTAGACCATCTCCAAAATAAATAATCTACTGAGAATATGTACTGCAAGTATCAAATATGGAGAATAGATAAAATTGGGTATTTTCATATCCATTTTTGGATCACTTTGACATCAATGAAAATATTTCCAACAATTACCCTAATACGAATTGTACACTTTTTCCATGAATGTGCCATATGATCGTGACCCTTCTCTATGGTCTTAGACCTACTTGGATTTAGGATATGCAACTTCCTAAGATGGTCACGTATTTATAATTATTTGTTAATTTCAAACCCTAATTTATGATCATGTTGTAAAGCTCTTTGAACATCTTGAATGAGGTTTCAAACATTAACCATGGGTGTGAGACCTTGCAAAACAAACATTAGTTGGGTTGTGGGTACCCCGTACACCACCTATGTTAGCATTACTCCAAAGAGGCCTCAAACCACACATCACTCTCCACCTAGCATGTGATATCTAAATGAGTGCAACTATGATTTGGAAATTCTATTTGAAAATACTTGAGTGTAGTTGACTCTTGTTATAGTTGACTCTTACTAAAATACATGGAGAAGGGATATTTGAGTGCTTATAGATGATATGGGATAAATCCTTGACATAGTAATAAGAATTAAACCCTTAGTGATTGCTTTTGTAATGACAAAGAGGTGTGTTATTACAATATTTAGGGAGTCTTGGGTGCATTTTGCAAGTGTTGGAAGTGAGTGTATCAATTTAGTGCCATAGGATTTCCATGTTAACAAATGGTGTAGTATTTACTTGCTTATATAAGGTTTTATAGGTGATTTATCAAATAAAGGATGACCTAAAGGAACTAGAAGACCAAAAAAAAATATTAAACTAAAAGCAAAGTTGGAGAACATGTCAACCCAATACCATATAAGTTGGCCAAGACTAAATATAACATCATGACCAAACTATATGGCCCTTCCTAGGGATAAAAAAGCATGCAATATGATGTTTTCAACTTGTCAATTGATTTTTTCTATAGATTTTATGCATTTTAATCTTGGGCCAACATGTTCTCCAACTTTACTTTCATTTTCATATAACATCCTGACCAAACTATATGGCCCTACTTAGGGATAAAAATATGCAATCTGAAGTATGCAACTTATAAATTGATGTTTTTCTATGGATTTCATGTATTTTAATCTTAGAATTTAATGGAATTTGAGTGTGTAAAAATAAAAAAACTAAACAAGATACCTCAAAATATGCTAACCGAGAGTGGGAAGGTTGTATTTATCTTATCAAGAGTGCATTGTCAAAACTATTGGTTTCAAAGAGTAAATTTCCAAATTTAAATGCCTATAATAAATTATTGGGCTTCATCATCTCCATAAGAGGTATCAAGGTATATCCTTCTAAATTAACAACCATCACAAAAATTACTCCTAGAAATCTTAAGAAACTTAGAATCCTCTAAAGGAAAATCTAATCCATGTGTAGGTTTATAACATAGTTGGAAGACAAGTGTCACCCCTTCACGTAGCTAATGAAAAAGGACATTTTCTTTCACTAGAATTCATATTGTCAAAAGGCCTTTGATTATATTAAGTAGTGCTTATCCATCCCAAAAATTATATTTCCACCTACTCTAGGAGAACCTTTACTAGTTTACATATCAACTACCTAGTTTTCTTTAGGAGCCCTCGTAGCTCAACATGATAAACATGGAAGAGAAAGAGTTGTGTACTAACCTAGGAACACTTTGATCACATATGATATTAACTATCCCCAAATCGGAAAATACGTGTTTATTTGTTGCCTTAACTTTCAGAAGTTAAGGTATTACCTACTCAATAATAAAACCAAACTCATTTCCAAAGTCAACCCCCTCAAATACCTCCTATACAAACATAATAGTGGAATAGTATATGGAATATTGAAAAATCACATCCAAGTACTAACACTAATGTTCCAAATATTTTGTGCATTACATATATCATTGAATCTAAAGAAATGCATTTTTCTTACACCTTTTGGAACATTGTTGGGCCATATAATTTGTAATCAATCTTTGTTGATAGATCCACTAAAAAAATCCACAATTGTAACACTTCCACCACTAAAAACATAAAAATGCGTGAGGAAAATCATGGGATATACATGATATCATAGAAAATTCATAAGGAACTACGTAGAAATAAGTGCACCATTGGAGGAACTATTGAAGAAGAAATAAAAATAAATAGAATGGACAAAAGCATGTGCAGATGCATTTGAAATATTGAAGGATAAAATTTTACATGCCCCCATCTTAATATTACCATATTGGAAAATCCCATTCCTTGTGCATGTAGATGATTCAAGAATAGTAATAGGAGCAGTCCTAACACAACTGAAGGAAACGATGGACCATATGAAGTAGGAGCATCATCTTATCTATAGTCAAATTTTGGTTTTCATCCATATTTTGGTTTATGAGGAGTCTTAATAGGTCTATTAGGTTTTTATAGAGTAATCAATAGCTTCCTTGAGTCCTTCATGGGTTTTTTTGGTCCCTTGATCATTTTCCCTCGAAAATGGGATTTGTGAAAATTCAATTCTTAAGACCATGTGAAGAGGTTTGATGTAAAATGTAAGGGTTGTTACTAATGTAACATGTCATTCTATACCTCGGGAGCATATAACATGATATGAATTTTGTCTTAGGGTTTTCTTACTTATAGTCATTACAAACTCTAATTATTCACCTTAATATGTAACTACCATCTCTCGTATTAAAAAGGATATATTTGAATTAAGAGAGTTAGTTGTTGATTTATAAGGTGGTTCAAGGGTGGAGGTACATATGAAAGAGCTAAGGAAGGGCTTGGGAGGTTTGTAGTTTAATAAATATTTTGTACCATACCTTAAATATAAATATAAAGGTCTGCAATTTAAGAAATATTTTGTACGGACATTAAATGTAAATACAATGGTTAAAGAGCATAACATGCGGTACGATAGTGTAACATTTTTGTTCCTATGAGCTTGGAGTTAGTGGCATCTTTAATAAGTTGAATAAATTTATAAAGATACAAAAAGACTCAATAATCATTGCTTCAAGGTGACTAATGGAACTTTGGTAGTACGGAGGACAAATGTATGCACCGTCTTGATCAAGTTTATAAAAATGGTTGTCTTAAGGTTGGTACCATAAGAAAATGGTAGCTTAAAAATTTTATAAGGGTAGTAGTATGATTGAAATATTTGTAGAGTGATTAAAATATTAGAGAATTCACATTCTTGTGGTATTCCTAAACTGTCTTAATCTTACTATTTTGAGAACTTTGAGAAGAGTAGTTAAGAGCTTGTAACACATGACCTAAATAAAACCAATGGATGTCTTGAAAAGAGTGATTGAGTAGTGACAAGGATGGGGAAATCATGAATGATAAAAGGACTTGTATAAATTGAAAAATGAAGGAACAAAACAAAGTTGACGGGACTGATAGGGCTTGAGGAGTCTATGAGAAGAGCTCAGAGGAGTGAGAAAACATTTGTGCGAAAAAAGTCTTTCAAAGGAAGTTATATAGAATGTGTGGTGTAGACACAAAATCACACACTTTAGGCATTATTTATTCCCGGTCTCATACTACTATTCATATGGTCTTTGAGTGAATAAAGTAATACTTGAAAGAGTTGGCAAGAATCATATCGAAAACTGTGCACCACGATAAAGTTGCACTCTGAAGGAAACGTAATAGCTCCAAAGTGTAATCACAAGGAGGAATCGATCAATCAATGGAAGAAATTGCATAACAGAACAAATCTTGCACATAGAGAAAGATAGTGGAGTGTCTTGGCATACTCATAAATGTCAAATGAAGGGATACATATAGGGTGTTGAGTAACCCTAGTGCATGACACACAAGTAAACCCTAAACCTAACCCATGTGAGATGACCCTCCATATGTGTGTGGAGGACATATAGGATCCCACACACCAACACCCCCCTTCATCGAAGTTGGGGTAGTGGCTATGATGAGTTAGACAGAACAAGAAGACACTCCTAAACAACTAAGAAAGATGTGTCAATGGGGCCAAGAAACTAAAGGTCTAATAAGGTGCCCATATACAAACAACATATTCCTAGAAGAACAAGAGGACTATATAGCTTGAAGAAGATGAGAAAATTCATAATGCCTCACCCCAAGAAGAGACCACAAGTGAATAAACTTCACCTTAGTGAAGGGATTGGTGAATATATCTACAATCTGATCAACTATTTGATTGTACTGAATGTCGATGATACCATCATGAATAAGATCTCATATGAAGTGCTTATGAATCTCAATGTGCTTCATCCACTGATGTTGAATTAGATTTCTACAAATTGAGATAGTGCTCATGTTGTCACAATAGATAATGGTAGGCCGCCGAAAGTGGATGCCAACTCTTGTTAGAATACCCTATAGCCAAATAACCTATGTGGTAGCGTTAACTGCTCCTTTGTATTCTGCCTTTGTAGAAGATATCACAATTGCATTTTTCTTCTTTCTAGACCAACTAATAGGACCTGAACCAAGAGAGAAACTGTAGCTAGAGGTAGATTTTCAATGATCTAAGTCACCGGCCCAATCAGAATCTGTGAACCCAATCAATTCAATATCCACCCCTCCAAAATAGTGAATGTCATTAGTATAGGTGCCACGAACATAATGAAGGATCCACTTAGTTGCTTTCCAATGCAACTCATGTGGCTCCTACATGAATCTAGACATGATCCCAACAACATAAGATAAATCCGAGTCAGTGTGAGTCAAGTAAATCAAGCTCCCCACCAACTGTCGATAAAGGGTACTATCAACCAATGGGTAGAGCAATTAGAAACCAACTTAACCCTAGAAAGAAAAGGAGTAGGAGAAGACTTACAATCAGACATCTGAAAATGAGCAAGCAAGTCAAGAGCATACTTAGGTTGTAAAATCAAAATTCCTGAGTTAGATTGTGAAATCTAGATCCCAAGAAAGTAATGAAGCTAGACCTAAGTCAGTCATGGAAAACCTATTGGCCAAGGCGATCTTCAAATAATCAATGATAGAGGAAGATCTTCCGTGATCAACAAGTCATCAAGGAGTCATCTTGTCATAGAATATAAACATTTGGATCAGAGTGACACCTAGTAAACCCTGATGTAAGTAAAAAGGAGTCCATCTTGGCATACCAAGCCCGAGGGGCTTGTTTAAGGCCATAAAGAGACTTCTTTAACTTACAAATGAGGGAGGGATTATGGACATAACCTGAAGGTTGTTCCATGTAGATCTCTTCCTCTAGGTCACCATGAAGGAAGGCACTCTTAACATCCATTTGATGGAATTTCCATATTTTGTTGCAGCAATGGCAAGGGTCAGTCGAATAGAAGTCATCTTCACAACTGGAGCAAAGGTTTTAGTATAATCAACCCCAACTATTTGGGAGAAACCCTTAGCTACTAATCACACTTTAAACTTTTCAACATCTCCATCTACTCCATACTTTGTTTGGAACACCCACTTACACCAAATGATTTTTCTTCCTTTCGGAAGAGAGGTGAGATCCCAAGTATCATTCTTCATGAGAGAGGAATACTCCTCATCCATGGTAGAATCCCACTCAGGAATACCAGAAGCCTCCCGAAAAGACTATGGATCAGAGGCAGAGGTGAATAAAGAGTGGGGTCCAATGAAATCTAAGTGAGTACGTCTCATATCCGAAGTATCTCCAACTAAATATCTAACACTTTGCAAAGTTTTCCTAGCCCAAAGAGGACCAGGAGGATCAGGCTCTGAGTCAAAAGATTCATCACTTGAGTGAGAAGGGACATAGTCCTCATCATCACTACTTTGTCAGAATCAGAAGACTTAAGGCTTTGATGGTTGGGAGGATCAGGAAGAGGAGCACGCTCAACAACATCATCATCTAATGAGTTAGAATCCAAATTAGCAAGCTGAAGAACCTCAATAGGTAGAGAAGTGGAAGTCGAAGAAGACTCATCGAACTTAACACTTCTCTAAATATAAAGCTCATGAGAAGTAGGATTCAATAATCGATATCCCTTCACGCCATCAGGATACCCACAAAGATACAAGATTTTGATTTTGGTTCTAATTCCTTGCGTTTCTTCTTAGGAATCTGAGCCATAGCCTTGGATCTGAAGAATCGAAAGTGCTCGGCATCGGGCTTATGTCCAAATCGGGGCTTCAAAGGGTGTCATCCTCTTACTACCTTATGTGGAACAAGGTTCTAAATGTGATTAGCACAATCACTTTGCTTCAGCCCAATACTACAAAGGAAGAGACTTCGAGTGAATCATACAAGTGGCCATCTCTTCATGAGTATGGTTCTTTCTTTCTGTTACTCCATTCTATGAAGGGCTATAAGCAACTGTATGCTGCAAGGAGATCCCTTCATAAGTACATAAATCCATGAACCTATTGTTTACATATTCACCTCCATTATCGGTTCAAAGAAATTTAATAGACCATTTTTCCTATTTCTCAGCAAGAGCCTTAAAGTCTTGAAAATGTTCAAAGACTTCAGACTTAAGCTTAAGAAAATATACCCAAGTATATCGCGACTAGTCATCAATGAAGCTTAGCTCATAAAAAGCTCTAGAAAATGAAGAAGATAGAAATGGACCAGAAATATTGTTGTGAACAAGATCCAAAGGATGAGTAGCTCTCCAGGATTTTCATTTTTCAAAGTTCTTTTAGGATGCTTTCAAGGGTACAACCCTCACAAATACCCTTAGAAAACTTGACGCAAGGTAACCCGTTGACCATTTCATTTTGGCTCAATTTTTTAAGGTAGCGATAATTTAGATGTCCGAAATGCTCATGCCATAGCTTACTAACCTCATTTTCATGAGTGAGCAAGGTAGTGGGCGTAGAATCAAAAGTAAAGTGGGAAAAGGTATACAACCGTGAATGGTGATCCACCTTTCCCTCAACCATTGTAGTGTCATCATTAAGCTCACAAATAATCACCGAGTTAGGACCAAATTCCACTCGCATTCCTTCACCAAGGTGAGTAATTTGGTAAACCAATAGGAGATTGGTAGAGAGATCAGGAATACTCAACACTTGGTTGAATGTTCCCCCATCCATCTCTACCAATCCACTATCGGAAACCGACACTATCGTGTCATTACCCATCGTGATTTGGGACATACCACAAGGCTCGATGTTGGAGAACTCAACATGTGAAGAAGCCATGTGGTGCGAGGCACCGGAATCTATAATCCATGTCGATGAAGGAGAAACTTTGGCTACAAGGGCCTTTCCTTTCTTCTTATCATATTTAGAACCTTTTGCAATAAAAGACTCAACCTTCGGAGCATTTTGTTTGATAGACTCATGAACACCTATTTTATTTTTCTGAAGTAAATGAGTAAAGTGATCAATTTATTTTCTCATACACATATGCTCTTTATGACTAGGCTTCTTGCAATAGGAACAAAAATACTTGTCTTTCTGTGCTCTAGGCTCATAAGTTAAAGTGATCGTGTTAAATTTAGTTTTGGTCATGGTTTCCTTCTTAGGTTGATCTTTTTTTCTTTCTTCTTTTCCTTACTAGTACTTGCTACAAGGGCATGTGACTTGGACTTGAGAGATCCCATTTGAACGAGTTTGTCATGTTCTTGAATGAGTTGGGACGAAAAATAGTCAAAGGAGGGCATATTCCAATCCTTGCCCAAGACATATTTTGTAGCATAAAAAGTTGACACAAAGACAGAATACTCAAGACCTAACTTAGAGAGAATCGACAAGATCAGTTGAGAATCTTTCTTCTGTATTTGACATTCTTTAAACAACAATCTAGTGTGGAAAAACTTAGAGAAGAATGCTTGTAGGTTTTCAAAATCACTAGGATTTAACCCTAGTCATTCATTTTCTAACTCATGCACTCTTATGTCATCTTGTTGTCTAAACATTCCATCTAACGTTTTCCACACAGAATTAGGTGTTTCAGACGACTCAATGTGGAAGAGCAAGTCAGGAGAAACAGACATGCAAAGAAGACCTAAAGCTTCATCACTACGGTTTAACCACTTAGATTTTTTAGGGTCGTCATCTGGTTCAGTCTCAGTTCCCATGGTGATGCAAAATAACCCTTTACCCCTTAGTTTCATAATTATTTTCGATCTCCATTCGAATAAGTTGAATGGCGTAAGCAAAGGAATTGAAAGTGCATCCATAGTGAAGAGAGAGAAAGAATGCAAAAAGAAACACAAGAATCACAACCACCCAGGACAATATAATAACCCCCTGCTTTCGGAACTTTATAGTTTAGTGCATTGAATACAATCAGTCGATCATGCATCTTGAAACACTTGGTAACTCGCCTTACAATCAACATAATAACGCGCAAGAGAGGAGACCACAATCGTGTTTCGTGGAGCACAGAAAAGTGACACTATACACAAGCACAATTGCAAAAAACTAGGAAGGAGGTGAAATCAAATCCTGGTTGTGAGAAAAAGTGTCTCACGTCGCAAAGGATACCCCCTTGCTGCAAACTGTGGCGGATGCACTCACTAGTCGCAAGCAATAATAAGGGTAAAATACAATGTTTTAAACGAACTCAAGATGAGTTCGAGAGATCTTCAGAATGCCGGAAAAGCATGCGGAAGACAAATAGGAGCTTGGAGTGTTA
Organism: Taxus wallichiana var. yunnanensis; assembly: GCA_018340775.1. NCBI lineage: Eukaryota > Viridiplantae > Streptophyta > Pinopsida > Cupressales > Taxaceae > Taxus > Taxus wallichiana. The sequence continues at coordinate 780,820,474 of CM031244.1, forward strand.
CTACACACTTGAGTGCATGATTAGTAAAAAAAATCGACAATAACGCTTAAAAAATTATCATTTGGAAACACCTAATTTAGCTAATTTTAAAGCTATGGGAGTTAAAAAATGATAATTAACGTTAAAGCAAAGGACGATTTTAAATATTTTATCTAATCGTAAAATAAATTAGATTCATAATTAATAAAACTAGATTTAAAATAATTAAATCTAATTAATTACGAAAAACTAATTAAGATCTAATAAAAATTAAATCCTAATTAATATTGATTTGATTTAAATAAATCTAAAAATTTGAAAAAAATAAGATCTATGAAGATCTAGTAAATCAAACTAATTAAGATTTATTAATAGAAAATGATTTTAAAAAGGTTACCGTTTGTTTGAAATAAATGAAATTTAGTAAACTTACAAATATATCAAACTTACGGTTGAATGAAATAAATCAAAATTAAATGAACTCACCGATTACCAAATATAACTCCCACTCAACTTGGGATTTACGTGCAGTTGAGAGAGTTTACAAGTAGTCGGGAGTGGATCTCGGCCGAGCTTTGTGGAGCCATTCGGCGTGGGTCTTGGCACGAGCGGGGATTCGTTGGGAGCGAGGCTCATGGTGTAGATGCGGGAAGAGTGAAGGCACGACCACGGTAGAGAATGCATCCACAGTAAGGGCAGAGAGCATGCATCCATGACAGAAGAAGGTAGAATGCATGTAAGTAAAAGCAAAGCATGGTGGGAATTTTTGTCATAGGTGCACATAACCCAAATGCAAAGTGTCCAAGACAAAGTGAAACCCAACAAACAAACATGAAGTCTGTTTTTTAAATAAAACCATGCAGATTCGACTGGAAAAAGCCGGTGCAGAGAGGAGTAGCTCGGTGGAGAGGAGAAAATCACGGCCATAACCACGATAGAGAAGAGCAGAGTAGAAACTCATGACCACAAATGACCATGACAGAGAAGGTCTAAGTAGAATTTCACGATAATGCGAGAGAAGGAGCTCGCGAGCATAAACAAAAAACACAAATACCAATGTAACCACCAATTTTAAACCTGGATCTCTGCAAAAAAACACCATGCAATCATAAAAAAGACAAAAAAAAAAGATCTCAAAATTTTTCAGTTTAATAATTTAAAATTAAAAAAACCAGAATAAAGAACCTCTTATTTTAGCTACTTTTAAATTTAGTCATATTAGCTAAATGTAGCTATAAAACCCCTGAAATCTCAAGGAGATTTGCACATGCACGAAGGACATAAAAAACCAAAAATTTTCCAAGAACAACTTGTTAAATACGTTAGCAATAAAAATCTAGAATCTAATGATCGAAAAACTTGCACAAGGAGTAAAAAAATGAAACCAAGAGTAATCACAACTCAAATGACGAATGCACGTTTACCTGATCTCAACTTTGATACCATGAAAGAGTTGGTGAGAATCGTATCAAAAACGTGCACCATGATAAAGTTGCACTCTGAAGGAAATGTAATAGCTCCAGCGTAATCACAAGGAGGAATTGATCAATCAATGGAAGAACTTGTATAACAACAAAGCTTGCACATAGAGAAAGACAACGGAGTGTCTTGGCATACTCATAAATGTCAAATGAAGGGATACATATAGGGTGCTGAGTAACCCTAGTGCATGACACACAAGTAAACCCTAAACCTAACCCATGTGAGATGACCCTCCATATGTGTGTGGAGGAAATATAAGATCCCACACACCAACAATACTTAATCCATGTCCTTTGGCCATTTTACTTGGCTTTATGTTGTCACTACCGACCTTTAACATAGACTTTCCCAGTCTGTTTTTGTCATTTTGCATCATTTTAGCCTTGACTTGGGTGCCCACACTAGTCTTTGGGGCACCCTAAGGCACCCTAGTCCCATTTTAGGTGCCCCTAGCCTTCTTACACTTTCCCACCACTTTTTGGGCACTTTCTAGCCGTTTGATCTTTCTATCTTTTTAGTGGTCGGCCTTTTCGGGGTTAATTACGAAATTAGAATAAGAGAACCATATAAATATAAAGTTATGAGACCATAATGAGGGACCAAGCACTAATCACTACTATCATCACCTAAGGTTGCATCCATCAAAGGATCCATTTGCATCTATCTAGCTTCATCACAAGGCACAAGGCTTGTTTCTCTGCATCACACTACATAGGAGGGAATTTTATTCTATTTCATCCACCATTTTATTACATTTGTACACATAGTTATTTCTCTCTACTTTCACAAAGTGCGACTGACACAAGATCACCTAGGGCATGATTGCACACACACACATATAACTACATTAGGTATGATATGTAATGTAGCGCTCAGTTAGTAAGTCTACCATTGTGGCTACTGAGGACAGTTTGAACCCTTTATATGCATCTTTCTTTTTTAGGGGTTTGATACTTGTCTTAGGGTTTTGCAGGTCTCTACTTCATCACCGATTTCCAGTGACATAATGACAAGTCTAGCGAAGATAATGCCACAGAAGAGAAGTCAAGTGATCACTTAGCGCACCTTGGAGGAAGGTTCCAAAGCTTTTTCACAAACCAGGGCACCCATATCTCAGACTAGGTGCCCACAAAGCGATCCTATACCTCTCTAGGTTCCCCAATCCACTCAGATTGCTCAGATATGCACTTTTTGGACCTCAAGCACACTCATTTCTCCTCTTGTTTCTCTAGTCATCTTTGTGACATAGTCCAACAAGCTCATCAAATCAGCTAAGTTATTTCTAAATCTCCTTGCACTCTAGGGTTTTACATTTCTACTTTCTTAGTTGTTTGGGTCACTTTCCTTATTTAATTTAGACATTTATTTCACTGTTGTACTTCTTAGATTAACTCTTAAAATTTACATTTTAGTTAATCATTTTGGTGAACATGTACTCGATCTTCACACTTATAGGACCTTCACTCATTGCTTATCATCTTAGGGTTTTCTCATCATGAATATCTCTATTCACACTTATCTACAAAATCACCCTGATTGTATCAAGTAAGCTTAAAAAGTACTTAGCTACTAATTATATTCCTCCTCACACTTCACCCGAATATGTATACCATAAGTTCACTTATGCTCTATCCCTCAATGAGGATCAAATAACTTTCACAACCGATGACTTACCTTCTCAAGCAATACTACAACATGACCCTCCCTTGTATATTCAAGTTTGTGTTAACAAGTTTGAGGTCAAACGCACCTTAGTTGACAATGGATATAGCCTTAACATTTGTAACATCACTTTCCTTCATCATTTAGGTATGTCGGAAGCATCTCTAGCTCCTTCCTCCATCTCTATTCATGGCTTTGATAACATTCCCAATCATGTATTAGGTATTCAGCTTACTTGTCACTATCGGTCCATGTACAATCACTATTTTGTGTCATGTCATGCCTAATAACCTTAATTATAATATTATTCTTGGACGGCCTTGGATCCATGCTATGCATGCAGTCCCCTCTACATTACATGCATGACTTAAATTCGTCATCAAGGCATTATTTATGATGTTCTGGCTGATCCTTCACCTTTTGAGTATTGTAACTCTATTGAGCAATCTAGTGATACTTCCACTTCCTCTGATATTACTCAATACTTTTCTAGATATGGGTTAGGGTATAAATACTTGCACCATTATGGTTTCTCTGATACAAATTTAGATCAACAAGAACATAAGGTCACAACACTTTGGGATCTCCCTACACAGTCACACAAGTTTGGGCTAGGGTATCAACCTCCTTCTCTGCCGACTATGGATGCTTATACTACCTTTCATGTTACCTCCTTTTGTAATACATCCTGAACTTATTAGTGATGATGCGTCTACCATTTGGGATACCTTAGATACTTTTCCTACTAATGATGCTCTACTTGGTTATATGGGTGTTTACGATCATCTTCCTTCTTTTCACCATAAATGAAATCTCTCATCATCTATCTCGATATAGACTTATTTCAGAGAATATGATGTATCCCTTGACAACGCCAATCCTCTTGACACTATTCCTACTAATCCATACATCAAAGATCACTCGGCTCTTCTCAATGAAGAAACAATTCAATACAACTTAGGTACATCTGAAAATACACATAATTTTGCTAGTTTCCTCCCTTACTCCTGTCGAACAAAAATATATCAAGCAAGTCCTTCACGATTTCTCGATATTTTTGCATGGGACTATAGTGATATGTTGGGTATTGATCCATCGGTCACAATGCACAATATTGTCCTCAACCCTGGTGCTAAACCCATCTAGTAGAAAATTTATAAAATGCATCCCAAAGTAGCACTTCTAGTTAAAGAAGAGATTCAAAAGCTTCTCGACGCCAGTTTTATTCACATTATTGACTATCCTGAATGGGTATCTAATATCGTGCCAATAATGAAACTGGATGGTCGGGTTCATTGTTGCACTACCGATTTTCATGATTTAAATAAAGCTTTCCCTAAGGATAGTTTTCCTTTTCACACATCAACGCTATTGTTGATTCTACAACCGGATATGATATTATTTATTTTATGGATGGCTTTGGGTTACAATCAAATTAAAATCAACCCCGCTGACCAAGAAAATACCTCCTTCACCACGCCATGGGGAACGTTTTGCTATATAGTTATGCCCTTTAGTCTTAAAATGCAAGAGCTACTTATCAATGGGAAATGACACATATATTCCATGATTATATTCACAAGATCATCAAGATTACGTAGATGAAATTTTGGCCAAATCTAGACGATGTTCTTCCCATGCAAAGGATCTACAAATACTATTCGAATGACTATGACAATATCGTGTGCGTCTAAATCCCAAAAATTGTGTTTTTGGGGTCACAACAGGGAAAGATCCTCGGATATATTATCTCCCAACGTGGCATTGAGATTGATCCTAAAAAATTAAAGCCATTATCGATATGCCTCCACCCAAAAAATTGCATCAATTATGATCATTACAAGGAAAAATTTAGGCTATTTGGCTGATTCATTACACAACTCACTGATAAGACTCAACCATTTACATAACTCATGAAGAAAGATACTAAATTTGTTTGGGATGAGAAATGTCAACAAGCATTGATGATATCAAAGCCTACTTGTTAAACCCCCTGTTTTAGTCCCTCCTTTAGTTGATCGACCTTTTTTTATTATATATCTCCACTATGTTTCATGCATTAGGTGCCTCTACTGGCACAACATGATGATTCTCAATGTGAAAGAGTGATATATTATATCATTCGTACCCTAATTTCTTATGAATGTAACTATAGCTACATTGAAAAACTATGTCTCGGCTTGGTTTTTGTTGCGGATAAATTGTGACATTATCTCCTAAATAATGAAGTACATATTATCACTAAAGTCGATCCTTTGCGGTACTTATTATCTCACACACATTTGTCGGGATGCTTGCATGATGGGTCATGCTTCTCATTGAGTTTGATTTCAATTTTATACCACAAAATCCATCAAAGGACAAGTTATAGTTGATCAATTAGTTGCAACACCCCTCTCAGATGCATCACCCATTTCGATTCTTTTTCGTGATGATTTCACTACCTATACTATTGAGCCACACACATGGAAAATGTATTTTGATGGCTCTCATTTTGATCTGGTGTTGGAGTTGGGATAGTCTTCATTACCCCACAGGGTGACCCACTCCCCTTCACATATCGATTAGGGTTTTCTTGTACAAATAACATCAGAAGTACGAAGCTCTCATTTTAGGCCTACTTACCACTCAAAAAATTCTCATTCACAATTTATGCATACACGATGACTCTCAATTAGTCATCAATCAAGTCAATGATACATATAACACAAAGGAGGAGCATCTAATCCCATACAACATGCTTTTCAAATATCTCCTAGCTACATTTGAGTCCTATTCCATTACTACCATTCCTCGCAAGGATAATCGTCATGCAGATGTTATGGCTAGTGTTGTGTCACTCATCCCACAAGATATCATAGATGAACAAGCCACATTCATAATTACACACTTAAGACATCCTTATATATATGCATGCATTACCTCTTCACTTGCTTGTGCATAACATGTAGTCAAGATGACTTATGAATGGTTTTCCACTATTTATAATTACTTATATAAGCAGACTATACTTGACAATCTGTGCAACCTCATGAGTTTAAAAGGTTATGATGTGAGGCTACTAGCTATGTCATTTTGGCACAAAATTATTTAAGCGTGTAATTGATGGTCACCTCTTACATTTGCCTTACACTTGCAGATATACCCACTGTCATCTCGTAGATACATGATAGCATGTGTGGTGGTCATTTTTTGGGCAAGGCAATGCCACACAAACTTTTACGCCAAGGGTATTATTGGCCTACAATGGAACAATATTGCATTGAATATGCTACTCATTGTGAAAAATTCCAAAAACATGGTAATCTCCATCATGCACCTACATATGACCTCCAACCCATTGCGCCAACTTGGCCTTTCTCCCTTTGGGGACTCGATCTCATTGGTATGATTAATCTTGAATCTACTGACGGGCACAAATTCATCATTACGGCTACTAAATACTTTACTAAGTGGGTCAAGGCAGTGCCCTTGTGCTCGATCACCACATAGACATTTGTAGTTTTCTCACCACCCATATTATCACACACTTTTGGTGTACCTTATGCCATAATCATTGATAATGGAACTTCCTTCAAAAATAAGGATGTTAAAAAGTTTTGTGCCAAATTCAAAATTAAACAATCATTCTCTACCCCTTATTATCCACAAGGCAATGGCCAAGCTGAGGCCACCAACAAAACCATTGTCAAGATATTACGTAAGACTATTGACTCTAGTGGTACCGATTGGCATAACCAACTATTCTATGCCCTATGGGCCTATCGTACTAGTGTTCGCACACCTACTAACGCTACCCCATTTTCCTTGGTTTATGGTGTTGAATTGTTATTCTACTTGAACTTGAAATACCTTCCTTTGATTTCTCTAAAGGCATCCTTAAAGATAATGAATATCATGAAAATTACTTACATGAGCTAGAAATGTTGGACTCGCGTTGGGTCCAAGCACTTGAACATCTTTACGCATATCAATCTCGCATTGCACATGCATATAATCGAAAAACTTGTTCTCGAGAGTTCAATATCGGTGACCTAGTCTTAAAAGAAAATCAAAAGAATACAAATGTTGAGGCACCTCTCAAAGGAAAATTCAAGCCCAATTGGATTGGTCCATACATTATTACTAAAAAACTTGGTGGTGGAGTTTATTGCCTCACCACTCTTTTAGGAAACCACTCAAAAACCCACTCAATGTAATGCATCTTAAGAAATACTATGCTTAAACACAACATTCACCTCCCAATGACACACTCTTGTGCTTTGGTTCACACTTGACTATTGAGGGCTACATACTACACATGAACCCCACACACTTTGCATAATAGTTATTACACATTGTGTTACTTCATACATATCGCGTCATATGTCTTACATCTTACATCATATACTTTACATTTAGTCTACATCATTCAAAATTTGCACATATATACATCATACATCATATTAATCTTTATCATACATGTGTTATCACACACTTCTATTGTCTACGATTCTAGCATTACATACTCTTCATTCACATTTCACATACTACATAGTGCACCTTACACTTTTAGTCCCACATACACATATTACATTGCATCTTATACAACATACATTACACATCATATGGTCATTTATTATCATTACGCATACTACATCATCTTCTACGTGTTTCACTCACTACCTTATGATGCACTTTAGTTCCTCGGTCCATACTCGACTATCGAGGGTTTACAAATCAAATAGACCTTATCATACTTACACATTCATCATTCGACCCTCTATCATGTGACATTACTAGGCTAGTGATATATGATATAGGTAAATGGTCACCTACTCCTTCAACTTATAATGTTTTATGCTTTAGGTTACATCATCACCACCTCTATTCATCTAGTAGTGATATATGCTTTAGGCTACATCATCACTTTACACTCATCTTATCGTGATATACACTTTGGCTATAGGGTCATGCACACACTTCATCTCTAGGTTGCATATCATCACTACACATACACACTCATCACAACATGTTAGACACACGACACACATAATTCAACCATTTCCCGATGATGCACTCTCATTTATGGTTCATTCTTGACTACTAAGGGGAAAACTAAATGAACCTCACTACATACACTTCCATTCACTCAAGGGGCATACGGCTCCTATCATTCATCTTACATTCCATTCCATCCATCCACAACATGTTGCATATCTTGGTTGCTTTTACTCTTGCTTGCATTTTCTTGTATATGGTCGTCTTATTACACATGCTAGATAGGCTTCTTGTATGTCATTATCTTTACCATACACACATGCGCGTTCACGCCTTTCTCTAGTTGTGATTGCAGATACAGGTCTCTTACATGCAACATGGATGCTTACCTTCTACCACTCCTACAATAATGGTCGTAGGGAGCATCCACATTCATCTCTTCCATGTGTTATTGTTTCATTTTGTACTTATCACTCTACATTACTTGCTTATACATGCTTTTGACATACGAGTTATCTTTCTAACATGCTAACGAGTGCTTCATGTGTAACATTTGTTTTTGAGGACTATTTTCTTCCATGGCTATCTTTGTTGTTTGTACTTTCTTGTTTTGTTTTCTATTGTATGTGGGCCTTGCTCTTTGTTTAGTGTGTACACTTATTTGTTATATCAACCGATCATTATGGCTTTGAGTGTCTTGCGACACCATGAGTGTTGTCCCATGTTTACGACCTGCCTTAGGTCTATATTGTTTTTTGTTAGTTTACTTGCATTCTAGTTTACACATTATCTGTGTAGCATACTTTTGTCTTTTACATACATGTTTATTTGTACTAACACTTGTTTCTAGCCACTTGTTTGTGTGTGCCTTGGTTTCTACCAAAGCGTATTCCCTTCCCCCTACAGGAAAATTTTATGCATTTGGTCCTCTTTTGGGGCCACATTCTCCTATCAATGACATCACATGTGCCCCTAAAGAGGGGGCATAATTTTGGGTTTTACATACTACACAATGCTTCTACACCGATTCAGTTTAGTTTAGTTTCCACCCTTGGCATTGTGGGTTATACAATGAGTGGGTTCAAACCAGTCTATGAACCCTATACACATAAAATTTTATAGGACATGGTTGTCCTTAGCATTCAGGGGAGCAGTTACAGGTTGGAGGACACTTTGTATTTCCTCTCCACACTACTTTAGCCATTGGCGTTGAATCACCCAAAAAACTAGGTAGTACAGAGATCTCTTCGCAAATTCTCAGGGGAGTAGTTACAAGTTAGAGGATACAACGAAATTCCTCCCTACACTACTTTGGCCAATGGTGTCGGATCACCCAAAAACCCCAGTAGTATAGGATATCCTCTCTACACCCTTTTCTCTCATCACGGATCAGATGCACATATTCCTTTAAATTTTCATACAATTTTAGTCTTTTTATTATCTGTATACATGATTTTTACATACATATACATTTGTATTTGACTACTTGAACATCTTCTCCTTGCAAGTCCTGACTGTAAGAGAAGTAAGCATTCAACAACAATAAACAACTACAACAAAGGTGTCAACAACAACAACAAAATTATACGGTAGCATACCTCCTCGTACTAACATACATGTACATCACACATATGGCATCTACATATGTGTTTTTGGCCTAGGTTCACTCTCACCACTTTTTGCACTTTTTACATTTTAGTTTCCACGCTCCACTATTTTCTCATTTAATGCTTTTCTAGTCCATCGACACGTTTTCTACACCACTATACATAGATTATCGGTACACATCTCTATCTACTTTATGTTACTAATATTTTTCGCTCACCAACATGAAGTGGGGAAAATGTAGACACAAAATCATGCACTTTAGGCATTATTTAGTCTTAGTCTCATACTACTATACTCAAATGGTTTTTGAATGAAGAAAGTACTAATTAACCCATGTCCTTTGGCCATTTTAATTTACTTTCTATCATCATTGCCGACCTTCAAAGACATAATTGCCAGTCTATTTTTGTCATTTTACGCCATTTTAGCCTTGAATGGGGCACCTAGGCTAGTATTGGGGCACCCATAGGTGCCCTAGTCCGATTTGGGACACCCCAAGCCTTCTTACACTTTCCCGCCACTTTTTGGGAACTTTCTAGTCATTTGAGCTTTCTATCTTTTTAGTGGTTGGCATTTTCGGGGTTAATTACAAAATTAGAACAAGAGAACCATATAAATATAAAGTTATGAGACCATAATGAGGGACCAAGCACTAAGCACTACTATCATCACCTAAGGTTACATCCATCAAAGGCTCCATTTGCATCCATCTAGCTCCATCACAAGGCACAAGGATGGTTCATCTACATCACACTGCATAGGAGGGAATTTTATTCTATTCCATCCACCATTTTATTACATTTATACACATAGTTATTTCTTGTTACTTTCACAAAGTGCAACTAGCACAAGAGCACCTAGGGCATGATTGCACACACACACATAGAACTACATCGGGTCTGAGATGTAGTGTAATGCTCAGTTAGTAAGTCCACCATTGTGGCCGTTGAGGACATTCGACCCCTTCATATGAATCTTTCTTTTTTAGGGGTTTGATACTTGTCTTAGGGTTTTACAGGTCTCTACTTCATCACCAATTTCCAGCGACATACTAAGTAGTCCAACGAAGATAGTGTGATAGGAAGAAAAGGTAGGTGATCACTCAACAACACCTCAAAGGAAGGTTTCATATCTTTTTCATAGACTAAGGTGCCCATATCTTAGACTAGGACATCCACAAGCACCCATATACCTCTCCAGTGCCCCAGTCCACTCAGATTGCTCATACCTACACTTTTCTAGACCTTGGCACAATCATTTCCTCCTCCTATTTCTCCAGCCATATTTGTGACATAGTCTAGCAAGATCGTCAAATCAAGCTGAGTTCTTTCTAACTCTCCTTACACTCTAGGGTTTTACATTTCTACTTTCTTAGTTGCTTGGGTCACTTTCCTTATTTAATTTAGACATTTATTTCATTATTGTACTTCTTATATTAACTCTTAAAATTTACATTTTTAGTTAATCATGTGGAGTGTTGGTATAATTATCAAGGTCTTGATAGTTGTGTAAGAGTTTCAAATGATTCACATTCAAAAAGAGTAAATGATTGTACTATCACATTTTAGATGTGGAACTTGGAGAAATGAGTGAGTATTTTTATGAAATGCCTTGAATGAAAGAAGTAGAGTGAGTGACATGTGACAAGAATTAGATATGAAGAGGTATAGGAAAGAGATAAGGAGAAGTTAGAAGAGAAACTTGAAGCAGGCTAAGTGGAAAGAGTCAAGACTGAGTTGAGGTTAGATGTTAAGAACAAGCCAAGTCTAAAGAATAAAAACATGAGAAAATGGTATGAATGAAGGTAAAGGGTGTGTAAAACATTGAGGATACTTGAAAAAATATGTTATAAGTGATTTAAGGTGCCTAAGTGATTGAAACTGATCCAAAATGATAAAACCCTTGAAAATTTCTCTAAACCATAGTTATACCAATTGAACTAGGCCTAAAAGAGAATAATTAGAGTTGGGGAAGTTGTATAAGGAGCTTAACCATGAAATTTACCTAAGAGCAAGAATGCCCAAATGGGTATTTGAAACATCTTTCACTTTTGCATGGAATTTTATAGTTCGTTCAAAACAATAAAGTTTGTACATTTAGAGGGCTAGTTCGGGAAGACCTATTAAATATGGTGAGGAGAGAATAAAACACTCAAGGTCTCAAAGTTGGTTAATGAAACTTGGTGAATATTTAAAGAGGAAAAATGGGTCCTAGGAAAACGTAGCAGTAAAATTGAAGGTTTGTAACATTTTCAAGCATATGTGCATTGTTGTATGGTGAAATCAAGAAGGTATAAATCATTCATGAACTTGGTATATGTTGTATTTAGCATTCTATGTTATAAAGAAATATTTTGGCTTTTGAGATAAGTTTGAAAATTGCATGGTTGGGTTGATGGTTATAAGCATTTTTCTAACTTATTGTTATTAGTTGTAAATGATTTTATTTTGCATCATTTGGTATCGAGCATGTGTTTTCTCTTGGAAATAATAAGTTAAGGTGAAATAAGAAAAAGTTAGTAAAAGAATAAAGAAACCATAGCCTTGTGAAGGCTTGAAAAGAGAAGATAGAGAAAGGTGAAGATTGCTCTAAGGTGAAACAAACTTAGTGGTTGAAGGACAAGAGAAATTGGCACCAAAATCCCAAGTAATAATCCTAGGTGATGTGCTTGAAGAGGAAATGTGCAAAAGACTTGCTTGTGGAATAAAATATAGAAGGAAAGAGTGAGTTAAGAGAAAAAGAGAGTAAAATGAGAGGCTTCTTGACAGATCATTACTATAAAAGGATGAAAGAGAGTAAAGGAAAGATGAGAATGAATCATGAAGATTTGATGGCAGATATTATAGAGTTAAAGGAAGACTTACAAAGTGGCTAATAGAAAGAAGAAAGAAGGAAAACTAAGTTTTGGGGTGGAATATGAAGAAGAGAGTGCAATGGCCTATACAATGGCTTATAGAAAGAAGAATGAGGAAAATGAAGGCATGGAAAAGAGAGGAAAGAAGGAAGAAAAGATGTATGGAATTTTGTTTGTGTTATCCAAAAGTGGGAGTAAATCTTGGTGAAGAAGAAGAAACTAGTGAAGAAGAAGAGCAGTTTGAAGAAGATGGAAAAGAGCTCTTACAAAGAGATTCTCAAGAGGCTAAATGGCCTCCAATTTTTCAATCTGATAGTGTCATTTTATGTGTGAATGCAGGTACACAAGATGAATAGGTGAAGGCAAGAAATAATGCCTTGGATGAAGATTTTGAGATCAAAGATGAAGGAATATAAGGAAAAGAAGCTTGTGAACAAATTCAAGTATAATTTGAATTATTCAAAGGTGAAATTATAGTTGTTAGTGTGATGAAATGATCATGGAAAGCTCTTACAAGCATGTGGAGTTGATTAAGTGGAGGATATGAGGTAAAAACTAAAGAAAATACTATAGAAACTTTGGCAAGTGAAGAATATAATGAAGAGGAAAGTATGATGAAGATTTAAGAAGGAGAAACAAAGAAAGAGTCTAATAATTTACAGCAAGATATAGTGCTATTATAGAGGATTGATCAGTTTATGGATGAATAAATCAAGTTGATAAGGAAAGAATACAAGGTGGAGATTAGTTTGCCTTTATTTTTGCAAAATAAGGTTACTTTTAGCTTTGCTTGTGTAGGTGTGGACCAAGAAGTGAATGAGGAAGATGATAAGAACTATGAAAATTAAGAGAAGGTGCAACTAAAATAAGAAGAGAAAGTAAAAGATGAAGATGGAAAGATAATAAAGCAAGAGAATGACAAGACTAAGCAAGATAGAATCCAAGAAAACAAAGAGAAGACAAAATAAATATCATAAGGCTGAAGATGAACTCAAACATAGCATAAGAAGAGGAAATTCAAGGAAGAAGATGAATTGGAAAAAGAGGAAGAAGACAAGCATTTGCATAGAAGAAAATCTTCCCACTTGGGGAGTGTGATGCAGGAGCATCATCTTTTCTATAGTCAAATTTTGGTTTTCATCCATATTTTGGTTTTTGAGGAGTCTTAGTAGGTCTATTAGGTGTTTATAGAGTAATCTATAGCTTCCTTGAGTCATTCATGGGTGTTTTTGGTCCCTTGAGCATTTTCCATCCTAAATGGGATTTTTGAAAATTTAAATTTTTAAGACCGTGTGAAGAGGTTTGATGTAAAATGTAAGGGTTTATACTAATGTAAAATGTCATTTAAGACCTCATGGGGAGCATACAAAGTGATATGACTTTTGTCTTATGGTTCTATGACTTATAGTCAATACAAACTTTAATTAGTCACATTAAGTTAACATGTAACTACCATCTCTCATATTAAAAGGAGATATTCAAATTGAAAGCTTTAATTTCTAATTTACAAGGTGGTTCAATGGTAGAGTTACATGTGAAAGAGCTAAGGAAGGGCTCAAGAGGTTTGCAGTTCAAGAAATATTTTGTATTAGACCTCTAATGTAAATATAATGGTCAAGAGCATAACATGAGATATGATAGTGTAACAGTATTATTCCTATGAGGTTGGATTTGGTGGTATATTTGATAAGTTGAATAAATGTATAAAGATACAAGAAGGCTAAAGAATCATTGCTTCAAGGTGACTAACGAAACTCGGGTAGTAAAAGGACAATTGTATGCACAATCTTGTAACAATCTTGACCAAGTTTATAAAATGGTTGTCTCAAGGTTGGTACCATAATAAAGTGGTATCTCAACATGTTTACAAGGGTGTTAGTATGATTGGAAGCTTTTTAGAGTGATTAAAATATCTAAGAAGTCACATTCTTGTGGTGTTCCTAGATTGTCATGATCTTACTATTTCGAGAACTTTGAGAAGAGTAGTTAAGAGCTTGTAAAAAAGTGACCTGAATAAAACCAACGGATATCTTGAAGGGAGTAATTGGGAAGTGACAAGGATAGGAAAATAATGAATGAATAAAGGACTTAGATAAATTGAAAAAGGAAGGAACAAAATAAAGTTGATGGGACCGATAGGGCTTGAGGATAAGGATTCTATGAGAAGAGCTCAGAGGAGCAAGAAAACATTTGATTGAAAAATGTCTTTGAAAGAAAGTTGTAAAGAATGTGTGGAGTTTTGGAAAAATGCTTAATTTATTGAGAGTTGTGTAATAGTCTAAAAGGATTCACATTCAAAGAGAGTAAATGATTGTCTTGTCACATTTTAGATGTGGAACTTGGAGAAAGTGAGTGAGTATTTGTATGAAATTCCTTGAATGAAAGAAGTAAAGTGAATGACATGTGACAATAATTAGTTGTGAAGAGGTTTTATTTAGAGGTAAGGAGAAGTTTGATAATAAACTTGAAGCAAGCTAAGTGGAAAGAGTCAAGATTGGGTTGAGGTTGGTAGATATTAAGAACAAGCCAAGTCTAGAGAAGTGAAAAATGAGAAAATTGTATGAATGAAGGTAAAGGGTGTGTAAAACATTGAGGAGACTTGAATAAATGTGTTATAAGTGATTTAAGGTGCCTAAGTGAATGAAACTAATTCAAAGTGATAAAATTCTTGAAACCCTAGCTATACCTAATTGAACTAGGCCTAAAAGAGAGAAATTGGAGTTGGAGAAGTTGTATAAGGAGATTAAGCATGAAATTTACCGCAGTGGGAATGCCCAAATCGGTATTTGAAACATCTTTCACTTTTGCATGGAAGTTTATAGCTTGTTCAAAACAATAAGGTTTGTACCTTTGGAGGGCTAGTTCAGAAGACCTAGTTAATAGGTACGGAGAGAATAAAAACTCAATGGCTCAAAGTTAGTTCGTGAATCTTGGTGAACAATTAAAGAGGCAAAATGGGTCCTAGGAAAACTTAGCAGTGAAGTTTGAAACCTTGTAGTTAATGTTTTACATCAAAAAGTGTCATTTTGAAGGGCTAGTAGCAAATTTGAGGTTAGAGAGAGATTGGGTAAAATTGAATGTTTGCAACTTGTTCAAGCATATGTGCATTGTTGTAAGGTAAAATCAAGTAGGTCTAAATCATTCTTAACCTTGGAATCATTGTATTTAGCATTTTATGTTATAAAGCAAGATTTTGGCTTTTAAGATAACTTTGAAAATTGCATGTTTGGGTTGATGTTTACAAGCATTTGTCTAACTTATTATTATTATTTATAGTTGATTATTTATTTCTACGTCACCATCCAATAGCTTTTGTAATTCATAAATTGGACAAAGTAAAAAAGAACTAATCTACAACAGAGAGAGAAGCTCTAAGCGTGATGTATGCACTACAAAATTTTAGACCCTATCTATTGGCAATAACATTTATTTTTACGCATATCATGAACCCCTCAAGTACCTACTAAATAAAATAGTTCATTAAGGAGAGTATGCAGATAGTTGATGTCATTCCAAGAAGTTGATTTCACCATTTCGGTAAAGCCAGAAATCTAAATAATGGGCCAAACTACCTATCATGTATTAAAATAGGAAAATATGTAGGCCAAATTGATGATGAGTTCCCAGGAGTACATTTCATTAAGGTGGAAGTAGTCCCCAAATATTTAGATTTCATAACACAACTGATTACTATAGGAGAGTTCCTCACGAACGATACAAAATAACAAAAACATAATTAACACAATGAGATCCCTCTCGCCATCAGTTCAAGATTTTGGTGTGATGGCAAGTCGTGAAACTCGATACCGGGCGGTTAAGCGTGCCAGCCCCGAGTAGTGTTGGGATGGGTGACCTCCCAAGAAATTCTTGGTGTCACTACCTCCTAATGTTGTTGGGCCTGATTGGGTGTATACCCGCTCCATCGTGCGGGAGGGTGTTGGCGTAGCAGTTGTTTAACACGATGAGATCCCTCTCCACCATAAGTTCGAGCTTTTGGTGTGATGGTAAGTCATGCAGCTTTGATACCATGAAAGATTTTGCGAGAATTGTATCGAAAATTGTGCACCACGATGAAGTTGCACTCTAAAGGAAATGTAATAGCTCCAACGTAATCACAAGGAAGAATCGATCAATCAATGGAAGAACTTGCATAACAGAACAAAGCTTGCACATAGAGAAAGACAACGGAGTGTCTTGACATACTCATAAATGTCAAATGAAGGGATACATATAGGGTGCTGAGTAACCCTAGTGCATGACACACAAGAAACCCTAAACCTAACCCATGTGAGATGACCCTCCATATGTGAGTGGAGGACACATAGGATCCCACACACCAACAATAATCTATTAAGTCACCCATTTCCATTCACATTAATTCAATGTCAACTTTACAAGAAAGGACAAGGTGAAGTCCTTAGGCAGGTAGTTTTTAGAGCATGAAAGGAAAAATATCTTAAGGGAATCTCATGAGGGGATAACAGGAGAGAGGCAATAGCGAAAAAAAAAGTAATGATGGCATGGTTATGGTGGCCTACACTATTACATGATGCAAACAAATATACCAGATATTGTGATATCTTTTAGTGGGTAGGAAAACTAAATGCAACAGATGAAATTCCTCTAAATCTGGTGCTTGCATTGAGCCCATTTGAGAAATGGGAAATATATTTCATTAGACCCATAAAACCCACTTCTAGACATTCCCAAGCTAGATTCATCATCACAGGAAAAAATATCTTAAAAATGGGTGGAAGCAATGCCAACAAAATTGATACAACAAAAACCGTGGCTAAGTTCATATATGAAAACATCATAACAAGATTCAGTGTACGATCAGCATCACAAGTGACCAAGGAAAACATTTTTTGAATGCAACAATAAAAGTACTATTAGAATACTTCATGTTCAATCATAATAAAATTACACCTTATCATCTGTGAATGGAATAGTGGAAGCATTTAACAAGGTGCTAGAAAAATTCCTAAAAAAATATGCTCCTTAGAGAAGGTAGATTGGGACTTTAAAATACCTGCAACATTATGGGCATACTGCACAACCTATAAAAGGATAAAAAAGTATTCACCATTTTAGTAGGTGTATGGCTTAGAAGCCACATTCCCAATGGAGTTTATACTCCCAAGTCTCGAGTGGTAGTTGCATTTAGAATGAATGAAGACCCATTAGTGCATGAAAGGCTCATAGAATTGTAGAAGTTGGATGAAAATTATTCCTAGAAGTGTATAATCAAACACGAGAAAATGAATATAAAAATCATGACATGATAGGCATTGAAACATAAAGAGTTTAATGTAGGAGACAATGTGCTTTTGTACGATAACAAATGGAAGATACCAAGGAAACTAAAGATCAGGTGACTAGGTCCATACATAGTCAAATACATTCTACGCTCAAGAGCCACATAACTCAAAACTTTACAAAATAAAGAAATCTTAGGGTATGTGAACGGAGCATGACTCAAGAAATATCATATCGTGAAATAAAGAAATAACACAATAACTAAAAATTGAAAAAAAGAAAGATAAAAACACAAAAATACATCTTCTCCGAAAATTGGAAATTTCATGAAGTTGATGAGGAGGAGGATGAAAACCCATGAAGGCACCCTCTTTCTACTAAAAACAAGTGAAAATAAGGAAGAAAATAAATTAAAGAAAGAAAGAAAAGAAAGAAAAGAAAACAGGAAGTAAGAAAGGAAGAGAGGAAAAAATCGTGGGAAAACTCCGCACAAATAAGAAAAGCCGCGAAGAAATCTGAAAAATAAATAAAACAAAAACACAGGAGAAAATCCAAGGAAGAAAGGAACTCACGAAAAAAATAGCCGAATAAAGAAGAAGAAAAACTCATGGAATAAAGGAAAGGAGAAGAGGCGTTGTGGAACAAAGGAAAAGAAAAACTCATGGAACAAAAGAAAGAAGAAAATGCGTGAAAGGAAGGAAATGAGAAAAACTCGTAGAAAAAAGGAAAAGAGAAAAACCCATGGAACGAGGGAAAGGAGAAAAACCCATGGAATGAAGGAAATGAGAAAACCTCTAGAATGAAGGAAACCTCAGAAAAATCCACATAATGAAGAAAAGAATAAAAACTTGCGAAATGAAGGAGAAATCGTAGAAAGAAGGAAAAGAGAAAAATCCACATAAGGAAGAAAATGCACAAAACAAAGAAGAAAATAAAAAATTTTGGAACAAAAGGAAGCAGGAAACCCACGAAACAAAAAGGACAACCATGCAGAAGGAGAAAATACACAAAATAAAGCAAAATACATCGTCTGTCAAGTAAGTCAAAAACATATCCATGACCAAACAATGAATATGGTAGGTGGGAATGAAATGTATAAAAGTGAGAAGAACGTATGATAAAGATCCACATTCGTGAAAAATGAATTCCAAAATGAAATCAAAGGATAAAAATGATAAATACAAGCTTGGGCATAATGAAATAAAACAAAGCAATAGATAAAATGGATACCCCCACTTTGTTGTTCCACTATTTGAAATCCTAAAGCCAAAATTCCAAAAACACTCACAAAAATCAATTCTCCCAAACCCCGTGGGAGCTTTCTCCCATGTCCCTTTCAAATTTGTGAATGCCTGCGACACAAAAAATACATCCACTACACCATTTATGAATACGATCATACCCACTCAGAGCTTGACCACCAATTGCTACTTTATAAGAATTAAGAGATAGGAATAATGGAATACAAACATAGTACAAATTTAATTACTGATTTAAAACTAGACACATGGAGTAGGGTCCCATTTTTTTCAATGGTTGATAATGTCATTAGAGTTCTTCTCATCCGGTTGCATAATAAGATATTATACTTAGACCAACCATACCGCATTGACACAAAAACAATGGAAAGAGTGACGAGATTATGGGAAAAATCCCATTTAACATTACAAATGAAGAAGATCCGATGTAGCAAGCTGCTAGATTAATGGGAGCTACAATCACAAAAATAGGGGTGTGAATCAGCAAAATCAAGAATAATGCTCTAAGGTATGTCACCAAATCCATTTGTTTAAAAGTATATCATAGAAATAGAGAAGATGACACAAATGTTGTAAGCACCACAATATCCCTAGAGATGATCATGAGCTATTTTGAATATAACCTACTTGAAATCCTCATGGTGGAATTCCATGAAAACACAAGGAAAATAAAGGAGGGAAAACATACATTTTTCTTTAGCTCAATAATCCTATGTCTAGCTATGTATTTCAAACACACACCCTTCTAGGAAAAATAGAGCAAGTACAATGGCATCCATACACACCCATAACAAAAGAAATCTTAGAGCACATGAATACCCTATCTCCGATTATAATATATTACTTCATTGATTGGATGGACTGAAAACATTAGGAAAATGGTTTTCAACAAATATAGGGTTTTAAAAAAATAGTGGCCAAATATGAAAATGAGGTGGTCTTAATTGCATGGATATTGGTTATACTTTTACCGCACCTTCCACCCCATAGATTTCTCATTTTTCTCCACTACCATACGAAGCATCGATGAACTTTTGGAAACTACTATCCAAGCTATTATAAACCTACCTATTAACAACATGAATCCAATACCACTAAGTATCGATGATATAATTACATAAACATGGGAGGAGAATAGAAAGAAATATCTAGAAAAAATCACTCATGAGGCTGCAGGATTGGCGTAATCATCCAAATCAATAGACAAACCAATATTAGGATAGGAAAAAGAGAAAAAGAAGGTCCAAGAGAAAACATGACCAAAATTTTACAAAGGGAAAAACCATAAGCTAAACAAAAACCTTCTCCACAAACCCCAAGTAAGAGACGAAAGGAAAGAGTATCTAGAAAATTGGTACTAGAACAAGAAACAAGTGAATAACTAGAATACTTGGGTGAGGATGTAATGAAAATCATAGATTCTAATAGTGAAGGGTCCCAACAAGTAAAAACACCTCCCCATAACAAAAATAGAAATAATTCTTAGACCCATAGTTTACGGGGGCTATTAAATCATTAGAGGAGTCTCGGGTGATAAGAACAACCTATAAATTATATACTATATACATTGACTGGGTGTATAACATAGGTGGCACAACAATTTGATACAAACTCGGTAACTCAATACATTGCCATAGTTGAGGCAATACTTCATTGTTTAAAAAGGTTTTCCTTGGTACTAGAAGACATAATTCACCTACTTCGCACTCCTTACTAAAGGAGGTAGAAACACAAATACAATGTGAGGAACAAATTATATCTTGGAATAATTTGAGGAAGAACTTAAGAAGAAAAATAAAAATAAAAATAAAACAACAACGGATAAAAGTTGTATAAAATAAATACAAGAATTGCTAGATGTAACAAAAAAGAGAACAAAAAGAAAGAAGAAGAAAGAAAAATAAGGGGAAAATAGAGAGAAAAGAAGAAGACAAGTGAAGAAACAAAGTGGAGAAACAAAAATAGGTAGAAGAGGAAAAAAATGAAGGGGAAAAAAAGGAAATAGGAGGAACAGAAGAAGAAGGAAAAGAAAAGAAGGAGAAAGAAACATAGGAAACAAAAAAGAAAGAAGTGGAGGATAAGAAAAAGAGGGAGAAGAAAAATAGAAAATAGAGAAGGAAGAAGACGAGAAGAAGAAAGAAGATGAGAAAAGGAAGGAATAACATGGGAAGAAGAAAGAAGAGGAGAAAAAGGAGGAAGAGGACAAGAAAAAAGAGGAAGAGGAGAAGAAAAAAGAAGGGGAAAAAAATGAGGAAGAGGAGAAAAATAATGAAGAAGAGGAGAAGAGAAAAGAAGAGGAGGAAAATAAGAAAAAACAAAAGGAGAAGAAAAGAGAAGAAGAAAACAAGAAAAAAGAAAAGGAATAGAAGGAAAAATAGAGCATGAGGCAAAACAAATGGAAGAACAAAGAAGAAAAGCCACATCATAGAAATTAATGTCAAGTAGTTCAAATGCGGATACACTATTGGTATCTCATGGAACCGCTCAAACTTAACCTCTGTAGAATCCTTTAGGACTCATAAAAAGGCATTGACACAATGCAAAGCAGCACAAAGTCTCCGGTTATAGAACGGGGTCAGAACATACAACAAAGGGTACACGGTACACCTAGACAAACTCACACCCATTCAAAATCTACATGCAAAATTTTTTTGGATGAAAGTACCAAACATGACTAGATGAAAATATGTATGGAGGTGGAACAAAAAATAGAGAGGATGCTTGACATCTATGAAGGCGGCCATACCTCATATCACAATATATCCCATCATTCCTAGTGAGAAGGCACCCAAAAAAGCACGAAACATATACTAGCAGAAAGTTCCATGATGGAAAAAGCTACAAAGAAACAAATATGTAATGAATCGGTAGAAGAATACAAAGAAAAATCATACATCACTAAGCTACAGAGAACAAACAACAACACACAAAAATTGAACAAGCACTCAAAATGCTAAAAGTAGAAATATCCATGCATATTGTGCTTATGTTATGGGTTGGCCAGACTTACCCAACAAGATAAAATGGAACTGAATAAGTTGGAAACAGAGATGAACAAAGAATCTATAGAATATTATGTGGCCAAAGACGAGGATGGGACACAAGCACAAAAACATGCAAATCTAGTTGAAAAATATCACATAAAACAACAATAAAAAGGGTGGGAAAATTATGGATATGGAAGAATACAACTCAACTATGGATAGATCCATCACGCGAATACAACATGAGCTGGCCACTACATGCCAAAGATACAATCAAATCCAACAAAATTAGACACCCATAGAAGTATGTCCTCTCATCCAAGAAAACACTAAGTTACAAACGTAGGCCGAATAAATTCAAGAACATTTGTCTACATGACACATATTTGTGAAAAGATTACAATGAAATACACCAAATACATTCTAGGTGTGGATCCTTAAAGAAACAATCAAAAATTGTGGGAAACCATCGCATCTTGTAAACCCAATTTGAGCGAGTCGAGAAAGGGAATATCTCCTTACACCAGATGTCTAAGTTTTGATAAGTTGATGCTTTGGTTTTCCTAACCAAAAATATGTCATGAAAAAAGTCACCATATTACAAGGCGGAACGACATAATGACTCAAAGAAGAAAAGCTCGGTAGAAAAAATTGGAACAACAAAGTTGACAAGGTTCTTCATCATTTGGTTGTCTTGAGGATGAGACAACGTTTGAAGTTTGGGGATGATGTTGACAGGGTTCTTTGTCGATTTTGGAGACAAAGGTATGAATAAATTAAAATCTACTAAGACTCAAAATCAACGAAAGACTATAAAATCTATGAAAAACTGCAAAAGAATGTAAAATTTGTGGAAGATTGTAAAAGTTGTAGAAGACTACGAGAAACCACGAAATCCTATCAAAAGCCACATAAAGAACAAAACAAAGTATAGACCGAGAAGACAGAGTCACCACCAAAATAAGTGACTTTTGGGTAATTTTAGCACAAGAAGATACTTATCAGAATCGAATGTAATAGATGGGAATCAATAAATGAATTAATGAAGGAATAAATCAATATAAATAAATAGATAGAAGGATAAGTGAAGAGAGATAGAACATGAGCAAGTATGACAAAGCGAGTAGATAGAACAAAGAATTAATGAATGATGTGTTAGGAATTAGTATTTACATGAGTGGTTAATAGTAAGTGAATTATGTAAGGTAAATTAAGTTATTTATATTATTGTTAGTAATCATATGAATAATACCGGTAATTTTGTGTTAGAGCGTTGATATTATATTATTAGGAATAAACAATATAATGTCATATTTAAATTGGGAGTTATATGGAGAGATATTGTAGGGATCTAGGAATCCATGGTTATAGAAAATATCCTCCTATATATATATATATATATATATATATATATATATATATATATATATATATATATATATATATGAGAGTACGGTTAAAAACAATCTTTGTATTTATTTATCATGATTTGTATTTAAATAAGTTATTGTTGTATTTGGATCCTGCAATACCAAACAGTGGTATCGTAGTTGGTTAGCCATGAGATTCAAGAGCTTGTAGATATCTGATTGGCATTCAAAATGGGAGTTCGCTAGAAGAATTACGTCTTGGTAAGAAGAGATTAAAAGTGTTCAGATCATGTAATTCCGTGTATAGTCTACAGAGAGATGTTACGGCTTTGCTATAATTTTGTTCAAGCATTTCTAAAATTCTATCTTCGTCATCATCTTGTTGCGTGGGTCGTGAAGTGATATTATAAAATAGATCCATAGAGTTAGCAACGTAGACACAGCTTACAACCTTACTTCGTAGTTCTTAGTGAAGTTGCATGACAGTTGGTTATCAGAAATCATAAGCTGTGCATTTACATTCATACATATTTTGGTACTTGCACAGTTATGGTGATTGATAATTAAGGATTGAATGTTGATCTTCGTCTCTTTCATGATCTGCAATACGCCAACAAATCTAGAATCTTCATGTGACCTACGGCCAATCTCATTCCCATTTCCATC
Organism: Taxus wallichiana var. yunnanensis; assembly: GCA_018340775.1. Classification (NCBI taxonomy): domain Eukaryota; kingdom Viridiplantae; phylum Streptophyta; class Pinopsida; order Cupressales; family Taxaceae; genus Taxus; species Taxus wallichiana. Next base: position 780,844,577 of record CM031244.1, read on the forward strand.
TCCATAATTCATTTGTTATCAGATCTACTAGCGTCTAGAAGTTACATGCATTAGTCGTATTCTTCAATGCAAGTGTTTAGCATTCATCTCTATGAAAAGGTCAAAATTCTATTTGAGTAATTAATGTGTCCATTATAGTTTTTTTTTAAACAATTATTTTTGGTCATATTTAATACGTGTCTAAGTTTAGTTATTTCAGTGGTGTTTGATAATTTATCAAGTGTTGAATAAGTCTTTAGGTGATTATCCAGGGCATGGGTTATATAATAATTGTGTATTTTCATATTGTAAAGGTGTCCATGTATATTATGTTTTGTTTAGTATTTGTTAAAGTCTTGCACCAATTGTTGTTTTATGTCGTTATGCACTAAAAAGTATTTTTTTGTTATCAAATGTGTCAAAATTAATAATTTAGTTCTTTTGAAAAGTTTTGAGTCATTTTAAGAGTTTCGTATTTGTCAACAGTTAAATTTGTAAAAAAAAATAAAAAATTACCTCATGAACGCATTTTCGGTGGGATCCAAGTCCGAGTTAAAATTGATGGGGCATTTCAATTTGAGCTCCATGATCAAATCCACTAAATTAGCAACGTCAACTAAAGGTCAAAAGCAACGTATGATGGAGGGCGATCAACGCCTCTCGTCACCACCAATGTGGGCCGCATTTTGGTATGGTGACATCTCTTTTCGATTGTGTGGTGTGTGCATAGTAAAATGGTTTGTGATTTCATTCCTCTACTATGATTAAAACACGAGAATATGCATTTTGGAATCGAGAACAATTGTATATGAGGGAGGCTGAACTGGAGTGATCCTCTGATTGCCGAGATTCTTCAATTGTCATACTTCTAACATCGATCGAACGGTAAAAGAGTGTTCACCGGAAGTGAAATCGGGGATTGTTGAGTTTGCGTATGTAGGTGAATAATTGAAAGTGTGATCATCTCCTAGTATGGAATTCTTTGTGGTGGAGCGGATTGGTCATGTGCAAAGAAGATCCGCACAACAATATCCAAGCCAACAGTATGCGGACCTAAAAGTATGTGGAGGCATACGATTTTTTTTCCAATTTTTTAGATGTACTTTATTCACATGTAAACACTAAGAGGAGGAATGTTAGGAATTAGTATTTACATGAGTGGTTAATAGTAAGTGAATTACATAAGGTAAATTAAGTTATTTATATTATTGTTAGTAACCGTATGAATAATACGGTAAGTTTGTGTTAGAGCGTTGATATTATATTGTTAGGAATAAACAATATAATGTCAGATTTAGATTGGGAGTTATATGGAGAGATATTGAAGGGATCTAGGAATCCATGGTTATAGAAAATATCCTCCTATATATATGTAATGGTGTTCGAAGAAAATAATATGAGAGTGTGATTAAAAATAATCTTTGTGTTTATTTGTCATGATTTGTATTTAAATAAGTTATTATTGTGTTTGGATCCTACAATACCAAACATGATGTAATAAGAGTGTGTGAGACAAATGTGAAAGACATATGTAATATTTATATCGATCGAATAAAAAAATATGTTTGACATAATGAGCAATGTCTAAATTTGTTAATTGATTTATTTATTTTTTAAATTATATTTTGAACCACACCCCGGATACATCCTTACCGAAAGGGTGAACTAATTAATCCTCACATTCACATTGAGGATTAAGGTCAAAAACTACTCAATGAAGAGTAAAATGCGAGCTCCAAAGATGAAGGTGTTGATCTATCGCGACAAAAACTAGTCAATGATCTGATTAAATTGAAGAAGTAAATTTCTCAACATGCCTCATATCAAAATCAAAATAGGAATCAAATTTTTGGAGCACCCCGAAGGCTTGCCTTAGAAGCTCCATTGGTTAATGCAGTATGTGGAACCTATGAAGATGAAGGAGAATAAATTGTTGAATCAGAAATTGAAAGAGAAGAAGAAGATGGATATGCCAATATTGGGTATTTTGAATACTCATCTAATGAAGATCTAGAAGAGCCCATGGCTGATATGAACAATTACTCTTGTGTAGTGTTCACCCACTCATAAACAAAGAAAGAGGCCTCTTTTCCACTACCCAAGAAAAGCACTTAAATCCTCAAATGGTGACTCTACAAAAAAACAACAAAAGGAGGATCATCATTGCCCACTTCCATGGGGTCAACCAAGAAGAAGCCTGAGACTACCTTAGTCAAGACTCCATCTACCTCTTTAAGTAAGTCTCTTTCATATCCTCTTGTCAAATCAGTTTCTACTTTTGTTGATTCTAAGAATGCAAATCCTACTCATGTCAAGGATACCATAGCTCCTGATGTTCCTACAACTTCTTCTTCACCTTTTGACATCATTGACCATGTCAAGAAAGCCAAAATTCAATTTTTGAGTCCAAGTACTTAAGAACTCATTCCAAGTAATTTGATAAACTTTCCCAGTTTATAAAAGGAATTAATTCAAATTCGTGTTCCAAAAATCCTGTTGTCAAAGAATCAATTCTCACTCCTAGCACCACTCCTCAAAACCTTCTTTCTTCAACATCTTCCTCTTCTAGGAAAATAGAACCTTTCTATCTTTCCTTGTTTATTAGTGGGTATAAATCAAGTAATCTGTATCATTGACTCTCATGCCCCTGATAATGTCATGCCCGTAAAAGTTATCAAATCCCTCGGTCTTACTCCCACCGCACTATTGGCCATTTTTACTCCATGGAAACCAAAGAAGTACCTCTAGTTGTCTATGCTAAGGATGCTCAAGTAGTATTTACATATTTTCCTAACGAAAAAATTGCAATGAAAATACTTTTGGAAAACATGTTAGCTTCGTATGGTATGTTGTTGAGCTAGAGTTTTTATCGGGATGATGGTGGAAATATACAGATGGATTGGTTGTATGCCACCATACCCATCAATGGTAAAATGAAGAAGCTCCTTCTTATAAGGAAAATGAAATACATAGTTCAAAAATCAAATGACCTAAGGGTGGACATCATACTTCAAGATTCAATGTATGAAAAAAAAATCATGACTTCAGAGGAAGATGTTGAGCTACCCATGTTGATGGAGGAGTACCCAGTGTGAGGAGTCGATTGAGAAACAACATGATGACCTAATAGATCTGAATTTGGACTATGTGTACTTCCCCCGATTATGGATGTAGGTTCTCTACTTGGTGGTGGTAAAAGTCATGAAAATATTGGCTTACAACTAAGTAATCTTGAGGTGATGAGAAGTGCAAACCATGAAGAAAAAAGGATATCAAATAACTTCTCAACATATGAGCCCCAAGTTTCAAATCACCTTCTCAAAATCCAACATGAATATTTTCTTGATGAGTATGATTGTGAATATGAATATTTCTCCTTATTATTGGGAGAGGGTGAATTTTTCAGGAAGGAATTCATAAATGATGGGATGTTTGACTCTCACGAGGTTGAATTTACTCAAGAAGGATGTATCTCCATCATGGAGATGAATTTTGAAGATCAAGATGGTCAAGATAAGGAAAATGATGGTTTCTATATTTCATGCCCAACCTTTTGCTCATTCTCCTTTCATGGGGATGAAGCACCGTGAAAATCACATCATAGTGAGGAGTAGGTCAAAGGTGAGCCAATGTGCATGAAGGATAATTGTTTGGAGCAATTGAGAAACATGGAGTACCAAGAATCTTGTGATGAGGTTCAAAATCTCAAAATATTTTCCGAGAACCAACTCATAGAGACCATGGTCATGAATCCAATAACAAATAAAGTTCAAATGCCCATCAAATACCATAAGTATTGGTGTGAAAATGGAAATCTTGATATGATCAAGACTCGTTCTTGTAACTACAATAGAAAATTAGAAATTGGAATAAATTTGAAAATAGATGAGCAAACAGAAACAGAATGTCGAGCAATAAAGGAAGTGGGATATATGAGTGGACCCTCACTTATAAGAACAATCATGAAAAATTTCCCAATAAATTGATAAAATGGTCATATTTCATTGAGCTAGTCAATGGGTTTGCAGAGCAAAGGAATTCAATGCTACTCGTGCATGGGTAAAAAATTCAAAGAAGAATCGGTGCTACAATGAAATTAGGTTATCCCCCACATGTACCATAAGTGATTTAGTAATGTTGTATTGTGGTTTCCATTTATGTCATGTGTTTCTATTTCCGTTGTGTGTTTCCCTTTTTGTTATGTGTTCGTGTTTTTTTCTCTTGGTTGTGTTGGTAGATTTGCTAGTTGTTAAGTGTGGTGACTTGATGGCCAAATAGATAAGGCATTGGTTTGATCCTCCACAAGATGCCTAAGGTTCTTCATTACCCCTTTTGGTTTAATGTCCCTTAGTTAGAGTCAGCTATTTTCATGTTAAATTTATAGCATGCAAAATTAAAAAAATTGGTCATGATAACCAAGCCCACCATTTGAAAACCCCTCTCCTAGTCATTGTGAACCTTTCCTCCAGCCATCCTAACAACCCATACAATCCCTCCAAGTTTGTATCATCCTCATTCTATATGAGAGGAACATGCTAACATGGTTTTAAAGTGTGTTTCATGTGTAAGGGAATGGATCCAAGTTGATTTCACAATGAGACTAAGCTCGAGGTGGAATAGTGCTCTCCAAAGCACTAAATTAGCTATTTTTAGCCATATTACAACATGAGGACATCCTTTGAAATCTAACTAGAAATTCTCATACCATTTGGGAGTTGTGAAGGAGAGAAATGAAGTGATCTATGGAAGTTTAGGGAAAATATGTGGAGGCAAATGATGTCAAGAATAATTCAAGTCAAGTTGGGTCATGCGGGCGCAGGGAACAAAGGTTTTAATGGAGAAAGTGAGCTTGTTTCAAGATTCGGGGATTTTAGAAAGATTTCAAATCTCAACAATAATTCAATGGAAATATCTTGCGAGTCTGCTATATGATGGATGCATTAGTTTTGATCCTTAACTTCACCATTCTTTGTGGTAGTCTGGTCACTATTGTTGCTCCTTTGTGCCAAAAGGGTGAATAATTTCATAACTCAAGATGCAATCTGAATCAATTATTTGAAGTGGTTGGAATGAACTCATTGGATCCTTTAGATTCAAAATCATACAAGTTTTCAACTCTAAAATCCAATTTTTACTCTAAAGGCGGAAAAGGAAAGCTTCGTGTTCTAATTTTGTGTTGGGATGATGAAATCAACATAACTTGAAGCATTGAGCTCAATTTTTCACCCACTCTACCCCTTTTCCATTTTCTTAAGGTGAAAGGGGACAAAAGGTACAACAAAGTGTACTCCCCTATGCATTTGTTTCTTTTGTCGCTTAAAAGTTACAACTTGTGACCTAGACAAGTGTAAAACATAAAGTTTGGACTCCCCCATGTTGTGTTGACCCTTGGCACATTTTTCAAGGTGTGTTTTCCCTTGGTGTAAGGGGATAGAGGGGATAGTAAAGTATGATCCCCTTGTGCTTTAATCTTTTTGTCACTTAAAAGTGACAACTTGAAGTGTTATGAAGAGTGGGTATGCACAAACTTGTTTTAAGTGAAGTTTGGTCCCCTCCTCGTCCATGGAACATTTTTGAGTTTTTTTTTTCCATTTTCCCTCATCCCATGGTGTAATGGGACAATTGGGAAAATAAATTGTGCTCCACATCCTTTTCTTGGCCCCGGACACATAGAAACTCAATTGATCCCCGAGAGCTTGTTTTCAACCCCTTCATCTCACTCTCATCAAACCCATTATTAACACTTGTCCTAATATACTAAAAAGCACATTTGGGTGCCCCTTTTTTCCTCTTGCTTCATTTTTTACCTAATTTGTAGGGTGTAACTCCACTTCAACCCTCATCGATCTCGATTAATCTTAAATGGGTTAAAAGTGAGTTTAAGTGTGAAAATGAGGTAGAAAGGATTCTTATTCAAACACTTAACCATTTTTTAATTTTGAAAGCTTTATTTTTCCCTCCTAAGCTCTCTTACAAGTTATTTATACTACTAAAAAATATATCAGGGACCTCCATGTCCAAAAATGGAAAGTTGTTCATATCTCCCAAACCCCTTGTCTGCTTTTCCATGAAATTTTAATAGTAGCTCCTTCTCAAAAACGCCCTTCAAATGATTCTAACCTTGCATCCAATGGTGGTCTACATTATTTTTATCCAAATGAAGTTTCTAGTTATAGAAACTTTTTTCAGTGTCTATGGACCTTTAGCGATTGAAATCCTCTAAAAACTAGATCAAAACATCCTTGTGAAATAACAAAACTTTTGAGACCACTCTCGTTCCATTCCGACACCTGGAAGACCCACTTATAAAAATAGTAATTATTACTAGATTCCACTCTCTATATATAGTAATTCCTAAAAACAATTCATTCTCTGATTTTCCATTGCTCTTGTATATCAAAAATACTCAAAAGTGCTAAATTGAGGCATTTCTTAAAAATAGACACCCTAAAATTATACTTACTAAAAATAACATGTATTATGATGGTGGTCAAACATTACATACTCAGTCATCTCCAGTTCATCTCACTAGCCTTTGTCACCATGGAGCTCAAACACTCAAGTTTGGAGCCAATTTCAACTTCAAACATTGAGTATCCTAATAAGAGTGACAATGATGTAACAAGTATGGAATTAGAAGACTTGAAAACAAGGATGTTGATTAAACACCGAGAAGATGTAGAGGATAATACATTCTTAATGGGTTATTCAAAGTTGGCGGGGTTACAATTGCAAGGCTAGACAATTGTCTCATGGTTCAAATAGGAAAGGAATCCCTCACATACTCTCAAAACTTAGTCTCAAGGTGAATTCCATATAGTAGGCTCAGAGGCAAATGATTTCTAAGACTGTGTGTTTCAATTCATCCTAACAGTCATAGAAGGGGGTCTTCATGTTTAAGTGATTTGGGCAGTGATCTCAGTTCACAATAGTGCATATCTAGTGTTGGTGTTTTTGAACACTTGATCAAGGATTTAGAGTGTGAAGGTTGCAATCACAATATTTCAATTCAATAAGAGGTCAAAGGAAAATAAATTCATTCTCGAAGCATCCTCTCAAGATCCATCAGAAGTAGTCTCTTCATTAACAAAACTTTCCTTATCTCCATATTATCACTTCTCTCTCCTCCTTCCCTCTCTAAAATTCTATTTCTTCATTGGGAATGTATTTTTTGGCTCTTTCATCTTATTCACTTAAGTGGCCTTATTTTGTATTGTAAAATTTCCTTTTCAAAAATAATAAAAGGACTTAATTTCATTCCTAGGGAATATGAAATGTCACAAGTGGTGGTGAGATGAAAATTCACATGGGGGAGGTGAAGAGACATCATTGTAAAGCTATAAATTGGGATGGCCTCTCCATTCCAAGGGGTTGGATTTTGTTTCCTACCACTGCAAGTAATAAGTTACATTATACTATCTCCTTGTCTATGTTTTTCTACACCTTCTACTTCCCAACTTTTCAAGCATTGTAATATTTTACAACTAAGAAAGAACTTTTTTTCTTTGATTAATTAATCTATATAACTTTGTGTATCTGATTTTTAGTATTTTTATTGCTTACACTATTTTTATTCTTACTATTGAATGTGGACCTAATCTAGTTAATGTTGGTGAGAATCTACAAGTGTCTACTCATAATCTTAACACTTTATTTTTATTTTCCTACCTCTCTTCACCTCTCTCTATGAAAATTCATCCCTTGTACATTGTACAAGCACTTTTCCACAATTTTAGTGGAGTACTCATGTGTGATCTCTGACCTAATGGTCACCCACAGTTTCATTTAGTCATTGTATTCAATAAATGGGAGCCTCCCCATACCCAAGAAGGAGGATCCTAGCCTCGTGACCATCAGTGAAAACCACTAATCTTTCCTAAGACAAATTACTTCTCTAATATGTAGGGATTCTATTCGTCACACCTACTAGTGATGTTATCCCAAAGGATTTTAGAATAAATTTCACTCACACCAAAAAAATTGTTGATAATAAGAGGCCCTTATCATAGGCATAAAAATCCCCATTTAGTGGAATATTCAGTAGTTGGTTATGTTTGGTGACTCAAAAGTAATTTTAAATAGGTTACTGATGAGTACAATGTCATAGACAAGAAGTTGACCCTCTATAATTGTATGGTTCATAGCCTTAAGTATTACTTCACTCACATTAGCTTTGAAAAAGTTCCCCAAAATCTTAGAGCTACAAATGTTATGGCCACTATTGGTTCATTCCTTGAAACCCCAAATGACATCCCACAATATCAGTTTTTGGTGGACTATATTTTGATTCCCACACATGACATTATAGAATTGTGCTTGGTATGTGATATTTTTGGTCCCTTTTCCACTTAGTACCTTGAAAATTACAACAACAACCAAGATAACCTTATCCCACTTAGCCTTTCATGTAACCGACATAAATCCTTTATCCAACATGCATCACGATACACCCTACTTGGTAATATCCATTATCGTAGGGGATATCATGGGTGTTTACACCCTAATTGATTTACGTTATGTAAATTTCACAACAATAAATAGGAAGTAAGGATTTGTAGCAAGGGATTATTTTGATCTAGTCAATTTTCAATTAAACATTCATAACCATAATAATTCATTAATACTTTCCATGATTGAAAAATGATAAATGATACCTCAAATACATAAGAGGAGATGAAAACTTAGATAGGTAGAAAAGTCATATCAGATGTGGGAGGTGCTTCATTATGAATTATGGAACTAGAAACCAAGCACATACAAGACCATATAAATGTTGTATGGTCTAGGCATAGAACTATATGATCTTGACTATCTTTGTACAATCTTGGACCCTTTGATAATTAGGACTTGAAACTTATTGTGTGTTTTTATTATTTAGAAATTTTCTTCATTGTATGTTACTCTTGTTCGCATAAATTTGGGATAACCTATAATAACCTCCAACAAGGTGTAAACTCTAGAAACCTGCAACACCCTTCATCAAAACATCAACAAAGTAAAAGGAGAAATCATGTGTATGGTGATGTTGGACTACCCTTTGAATTTTAGATGACCAAACCAATATAAGTATTTCTTTGCATACCCTCATGTAGGGTCAAAGCTCATGTAATTCTCTTAGGTTCTTGTGTAAATGTGAATGTGATCTAAGCTAACCCCTGTGGGTGTTGTTATATCTCTTTAAAAAAATATAACGAGATAAATATATAGTACATGATGTACCCAACACATTAGAAGTGTGATGCGGTGTGATTTAGTTTCATGACCAACCCTTTGTTCCTTGAAACCCTTTGATAATGCTTGGAGTGGTTTTTATCTTGCTAATACAAGACTCTAGGACCTTTCATGCTTGGAAATGGAGGTATCTAGACTAATTTCCTTGATTGAGTGCTTCATACCTATATTAGGGCTTCTCTAATGGATGTGCAACTGATTTGGGTAAATTTTAAAGATCCATGACTGATTTGAAATGATCTCTCCAATAGGATCTTGTGAGAGTGACAAGTGAGTTATAAAGTGATATTGACTTGTTTATATAGCCTTGATCTTTCCAATAACATCTTGTAAGAGTGCCAAGTGAGTTCTAAAGTGAAATTGACTTGTTTATATAGCCTTTTGTGGGTGAAATATTGTTATAATGCCATCCCTAAGAACATGAAACAACACAATATATATATTCCAATTAAAAACAAAGTCGAAGAATGTGAAAGTTTAGGATTACATTGCATAACCTAACCAAATTATACAGTCCTTGATAAAGAAGTGTGATACCAAATAGAAATTTGTAGAATGATGCATAGGGCTTGTTTACTACTTTGATTAAATAATAGTTCTTGAATTGATGGCATAACAGAGTGTAAAGATGAGTAAGTCACAAAAGATCTAAAGAGATATGTTGATTTGATTTGGAATATGAACATTTATCTCAACAAAGTATCATAAGAGAACTTGACATTACAAAAGGACAAGTTACTAGATTTTTATGTCTATAGTGGATCCTTATTACAATGTTTAAATTTGAAAAAGGTAACCTTATATATGAAATAGGTTCACGAAGGCATATGTGGTGCATATATAAGTCAAATCTTTACTACCAAAAAGTTACTCCACAGTGAATATTTTTGGCATACCATGGAAATAGATACATGCCAATATGTTCAAAGATGCATTGATTTTTAGAAGGATGTTAATCTCATTTGTGCTCACTCATAAGCATTGCAACCAATCACAACACCATGGCCCTTGTTTATGTGGGGGCTTGATCTCACCGGGAACATTAATTGTACCTCCTATGATGGCCACAACCATATCATTATTGTGGTTGAAAACTTTACTAAGTGGGTCAAATCCATTCCTCTCATGTATGTAACCAGCAAGTAGATATTCACGTTTGTCCTTAACCACACCATTTACAGTCGTAACATTTCATCCACCATCACCTCTAATAATGGTAATTCTTTTGAGAAAAAGAATTCAAATCCATTTGCACCCAATTCCATATCAAGGACAAATAGTCCACACCCATTACCTTCAAGTTAATTGTCATGTTGAGGAATATAAGAGACCCTTAACCAAGATCCTGAAGATGTTATTGAAACCTCTTATAGTAACTCACATCTCTAGATATATCCCATTTTATGGGCTTACCACACCTCCATCCACACACCCTTGGGGAAGCGGTTCAATACCCTAAATTACTTGAAGGTTTTAGTTATAAATATATCCTTTGACATCATTCATCTTGACATTGCACACTTGTATAGACAAATGCACTCTCCTCACTCTTGCTTAACACACCCTGATAGCACTTCATGTACTTGCTTAATTTTGCACACCTCTCTATTGTCAATTTCTCAAATTTAATTACACAAAATAAATCTAGAAACATCCAAGATTAGGCCCATAAATTCAAAATGTGATTTTATCCCTCTTGTCCAAAAATGTCGGTTTCAGTTAGGTTGTAAAATTACATATCAAACTTATTGTACAATTTTAGACACACATGTTTTGCATTAATTCTTTCAATTCTATCACCTTAATACAAACAAACACACCCATTTAGTTGGCCTTTCATGTCATAATACCCTTCAAATGCATATATAAGAAAGTAAATCATATCTCATTTAGAGACCGGAACTTTATGAACTCCTCATGTAAAAGATAGCACTAAAGGAACCCAAAGCTCCCTAAACACCGAAATAAAGCATGTATGTCCATTAGGAAACACCCTCCACTAGTTTAAATTCTCCTTTTAGGTTTAGGATTCTCTGTTACCATACTACAAGAAAGGAAAGTGACCCTTCTCAAGCATTTGAGAAAGTTTTAAAATCAAGTAAAACATTATCAAAACACAATTATCTAATTTTGATTGCACTACGATAGATATCACATGCTAGGAGAATGATGGGTGGTTTGAGCCCTCTTGAGTAATGATGAAGTCGGTAATACATGGGGGTTCCTACAACTCACGAACTCGTATTTCAGAATTCCTTCTTGTATTATAAGGGTTTGAGCAGATTTTCTGAGTCATCCTAAAGGTGAGAAAAGAATACCGACACATAGTGATACACATTTCCAGGCAAGAAAAGCACTCGGGAAGTTGTAGACCCAAATTTCAAGTAGTTCCAAGACCATATAAAAGGTTTGAGATGGACCATACGGATGTTATTGAATACATTATATAATTTTGACCATGCTTAGTTTCAGGCCACGATTTGAGAGACAAAGCATTTTCAGTTACATATCTACTTGTTCCTACACTCAGATCACTCAGAATCCTCTATATCCACACATAATTAGCTAAATGTACTCTTTATCTTATGTTTTGAAATGTTTTAAGTAGCTAGTCACTTTAAAAAATGTTATTCTCATTTTTGAAAATTATTTTTGGAAGTTAATTAATCAGAATAATCACATGTAACATTATTCATTCTTTTTATGTATGTTAAATAAAACATTCTAAAAATCAAAAAGGGTGAAAGCATATTTTTAACCCGATCTAATCAAACATCCTATCCCTAATCCTAGTTGTTTTAGAATTTAATTTTTTTATTTCTTAGGTCTTCTTTGATTAATAGGGCTACCATGGATCCCCTTATTTCTCTTTATGACTATCTTAAGTGTGATCTTACATATCAATCATCATTTGACAAGGCTCTCAAGAATATTCCAATAAACCCTAACATTAATATTTATTTCATAGACAATGCTACAATAGATTCCACACCTCATGTTTCTACTCTTTGTGATATCTCTCTCATATATGATAATGAAAACACTACTTACATTACACATCATTCTCCTCTTGTGATGGACTACAATGCTACTAGTTTACATGATGAACTTTCTATTGACACCCATGATACTTCTCCTGCATTATGTCTCATTCTCATACAAATGATGTGTACCCCCTAATGCATATTGTTGCACATTTACCTATATCTAGAGCTTTGTCCCCTATGATGGTTGCTACATCTACAATACCTAAGGTGTTGGGAGAAACTCATATCCCCCTTCACAATGTCACCATGACCATGGCTTTCAAATATGTTTCTTGGAACACCTCTCGATGTAATTCTAATAATCTTATGCTCACTAAGTCCAATATTACATCACTTGATCCAACTTCCCCACCACAAGTAGGAACATAATGTGTTGATTTGATGATGCTTCATGATGTTCTTCCCTCACTCCCTTTTCAAAATTCTATGCATGACTCATATACTATGGATACACCTCATTTTGTTGCATCATTGGGGAAATTAATCCCCCTCTTTCCAAATTTATGTATATGGTTTCTCCTATAGTCATATGGGCTACTACATATAATTCTAATGCTTCCAATCTTCCCATATTACACCTATTGGTTATGGCGAGTCTTGTGTCTCTCCCTCCATTGCTTGAGGTTGATATGGACAAGCATTCTAACACTACATATGTTGCATATATCTTAACTCACACATTGACCCTCATGTTTCCACTTGCTCTTGCCACTAGTACTAATAATCACAATGATCCACCTACTCTAGTTATTCCCAATGAAATCACTCTTATTGTTTATGTCATTATACTTACTACTTATGTAGTTGGGATCTTGGACTCTATAGGGTTCTCTCCTCACTTTTTTGACATTATTTTATGGTAGCTCTTGTGTTACCCCTTCTTCATGTACATAGCTATTCAAATTCCAAAAACACTGAAATATTTTCAAAATACAAAAACATTCAAATATTTGCAAAAATACAAAATTAGGACCTATTTCTATGGCATACATTATTTACACTTTACATTATACATGTTGTTTATTCCTTTTGTTTGATAGATAAAATTTATTTCTTTACACACATACGTTCATGTGGTATATTGAGCATGATGTAGGACATACACAGAGTGATACATGATGACAAGTGTTAGCTTGCCCTTTACCTAAACTGCTAACCTTTAGGGGCATCTACTTTTACATACTATATCCAAGTGTTATATTTCCATTATAGTTCCTTTCTTTCCTCATTACACTTGGTTACATATATACATATATTGTGTATTTTCTATCTTTTGGACTAACAAGACTAACACATGTGTCTTGTGTAATGCTTACAATTATTGCTTCACTAGCTCTTTTATATCATATGTTATGTGTTTTTCATCACATTTGGATATAGTTTCTTTTCATGCATACTTGCAAGTTTTATGAGTGTGTGTGCGCACACACTTATTTTTTACTTTGATTATGGCCTAAGGGCCTTGATTGTCTTATGACATTGTGGGTGTCTCATGTTTGTGGCATTATACATCATGTGTGGTTGTGCATCTCTTATTTTTTGTCCTAATGTCCTTGATTATATTGTGACACCATGGGTGTCCCATGTTTACAAGCACTTCACCTTTTGTGTGACATTGTTTGATATGTTTTCACTATTTCTATACATTATATGCAATTTTTTTCTACTGACATATGGTTTAACACTATTAATATTATGGTTTTGATGCATTGACATTGTTATGGTTATCATGCTTCCTATTATTGTTGTTATTATTTTGTGTCATGGTTTTTACCATATGCATCCCCCTTGTAGATATAGTTTCTTCTTAGTAGCCACCACATTAGCAAATCAAAGGTTCTACATAGATTTCTAGATTCTCATAAATGGGTATGCATCCTTTCTTTTAAGTATCATGCTTATATTATTCATCATACATGTCATAAAAGAGAGGGAAAATATCTAAGGTTTATTCTACATTTCCCACAAACACAATATTTTTCTGGGCACAAACATATGCCGAGGCATATAAAAATGACTCAAAGTGTTGGACTCAAACATATAAAATCAAAAAAATATACATAGGATTAGAATGCATAGGTTGTTCAAGACCATAGATGGTTTTGACCCTACTATACGGTTTTTCCCAAGGGCATTTTCTCGGATCTTTCAAGTAGTTTCAAGTTTTTCATCACTAGTACAACATTTTCATATGGTTTTAGACTTATATTGACTCAATTTGACATAGACTCATGGGGCATGAAGTATTCATCTCTCTCCATGATACTCAATTTTAGTTTCAATTTTGGGCACATTGGGGGCATGGGTCTCCTTTCTTGATCATATTTTAGCATGCATTAGTTCTACTCAGTTGTGTGGCACATGGGAAGAGTATGAGGCCACTTATTATCTTTTCTATTGTGTGTCCTAATTTACAAAATTGGGCTTATATCCATCTATAGCGGTATGGTATGTGGGGTTATGGAAGGTATTAAACCATCTAATTTCTTCATAGGTAGTCCTTCTTGTTCGCTTACACTTCGGGGGAAGATATCAAAGTTGTTGAATAACTTTGATACATGATATTATTCCTTTGTAGGGTGCTTTAGCTCCTCATTTTTGGTTCTTATCTTTAGATTTCATGTGTTGGTCTTGTACACCTAATTAATTGACGTCTCATCAACACGATTGGGGACTGATCACCCCCAATTATCCATCGAATTAAACAAAATCTAGAATCTACGAGGCACAAGAATATGATAACATTCCCTCCATAAGACAAACATGTGTATTCCTTCCATGTTTTTTGCATCTCTTTTGGAATTTCTTGTTGCACATTTCTTTACATTACTTTCATTACATTTGAGTTACAATTCAATTTCCTATCTTGGGAATTGACTACACTTTATGTTACAGGTTTCATCTTGGAGTGTGTCAACACCAACACAATGGGACACTACAAAATAAAGTTACTACAAGCAAAGAAAAGTCTATCTACACACTCAGGTATATTTCTTCATTTTAATCATGTAATTTTTAATTTTATATTTAAAGGGGAAAATGTAGACACTCAAATTTGGCAATCTATCCTTTAACATTGTTGATCTTGATATTGTACACTTGTATAGACAAATGCACTCTCCTCGCTCTTTCTTAGCACACCCTAATAACACTTCATGTATTTTTTTATCTTTGCACACCTCTTTATCATCAGTTTCTAAAATTTAATTACACAAAATACATCTATAAACATCCATGATTAAGCCCATAAAGTCAAATTGTGTTTTTCTCCTCCTATCTAAAAACATTAGTTTTACAAAGTTATAAAATTACACATCGACCCCTAATATACGATTTTGGACAAATATGTTGTGTATTAATTATTTCAATTTCATCACCTTCATACACACAAACACACCCCTTTGGTCATCCTTTCATGTTATAACACCTTTGAAGCATATATAAGCAAGTAAGTCATACCTCATTCAAAGACCTAGAAATTTATGAATTCCTCATGCAAAAATTAGCACTAAAGGCACTCAAACGCTCCCGAATAATGAAATAACTCATGTACATCCATTAAGGCAACACCCTCTACTAGTATGAAGTGTCCTCCTAGGTTTAATAGTCTCCATTATCATGCTAAAAGAAAGAAAAGTGACCCTTCCCAAAGATTTGGGCAGTGTGAAACTTAAGCAAAATATTTACAAAACACAGTTATCAAATTTTGATTGCTCTATGGTAGATATCACATGATAGGAGAATGACGTGTGGTTTGAGATTTCTTTGGAGTAGTGGTGACATTGGTGGTGCTGGGGTGCCCATAACGCAACTAACTTTTTTTTTATAGGAATTCCTTCTTACATTACAAGGGTTTGAGCAAAGTTTGAGAGTCATCCTAAAGGTGATTAAAGAAGACCAACAGACAATGACACACATTTCCAAGTAGGAAAAGCACTCAAGAAGTTGCAGACCCATATTTCAAGTAGGTCCAAGATCGTAAAAATGGTCATGATGTAAAGATGCTATTAATTATAATATACAATTTTGACTATGCTCGGTTTCAAGTCATAGTTTCAAAGACAAAGCATTTTCAGTTCAAAATCCACTTGTTCCTACACTCAGACTCCTCCAGATCCACTCATAATCAACTAAGTGCACTTTTTCTCTTATGTTTTAACATTTGCTAAATAATTAGTCACTTTGAAAAGCATTATTTTGATTTATGAAAATTAATGTTGGAAGTAAATTAAATTAGAATAATCACCTATAACATTATTCATCCTTTTTATGTATCTTAAATAAAACATTCTAAAACCAAAAAAGGGTGAAATCAAAGGTCCACTAGAAAAAGTTACTATGAAACTACAAAAAGTGCATCTAATCTAGAAAATTTAAAATTGGTGACCTAATACTCAAATAAAATCTTAGAAACACAACCAAAGAATGAGAGAATAAAGTAAAGTATTAGCCTAATTGATTGGGCTCATATTTCATTATTACAAAATATTGTTATGGAGCTTACAAACTACACACTAAAGATGGTGATGAGCTTCATGAACCAATGAACATTGTGCACCTCAAATGCTTATATAGTACAATAGAAAATCCAAAAATCATTAATTTAAAAAAATCCATAATATCATCAAAAACTAAAAACTAAAAAAGAAGAAAGAGAAAAAAATTGTCTAATGGTGAAAACCATTCTTATGGCACCTTGGATAAGTACCATGATGAAAAATAATTCCCAACATCATGCATAGGTCCTATTTTCTATAAGTAACTGACATTTAGGGAATAACTACTCCATCCTACTTGCATCCACCCATCCATCAACCCAAGCTAGATAAATTCGACCTTTATCCCACATTGGAATAGTTTGAGAAACTATGTAGGACAACATCACAGTGTATCCAAGATTTCATTTGGGTCACATCATTGCATAACCAATAGTCATTGGACATGTCTTGTAAATAGCCCAAAACACCAAATATCTAAAAACAATAGAAAACCCAAAAATCCAAAAAAAAATATAAAACATCAAAAATCCAAAAAAAGAGAAAATACAAAAATCTAAAAATCCCTTTTCTTGTTCTTAGACATACTCCAAATCAATTCTAATCTACCCTCCGAACATATTACATTAATGGGGGAAACTATAGCTATCATCATTATCTATTATGTGATATATCACTCTCAACCAACCCCCTTGCATATACCATTGCTTGGGGTAGTTCATCACTATAGTCATCGCAATCATTAACTATTTGGGTACCAATAAAGAAAAAAATGGTTTATTTTTAATTGCTTGTGCATTTTATTGTTTGTTATTTTTGCATGTGTGTGGTGCTATTAATTTTGAGTCACTATATATGACAATAGTGTCATCATGGGGTATATTATTAAGTATGATGTATGTTGTCAAGTGTTATATTAAAATCAAGTTACTCAAAGTGAATGGACCTCCATGTAAAATCTATAACATGTACCTATCATATACTTAACATTCATTTATAACTTTGTCTCCACATCTATAACATATTATCTCTCAAGAACTATCACTCTTTTTCACACACTCACTTGTTATCCTCATTACCTTATCCACAACTATCCCTTCAACTTGTTAAGCTCAATTAACCACCCTTTTATCTTTTCAATCTCAATCAACCACCCCATCAACCTATTAATGAATTTCATTGTGATCCTCATCATTTAAATTTTTCAATCTAGGGTTGGTGTTTCAAGAAAACCTACATTAGGGAAAGAAAACCCTTCATTGACAACTCTTTCTAAATTCACAGACATTGTAGAAAAAAATTGTAAGAATTTAAATAATATATTACAAGAAACAAAACATTGATCTACATTCATGAAAATTACATTGAGATTACATTCAAGGAAAATTTTAAGGAACCCCCAAAAAAAAACTTATAGAAATCCTGGTGAATATCCCTATAACATGTTTCGTGGTTTTGGAGAATATCCCTTATCCTATTTCATGGTTTTGGCAAATATCCCTGTAACCTATTTCATGGTTTTGGTGATTATTTGGAAATCGAATGGCGAATATCCTCCCAAAATTGATAGCCTCGAGTTGAAGTTTAATTGAAATTGATTACCTATTCATGTAAAGTGTGCCACTAGAGATTTAATTGGCACCCTTGTAGTTTAGAAATGTCTTATCAAATATAATTCTTGGCCACATCATATTTTCTAGCATGAAGGAAACAAGATATTTAATAAATATGGAAAAGACTTTATTCATAAAAGCAACATAGTAATAATGAGCCGAGTGGTAGGTAGGCTTTAATCGTGGGAGAAAATTGTCTTAAAGGATCATCTCGACCTTTCCCCGGCATTCCTCGCTTCCGATCCTCTCCCTCTCCAGTGTTAGGGTTTTTTTCATTTCTCGTGTCCTGCCATGGCAATTCCTTACTACCAGGGTTGTTTCTCCAGGGGGATTCAAGGGAGATGGATTTCTATGGCCTCATCACCTCTGCTAAGTTGCATAAAATATTTTGGATTGATTTTAGTTCGTGGAGAATGTCGTAGAAATAATTCTTGGGGAGGATTATACTCAAGGTTATGGTCGAGCTCGTGTTAATTTTGACATCACTATCATTTTCATTGCCCCCGCTACTCCTTGGAGGAAAAAGAATGAGGCTTTGTTGATAGCTCGACATCTTATTCAGCTTAGGCACGTGGTTGGTCTTGAGGAAGTGGTGGAAAAAAATTTACCTTCAACTCATTCTAAGCTTCTATGGTCATTAATAGGGATTTGGTTTCTTGGGCCATGTCTAGGAATTAGAAAGGAGGTATAAGTCACTCTGGGAATTTTTTGTCTCTATTCATCAGAAATGTCGAATGAAGGAGGAAGGTCCTGCTTACTTATCCCCCTCAACTTGGAAGCATTATCCGCCCTAATTGGCCATGTTCCGGCTTGAATTGTCAAAATCAAGGAGAAAGGAAGGGATGCATATTCCTTTCTGTTATGGGATGCGCATGTTAGTTCTCAGGAGCGTCATGAAGTATCTGAATTACCAGAATAATTATGCTCCGCTTATCTTAGATATATAGTATTTTTTGTTTTTGTTTTTGTTTATCATTCTCTCAGGGAAGCCATGCTTAGTCATCTTTCCTGCTTTTGGGCTGCCCTGATTCTCGATATTGTATACAATATTTTTTTAAGGGAGGGGACCCAAGAACCCCCCGGTTCAAAGCTCCGGTCAAAAGCGTTTATCTATAAAAAACAATATTCCCATAACTTTAAAGTGATGCATTTATTATTTAGATTTTTTAGATTTCATCACATATATGAGGAGACACGCTTGAAAAAAAGAAACTACATATATAAAATATAAGAAATGAAATTTTAGAAATTTGGAATTGACATATTTCGGTTGTCATGTATATTCAAAAGTTACTAAGCTTTATGAAAAGGGTTTTTCCTGCAAAATATATTGAAACGACCATCATTGCATTCAGTGATCAAATTTGAAGGGCTCCCCATACTTTAATTTGACTAGCTAGGTTAATTTTTACCCTTCATAAATGAGATATTAAAAAACACATTACCCTTCAATGGAAAAAAATGAAAATGTTAATTTTCTTTCAATATATATCTGATTAATTTGAATAAAATAAATATGAAAAATGTCAAAATTATGAAATATATAACATCTAAAAATAATTTTGAAATTTATTTAAATTATCAAGATTCAAAAAGTAATTACACAAGTTATTAAAAAATAACATTCCTGTATATTAAAAAATATCATTCCCATATATTAAAAATATACTTCCTTTGTTGCAAAAATAAGCCCCAAAAATGGACCCGAAACAAAAAAAAAATTACCACATATATATAAATATATATTTATATAATATGTTGGGGCCCATCATATATTCCATGACCAACAAATAAACCCAAACCCAAAATTTTAATTCATCCTACCTAAATCCGGGAGGTTCACGTCTGTGGGGGAAAGGCAAAAAGAAATCCACAGAATTCTTCCACGTGGCATGGGAAAAAACAAGGGTTTAAAATGTTTTCAATCACCCACAAAAAATTCAACAGCCAAACCATTAAATTCCCACACCTTTGCCTTGATGAGGACCAGAATCCTACCACGTGGTCGTCTGATAAATAATCTGCATTGTTCGATATATTAAGACAACGACGTGGGCTCTATCTCAGACGAAGGCCTGACACACTCACATTTTGAATGGAAGTGCGCGAAATAAGCCTAACTAAGTGATAATTTTCATCCACTGAATGGAATTTGAAAAGAGACTAAATTTGACATCTACAAAGTACAATGAAAGATGTAATCATTTATAGTGATGTGGTATTGCTAGTGCTTGTAAGTTGTGAGGTGATATTAAATGTCCATTGACAATTGAAATTCTATTTCTGGAAGGCATACTTTCTATGCAAGAAGGTATAATATATTCATAGAATTTGTGGACCGTGTAAGACTCAAAATTTTCATATTTCTGAGTAAGTGTCATCCTGCATTTGAATCTTGATTCTTTAAATATTATCTTTTTATAAGTAGACATTGTATAAGCCTTCGCTTTGAAATATTTCAATATAAGGGTTGACAAATTAGGGTTGAGGGTTTCAGAATCCAAAATTCCAAGCATGTCTACTTCCATAGGACCCCAAAGTAAAAGTAAAACCCAAATCACATATGCCAAACTACTTAAAACCCTGGTTTTACTGATGAATATCATGATATTTATGATCCTATAATTGCACAAGAACTACACAACTTAGATACTCATATGAGATTAAGGTAATTGAAAGTAAACATTTGGACTGTCGACACTAAAATTTTCCTCCATAATTTCTATTTCATTAATGTATGTATTAGGAATAGGATGTTGTTAAGTATAATTAGTAGTAGCGTCTGATAGAAGATAACGGCGCCATCAGTACGGTGCCGCCAATAATGTGGAGTACGGAATACCAAAGTACAATAGGAATGTTGTAAAAAGTAAATATTTGTCGTAAGTGGTCCGGTAATGTTAAAATGTCAAAGTTTGGGTAATTAGAGAAGTAGGGTCTACATGATTAGGAATTAGAAATATTATATTGGTAATAAAGACAAGGAGTGAGGTCATAAATATTTTGTGTATTTTATTTGTAAAAAGTCTAAAAATGTGGAACCCATGTAAAATGATAAGGTTTATCTTATCTTAACAGATAAGCTTACATGTACAGATAAGAGTTAAGGTATGGAATATGATTTCGTCAGAGTGGATTTCTTATCCTATCTTAGAGATAAGATGGATAAGCCTAGAAGTTCTATAAATAGAGAGGCTACCCCCCTCATTTAGCATAGAAGGAAGTAGTGAGAAATATTGTAGGAAGTGTGCAAAGGAAGCATCAGTTTAAAGGTGTGTTGAAGAAGCCATCAAGAGGTATAATTGTAAAGTTTCTCCCATAGTCTTGTTGAAGTACCTCATGGGTGAGATTATAGATTTCATGTTAATATTATAATTTATTTTGATATTTCAGATTTATCATCATTCGTCTTATCATAGTCGATGGTATTCTTGTGTTATGTTGTTGTTTTGTTTCTAGATTACATCCACCAAACTAAAGGTCGTGCATTAGTAAATAATCATAGACGAGGAGTTTCGGTGAAGAATTATCATAGTCTTAGGATTGGTGTTGACATTTTGGTTATGTTGGGACCATTCCTCGTTGGTGGATTTTCTGGAGAGATATTCCCACTTAGTCAAAAATCAATTAGAGGGTAACCTTGTTTTACTGTGCATAGTAGTTACCATGGTAAAGTCATTTTTGCCATGAATAGTAGTTACCATGGTAAAGTCATTTTTGTTGGGAATAGTATTTACCGCAGTAAAGTCACTTTTTACCGTGAATAGTATTTACCGTAGTAACTTCACTTTTTACCGTGAATAGTGTTTACCACAGTAAAGTCAGTTTTTACCGCAGTAAGTCAAGTTTTACCATAGTTTACCATGGTCATTTCTATTTTACTGTAGAAAGGTGTAAAGTCACTTTCTAGTATAGTGATTCCAATTATTTGTGCACATAAGTCTTGTTGATTGTACTTGTGGGTTGGTATTTCACGGTGGTTACTTTTGAAAATGGGAAAGATTCCTATTTTTTCAGCTCAATCTAATGAAGATGCTTCTTCTTTCATTCAAGAGTTTAAGCAATCTTGTATTTGTAATGGCCTTATAAGAAGGGAACAATGGACTGAATTTTTTCCTACCTTTTTGGATGGTTCAACACTTAGGTGGTTTGAAACACTAGGTGATAATGTGAAAAATTCATGGGATTTATTAACTGAAATTTTCTTGAAGAATTTGGTGAACAACGAAATATGCGAGATCTCATGATCGAGATCACAAAGCTATCCCAAGGAGAGAAGGAGAAGATAAGGGATTATCATGCTCGTGTTCTAGAGCTAAGGAGGAAGCTCGATGCCCAGATCCGGAAGGAAGGACTAGCGGATGGGTTGATGAATGGCGTGGATAATCTCCTCTGTAAGCACTTCATTCTTGGGATGAAGCCAGAGATCAGACAACGAGTGAAGTATGACCGCCTAGCTACCATTGAACAAGCAAAGGAGATTGCAAGAAGGCAAGAAGAAAGCATGGAAGAGGAGCCCAAAGAAATTGTTGCTAAAGTAGAGCCTACACCAGCACCTTTGGTCCAGAATCCACAACCACTCCCGGTGAGCACAAATATTTCTCCTAGTACATCTACCGAGTATGAAGATCTACTAAAAAGATGGGTCGCTTAACTATTAATCTTCTTCAAGGAAAGGAATTTAGTTCTCGGGGAGGAGATAGAGGTCCAAAAGAAATATTTCGAAGTTGTTTGTTATGGTTGTTATAAAAAGGGTCATTATAAGTATAATTGTCAGATAGAGCTTCTACATTTGGTAAAGGAGATAATGATAAAGGAAAAGCACCTGTGAATTCTTTTGATGTAGTAGATAAGAGCAGAAATAATGAAGTAGATGTGTTTGTAACAAAAAGAAAGAAAGAAAAAGATAATCAAGATGGAAATGATCCTAAGAAGATGAAAGAAGAAACTAGTAAGAAACATAGGAGAAGAAAGTTGGGTGTGCGGGATTTTTGATTTCACGGGGGCAAGGACCATACTCCATCTTGGAAGATCTCGTCCAAAAGGCCTGCAAATATTACATATGGTCAACTCTTGGCTATGTCTTCTGAGAAGAGGCGGGAGTTGCGAGGTGGACTCAATGCTCCAAGAAGGAAGGAGGTTGAGGTCCCTGTTTTAGAGGCAGAGGTAGATCCCTATGCTCCACAAGTGAGGTATTATGTAATGGTATTTCAATTCATGATGTCTTAGTTGATGGAGGTGCTGCGATTAATGTAATGACCGAGTCTGTAATGAATATGTTGGGTTTAAAAATTGATGACCCTTCAACACTTATGTTAAGGTCATTAAATAAGGGAAAACTAAACTAGAAGGTGTAGTTTCAAATGTGGCAATATCTCTGTTATGGGTGTGGTATGTGTGGTAGATTTTCAGTGATGAAAATGGTACTGTTGCATACCCAATGCTTTCGGGAAGACCATGGCTAAGGAGAGTTCATGCAAGAAACTACCTGGAATGAAGGTTTCATGACACTTGGACGTGGTAGAGAGAGGGTGAAGATAAACGCGATCCTCGACATCATAAGGCGTAACTCGTGGATTCAAGTGATGAAACCGATGATTGGACATCCTTTGATTACTCTAGTACCAGTGAAGTGGACACTGAAGATGAAGAAAGCGAGGTGGATGTTTCAGTCATGGATATCCTTCCAGTCACACCAACTCATGACCCCATAAAATTATTTGAAGAAGAAGTTGATGATCGTCTCCAATAAATAAAGATTGGTGATGTTGTGATGGAGAGTGAGAAGGAATCCTACCTCCAGCTCTTTCGAAGGTACATACACCTATTCACTTTTGATTACAAGGAACTCCGTCAAGTAAGTTGGGTAGAACATTGTATTGAGCTGGTAGATGGTGCTAAGCCCATAAAGCAAATGCCATATAGAATGAATCCTAATTTTTCCAAACTTGTAAAAGAAGAAATAGATAAGTTGCTTGATGCAAGATTCATATTTGCTGTGGAGAATTCAGAATGGGTTTCTCCCATTGTGATCTCAATAAAAAATAATGGGAAGCTATGCATTTGTGTTGATTACAGGAAGCTCAATAAGGCAACAAAGAAGGATCATTACCCTCTTCCATTTTCAGATCAGATCTTGGACGAAGTAGCTGGCCAGGAGTGTTATAGTTTTGCTAATGGATATAGCGGCTACAACCAAGTTCGTATAGCAGAGAAAGATCAGCTGAAGACCACGTTCACCACTCCTTGGGGAACGTTTGCTTATAGAGTTATGCCTTTTGGGTTGTGTAATGCTCCAAAGAACATTCCAATGTTTGATGAATAGGGTGTTCGAACCCTACATTGGGACCTTCATCAGAGTATTTATGGATGATTTTTGCATCTATGGGAGCAAGTTGGACCACCTGCACCAAATGGAGATAGCATTTCAAAGGTTAGATGAAGCACAAGCCTCACTAAACCCTACAAAGTGTGTCTTTGGATGTTCTAAAGGCGTTTTGTTAGGGCATGTTGTATCCAGAGATGGTATTGGTACTAATCCTGATAAAGTTTCAAAAATCAAAGATTTACCATTTCCTCTTAATAGAAGTAAGTTGAGATCATTTTTAGGCCATGTGGGTTACTATAGAAGGTTCATCAAGAATTTCTCAAAGATTACATAGCCACTAACCCAGTTCTTGAAGAAGGATGTTACTTATGAACCAGGAAATAAGGCGCATGAAGCTTTTGGAAAATTGAAGGAAGCCCTGGTGTCTTCACCTGTTTTGAAGAATCCAAATTGGAGCAAGCCATTCATTGTGTACACTGATGCCTCAGATGCAGCACTAGGAAGTACTTTGAGCCAAAAGGATGAAAATGGGAATGAACATCCAATTTACTTTGGGAGCAGACAAATGAGCAGTGCTGAGGTAAATTATATTGTAACTGAAAAAGAGGCTCTGGCTATCATTTTTGCTGTAAAGAAGTTTAGAAATTACTTGCTAGGGTAAAAATTTCTAGTTAGTTGTAAAGATCACCGTGCTCTAAAATATATTGTAAATAAGCCTAACCCATCGTGGAGGATAGCAAGATGGATAATTTTGCTACAAGAGTTTGAATTTGATATTATAGATAGGCAGAAAGAAGCATGTCAATGCAGATGCACTCTCTTGAGCCTATGATGGTTTAGGATCATCTTGTGATGATGATGATTTCCCGATGCAAAGATTGTTATCCCTCGACACAATCCCTAGTGAATACATAGATATTTGGAATTATCCGAATGAATTCAAGTTTCGATGGTGCCAATGCAAAGACTAAGAGAAAGATTACTCAATCCGTCGTCCATATTCTATTTCGCATGGAGTATTATTTCAAATAGGACTCGATGGACAAGACAAGAGAGGCGATTGGACGTGATCAAGGGAAGGAACTGCTAGAAGAATTCCACAATGGTACATGTGGAGGGCACTTCTCTGGACAACCTACAGCAAGAAGGATCTTGGATGCGCAAAGTTATCACCGCCCACTCTTTTAAAGATCGTTATAATTATTGTAAGACATGTGATATTTGTCAAACACATGGTAACCGTAAGACTTCATCGCTCCATTATGTCCTATTCTTCCCCTTGGTCCCTTTGAAAAGTGGGGAATAGACATTGTAGGTCCACTTCCAACTACATCACGCCAAAATAAGTATATTGTAGTTGCCACAGATTATTTAACCAAGTGGGTTGAAGCTAGGCCATTGAAAACAACTTCCATGGATGAAGTGGCAAGGTTCATATATGAACGCATTGTCACCAGATTTGGTTGCCCATTAGAAATTGTAACAGATCAAGGAAGCCACTTCATTAATGAGGTGGTAGAAGCCCTAGTCAATAAGTTTTCTATTAAGCACAGGAAGGCAACAACATACAAGCCAAGCACAAATGGACAGGTGGAACGAACAAATTTTGTGTTGTGTCAAATTCTAGCAAAAGATGCAGCCTTGCAGGTACATAAATGGGATAAAAGAATTCATGTAGCATTGTGGGCATATAGGCAACATCAAATTCAGCAACAGGATACTCCCATTTCAATTGGCCTATGGCATTGATCCAGCTTCTTCCTATTGAATTTGATATTCCCACCGTGAGAGTTATGAAAAACGAAAGGATGGATGAAAGTGATTCAAGAGTAAAAGAAAGGTTGGTACATCTTCATTTGCTTTGGAGGAAATGAGAGAAATAGCAAAGGATACAAGCCATAAGAAGAAAATGAAGCGAAGGGATAGTTTGATCAAAATATCCGGTGGTCTCCATTTCATGTGAATGACTTGGTTCTAGTATATGATTCCGTATACAAAAAAATAAGACAGAGAAAATTGCTTCCAAAATGGATGGGGCCCTACAAAATAAAGAAATTTGGCATGAAAATGGTATACGTGATTGGAGGAATTGGATGGCACTCCCATTACGAAATGGGTCAACCACGAAAATTTGAAGATTTTCCAAACACTGTAAGAGTCTACTCCGAGGACGAAGTAGAAGCTAGGAAGGGGAAGATGTCGACACTAAAATTTTCCTCCATAATTTCTATTTCATTAATGTATGTATTAGGAATAGGATGTTGTTAAGTATAATTAGTAGTAGCATCGATAGAAGATAACGGCACCGTCGACAAGACGGTGCCGCCAATAATGTGGAGTACGGTAGAATACCAAAGTACAATAGGAATGTTGTAAAAGTAAATATTTGTCGTAAGTGGTCCGGTAATGTTAAAATGTCAAAGTTTGGGTAATTAGAGAAGTAGGGTCTACATGATTAGGAATTAGAAATATTATATTGGTAATAAAGATAAGGAGTGAGGTCATAAATATTTTGTGTATTTTATTTGTAAAAAAGTCTAAAAATATGGAACCCATGTAAAATGATAAGGTTTATCTTATCTTAATGAGATAAGCTTACATGTACTGAGATAAGAGTTAAGGTATGGAATATGATTCGTCGAGTGGATTTCTTATCCTATCTTAGAGATAAGATGGATAATCCTGGAAGTTCTATAAATAGAGAGGCTACCCCCTCATTTAGCAGAAGGAAGTAGTAAGAAATATTGTAGGAAGTGTGCAAAGGAAGCATCGGTTTAAAGGTGTGTGAAGAAGCCATCAAGAGGTGTAATTGTAAAGTTTCTCCCATAGTCTTGTTGAAGTACCTCATGGGTGAGATTTAATGTGAGCTTTCATGTTAATATTATAATTTATTTTGATATTTCAGATTTGTCATCATTCGTCTTATCATAGTCGATGGTATTCTTGTGTTATGTTGTTGTTTTGTTTTGATTACATCCACCAAACTAAAGGTGTGCATTAGTAAATAATCATAGCACGAGGAGTTCCCGGTGAAGAATTATCATAGTGCCGGATTGGTGTTGACAAACCCGTCGGGTAAACATAAAGGTTGGATAACATGGGGGGTTGGATTGGGACGCATGATGCTCGCGAGGTTTTACCCTGGCCTAAATTTTTCATTCTATGTGCCTAGAATTACAATGGGAAAAACAAAACAATTGTTACAAATGGAAATGGATAGTAAAAAATTTCCATTATGGAGGTAAATATTGGCCATGCGTTGGGGTTTGAAAGAAAATATTTAGGAACCATCAGTATAAACCTAGAAAAAATTCTAGTGATTATCATGCCACCACTCAAAATGTCAGAGATGAGTTTTTACGAAAATTAACATTTGATGGAACGATACCAAAAGGGAAGCCTTTGCATGCAATTAAGATGTTTAAACCGTGGGTCAAGGATACCATTTCTATGCTAGTATTTTTCCTTGGCTTCGATAGCGATGAGAAAGTGGATGAAACCCTCCTAGAAATGGTATACAATATCCATTTCATTTCTCCACCTTGTGCATACATATTTTTGGGCACATTGTAGAATCTATGCATAAACAATTCTTAAAAATCAAAGAAGGCTCCGACACTAAGACCTTTAGGTTCACTACCTACTTGTGCTATTTACTTCTATGTTAGTTTGCTTAATGGTTTGGCAAAAACAAACTTACAATTCAGCCCTATAATGTTGAGGGCCAACCAAAAGTGATGCGTCCATTAACTGAGTGGACCCCCAAGATAAGGATGTTTGATAATAGAAGGGACTACATCAATTTGTGGATTATTTTTGGGCTCTAATTTATCAAGCAATTTCAAAATTACATTGCCTAGATTGCCTATGAACTGTAGAGATTACATTCAACTGGGATCAAAAATATAGTTAGTAGATTGGTACTTCATGGAGGAATATATTGTGTTAAGGTTTTATGGATCAGAGTACAACCTTGCAAATTTCCAATACATGTGACAAAGAGATTTTTTTCCTTGGAATATATACGGCAGATGGAAAGCACAAATAAACTCTATTTTGTTACTCAACAAAAGAGGAGCATATTTCCTTCCTTATCGTTTTCATGTGGAGGGTTCACATTTGAAATAAAAGCATTCAATGTGGCACATGAAATCTTACAGATTTTTAAGTTTGATGTTGACTCTCACTTGGTGTATGACCCATGTGAGGTGATTAAAACAAGGGTAGTGACGAACAATAACTTTACCACTAAAATTCACCATGAAAGCAAACCCTTGCTAGAAAAATTGAAAAACAAGAACTCTTGGGATGGAGTAAAAATAACAATGGATGAAATTGTTGTTGAGAAAGGAATTAATTTTCAAGAGTTGTTAAAACAAATTTTTGGATTGCCTGAGCCTCCACAAAAACAAGCAGAGGATTTTTTGATCCGCCAAATTTTATGCAAAATCGATAGAAATTCCTCTAAAATCATGACAAAGGAATTACATCATGAATTATGAGATAAAAATTAGACAAGGTCAAAAATTACTACCTTTTGGTCTATGAGGTAGGACCTAGGCCATCCAAAATTTGTTTCAAAGTATGATTTTATTCCAGAAGATGCATATTTTAGCAAATTGTGGAATAAATTACATCTTAGAGAGGAAAGTAGTGATGATGAAACTGACTATGAGGAATTACACACTCCCCCTAGCACATATAAACCAAGTCTTGATGAAGTTTTGTCACGTGGATTGTGCACATGTTAAATTTCTGAAAGATCTTGTGCAACATTGGAACATCCCCAAGGTGTGGGACCTTGTTGCCTTGGGATGAACCTCCAGAGAAGGCCGAATTCCTTTAGAACTTGGGGCACCTGATTTAAGATCGATGTGCAAGGCTAAAAACACTTTAAAATGACTCTAATATACTCAATTCATGAGGTTTAGAGTTAGAAATAAAAATAATGAAAATACGGTGATACACCAAGAGAGTATAATTAGATAATTTTCTTGATCTTCACACCGAGGAAAGGGTTAACTTAGAAAGGATAAAGAAACCATCACAATCTAATTCACCTTATGCTATTTAGATAGGGAAAATAATAACCACAAACAAAATATCATGCATTTCCTTGTAAGACCCCAAGCATACCTAATAGATAGATCAAATTTGTTCGAATACACAATCAACAAATCATGACAATATATGATATGCACATGTCATACATCCCTTTCTCTTTATGACAGCTTAATGATAATGTAACTTTATAACAAAAGGAATATAATATTTCCACATCGATATTCAAGATAACCACATCATTCTCCCACAGATTGAAATAAGATACTCTGAAATAAAGGTGAGTTAATCACTTATACTAAGGAATTGCACATTCACAAAGCATACATTGATCAACTATTAACACAATAAATCAAACATTTCACGGAAAAATATTGTTCTGAATATAATTGAAAGGCTCCAAAGTATTCAAAGCACTCTTCCAAGCTTGAAGAGTAACTTCTCAATGATCTATATCTCTAAACTTTATGCACTTAACTATTTATAAGTTTTTAGGTTGAGCCATTACAGTTGAACCTTAACTAAAAAGTTACTAAAAATAGAATGTAATTAAGTTCCAGGAACAGGCTCCCATAAAAATAAAAAATTAGTTGCAAAGGTTTGACTCAGTCAACCCTGCAACTTGGACTGATCTAGAGCTTGGAATTGTCCTTTCATGGACGCCTAACTTAGCTTGGTCCTGCAACATCTTTTCCTTCTTCAATTTTCTCCTACTCTTTCTCCCACATAGTCATCGATGCTTGTAATCAATGAAACATTTGATGATTCCTTTTACTTCCTCTTCTTCTGGTCCACATGTGTAATGACTCACCACATATGTTGTTTCAATCTCTCTTGCCACTTTAGTTGGAATCCTTTTGAGTTTACTCACCACTTTCTTCAGTCGACTTATGAAATTCTGACATGAGACCAACTTGTCAATTGAATCACTATTGAAAGTCCTAGTTACCTCATCATATTTTTTCATCAAATATTTGAAATTCAATTTGATTTGATTCACTGGAAGGGCATCAATATTCTCATTGAAAAATTTGTAGTTGATTTTATCAAACTCTTCGAGATATCATTTAGAGCATCCATTATTTCCATGTGTTTGTCATCTAACTTCTTGATCAAATCTTGTAACACCTGGGATCTAAATTCCATAGCCTTATGAAACTCAAAAAAATTGGAAATATCATCAATTACTTCTTCTTGAAGAAGTAGATCTTGATCCTCATCTCTGATCTCGCCCCATGTGGTCAAATTCAAATTCAAATTATTGTTATCTTCATAAAAGACTTCATCCATCCTACAAATGGAGGCTCTTTCGGTTTGCAAATCATTATATAACTCAAAAGCTTCTTTAATCAAAGGATTAGCTTCTGAAGCATGTGTTCTATCCATCCATTCATTGATATTCCCTTCTGACCTATCTTCTCAATCTTATGATATGAAATATCGTCTAGAGCAGAAGAAATTGTCGATCATTTGTAGTTTAAAGATCAGTGGTTGGAGTGGATTGTGTTACTTTCCTTAGCAAAGAAATGAGCTATTCAACCTTCACTTTTAGTTCATCCTTGGAAGATTTATCTTTATCATACTTCTCCAAAAAATTCCCAAGATCCATTTGCACATCTTGTTTGGCACCTTCATGTGTCACCTTCCCTAGTGAAAATCTGTAGATTTGATAATCATTTGTCATGATAGTCTCTTTAGTCTTTCCCTCAACGGGGTAGAAATTTCCATGACTCTCCTGATTAGTTTATAGATAAAATGGAGATGATCTTTGTTCATTTGGCATGTCTCCTCGAGTAGGTTCCAACACACTTAGGTCTATTACATCTAATAGAGGAACCTTTTTCTTTTTCTTTAGAGTTTAGCGATAAATCCATTCTAGTATAGCAGATGCAAACGGAAGTGGCACGGCCAATTCGGTCCTGGAGCACTATATAACACAATAGAATCGGTAACATTAGTTGGCAATAAAGTGGAGGTGGTAATGATGGATGGGGTGGATGTGAGAATAGCCTCAGGAGTGGATACAATGAGGCTAGAAGTTGAAATGGAAGGAAATGAAAGTTGTAGAGGGAGTGAAGTGGAAATTGGAGACCCAATCATTTCCCCTACTGAGAGAACATGAAGGGATGAAAATACTTGGGCCATGGATGGGGATGGAAAATAAGAAATGAGTGTAG
The DNA here is from genome assembly GCA_018340775.1 of Taxus wallichiana var. yunnanensis. Lineage (NCBI taxonomy): Eukaryota > Viridiplantae > Streptophyta > Pinopsida > Cupressales > Taxaceae > Taxus > Taxus wallichiana. The sequence goes on from CM031244.1 coordinate 780,876,509, forward strand.
GAGCAGAAGGTAATGATGGAGGAAGTGATAATGGTAGGGAAGGAGGGGGTGGCATATTTTGTGATACAATTGGAGAATCAATAACCTCGACAAATTTTGATACTGGTATTGTAGAGGACACAACCTTGGAAGTAGGGGCCTTGGAAAGAGAGGAACTTCCAACAACAAATGAAATATTCTTAGGAATTATATTGGCCCTTTGGGTAGACCTTTTCCCTTTTGTGGGTGTAGGAAGACTCATTGTTGGTTGGGCTTCTATTCTTATGGATTGCTCCAACCCTTTGGGTGAAATTCCCAAGGTAGCCAACCAATCATATGTTCTTTGTAAAATGGGCCCCGCCCTTTCCTTAGTATTGTAAATTTCCTCTTGATACCAATCGATCCATGACAATGGTTGATTGGAAACATTGTTATCCTTGTATATTGGATCCAACACTTCATCCTCATCCTCCATCTCCTTTGGAATCTCCACAATACAAAACTGTCTAACCTCATCCAAATTCAATATTCATATTCTTGTTTCCTAATAATAACCTCATCCCTGACAGTGAATCCAAATATCCTCTAGTTGAGGCACGTGAGAACTGGATAAACCCATTTCACTGAACTTACCCCAGTAGTCAAAATTGGTTCTGGGATGAAAGGTTTACAAAGTAACTTCAGACATCTCTGCATCCACATTATTTGCTTTATAAATATTGGCACAAGTATACCTTTCAATTGAAATGGGAAACTGGACTCCCGCCTTATGTTGTTTGTTCTGGATTTTGTGATAATCCAACAATTACCGAACCAACTCTAACAAAACCCATTTATCAGTAGGGCACCTTGGTAACTTGCTCAGGGAACCCACGAAACCGGGAATCCTGATGTATGTAAATGTTGGAAATTGAAGATAAATGGCTCCCCACTCTCGTACTTCTTTGAAAGCCTCATCAGAAATCCTTCGATTATACAAATTCTTGTCAAAATGATAAAGGAGAAAAGTGAAAAAGGCATCATTGAATCTGCAAAATGTCTACTTCCCTCATCCATCATGATTTGAGGATAAAACTCATAAATTTGTGATGCACTTCTAACACCTTTGGTATTTAACCCATTGAATTCCCCATGGTAGCTGCAAGCATAGACCAAGAAAGAAGTCATGTAAAAGTTTTTGGAAGACAAGACTTTACTTAATTGAAAACAGATAGAGTTGTTGATATGCTCTCCCCATTATATGAATTCTTTGTTCTTTTTAATAGTGGAAATATACAGGAACATCCATTCCTGAAACTCCTTTGTAGAAGCAAGACCTGAAACTCTACTCAACAACATAATGAGATCATTTAATTCTATTAGCATATGGATTTGCACACATGCAAATGACATGCAATAGTGTGGGAACGAAGTCCCTCCTCAATGAAGGTGAGGTTGCCTTTATTGAAAACCAAAAGCGTATTTACATCTATACATTCAAAATTGTATGTTGGGGGTTTGGAACATCAATGGAAAGAAAAGTGAATGAAGGAGATGGAATGGAATGAAGGAAAGGAGTGGAATGGAATGAAATGAAAGAACATGCAAGAGTTAGGTAAACACAGAGCCTAATATTGCACGAAGAAGAAAGACAAATAACCAACATAAATAAAACGAAGTTTGAGTTAGCCAAACAAGAACATGTAAAAGGGAACACACATGAGCAAGTAGATAATCGAGCTTGATCACTGTGAACTAGGACAACCGATTAATAACGTTGACAATAAGATCAAAGATAATATTTGCATGCAAGATTCAAACACATAACATCTAATGAACATAAGAACATCAAATATTACAAGAGACAATGAATGAGACACAAAGTTTGTATTTCATTAGCTCCAAAATGTTTTTCACAAAAGAACACAAAGTTTCTTCCTAAAACAAAGCTTAAACACAATAGTATGTCTTCTCCTCTCTCAAATTCACCCCTTACAAATGAGCCCCTCCTTCCTTTTATAACCAAAAATTTGGTTATTTGGGAAAAAATAGAAATTACTTAAAATAACCATTGTTTCCCAAATAACAACACCTTTTAAAATATACAATAATAACTAGTGCCTTATCCATTGAAATGGGGTCCACCTATCTCAAGTGTATGAGAAATGGACTCTCCCACTTCATTAGATACCAAGAAAATCAACTCCCTGAACCACCGGTGAAATTAGGATCTGCCACTTTTGCCAGTTGAAAGGATCTAAACCTTCCCAAAGTTTCAAACATCTTTTCTTCTTCTAGAGGTTCACTTGGTCAAAGAATAGCCTCAAAAAATAACTGCAATTCAAGAATTCTACTTGGCATATCATTTAAATTAACAATTTTGGATTGATCATTCTCAAATAAGTTCTTTAATTTGATGCACCGCTCCATGGAAATTGACAAGAAATTGTTGGCGGGAGTGTACATGTCTTTAAACAATTGTGAAATTTTTTCTTCCACCTGCTCCGATGAACACTTTTGATTATGCTCATTTACGAGGTTACAAGGAATCTTAGCCATGAATTCCTCAAGGAGAGTGAAGTGAAGGCTCCATTGCACATCTTGTCATAATGGATCATTAATCCTTGAGAAGCATTTTCTTGATTCAAGATGCAAACACCAAAGAAAATGTGTCCCCCGATGTTCAAATTCAAGAATTCCTTCAATAGCTAAAACTGAAGATTCCATATTTGTCATTTCTCGTAAACTAGGAAATATCTCATCCAAATTTGATATAGCAGAAACAAAAGTTTCTTTGAAAGAAAGAATTGGATCTAGATACGCACTTATATCTTCATGAAGCTTAACCATGGTCTTGATCATCCCCTGACCTAAAACGAGAATCTATGAAAGCCAATTTTTAGTGACATGGCCCTATGTGTTTATTTCCTTTGACAAATTGAGAGTCTCTTCATCTGGGGCGCCACTACATCAGTCTTGGGAAGGTGGATGATATGGGGTTTATCAAATGTTGAACATATTCCACCAATTGATTCTTTTCGGCCTTGAGCTGAGAGTTTTGAGACTTGTATTTCTCAAGTCTCTTTAGCCTCGGTATCAATTGAATCTCAAGCCATCGCCATGTCACTTTCTAATGTAGATCTTCCAAGTCCCAGATGGAAAATTCATAGTCGGCATGCATCATAAAGATCGTGCTCTTTATCCACTTGTGGAATGGCAAGGTTTGCAAATTTGTTTCCATCATTATCCACCATTATTCGAGAAAGAACCTTAGGCTTCTTAGGAATGGCGGCATTCAAAATTTTAAAAAGGGCATCAAAAACAATGTCAATTGCCTTGACAACTCTCTTCCTTTTCTTCACTTCGGAATCAACCTAGGAAGGAGTATCATTCACTATTTCAGCATACAAAATCCTTGGAGCTCGAATCAATATTCTCATTATTTCCGACATCATGAGATCCTTCTTGAATCCTATCTACGACCTCGATTTAAGGAGACACAACCTCAATATCCACTTCCTGATTATTCGGGATATTTTGGGAAATCCCTTCATGAACTACATGCTCTGAAGTGTTTGATATTTAAATTACCTACACCTGAGTGGATGCTTGTTTGAAGCATGGTTGGGGATCATTTGCTACCAGCTTCTGAGCACTATTAATGATGTGGGTAGAAGAATCTCTACTCGAGGTAGAAAATCCAGACACACACTCTCTTCATTCTTTGGGCTTTGGATCTTTGGATCTCCCTCCTTGTGACACGTTACTTGGTGAAGTGGATTTTGGCAACCACTCTTTTCTTGCCTGTTGTGTATGATTGGATGGTAATGAGGTTGATCGAGAAGAGACTTTGGTCGAATGGAGACCCCCTCATATTGGCAATTTTTTTGATCCCGAAACATGATCTGGAATGGATTACAATTTGGCAAGTTTTCTATCATACCAAGATATGCTTCTTTCGATAATTGGTTGGTTTTTTCCATCAAGAGAAAATTCATCTCTTTTAGTCCAGTCGATTCGAGGCAATGGGGTAAAGGCAAGGGCATCATATGAGGGATCGATGACATCTTCATCATCATCTATGAGTGAATCGGGAGGACTCTTGATGTGGAAGGCATTGATCTGAGCAAGTGTTAGGCGAGAGTACTCCCGTCTTCTTACCTCATGTTCATCCGAGAAAGCAGCCGTAAATCTTCCATGGTAGGATTATGTTGGTACTTCGCTCCCAGAATATTTTGCATATATCCATTGATATCAAACTAGGCTCTCTTCACATATGGATGGATGGTTATGAGAGCAAACTCTTTTTCCATGAGTTGTGCACTGAAAATATTTGGACATTGGTATTCCCCGATTTGAATTGGGAAATGAATTCTTGAACGGTGCTTGTCACTAAGAAGGCAGTGAACTTGGAATAATTGTCGCACCAACTCCATTAATTCCCATCATCACCGATGTACTTAGGAAGTTTCCACGGGTACTAGCAAAGCCACTCATGCAAATGTATGAAAAAGATGAAAATGAATAAACCAGTTCCCGTTGAGAAATGACACTCATGGCTTCTTTAGAAAACCTTTCCTTAGTATTCGATTCAAGTTTTGGATCACGCAGAAGGTGAATACATCATTGACTCTTCTAAAATAGTGAGAACTATTTTTGAAGTAAATTTGAGGGTAATAGTGAAAAACATTGTTCGCGGCCCCATGACTCCTCTCATTTCAAGTCCTAAAAATAGCTTTCTTCGTGCTTTCGCATAGGTCAGATATGAAGTCATGTAGAAGCATCCAGTCATCTTAACTTCTATCAATTGTTTGTGAATGGTGTTACTGATGATGGTGGCCTAATCCGCAAACTCTTTCTTGGCTATGATGATACAGATAAACTGGTACATCCATGGGTGGAAAATCCTACCGAAGGTAGACCGAAAACTCGACTTAAGAGAGTGATCATGTCTCGATTTCTTCCACGAACTCAACGCGGTATAGTTATTTGGGGAGCCTGTCAATTCGAGGTATCTTGGTTACTAACCAGTTGTTGTTGACCATTTTGCTCCATCTCAGGGGTTCTTCATCCCAGAATTCTTGTGCTAATTGGTGAGTGATATCCGCATTCTCGGGAAAGTCAGGTATACTAAGCAATTCCTCAATGTGTTCTAGTGTGAAAAAGAGGAAAGGCTCACGATTATCTTTAAAAATTTCTCATCTCTCAGGGTCATAATGCTCCACGCAAGCAATAACCAACTCCGGACACTACGCGAGATAGGGAATGTTGTTGCTTGGGGTAGGCCACTATGGTAAAGTCTATCTGAGAAAATGGTTTTTCCTTTAGTTTTCACTCACTCGCAAAAATATTACACATTGATGTGACCCAGATTCGTATCAGTGATGTTGTCATATCGACTTAATGGAACAAGGAGGGATAATTCCTTGAAATTCATATTTCAGGGCGGATTTGTTAGATTTCTCCACTGGCTTACTCGATCTTCCCGCAAATTTGGATTTTTTGGCCATTATGAATTTTACAAAAGAACGACTCAGGCACACAAGACAATGCAAATAGGGCCGGGTCTTAGTCTCTCGAAACCCCATTGATGCAAGAAAAATATGACTCGCTTTAATATTTATTATTATTATTATTTAAAAATAATAATAATTATTGGTCCCGAATTACAATTTTTTTAGAATGTGAATACAAACAAAAATATCAAGACTAAGCTCAAATTCCAAATCGGGCAACAATAAATTTTTTTTAAATTCTCCCGATTTTTAATGAGTTCACACAGGATCAATATTTAATATTTTTAATTCACTATTTCCACTAACAATGCGTCGATATTTCTCATGCAATGTGTTGTATTTGTCTTAGCTTCTGCAACGTGGTATTTCACCCTTTTGATCCACGTGGAATTTTATTTGGATGAGCCTCTTGTCTTCTTCCCCTGCATAGGTGTTGAAAATTGGCCTGATTTGGTGAATGTGTGGGCATGCTCTAAGACAACTATTCATGGAGATTTTGATGAATGAATTAGAATCTTTTTATTCTTCCTTGTTTGGCAATACGTGGACCTTTCTTCTTCCTTACTGCATTCAAACTTTTATTTTATTATTGCACGCGTGGAATTTGATTTGGTTTGTTGTTCCTTTTCTTTATCATCACGTGTGGAGATTCCTTCAAATGGTTGCATGCCTATTTTAAAATTTTTGGACTGTATTCTTGGCCGGTGCGTGGAGATTTTATTTTCTTTGATCAAGTAATGAGCTTGAAATCTCCTTCTTCAATGTGGCTTCATGTTGACTTCCTCTTTGTGTTGTGTGATGAAAGACTCCTTGGAATGTGAATTTCTATTCTTGCTTTCCCACGTGTTGTCCTCCTTGGTCTGGGCGCACTTGCTCCTTTCCTTCCCAAGGCATGTCTTTTTACTTGAAAAAATTCTTTTTGTCTAAAAAAAATTGTTCCACTTTTTCTTTAGGCGCGTGGAAGGTTGTTCCTTAGCATGTGTCTCCTCCAATGCGTGGATTTTGGTCTCCTTGTATTTTCTCTACCCAATGCGTGGCCTATGTGGACAGTGCGTGGGAAATGTTTTTTTAATACTGGCACCTCCTCCCGCCCAATGCGTGGGGCAAAAATGTGGTTTTGTTCTAAAAACGTGGTGATTGTCTTTAACTGTGTGTGGAGAAAGATTTGGGCGTGTAGGGTTTAAAAACATTTCTTTATCTCCTTACCTTGGCACCTCCTCCAATGTGTGAAAAGCAACCTTTGTCCTCTTGTTGTCTTCCTCCACTTGGGCGCGTGGACATAACTGTCCTTCTCCTTTGCATACGTGAGAAGCTATTCTTTCAGCTGCTTAATGCATGGTTTCTCCTGGAGAATGCGTGGAAACTTGTAACCTATCTTTTAATGCTGCAAATTCATTAAAACTGACTTCTTCTTCCCTGAATTCTTCTCTCTCCTAGGTGCAAAGATTCCTTCTTGGTATTTTTAAAACTGTTCTTTAAAAAGTGTCGCTCTTTCTTGACAAATGCATGGAAGATTGTTGGATGTGGAAAAATATTATGTCCTTCAGAAGAAATAAGAAGCAAAGCTTCGCACGAATTTTTCCAACAAGTTTGATGGAGGAAGTTATGAGGATTAATCCAACTTCCTCTCTTCCCGGGTAGTGGGCTTAAGTGCTAGGGGGAAATGGGGAAAGCAACGACCAATTGCCAACGGGAATGGAAAAGTGGGTTGGCAATCCCCGTCAATTTCCCCATGTGGGAAATTGGGGAATTTCTTTCCCGTTAGCCAATCCATGATTTGGTAATTGGTGGAGAAAATCCCACGTGCGGGAAATTTGAAGAAGATTGCCAGGAAAGGGGAAATCGGGTTCGAGAAGCCAAATTGGCTTCCCGGCAGTTGGAAGCGTAAGCTTACTTCCCCGGCAATAAAAATTTGTCGAATGAACTTTTAATTAATATTTATTTAAATAAATACTCTCAATTTATTTAAAAGTTAATTGTATTAAACAAGGAGCGATTAATTAATTAATTTTAATGTATTTTAACGTGATTTAAAGCCTGTCGTGAAGAGTTCTCACCGAAAAGGATGAAACGATCACAAAAATGAGACAATCGCGATGAGGACAATGAACCATGCAAAGTAACACTTTTGAAAATTTTCAAAATTTTTATTTTTTAATAATTTTGTAAAGTCAAAATAGTTGATAACAACTTCCTAGATGAAATCCGATCGGAATATTGTATTAGGAAACTTGGTGACACTCTTGGCCAAGTAGCTCTTCATCATGACCTTTGTACACAATTTGGTTTCCTTGTCCCAATGTTCAATTGCAGCTTTCGGTGAAATTGTGGCATAGTCCTCAACATCTGGGAGTTTAAACAGATATTCAAAGAAGTCAGATTCCAATCTAATTATGACCTTTCTGTCATCATTCTTCACCAATCTGGAATCTTTGTCAAAATGGGATGTTATGGCCAAGATGAATTTAGGACAATGCATGGATATAGGAAAACCTACAACAAGAACAAGCCCACTGTCATATATAGCCTACATCCAAGACTTCTTGTTAGGAGCTTTCAACCTTGCCCAGAAGTCTGGAAAATCTACTTGCCCAAGATCGGTATCTCCAATATTTCCCAAGTCTGAAGAAAGACATGAGTGAGGAGCAACTCCTAAAAATGTGTACTTCATCTTTTCTTTACCCTTAGACGAGGAGGTTGACATTAAGTTCGAATTGAATCCGAATTCCCTTTGGAATTTTGTGAAAGAATGTGAAACCTCTCGAAATACCAACTTTGAAAGTCCAAAAATAACAACTCGAAAAGGCTCGCTCTAAAGTACAAAACCTCGAAAACCCAAACCGCGGACTTCAAACTCAAAATCAAAACCTCTAACCTCCGAAATCCTTGAACCTCTAAAACTAGAACCTTTGTCAAAATGAAACTCCGAAAAGCTAGAAGCTCTGAAAGTCCAAAGTTGGTAGACCTTCGAAAGTTTAAACCGATGGTTCTGAAAAAGTAATCTACAAACTATGAAATCACTAAAGGGCACAGAATGAAAATCAAATACTTGTGGAGATCTGGAAGAAATTATCATGCAATCTAGACTAGATGCCTACACATATTGGATTTTGTAGCTGTGGAAATCAGGAAACATTTTTAAGGAAAAATTGTGGATGATGAGGGTTCCATTTTCAAATAAGGAAAAAGAAGAACAAAATAAAATAAACAAGGAAGAAGACCCAAAACGATCATAAACCAAGAAGAAATAAACCAAAAACAAAATTACCTTGAAAATGATGCCTCAAAAGTACAAAAAAATTGGTAAAAATCAGAGTGTCAGAGTGAAATCCAGTGAAAATGAGATAAAAACTTGAGTTTATATAGAAAAACCTAGAATTAATGTTCAGAAGCTGACACATGGAGGTAGGTGAACATTAAATGCTCATAGAAGCTCACGAAATTTTAAACCCCGAAACTCCAAAATGGAATGCGAATTTTGCAATACAAAACCCGAACTCTAAAACCCCAAAAGTTTGAAGTTCTGAAATTTCAAAACTTTGGATTTTTAATTGGGAGACGAAATTATCAAAATGAAGATGGAAGACTCCAAAACCCGAAAGTTTGAAGTTCCAAAATTTCGGAACTTTGGAGTTTCAGACTTCAAAACCCCAAAAAGGAATTTACCAAAAAGGCAACGTGGACTTCCAAAACTCAAAAGTCCAAAGTTTCAAAAATTTGGAACTTCAGAGTTTCAGACTTTGGAACTCCGAGTCAGAAAAGTAAAAATCACAAAGGAGACTTCCAAAACCCGAGAGTCTGAAACTCTAAATTTTTGGAATTTCGGGCTTTGAAGTTTGGAACTTTGAAGTCAAAATTTTTGATTTGTAGTTTCCTCGAAAAGAAAACCTCGAAATACAAAGTTCAAATTTAGACTTTGAAATTTTGGAGAACTTCATAATTTCAAAATACTTTCGGGCAAAAGATTTTAGAAGAATTTTTGAGTCAATTTTTTAAACATCTTCTTTTCAAGGTAAGATTTAAAGGTTAATGAAGGCTTGAAAAAAAGATATTCTACATGAGCAGTTATTTATGAAAAGATGGGTTTTAGTGGTGGTGGTTTGGGTTCAATAGGATAAGGCATTTGGATTCCACCAAAGGCACAACCTAGAAGATTTTTCAATAGGTCAAGCCTTGGAACTTCACCTTCGAAGAAAGGACCACTGCATACTAAAACATCTACAAGTGGTAATCTAATGCAATTTACTCTAGAGTCAAATCCTCAGAAAACAGTTCAACCACACATTGAAAATCCTAGAGGAGAAGTTGGCCATGAATTTATTAGTATTGCTAATTTTGGTGGTTCTAGTGATGATGGTAGTATTCAACAGAGTATTGTAAAATTAAATAGGCCAATACAGATAGTTGAAGTTCCTATGGCTATTGTCCAACAAGGAACCGAGAAGAGGCAAAAGATAGAGGTAAACACAAGTACAATTACTCTTTCCTCAAGGCAACTAATTACAGAAGGCGGTGTCACTGCCACCCCTCAAAAAATTTTCATTCCACAGGGAAATTCTCCCCAAACTTCAATTACTCCTTCTCCATTCAAGGTGAAATAGTTCATTCCTACAAACACCTCGGTTTTGATTATTGAGCTGAGTTTTCCAATAAATCAGAAAGAGATAAAAAAATAAGAAGAAAATTCTATAGGCTACTGGAACTTTAGATCCAACCACAATGAGGGTATTACCTACATATAACTCACCACATATACCATGAAATACATCTATGTTGTGCCCAAAGTCATAAAACCAAATAATCAAATGGTTTTCAATGACTACGATGTGACCTCCCTTCAAATGGATTTTAAGGCAATGAAACCTTCTGAAAAAATTAATATATCGAAAAGGAACAATGATGTGGTTTACACAACATTTCTAAAGGTAGAGAGGGAGAACATATAAGTTGAATAATAAGATTCAAAAGTTAGAGGTAGACTGGAAAATGAGAAAGCAAAAGGAAAAGTGACACTTAATAAGATAGGTGAGTTGGAGAGGAAGATAAAAATCATCTACCTCTATGACTGCAGTTGTTGCAAATCAACAGCATAGGTGGAACTAGAAGAAGCGAAGAAAAATTTACAGGAAAAATGAGTAAGAATAATAGATTAGAAAAAACATTGGGAGAATTGAAAGAGGTTGTGAAGGAAGAGAAAGAAAAGGCCAAAAAATGGGAACAAAGCCTAGATGAAGAGAGAAAACTTAGGGCAGAATGTAGAAGGAAGAAAAAATAAAATGAAATATTGCAACAAGAATTGGTGAAAGCAAAAAGGAAATACAGTCTTCCAACATCAAACTATTTAAATTTTATAAAAAGACATTGATTAATATGACGGATAATGTTTGGGGAAATAAACCAAAAATTGATGATTTGATTAGATTGTTTGAATTCATGGTCTGATCTACAGAGAATCTATGATAAGCTCTATGAATACATAACAAGTAGTAGAAAAGTGATGGCTTTAAGAGAGGATACAGAAAGGAAAATTTTGGAAGCTATCTACAAATTTAGTGACACAGAACTGGCATCCAAAGGAATTCAGAACCAGTTTGATGCCTCAATAAAGGTATCATCTATCATTCGGAAGTGTGTGATGCTAGGCGAAGCACATGAATTGTTGAATAAGTGTCAAAGAATGTTACAGGAGCTGCATGGAAAGGTACATGAGTTCACAAAGCTTGGTTTTCCAATGCCTTTTGACAAAACACACCAATTCATTAAGAAGGATGCATTCCAAAAGAACATGAAAGAAAAAATGATGTAAGAGAAGAATTGAATTCTTGAGAAGCTAGATGAGACAATTTTTTTGACTTTGTTAAACCATTGATAACCTTGTCAATAAGTTTGCATACAACAGTAAAGGAAATCTCCACTCTCAATTATGAATTGCTAACAAATTTACATGTCAGTCACTCTGATTTATAACAAATTGTAATTCCAATGATGAAGAGTGGAGCATGTTACAGAAGATGATATAATTAAGGGTAATTTAATTTTGAAAATTGTTCCATTTGTTGTAATCTTCAATTTTTTCAAACAAGTCATGTCTCAAGCAAGTTCAATAAGGAATAGTGTTATTTTTTAATTTTCATTTTAGTAATGATTCAAGCAAAGCCACTTATTCTATCTCAAAATTAAACACCACAACTCTTATATGCCTAAAGTATAAAATAATGCAAATGCATTGTCATTTAATACTCAACCAAGCACGGTGTATTCTTTTCTATAAAAGATAGCAAAAATCATTGTATGTGAAATATATTAAATACTCATTAAGACATGTGTTATCCGAAATTTACCCCAAGGTGATTTTGATAACTTGCACAATTTCTTTAGAATCGATAGATAGAAATGGTGAAAACAAGAAATATGGATTGCTAAAATTTTGAAAAAATGGAAAAAGGACCTATTTTAATGTATTGGGTCTAGGGTTGCGGGTAGAATGGTCATGCAGATTGAACTAGGGTTCCTCATCCTTGAACTTGGGTCCAAAATGCTAAGGAAACAATTATTTGTGGGTAAATCGGGTCCCAGTGGCTTATCAACACTAAAATTTTCCTCCGTAATTTTTATTTCATTAATGTATGTATTAGGAATAGGATGTTGTTAAGTATAATTAGTAGTAGCGTCTGATAGAAGATAACGGCGCTACGGCATTTACGCCGCCAATAATGTATAGTATAGTAATAGTCAAAAGTACAATATGAATGTTGTGGTAAAAGTAAATATTTGTCGTAAGTGGTCCTAAGTAATGTTAAAATGTCAAAGTTAGGGTAAGTAGAGAAGTAGGGTCTACATGATTAGGAATTAGAAATATTATATTGGTAATAATGACAAGGCGTGAGGTCATAAATATTTTGTGTAAAAAGTCTAAAAATGTGGAACCCGTGTGAAATGATAAGGTTTATCTTATCTTAAAAGATAAGCTTACATGTACAAATAAGAGTTAAGGTATGGAATATGATTCGTCAGAGTAAATTTCTTATCCTATCTTAGAGATAAGATGGATAAGCTTGGAAGTTCTATAAATAGAGAGGCCACCCCTTCATTTAGCATAGAAGGAAGTAGTGAGAAATATTGTATGAGTAATTCATCATTTTGAAGGTGTGTTAAAGAAGCCATTAAGAGGTGTAATTGTGAAGTTTCTCCCATAGTAATTGTTAGAAGGCAAGTGAAGTCGTAACACTTGAAGTACCTCATGGGTGAGATTGTAAAAATTTCATGTTGATGTTATAATTTACACTTATATTTCAGATTTATCATCATTCCTTCTTATCATAGTCTATAGTATTCTTGTGTTATGTTTGTTGTTGTGTTTCAGATTCCATCCACTAAACTAAAAGTGCATTAGTAAATAATCATAGCACGAGGAGTTCCGGTGAAGAATTATCATAGTCTTTGGATTGGTGATGACATTTTGGTTTCGTTCTTTGGGACCACTCCTCGTTGGTGGATTTTACGGAGAGATATTCCCACTTAGTCAAAAACATTTGGAGGGTAACCTTGTTTTTTGTGCATAGTAGCTACCATGGCAAAGTCACTTTTTGCGGTGAATAGTATTTCTGCAAAGAAAGTCACTTTTACCATGAATAGTATTTACCGCATGATAACTTCACTTTTACTATGAATAATGTTTACCACAAGAAAGTCGGTTTTTACCTTGCAAAGTAAGTCAAGTTTTACCATAGTTTACCATGGTCATTTCTATTTTCTATTATAGTGATTCCAATTATTTATGCACATAAGTCTTGTTGATTGTACTTGTGGGTTGGTATTTCACTGTGGTTACTTTTGAAAATGGGGAAGATTCCTATTTTTCAGCCCAATCTAATGAAGATGCTTCCTCTTTCATTCAAGAGTTTAAACGATCTTGTATTTGTAATGGCCTTATAAGAAGGGAACAATGGACTGAATTTTTTCCTACCTTTTTGGATGGTTCAGCCCTTAGGTGGTTTGAAACACTAGGTGATAATGTGAAAAACTCATGGGATTTATTAACTGAAAGTTTTCTTGAAGAATTTGGTGAACAACAAAAATATGCAGATCTCATGATCGATATCACAAAGCTATCCCAATGAGAGAAGGATAAGATAAGGGATTATCATGCTCGTGTTCTAGAGCTAAGAAGGAAGCTCGATGCCTAGATCCGGAAGGAAGGATTAGCGGATGGGTTAATGAATGACATGGATAATCTCCTCTGTAAGCACTTCATTCTTGGGATGAAGCTAGAGATCAGACAATGAGTGAAGTATGACCACCCAACTACCATTGAACAAGCAAAGGAGATTACAAGAAGGCAAGAAGAAAGCATGGAAGAGGAGCCCAAAGAAATTCTTTGCTAAAGTAGAGCCTACACAAAGCACCTTTGGTCCAGAATCCACAATCACTCTCGATGAGCACAAATCTTTCTCCCAACACATCTATTGAGTATGAAGATATGCTCAGGAAGATGGGCTAGTTAACTATTAATCTTCTTCAAGGAAAAGAATTTAGTTCTCAGGAAGGAGATAGAGGTCCAAAAAGAAATATTTCTGAAGTTGTATGTTATGATTGTCATAAAAGGGTCATTATAAGTATAATTGTCAGGATAGAGCTTCTACATCCAAGTACAAGAGATAATGATAAAGGAAAAGCACTGTGAATTCTTTTGATGTAGTAGATAAGAGCATAAATAATGAAGTAGATGTGTTTGTAACAAAAAAAAAAAGAAAAAGATAACCAAGATGGAAATGATCCTAAGAAGATTAAAGAAGAAACTAGTAAGAAACATAGGAGAAGAAAGTTGGGTGTGTAGGATTTTTTGATTTCACAGGGACAAGGACCATACTCCATCTTAGAAGATATATCCAAAAGGCCTGTAAATATTACATGTGGTCAACTCTTGGCTATGTCTTCTGAGAAGAAGTGGGAGCTGCGAAGTGGACTCAATGCTCAACGAAGGAAGGAGGTTGAGGTCCCTCTTTTGGAGGCAGAGGAAGATCCCTATACTCCACAAGCTGAGGTATTATGTAATTGTATTTCAATTCATGATATCTTAGTTGATGGAGGTGTTGCAGTTAATATAATGACCGAGTTTGTAATGAATATGTTGGGTTTAAAAATTGATCGCCCCTCAACACTTATGTTAAGGTTATTAAATAAGGGAAAAACTAAACCAGAAGGTGTAGTTTCAAATGTGGCAATATCTGTTATGGGTGTTGTATGTGTGGTAGACTTTCAGGTGATGAAAAATGGTACTTGTTGCATACCCAATGTTGTTGGGAAGACCATGGCTAAGGAGAGTTCATGCAAGAAACTACTAGAATGAAGGCTTCATGACACTTGGATGTGGTAGAGAGAGGGTGAAGATAAACATGATCCCTCGGCATCATAAGACAGAACCTGTGGATTTAAGTGATGAAAGTGATGATTGGACATCCTCTCGATTACTCTAGTACCAAAGTGAAGTGGACACGAGAAGATGAAGAAAGTGAGGTTGATGTTTTAGTCATGGATATCCTTTCAGTCACCGACTCATGAACCCATAAAATTATCTGAAGAATAAATTGATGATCGTCTCCAACAAATAAAAATTGGTGATGTTGTGATGGAAAATGAGAAGGAATCCTACATCCGGCTCTTTTGAAGGTACATACACCTATTCACTTTTGATTACAAGGAGCTCCGTCAAGTAAGTGGGTAGAACATTCTATTGAGTGGTAGATGGTGCTAAGCCTATAAAGCAAATGCCATATAGAATGAATCCTAATTTTTCCAAGCGTAAAAGAAGAAATAGATAAGTTGCTTGATGCAGATTCATATTTGTTGTGGAGAATTCGAGAATGGGTTTATCCCATTGTGATCTCAATAAAAAAGAATGGGAAGCTACGCATTTTTGTTGATTATAGGAAGCTCAATAAGGCAACAAAGAAGAATCATTACCCTCTTCCATTCTCGAGATAAGATCTTGGGCGAAGTAGCTGGCCAGAGTGCTATATTTTCTTTGATGGATATAGCGGATACAACTAAGTTCGTATAACAAAGAAAGATCAGATGAAGACCACATTCACCACTCCTTGGGGATGTTTTTTTATAGAGTTATGCCTTTTGGGTTGTGTAATGCTCCGACAATATTCTAGCGCTTGATGAATAGGGTGTTTGAACCCTACATTGGGAACTTCATCGAGTATTTTGGATGATTTTTGCATCTATGGGAGCAAGATGGACCACTGTACAGGATGGAGACAACATTTCAAAGGTTAGATGAAGCACAAGCCTCACTAAACCCTAAAAAGTGTGTCTTTGGATGTTCTAAAAGCATTTTGTTAGGGCATGTTGTATCCGAGAGATGGTATTGTATCTTGATCCTGATAAAGTTTCAAAAATCAAAGAGTTACCATTTCCTATGAATAGAAGTAAGTTGAGATCATTTTTAGGCCATGTGGGTTACTATAGAAGGTTCATCAAGAATTTCTCAAAGATTGCATAGCCACTAACCCAATTCTTGAATAAGGATGTTACTTATGAACCAGAAAATAAGGCGCATGAAGCTTTTGAACAACTGAAGGAAGCCCTGGTGTCTTCACCTATTTTAAAGAATCTAGATTGGAGCAAGCCATTCATTGTGTATATTGATGCCTCAGATGCAGCACTAGGAAGTACTCTGAGCCAAAAGGATGAAAATGGGAATGATCATCTAGTTTACTTTGGGAGCAGACAAATGAGCAAGTCGTTGAGGTAAATTATACTTGTAATTGAAAAAGAGGCTCTAGCTATCATTTTTGCTGTAAAGAAGTTTAGAAATTACTTGCTAGGAAAAAAATTTATAGTTGTAACAGATCATCAAGCTCTAAAATATATTGTAAATAAGCCTAACCCATCATGGAGGATAGCAAGATGGATAATTTTGCTACAAGAATTTGAATTTGATATTATAGATAGGCCAAGAAAGAAGCATGTCAATGTAGATGCACTCTCTCGATCCTATGATGGTTTAGGTTCATCTTGTGATGATGATGATTTCCCAGATGCAACATTGTTATCCCTTAACACAATCCCTAGTGAATACATAGATATTTGGAATTATCTGAATGAATTCAAGTTTCTTGATGGTGCCAATGCAAAGACTAAGAGGAAGATTACTCAAGCCAGTCGTCCATATTCTATTCTACATGGAGTATTATTTCAAATAGGACCTGATGGACAATACAAGAGGCAATTAGACATGATCAAGGGAAGGAGCTGATAGAAGAATTCCACAATGGTACATGTGGAGGACACTTCTCTGGACAACTTACAGCAAGAAGGATCTTAGATGCAGGTTATCACTGGCCCACTCTTTTTAGAGATTGTTATAATTATTATAAGACATGTGATATTTGTCAAACACATGGTAACCGTAAGACTTCATCAGCTCCATTATGCCCTATTCTTCCACTTGGTCCCTTTGAAAAGTGGGGAATAGACATTATAGGTCCACTTCCAACTACCCCACGCCAAAATAAGTATATTGTAGTTGCCACAAATTATTTAACCAAGTGGGTTGATGCTAGGCCATTGAAACAACTTCCATGGATGAAGTGGCAAGGTTTATATATGAACGTATTGTCACCGATTTGGTTGTCCATTAGAAATTGTAATGATCAAGGAAGCCACTTCATTAATGAGAGACGGTAGAAGCCCTAGTCAATAAGTTTTCTATTAAGCATAAGAAGGCAACAACATACAAGCCAAGCACAAATGGACAAAGGAACGAACAAATTTTATGTTGTGTCAAATTCTAGCAAAAGATGCAGCCCTTACAAGGACATAAGTGGGATAAGAGGATTCATGCAACATTATGGGCATATAGGGAAACATCAAAGTCAACAACAAGGTACTCCCATTTCAGTTGGCTTATGGCATTGATCCAGTTCTTCCTATTGAGTTTGATATTCCCACTATGAGAGTTATGAAAAATGAAAGGATGGATGAAAGTGATTCAGTAAAAGAAAGGTTGGTACATCTTCATTTGTTAGAGGAAATGAGGGAAATAGCGAAGGATACAAGCTATAAGAAGAAAATGAAGCAGAAGGAATACTTTGATCAAAAGATCCGTTGGTCTCCATTTCATGTGAATGACTTGGTTCTAGTATATGATTCCAGATACAAAAAAAAAGAAGATAGAGAAAATTTCTTCCAAAATGGATGGGGCCCTACAAAATAGTCAGTTGTGCATGAAAATGGTACATACCGATTGGAGGAATTGGATGGTACTCCCATTACGAAATGGGTCAACCATGACAAGTTAAAGATTTTCCAAGCACCGGAATAGTCTACTCCAAGGACAGAGTAGAAGCTAGGAAGGGGGAAGATGTCGACACTAAAATTTTCCTCCGTAATTTCTATTTCATTAATGTATGTATTAGGAATAGGATGTTGTTAAGTATAATTGGTAGTAGTGTCGATAGAAGATAACGTGTCTTCTTTGTGTACGATGCCGCCAATAATGTATAGTACGGTAATAGTCAAAAGTACAATAGGAATGTTGTGGTAAAAAGTAAATATTTGTCGTAAGTAGTCTGGTAATGTTAAAATGTCAAAGTTAGGGTAAGTAGAGAATTAGGGTCTACATGATTAGGAATTAGAAATATTATATTGGTAATAATGACAAGGAGTGAGGTCATAAATATTTTGTGTAAAAATTCTAAAAATGTGGAACCCATGTAAAATGATAAGGTTTATCTTATCTTAAAAGATAAGCTTACATGTACATGAGATAAGAGTTAAGGTATGGAATATGATTCGTCAGAGTAAATTTCTTATCCTATCTTAGAGATAAGTGGATAAGCTTAGAAGTTCTATAAATAGAGAGGCCACCCCTTCATTTAGCATAGAAGGAAGTAGTGAGAAATATTGTATGAGTAAGTCATCATTTTGAAGGTGTGTTAAAGAAGCCATTAAGAGGTGTAATTGTGAAGTTTCTCCCATAGTTATTGTTGGAAGGCAAGTGAAGTCAGTAACACTTGAAGTACCTCATGGGTGAGATTGTAACAATTTCATGTTGATGTTATAATTTACACTTATATTTCAGATGTATCATCCTTCCTTATTATCATAGTCTATGGTATTCTTGTGTTATGTTTGTTGTGTTTCCAGATTCCATCCACCAAACTAAAAGTTGTGCATTAGTAAATAATCATAACACGAGGAGTTCCCAGTGAAGAATTATCATAGTGCTAGATTGGTGATGACAGGCCCGGGGGTCCAAGTTCCATCAGGCCACAAGTTCCCCAAAATCCAATTTATCGATTTGTAAAGGAATGGAAGTGGATTCAATGCATTGCGGAAAAGATGAAAGTTCGTAGCCTGAATGTGGTCCAAGCTCCATCGAGCCACAAGTTCCCTAAAAATCTAATTTACCCAATTTAAAAAGGAATGGAATTGGATTCAATGTATTGTGGAAAAGGTGAAATTTTGGGGCTCGTGTAGTCCAAGTACTGTGGGGACATGAGTTCCCTTAAGAGGCAAAATTGTCGCACATCAAGGAGATAGAGTGCATCACGGATGAAACAGAGTTCAGAGGCCGAATCGGCCCATGTACTGAGTGTCATGAGAGTTCTCTGAAAACCTGCAATACCCAAATATCAAAGTGAAGAGGTAAAAACCCAATATTGCGGATTATGAGAGCCGCGTGGAACACCCCGACCCTGAACTTCAAATGGGCATAACTTTTGACCCGGAGCTCGATTTTGACAAAATTGGACTTTTCAAAAGCTCTCAACATCCTCTATGAAAAAATAATTGGATTTATTATTTTTAGTAAGGTTAGGTGGTTGAAAATAAAATAAACATCTCCAGCTCCAAAATTTTAAATGTTCATCTCCGTAAAATGCAAGAAATCCCTAGCAAACTCAAAATAGTTGCTCACACTCAGAGGGTCATAACTTGAGAAATTTTCAACATATTTTCACAAAATTAGTCTCATTGGAATCATGGTTCCAATCCCAATGCACAAAAATCAATAAATATAGAAATTGATGAATTTTTTATGGTTGGTTTTAAGGAAAATGAGCCCATTTCTATTTGGTTGTTGAAAAGTGGTTAGAGAAGCATTTAATGAGCATGGGCAATCATTCTTCACTACTACAAGTTATGGGAACCTTGAAATTGATTTTGCATGTCCAAAACCACCAACCACACTCATTTATCATGACTTACAATTGATGGGAAAGGGAATTTCAGGAATTGCATCCCTCTCTCTCTCCTCTCAGAATTCTATAAATTGATGTGTTGGGTTCATTCTAAAGGAGGATAGTTTGAGTAGCAAAACTCTATCATTTTGGTTTTGTGAAGCTAATGTGTTACAGGCCTTTGTAGTGGACTCCTTGCATGGTGATCTAGGCCTTTATTTTGTAATAGCTTGAACTATGCATATCAATGAAGTAATAGATGCAAGTTTGTGGATGTATCTTCCCTTGTTGTGTTTGTTTGCATTCTTCTTGCCTCTTCAATCTCATTGCAAATATATTGTGTCTATTTTATGCTCTTACAAGGATTCATTGTTATTGTGTTTACATGGAAAGGTGTTGTGAGTGTTGTTATTAGACTGTGGAGAACTATTATCACCCTCTCTAATATGTATTTTTCTTCCATTTTCACATATTGGGGATTATTCTCACACCCTTCTTTTAGTGCATCACCTCTGTAGTGTATTTTTCTTTCATTTGCATGTTATTTCTCTCTCCTTAGTCCCTTGGAAATTGTAGGATAGAGATAGTTAATAGCTTCATATTAATAGAGTTAGTTTGTACTAGGATTAGGAAGAAGAACCAACTTTCTCTGGAGGTCTATCTTAAGTAGTAATTCCCACAACTTGGAGATAGTACCCATGTTACCCAGTCACATCGTGAGCTCAAGAACACACACTTGTGAAAATCCGAGGGTGTTGTGATTTGGTGATAACAACATGACTTTATAATGTTTATGCAATCAAAATGGAAATGGAATCAATAAGATTATACATTGGAGTTGTTTGTTATGATTATAGATTAAATCAATAGGAAATGTGTTGAGGAGGTGGTTGGATACTTTGTTTCAATGCTATGATCTATCTAGGATGACTCCCCCTCCTAAAAAATCAGCTAATTTGTCATTTAAGTTTGGATTTTCTTTTCAACAAATATTTCATAAATTCATGTAGGTTTGTTTATTGTTTTCCTTGTTGATTTACCTTTAGGCACATGTAAGTTTGGGGTGAATGCTAATCCTTGTTTGAGAAATGTTAATATTTTTTTAGTAAGTTGCAGATTACAATTTTGGCAAGGGATTAAAGTTGGGTTTTAATTTGTTCTTTAACTTACAAGGGGTTTTGAAGTGAGGTGTTTATTTCATTCTTTAACTCCAAATTTGGATGGATGCATGCTCATTTCAATACATACTACAACAAATCAATGCAATGTATTTCAAGTTTCATTCCAAAGACTACAAATTGACACAATGTTTATAAAAAAATACAAATAAGGAAAAATATATTATCAAAACAATGTACTAAATATTTGAATATATTAATTATTATATGAACATCTATATCATGGGATATCCACAAATGGAAGCTTCCAATTTGATGGACTGGATCATCTCTATCATTTGATTCACCAAATCTTTGAGACTGACTCTCTCTTTGTTGATATTCAACTACTATAATAGGGTCATTTGATGTATTTGTGTCATTGTTTTCAGCCCCTCTCCTTTCATTAATTAACTTCCATACTACTAGAGTCCCTGTCATAGGGAAAGTTATCCACTTCGTACCATGATGTGTAAATTCTCAAACAATTTTCTAAATTTTTGTCAAGCTTGTTTTGCAATTTTCACTTTATAAAGGTCAAGGCACGAAAAATTATCTCATCTTCAACTGAACCCAAAATCATTATTTGACATAGATTAGCCAATGAGAAAAATTCAGACATGGTTAGTTGTAAAATAGTACTTAACTCAATTTTTTTCCATAGTTGGGTTATTGTTCCATACTCTAAAGGATTATCTAAACATTCGAATTGTTGAATCATTGTAGAGGCGAATTCGTGAGATTAATCAATCAAAATTTTCTTGCTTAAAATACATGGAATATTCATTTCATTGATGTCAATAGGCTTACAAATTTTTTGAATCAATGTATTCAACCTCTTAAAGTAGTCTTCTGCATGTATCTTTCATTTTGGACAAGATTCCAAAAGGTGGGATTCACTACTGACCATTGCTTCAAGTAAAGCATCCCTTCTCAATCATTCCCTTATTTCTTGTAGTAGGAACACCGTAATTTCTCTTAGCCTCGCCCTTGTTAATGATACAATGTTATCAAAAAATGGACCTATGTCATTTACCTTCTAAACCTTACCGGTAACTACTTTAAACAAGTACATCGGTATCTCATATCCATGTACAGAAGCACATACTTCCCCAAACAAGTTGAGCTTCAGAAAGCTACTTGCATTTCTAATATTTATCAAATCATTCCAACCATCAAACTTTGGACTGTAAAATCAATTTCATTGACAAACAAATATTTTATTGTCAAACAAACTTGTTTCCTCAAACTAGAAAAATCAACAATATAGATAGTTCTTTCTTGTGCTTGTTTAATTAAACGATGAATTTCTTCTAACATGGGAAGGAGATCACACAACATCAACAATGACTCTATATCAGTCAAATGATGTATCAAATCCCGGGCCTTGTCCACTTCCATGTGATTCTGACACATCACTCCTAATAAGGATTGATACTCTTCGTACACCCTACAAACCGGTTGGTACAATGAGATCCACAGGTGTCGACATATTTTAACAATTTACGCCTATTTATTATTCCTTCTACAAATATTTGGAATTCCATGAACCTTTTAGGACTACGACGAAATAAACATGCACCTCTCGAACAAGGTCTTCAACTTTTGCTACAGGTTTAAATTTGCCAACTATTTTGTAAGCTAGGTTCATTCTATGAGCCATATAATGAATGACAATCATATAAGGGAAATGAGATGTTTGGAGTCTTACACACATGCCATTATGATGACCTTGCATTACAGATGCCCCATATTCCCGACACATACCAACTTTGATGTAATTGCAACATCATCCATGTCACCGATCTCCTTCAAAAATTTTATCACCAACTCACAAAGGTTTTCAGCATTGGAGTTCTCTCTCATCTTGTGAATGGAAAGTAAGTGAGGTTGTCTCAAATAATTCTCAATAGTATACACATGCATACAGACCCAAGAAGTATTATCTACTATTGTAACCTCATCAATAGACAAAGATATGTATTGTGCATACTTCACTTTCTCTTTCAAGTCTTCTTTCTCAACCATGACTAGGCATTTTTCCCATCCCAACCACTACTTTCTTACAAGTGAGAATGAAGAAATTTTGAGACACGAAGAAAAGAAAATATCTTCTTTTGTTCAGGAAAATCTATTATAGGAGTGCCTCTTTTCAAAATGTGAAAAACAATAGCTAGTTGAATTCTTTTACCTAAAAGATTGTTTTGAATGATCTTGTTGAATTGAGATGTAATTGTCCCTCCATTCACTATAACTATTCTTTCATTTCTCTTTTTCTCTTCAAATTATTTTTCATACCTAATATGTAAATAATCATCCACAATTTTCCATCTATCAACATTCTTCTCAATACCATCTACAATTATCTTTTCGTATATCTTTCCTACACGCTTCTCAATAGTATCCAACTTAAGTTGCATTGTCTTGTCCCTGCCCAATTTCCAGCTATAGATTGTACATTTTCATTCTTTAGGAGGTTCATCTTTATTCTCATTTTCAATAGGTTCAATAAATGGAAACTTAGAAACCCACTCTAACCTGAAACTCCTTCCCAAGTCCCATTTTCTTTCCTTTCTCTTTCTTCCATAAATAGGTGTCCGTTGAGTATTTACCTTGGTGGAATTTAAATTTCGTTGACTACCAAAATTTTCACCTCCAACATTCACTTGGGCAAGTGATGCAGTTTCATCTTCATTCAATTGGGCAAGTGATGCAGTGCCAAACTCAACATCATTCAATGAATTTTATTCAAGGGGAGGCATTTCATTGTTATCTTCATTGAAAACATCAAGCAAATATAAAATTAACACATTATCATTCGAGTTTCATTTTGACTGTAAGCATTATCCCTTGATTATGGTGGTTTTGCTAGAGAAGGATGGGTTTCCTTAAATGGTTTCTCAAAATAAGATTTTATTTTTGAATGTCGGTACCACTACCGGGAGGGGTTGGAATAGATTTTTTTCCGAGGTTGAGCTTCCCTTTTTATTTTTCATTTTCTGAATCGGTGAATCCTATAGAATTGAAGAAAAAACAATCAACATTGCATCTTATAAGAAATAGAAAAAAACAAAATAATACTTTAAAATAAGAGTCACCATGGAAACCTAGAAGAAGAGATGTAAAATTAAGAAATTTAAGGAGAAAAAAATATAACTAATCCCAATTGAATTATTCAAAGAGATTTGAATGCTTTTCAAGTGATTTTTGACATGGTCTATATAATATTGTGTCACTTAACATGTACTACTTTTTGCAAGAGTGTTACATTAGTATAAGAATAAATTACAAAAAAATTCCACAATTTTTCATGGTTGCTTGATTGACATGTTACATCAAATTGGATAAGGATTTCCTACCATTTATTAGTTTCAATGCACTTGATCTGTATTGGTCTGATCTACATGTTTTAGTACAAAAATCACAAGGTTTGACTCTTTTGAAAGAAAAAATTGATATAGAACAAAGTGAAAGGATGAGGTGATATTTTTATCTCTCTCATATAACTTAGTTGGAAGGAATAATAATATTATTACAGTCATAATTAGAAAATACATCAAGCAAAATGAAGATGTATCAAAGGCTTGAGAAGAGAACAAACAACTTATTGGATTTGTTGAGCAACCGAAGACACTCTAATGATAAGAAGTCTCTGTTGTAGCTAATCAAACATGAAATAGGTGATCTCAAGGTATGTGCTCAGTTTGAAATCAAAGTATAGTATGTATCTGCTCATGAAGGAATCTGAGTTCATTGATTCATCCAAGGTATGATCTGTCTTTAGTTGATTAATGAAGGAGTCTTGATGACCGAGTTATGTTTGTTAGGAAATCAATATGTTAGTGCTCCACATTTGTATGTGTGAATAATAATTATATTCGTAAATTATTGTAGTGAATATTAGTAGGTTAATAGATTATAAGTTGTTATATTAAACAACTATAACTAATATTGTTTATACGTGAGATTTGGTTAAACAACCAACTCACGAATATAGGAGTTTGTGGAGAGAATTATGGGGAGAGTTGTTAGACAACCTCCATGAAAATAGGAGTAGTCTCTCCTATAAATATGTGATGTTGTAATAACGTGAATACATTGAATATCAATATAGAAGAAATATTATTGTCTGAATATAATTATTGTGTGAGTTTTTCTTGTGTAAACTCTGTACCAAAATTATACTTGGTTTGAGAGCGAGGGATGTCCAAATGAGAGTCTTGTGTAGTAACCTTATTGTTTAATATGATTCAAGAGTTTATTGCTCAGAATCTAATCAGTTGTGTTTGCGTCCAATAATCCCTTCCATTAAGTGAAAAACTTCTCACATCTGATGTATATTATTTTCATCTGACCTGATACGCTACAACATTGATTATGCATATTATTTCATGCAATTCCATCTGTATATCTATGTGCCTCAAGTGGTATTTTCATCGCCTTTCTTTGCTTTTATTTTTATATTACACGGGCTTCAAACCAAGGATCTACATACACATCACATTGTATTAATTCTTGATCTACATCTACATATTCTTATAGAGTGTTGTCAATGACCAAATAGTTTGAGCACAAATTTATTTAACCTATGCATGCTTCTTACCTATCCATGTCTATCATTACATGCATTGGATTTTATGTATCTCTAGTTTCGAGAAGCTCAACATTCACTTACCGCTTGTGCAT
Source organism: Taxus wallichiana var. yunnanensis (assembly GCA_018340775.1). Taxonomy (NCBI): domain Eukaryota; kingdom Viridiplantae; phylum Streptophyta; class Pinopsida; order Cupressales; family Taxaceae; genus Taxus; species Taxus wallichiana. The sequence goes on from CM031244.1 coordinate 780,902,018, forward strand.
TAAAGGAGACATAGGAAACAGATTTTTTACTTGGCATCGGCCTTATTCAGAATCATTGTTCAAATGCATCGAATAGTTTGAAGGTATGTTAATTTAAATTCATAAAGCCACTAAAATACTTGCCCCCCAACCTGTGGATTATCTTCAAACACGCCTTATTACTCGCCTTACATCGAGAGTCTAGCAGCTGTAGTATTGAACAAGTTAGCACCGTTTAAACTTGTATGGAGATCACTGCGACTTGGAGACTTCACCCATCTCATCAACCATTTTATCTCATAATATGTAGTGTTGCATTCAACAAAAGGCTTATGTTATCAATAGAATAAAGGAAATTTCTGGTTCTATAACCTTGTTATTGTATAAGTTTTTTCTTTAGATAGTTCAAAGTGTCGCAAGTCTATTTTAGGGTTATAGGTTTAAATTCGTGGTATTTATTAGGTGGTTTAGATTTCATTTATTTAGGTAGAGTTTTTAGATTACATTGAGTTATTTATGGTCTTTTCCATTTAAATCTTTCCATTGTTAAAGTATAGAGTCATTTTGTTATTGGGTGGTTAAATAGTGCATGTCATTACAAGTGTTAAAAATAAAGGAGTCTTTGTCACTATACTTAAAATGTCAATTGTTGATTCGATTTATTATAAAAATTCACATTGTTATTGTGAAACTCATGTGGTTGTCATATCATTAAAGTCAAAATAATTTTCAGTCAATTGTAGAAGTCATCATAAATGTCAAATTTTGTGTCATTGTAAAAGTCTAAAAACTAAAAAAATTACCTCACAGACGCATTATCTCCGGAATGCAACATCCGAGTTGTAATTGAGCCTCAAAGCCAAATCGAGTTGAACTAGCAGCATGACACTTTGGAGGATGGAGGCATTGAAGGTTGGAGGTCAATCAACGACCTCTTGTCATCCGCTGATGATGGGGCCACATATCTAATGTGGTAACATTTTTGTGTGTGTGTGGTTACTTTCGGTTTAGGCAGATTTTTTCTTCCGTGTGCTTGTTTTGCAGTGTTTCTATTTTTAATAAGTGGAAATTTCACATCGAGGGGGAACATGATCCAATATTTCATTTCCAGCTTTTAGTTTATATTATGTGAGCATATTTTTCTATATTATTCCCTACGAGAAAGATGTGATGAGGGTTGATAATAGTACTTGGCACATCATGATGTGGTTGTAGGTAAACCACTTGAAAACCTTCATTTGTGGTTTGTGGTAAACCAATAACAAAACCACCATTCTTGGTTGTTGGTAATACATTCACAAAACCATCACCTTGTGGTTTGTGGCAAACTAATTGCAAAACTACCATTATCAGTTTGTGGTCAACCATTTGCAAAACCATCCTTGAGTTTTGTGATCATCCTATGAAAATCACCAAATCATGAGCAGGTGCAAGTACAAAGGCAGGTTTTCCCCATGTTTGCACTAAGGGGGGGAATGTTAGGAAATCAATATGTTAGTGCTCCACATTTGTATGTGTGTGAATAATAATTACATTGGTAATTATTATTATAGTGAATGTTAGTAAGTTAGTAGGTTGTTATAAGTTGTTATATTAAACAACTATAACTAATATTGTTTATACATGAGATTTGGTTAAACAACCAACTCACAAATATAGGAGTTTGTGGAGAGAGTTGTTAGATGACCTCCATGAAAATAGGAATAGTCTCTCCTATAAATATGTGATGTTGTAATAACGTGAATACATTGAATATCAATATAGAAGAAATATTATTGTGTGAATATAATTATTGTGTGAGTTTTCTGTGTAAACTCTGTACTCAAAATAATGTTGTCATAATGTATAAAGGTTTGTCTTATTGTATAGAGGTTATAAATGTTGTCATCAAGCCAAATAAGGTGTGCATCTTCTCATGAAGAGATTATTGATTCATCAAAGGTATGAGGTCTATCATAAGAAGATCCAATTACCAAGAGTGTTCATCATTTCAAAGGAGATGAGACAGAATATATGGTCTTCCATCTATGACTCATTGTGGTATGAGACTGTGAATTCAAGGTTGAGAATGTATGCAAGGTTCTTTGGCTTGACAATGAAATGTCAATGTGTCAAAGCTAGCTAAAGTATCATTATTCTTGAGAGAAGCTTGAATGCTTTGATATGATGTTTCACATATGATACAATCATGATAAGGGTATTCTTTGTATACTATCGTGTTCCTACTTGGAGAATGTGTTCAAGAAACTTGAAGGATATTATCATAAAGTAACTATGATAGTAATAGGTGTAAGTCAAAAGTAACGATCAATAAGCATATCATGTGGCTAGTAATCAAGTTGACAAGGTTGAATCCAAAGATCATAATGGCGAGTTCATGGTTTGATCACCATCTAGGAAAGAACACAATTTTTAGAGACATGTTGATGAATATCTACATGAAAGTATCTGTAATATGAAGGCATGATCAGAAGACTAGTAACAAAGGACAAGGTTTCAGGGTTTTAAGGAGATTCAGTCATTGTCATGAAACTTTTTTGAGACTAGACCATGATCAAGTTCTATGAGGATCTTAAGAAACAAAGCAAAGTAATGTATCATTAATAAAGTTGTCATGAAAACATAGTCACTAGTGATAAGATAAGAGGTACAAGTATGATTCTTTTAAAATTCTATAAGTCTAGTTGCTCAAAAGTACTTGTAGATAAAGGAACAAAGTAATCATCTCAATACTACTATTATTTACTTATAAATACTATGAAAGTAAAAAAATTCATTTAACATTGAACAAAAGGATAAGTAAGTGAGACTAAAGTCATTAAGAAGAGAAATAATGTCATCTACTTATTACAAATTTCATTGTATGAATTTTTTATTTTGTGTAATAAACATGACATATTTTGATTAATATTAAATAATTCTTGATTTTTCATATTATCTTATTTATATTGCACATTTTGAATTTTGATGATTTTTAAATGCTTCTCTTCCTATCATATAATGTCATCTCTATCATTAGCACTATTTACATAAACTCTTCTTTTTGAGTTGGATTATCAAAATGACGTCGCTTATGTTCTTTTGTGATTGTCAAACATCTATGCAAAAGGGGGTAGGTGGGAATAGTTTCACATGATGAGGAGATCAATGAAAGATGCAAGAATTAAAAATATCTCCGGATCTTGATGTTTTTAATATCTAACTTTGTGCCATTTATATCTAGTCTCACATTACATCATGTTTTTCCTTTATATTAAATATTATAGACATGTTGTCTGGACTACAACAAGGACAAGAAAAGATGTTGAAGAGTGATCCCACTTCTGCAATCTTCATGGAGGACAAAGAGGTGGTGTAAACCCCTACATTATTTTTTGGAAAATTCTTGTTGTGGAGAGATAGATTCCAACTTTGCCTCAACATTAATAAAAGAGAATTAGTATTACTATATAGTTTCTAATGGATTTATAACACAATTATTTTCACAGGAAGAAGTGAATGTGAAGATAAAGAAAGTTTTTTGTCCTCCTCATATTTTTGAAGGAAATCCATGCTTGGAGTACATTCAATACATTATGTTTCCATGGTTTAAATTTTTTGAAGTACATCACAATGAGGAAAATGGTGGTAACAAGTAAGCATGCTTGTGACAAGATGTCTGTACTTTTCCCACAACTGCTATTTTTGTCTTTTGTTTTTCCAAATGCTAATTATCTAGTTTTTGGTTCATTGTTGTAACTTTTTTCCCTTTTGCATTTCTTGAATTTTTCATTTTGGAAATATTTGTATGGTCTCTATTTCATACATTATTATTTGTTAGCATTCCATTAACCTCCCATTCCCAACCAAATCCTCCTAATGGATGTGAACCCCGTGGAATGAGCCACAGATTGATAAGTTTTCGGGTCCGGAGTGGGTCTCGGCTCCCGGGAGGTCTATGCCACGTGTCATCATTCCATCAGTCTCCCAAGGAAATGCCCCCGATGAACATGAAACCTATAGAATGTACCACATTTTATATATCCTTCGAGTCCACTATGGGACAAGGTAGTGTTAGCAAATAATGATCAATGGTCTAAGGTGGTACACGTGCAAAGCATTCCACCACACTTCATAGCGATGGACTCCAATGACGTCATGATCGTGGAATAAATGGAAAGTGAGACTATAGTATAACTATATAACTATATACATATACTGCAGAAGAGAGAACATTAACAAAAAGATTCAAAGAAGATATACTAATAAAGCAAGGAATATACATAGCAACAACTTGTGGAGATATATGAAGCAATTTTTTATATATATATATATATATATATATATATATATATATATATATATATATATATATATATATATATATATGTATCTAAGATAGGAAAACTAGTTATGATTCTCTGAAGTAGAGGACTATTCTAGATGACATAAAAAATCATAGTGGTTATGAGGATGAGGATGTTCAGGATTTGTAATAACTTACAAAGGTAGAATTGCAGATAAAGTAATGTGACATGAAATAAAATAGGTCTCAAATAGACAAAGGACTCACCTGCAAAGTAAGTGATTCTAGGATGTAAAGCGCAAGCGTAGTAGTTAGGCTCCAACAAGACCTAGATTTATTTGAAATTTTGTAAGCAAATTGTAATATACCGATTCGCTAAATCCCTTTCTACTACTTCGCAAATTCACAAATTGGAAAATTGTGGGAAAACATCACCGTGTGTGTGTGTGGTGAATTTGATCTAATTCCTAGAAAAAAATCCCATGCATGTCGGAATGGGCCCAAAGAACCAATAAGGTTCCATAAATTTCTTGGTGAAACAATAATTTTTTCAAATCTCAGCGTGTCGATCACACGACGATTTAATATTAAAATATACATTGAGATTGGAAATTCATTTGCAATTCACATGGGACATATTATTTTTTTTGGAATTTTTGGGCAAAACACTGGTCACGCCATTCATCAAATTCGCCAAAATCAAATTCTTGAAATTCTACTATTCTCCAAACTATGAATATTCGCCACTAAAATTTTCCCCAATTACATTAACACACACAAAATAAAGAAATATAATCTAATAAAATTTTCCCTCTTCTTTGGCATGAGTGGGCCCTTGCTCATTCCTCAAAAGAGGGTTGAAGGATCACACAACAAACTTACAAAAATTCCAAAGCTGAAATCTTTATTATTTTCCTCTCCTTTCAATAACCAGAAAGGTTGTATTTATAATACATCAATTGTCTTATTTTATCTTAACAATCCAACAACTAATATTCTACCAATCTTAACAACTAATATTCTAATCTATCTCAATCACCACTAGAGAGATATATATTATAGGATTCAAAATATTATCTAACTAAATAGAATATTATGGAAAAAATTGCTCATAAATCTTCGCCTCTTATTTGGTGAAGAGAATCTATCCTTATGATTCCTTATTATTTTACACAAGTGTGTCAAATAATAAAATACTTATGGAAATATCTATTTTTACAATGATTTCCAAAATAGATAAAAATGCATCTCGGACAACTTTTGGAGTTAGAGGAAATAATTCTAACATTTTTATGTTCATCTCCACAATTATACTATCCATCTCTAGAGCTGATCAAAGCATCTCTAGAGCGAAATATGGCATCTTCGAAGTTGATCGGGACATCTCTGAACTGATCGGGGAATCTCCTGAGCTAATCATGACATCTTCGGAGTTGATCAAAACATCTTGAGCCATTGTAGTGTTGAAATAATAATATCGGATATGATGTGAGAGGTTTCGAGAGATCCTATAGGGTTAATTATAGTTGGTGCTTAGTGCTCAACATATTGTTTTTGACAATTATAGCTTCGTATGGAATGCATATGCACTAATTGACATCTTATTCCCAATAATCATTAAAAATAGCTAATAAAGAGATGCCCATGAATTATATAGAAATAACCATGATATACACTCTCTCTTTTATTCTAAATAAACCATAAGTTCAAAAATTACACTTATATTTACTTGTACGTAATTATGCAAGGAAAAAGAATGTTATATTTTGTATATGATGGGCCATTTGTACCTAATTTATCTAAGGAAAAAGAATGTTATATTTTGTATATGATGGGCCATTTCTAGGGCTCATCACCTATCAATCTCAATCAATTACCATCCTTACAAGAAGCCTCCCTCTTTATAAATTCTCACAACATTTCATGTTGTGCTTAGAAATCCTCCAATATCGTCCTCCTAACCATCTCTAAAGGTACCACCTTGTCTACAACATCACTCATCAACTCTGCTACCATTATTTCTTTTCTCTAGAAACTATTCAACACAAAGTTAAACAATCTACCATCCATCTAGGTTGTCAATCTTAATCAACCACCGCCCCTATGACCAACACCCCTTTCTATGCATCCTCAAATACAACCTCCTTTTTAATCCCTTTTACTTACACTCCTCCAATATTGTCCTCATTTCTATCTCTAAAGTCACCACATCATTTGCAACACCACTCATTTCTCCCCTCATCCCTCTCAACCATTATCATCCATGGATACAAAGTTATCCTTTCGGTATATTGAATGTCATCATCATCCTCTCATGTGTCATCATTCTCATTCTTCTTCATTTCACTCCCCTCTCCTAATGAAAACTTCATCATCCCATCATTTTCCTCCTCCATCTACCCTGATTCCCCTTCTTTGTTCTCTTCCACACACTCATTATCCTCTTAGCCACATCCTAGCATTGCTCATTTACAAACCTTTTCTTCACCCTCCCATTCACCCATTTTTACACCTCCCCAAAAATTTCCTCACCACAACCAAAATAATTTACCTTTTCACGCACATTATCATTTTTTTGTTTCCTCCTCCATATCTTCACATCTTCATTGGCTTCGCTCCATGACCAATTTTTCTCCTCACATATCACATACACTTATTATCACATGTTCTCATAACATGATCTTATTCTTAAAACCTCTCTCGACCCATATTCACTCACACATGATTTATCTTTCAGCCCTTTACTCTTTTACACACTTCCACCCTCTCCTACTTGAATCATCTACACCCATCCATAGCTCTTACGATTCCTTTTGACATCAAACATCGTCAACTTCCAAATAATCAATGATATAATTTATTTTCCTTGTTCTTGTGTACTCAATTATCTATCATTACCTTCTCCATCTTCACCTACACAAGTGATTCCCTCACTCCCGACATCTTCCCTTCACTAATTTCCAACACTTACACTCTCTTCTTACAAACCTCATCTCCTAACTACTTCTTTGCCTCATGTTTCTTATTAATCATGTCCCTACCATGACTATGGGGACCCATATTTTCTTCACTTTTGTGCCTTCACCATGGCTCCCATTTCATTCCATTTCTTCATTCCATACCAGTTCCTCCATTGGATACCACATCTCCCCTCACTATTTTTCATTACTAGAAACATTCCTCTACATACATCCTTCACAATGGGGTTTGGTATTTCTCATTGTCCTTACTCACCTTATTCCTCATTATCTCATCTTCTTCATCACTATCATGCCTCATGATACACACCTTATCCCATTTTCTACCCCACTATCCCCGATAATCTTCATCACTATCTCACCTCTTAGTATGCACCTTATCCAATGTTCATCCTCATTATCTCTCATCATTTCTCGCCACCCTCAACAATAAAATTCTCCTAGTGACATTTACATCATCCAAAATAAGGGTAAGGTCACCAATTTGTAAAACCTTTACATGCATCTCCATGTATGATCTATTCCATATTAACTTGTATACCATACTAATACTTCCTTCCTCTACTTTCATCTTTGTGTTTTTCACGATTGCTTACTTCATAAATGTTATGCATGAGGTTCTTTTTTATTTCCATTTTCAAATTCATTCCTCAACTAGCTCCCCGACATCAAGCTTTATTTTATATTAATCACCAATTGTCACTTTTTTCTCACACCATGTTGGGGCACCCTCCTATCCATTCCCTCCAATCACATGTTTCATCACATCATTAACATTTATTCTTTATCCATAATCATCCATGAAATTGACATATATACTCTCTACCACAATCATCCATTTAATTAACGTATATACTCTTTATTCAAACTCATCCATGCAATTACCATCATCCTCGTTCATCCACAATTATACCTTATCATGTCATCATTGCAATAGTCATCATAACTTTCACCTAGCATCATCCCTATTAAAGGCATCCAACTTCAATTTTCCCTTTCCTCTCCATTTCAAGTTCCCCTTTGTATCTTTCATCCCTAAATGCCCTCTTAAAGGGGCATCATCCTACTAATCAATCAAGAAATCGGTCGACCGACCCAATAGTCATCTAGTTGGTAAATTCAGCCTATTAATACCTTCACAAAATCCATTGAAGTGGTGCATCAATCAACATTCCCAAGTTCTTGTATATTTACTTACAGCCATGCCATCAAGGGAATCTTATCTCACTCATCTATTTTTATGCATTCTTTGAAAAGGATCTACTAGCATGACACCCTTTTAAAAGGGTTAAATGTATACACCCTAATTACACCATGACATTAATCAATTAGCTCATTCAATCCCATTTGATCCCAAAAACCCCTACATAATTAAATAAATAATTAATTACAATTAATTGGATCATCATATCCTCACTCACCTAATCAAATTCTACACCAACTATTCACATAATAATTTAATAATTCACGTCATCCTCCACCTTAAATCTAACTATCTTAACCACCTCAAATATCACTTTTTCCTTTATTTCAAGATTCTTCACTATCTCCATCGAATCCTCCAAATTATTCGCTAACCTTCATTATAACAATAAAATAATCCCACTTTCTCTTCCATTTTCCAAGATTCTCCATTATCTCCACCAAATCCTCCAAAGTCTTCACCAACCTCCATTATCACAATAAAATAATCCTACTTTCTCCTCCATTTTCCAAGATCCTCCACTATCTCCACCAAATCCTCCAAAGTCTTCACCAACCACCACAATTGAGAATTTAATAATCCTCCATGATCCCAAAGTCTTCATCGACCACCACTCTTAACAATTTAATAATCCTCCATGAACCCAAAGTCTTGAATTGCCACTTTTTATAATTTGATAATCCTCCACCATCTTAGAGTCTTCACCATTCCCCATTATTAGAATAAAATAATCCCATTTTATCCCCCATTTCCCAAGATTCTCTGCTATCTCCACCAAATCCTCCAAAGTCTTCACCCACAACAAATAATAATAAATTGTTCCATACATCAAATCCCATAAATTATCCCCGAAAAATCTATATATAGATCCCTCAATCTTTCATATGGGGGATCAAATGTAACATTATTCTATGAAATCATACTTCAAATCCATTATCAAAACAAGCATCTAAATCATCTTGATGAAGATGTGTTGCAATATGACACTTGTCCCTTAAACATTCACAAAGCAATAACTCTATTGTTCATTCACAAGCACATTCACACCCCTATTAGAGAATTATGTGTATCATATTTTTATTTTTAGCTCAATCTTATGGTAATACATTTGATTTAGATTAGGATTTGCATAATTTCTATTTCCTATTTATGTAGTCTAAATCTAACATATACACACGCCTATTAAGGTTAGACTAGTAAATAAAATTAAATGTCTACTTTTATTTAAGTAATAATTAAATTAATAAATGAAAATCAACAAACCTTTTAGTGTTTCTCATGGGAGTTGTTGGTGAGAAATTTTTTCGGGTGGACAAACTTTTGGATTTCTTGCCAATGCTCTGGGAATCTAAGTCCCTCTACTTAACCAGTGCAGCTACCGTATGTGCATGCGCAAGAAAATGTGGATTTACTGTGGTGGCCTTTCATCTGGGGATCAAGCGGGGGCACTCCACGACCCTACGACAGAGCTAGAGCTAGAATACTAGGGAATACTTTGTTCGAAAAGTGGAAAAGGGAGTGAGGAAAGAGGTAGGAGAACTAATGTTGCAGGTAGAAAATCAGATTCCCACACACACACTAGTTAGAAACTTCAACACATGCATTTATGGGAAGAAACAACTCTGCGAATAACAACAAGACCAAATAGAATTCATTGATCACAAAGTATCAAGAAACCCCTTAGTCAAAGAAAGCTAGAAACTCCTTCTTGTATTGATTTCTCAAATAAAAGTTGTACATAATGTGGGAATGGAGGAAATTTGAGAGTAGAGGATAGTCAAAGAAAATGGCTATCTCCTTTGCTTTCTCTAGGTACAATGCACTCTTGAGTTTACAAGATCAATCGCCAACCCTTTGAAATGGGAATGGCTTTACAATTTATAGAATAGAATTGACTTTTCACCTCCCTCTCATGACTCTTGGTTTCCATATTCTACTCATGACCTTTCATTTTCCATGAATTAAGTATTTCTCTTATAATTTTGAGAAAATACTTTTTACAAATTTGAAATAGGTCACTTAAGTGAATAGGATGAAATAAAATGATGACACATAATGAAGAATTAGAATGGAGAGAGAAAGAAGAGAGGGAAAGAGAGGAAGAAGAGATGTCACTCGATGAAGTCCGTTGATCCTTGTTGATGGAAAGCTCCAAATGTAGTGAAACTCTGAATCTTTGAATTCCTTGTACCTGGATGATGTGTGAACACCGTGTGTAAATACATTTTCGCATGACTCATTTGGTGACCATGGGCATCACTCATGGAGATCCATTCTGAAAAAATCTCATCTTGACTCCCCTCAATGTTGTCACACTGCTCTTGGCTGATTCGGATAGGATCCTAATGAATCATCTTGTGAATGATCCCCAGTGGAGTCGATTGTGAATTCCACCTCCCGCATACCAATTGAAGCATGAAATGAGTGTCGAAAGACACTATTGACATCCTCATTATCACATACTTTGCATAGTATGATGATAGAGATGACACTTTTTCTTATTTAGATGTGAAGGGTTGTGATTCTTCCCTGTCCATTTATGCTTCATGATTTTTTCAAAAAACAACTTACTATTTTTGGTAAGTACTAAAATTAGCCTCGAGCCTCAACTGGATGTTGTGACCTTGATTTCCCCTTCTCCTCTGTTCCTCCCATTTTCTGGGTCAACTTTCTATTTTTAGCAAGGTTCTCGTGGGACCACTTACTATTTTTAGTAAGTTCCAAAAATGTCCACTTGATGAGTTCTCGGTTGTAGTGCACCTCCAATGTCTTTGTCTCCTTCGCAAGTTCTCTATCAATGACTTTCCCAAAATAGCAAGTTCTCTATGTAAAAGACCTGCTATTTTTAGAAAGTGGGCTTCTGGAGGTTGGATTGACATGAACAAATTTTTTTGATATGGTTTTTTTCCCAATATCACCCCTCTGAAATTTAGGCCCACCCGCTTAATAGTCCAGGAGATTTTAAAGTTTTAATTTTCAGACCTGGCAGTGCTTCTAGATACGTGGCAGCCATTAATGGACCTCAAAATTACAGGTCTGGTTTTCTCCTCCATTACAAATGAAAATTATTTTTTGATAGGTTTCTTCTTTTGATGCTTCACGTGTAATCTTACTTCAACTTCATTCGCCAATAGTTTGATGGGAAATCCCACTTCTTTCTTTGTTGAGCCGAAGTGGGATTTCTTCACTACGGATGCTTTGGTGCACGAGAGGAGAGTTTGAAGGTGTCTTCTTGATGGCCTTGGGTAGAGGAATGAATATAAAAATATAATTTTTGTTTCATGCATCCGTTTGGGAGAATTCTTTGACTATTCATTTCATGGCTATGGAGTTTTCTCTATGCTTCTCCTTCTTTGTTTTGTGCTTCTCCTTCTGTGTTTGCTCCAATTATCCTTCTAGGACCTGCGTGTTTTTTGGAGTGAATTTAATTATCTCTATATGGCAGGTCTTGTTCAAGTTTTTCAATGGTGGAGTGATGGAGGAGAGTTGCAGAGGAAGGATGAAGTTTGTCTGTGCACTAGAGTGGAAGCAACTGGAAGCACTGAGCGATAAGTTAGAATTTTTGAATTTTGAATGCATGAAGGGAGAAGATTGGGAAAAATTTTTCATGTTTGATTTCCTGACCTAGGGACATGAGGGACATCAAATTCCATGGTGGTCAAGAGGATGACACGTGGTAGTGATCCGACGATAGGGAATGAAGGTGAGAAAAGTTGCTTTAAAGCACTGGGAGCTGAAAGTCAGTCACGTGGGTGTCCAAATGACTCCCATATAGGGATGGGGAATTTTTCCATGTCTTATGTCCCCCACCTTAGGGACATAAGGGACATCAGTTTCCATGGTGGTCTTGGAGCTGACACGTGGCACCAAATCGACGAGAGGAATGGATGCTCCAAAAATGCACCTGGGAGCTGAAAGTCGGTCACGTGGGTGTCAAATGACTCCCCATAGGGGATGGGGCATTTTTCAAGGTCTTATGTCCCTCACCTCAGGGACATAAGGGACATAAATTTCATGGTGGTCTGGAGCTGACACGTGGCGTTTGATCCGATGACAGGGAATGGATGCTCCAAAAATGCACCTAGGGGCTGAACTGTCAAGTCTGGAGGTCATATGAGGGTCCAAGAGGTCACATGGGGCTGGAAACATTTTCAAGGGTTTTTGTACCTGACCTCAGGGACTTTGGGGACATGAAATCCCGCCAGGCTCTGGTGTTGACACGTGTCCTCTCAAAAATGACTAAGTCCTAAACTGCCTTTGAGAGGGCAACTTAGAAAGAAGATAACTTGAGCTCTGGTGGAATTTCTTGGTGAAATTTTATATGATCCTAAATGGAAATGTAATTTTTAATCCAATGGTGGGGTCTCATGTCTTTATTCATCCATATGATCCTAAAAAATTGGATTTGTGATTTGAGACTCCACTTGTACCTGATAAAAACGCCTTCCAATCCTATGCGCCAAGGTGTTGTGAAAAATATGATTTCACCATCATGTAGGTATTTGAATCCTATTTTTAGAGGTATTTTTTTTCTTCTAACTCCATCCTAGCTCCTGAATCATCTTTGAAGCCCACAACTTTTTAGGCTTGTGTATTGCTAGGCTTGTGAACCCTATTTTTCTCAAACTACTCCAAGTTTCTCAAAACTTCCCAAAATATTCCAAAATAATTTCCATGATGTTTTAAGGTCTTCAATTCACCTCCATGTTGAATTTTACCCTTCCATTCGCTCCAGAGGGTTGATCAGTCTTGGGAAGGTGATGATAGCCCTTCCCAATACTGCCAGAAGATAGTATCTTTTAGAAATCCCTAAAATCACCTAGGGGGAATGAATATACTTTCTAAATCACCTAGGGGATGAAATAACATTAGTTAGGTGAGGTCATTTGGATTTGATTGGATAGACTGGGGTGTCTTGGAATGATGGGAAAACAAAAAATTAACACTGGGGGTATAGTTGTCATGCTTGAAATTGTCAATTTCCTGTTGCACATTTGCATGACAACAAATTGGCTCTAGCTTGGGGACATGACATGGAATGAGCATAGTGAAGACATGACATGGGAATCCAAAATCTCAATTTTAGACCATATAATTCGTTGACCAATGCCTTATCCATTGGGCCTATGGAGTCATGTACAACTTACTTAGAGAAGAGTCATGTACAAACTACACACAAGAGACAAGAGAGAAGGAAACACACACACACACACACACGACGGGAAAAAACACACACAACAAAGAAGGGAAACACACCTAGAAATCACCTATGGTACAAGGTGGGGGAAACCCACTTTCATTGAAGCACTTTTAATTCCTCAAGAGTTACCCCGAGTGGGAAACACTGAGTGATGTTGATTTACAAAGCCATTGACTGGCTCCAGAAAGTAACCTCCTCTCCTCAGTTGCTTATGAAAGCCAGGTGCTTTCACAATTGTCTATGTACTTGGTAGGAGTGATTCCATGTGAGCTTCTTGATGCTCAGTTCTTGCTTGGAAATTCCACTACCTTCATCCCCTCTAAAATCGGTTTCATCGTGTCAGTTGCCTTCCATGTTTATCCATATAGTTGATTCTCCATCGAGCATCTCATCGCTGCCCCAAAGCTGATTTTCACCATGTTCTGAACAACTTTCTTCAATGCAAATCAGCTCAATGTTTTCCCTATTATCTTCTTCCATGGTAGAGGTGTTGTCTTCAAAAATGGAGATGTCCAAAGGAGATACATGAACTTTTCTTCTTTTGCACTCATGAACTTCTTCACACAATGTGGAAGAAAAAGGCATGTTTTCATGTTTATTCTCATCAACCAAAGTATTAGAGAAGTCATCAAGCTTATCCAACTGCTCCATTTCAACATCAAAAATTGGTGCACCAAAATAGGAAGCACAAATTGACTCATACTTTTCTTGTATCTCCATGGCCCGGGTCAAGAGTTCAAGACCGAGTTGAGGATCCTTAGTTTCTTCTGCGGCCTTCAAGATATCTTGTATGGATAGTTCTTCTAAAATTTCCATAGGCTCTTTTTTATCTTTATTGGAGGAATCTTCTTGTTGTGCCTCTAGGAGATGGTTAAAAATATGATCCATACGGGCCCATGATTCATCTGAAACATTCTCGTTCACCTCTTTCATGATTTGTGTTGCCAAAGATTCACTTTCTTGCATACATGGGCATACTTGATTCATGACACCTACTGACAAGGAGAATATGTCCAAGCTTGAGGGAATGGCACTCCTTCAAGCTCGAAATCCATATCATCTTCTCCTTGGTAAGAAGTAGAGAACCGTGTTGGGGCAGCAATATGAGAAGAATTTTCAGCTACATCTTGATCATCCATTATTAAATCCTCTTGCTCAGGTGAAAGATGAAAGGCTATGTTTTCACCATGATGATGATTCTTCTCCTTGAGTGAGTAGAGGTTGTGTTTAAATTTCTCATTCTCCTTGGATTTGAAAATAGAGTGGGCTTCTTCCATTTGATCATCCATGATTGCATCGGGGAGAGAGTTTGATTCTTTGACTTCCTTCATTTCTTCATGCAACATTTTTACGTCACTTGAGGAATCAAAATAGGAAGGAGGATTATCTATGACCATCTTGAATTCATCATTTTTGGGCCATGATGTTGGCTGAGTTTCTTGCACTTCTTCACATCTCTCCATTTCATCATCAATTGAAAGATAAAAACTTGAAAAGAGATCATCCATGCTTACTTTGAATTGACCATCTTCTTCATCATTGGTGGAGTCTTCAGAGAGCATTGGATCATCCATTATGCAGCAAGGATCTTCCTTTATTAAATATATTATTCCCCCATGGGCTGTGACTTGAGCCAAATGGAATTGTTGAATGGTGATTCTATCTTTGTCTCTTCTACTTCTTTCTCCATGATGTTGCTTTGGCTTTCATTGGGAGGTTCCATGACAAGATATTCTTTAGAAGCATCCGAGAATATTTTGGGAATGAAAACCTCATAGTATGGGCAGAAATCCGAGTCTTCTTCCATAGGGTGTGTCTCATCTTCTTCCTCCATTTGATGCGAGTTTCAAAATGTTCATATCTTCTCTGTAGAGCTAAAGCATACCTCCAAATTTCATCAAAGACTTGGGGTCAGAATTTCCTTTTATTATGCTCTCAAGTATTTCCACATATTCTCTTTTCAACATGTTCATTTCTTCATCACCATATGCAATGAATTTTTCTAGAGAATGGTGGAAGAAGGACAATGTTCTCAATTTTGTAGTGAGTTGTGCGAGATTGCAAAAATCTTCTTCAAGTGGATCTTGCATTGTCTCCTATCTTTCGTCATCTTCTTGAATGCTGATTTTATCTTCATCGGAAGGCTCAAGGATAGGATTTTCTTCAGTGGCAACATTCAAGAACCTTTGGGTATGAAAACCCTATGGTATGAATGATCTTCAGGGTCTTCCTCTATAGGACAATTCTCCTCTTCTTCTTTCTCACTATGGGCTGCTTCAAGTTGCTCATTCATCTCTTGCAAGAATTTGGCATATTCTCAAGCTTCACACCTTATCTTATGTCTCCTTTGAATCCATTCTTCTTCATCGATGATAGGTTCTTTCTTCTTTCCTTTGTCAACACTAGTCTGGAACCATGGCTGATCAATGATCTTCTTTTCGGGAAGACATCTTCTTCTTCTTCTTCTTCATTGTCACTCATTGGTACTTCACTCCAATCTAGAATTTCTTCATGATGTGGGAAATGACATGACAGGGTTCATTCCTTGATGGAGTCACCTTCAAAAATGATTTTCCTTCAAAATCTGATTTTTTTTTTATTTTCAGACCTTGCGGTTGTATATTGGGTGCAGATGCTACTAAATCTACCCCACGGTGGGTGCCAAAAAAACTGTTGGGTGAGAAAATTTTGGGTGGAAAAATTGTGGATTTCTTTGCCAATGCTCTGGGAATCTAAGTCCTCTACTTAATCGGTGTAAAGTCATATGTGCATGTGTGAGAAAATGTGGATTTATGTGGTGGCCTTTCAACTAGGGATCAATAGGGGCACTCCACTGACCCTGCGACAAAGCTAGCAATCTCTTGCTAGGGAAGAATTTTTCGAAAAGTGGGAAAGGGAGTGAGAAAGAGGTAGGAGAACTAATGTTGCAGGTAGAAAATCAGATTCCTACACACACACTAGTTAGAAACTTCAACACATGCATTTATGAGAAGAAACAACCCTGCAAATGGCAAAAAGACTAAATAGAATTTGATGAACACAAAGTATCATGAAATCCCTTATCAAAGAAAGCTAGAAACTCCTTCTTGTATTGATTTCTCAAACAAAGTTTTACATATGTGGGAATGGAGGAAATTTGAGAGTGGAGGAAAGTAGAAGAAAATGGCTATCTCCTTTGTTTTCTCTAAGTACAATGCACTCTTGAGTTTACAAGATCAATCACCAACCCTTTGAAATGGGAATGGATTTACAATTTATAGAATAGAATCAACTTTTCACCTCCCTCACATGACTCTTGGTTTCCATATTCTACTCATGACCTTTCATTTTCCATGAATTAAGTATTTCTCTTATAATTTTGAGAAAATACTTTTTACAAATTTGAAATAGGTCACTTAAGTGAATAGGATGAAATACAATGATGACACATAATGAAGAATTAGAATGGAGAGAGAAAGAAGAGAGGGAAAGAGAGGAAGAAGAGATGTCACCCGATGAAGTCCATTGATCCTTGTTGATGGAAAGCTCCAAATGCAAAGTGAAACTCTGAATCTTTGAACTCCTTGTACACTGGATGATGTGTGAACACCGTGTGTAAATACATTGTTGCATGACTCATTTGGTGACCATGGGCATCACTCATGGAGATCCATTTGAACAAATCTCATCTTGACTCCCCTCAATGTTGTCGCAATTTGGCTGATTCGGATAAGATCCTAATGAATCATCTTGTGAACGATCCCCAAGAGAGTCGATTGTGAATTCCACCTCTCGCATACCAATTAAAGCATGAAATGAGTGTCGAAAGACACTATTGACATCCTCACTGTCACATACTCTACATAGTATGATGATAGAGATGACACTTTTTCTTACTCAGAAGTGAAGGGTTGTGCCAGATTCTTCCCTGTCCATTTATGCTTCATGATTTCTTCAGAAAAACAACTTACTATTTTTGGTAAGTACTAAAATTAGTCCTCGAGCCTCAACTAGATGTTATGACCTTGATTTCCCCTTCTCCCTACGTTCCTCTTGTTCTAGGTCAACTTTCTATTTTTAGTAGGTTCCCATGGGACCACTTACTATTTTTAGTAAGTTCCAAAAATGCCCGCTCCAATGAGTTCTCGGTTGTATTGCACCTCCAATGTCTTTGTCTCCTTCGCAAGTTCTTTTGTTGCTTACTTTCCCAAAATAGCAGTCCTCTATGTAGAAGACCTGCTATTTTTAGAAAGTGGGCTTCTAGAGGTTGGATTGATGTGCAAAAAGTTTTTTTATATGGGTTTTTTCCCAATATTTCCCCTCGAAAATTTGAGACCCACCCGCTTAATAGTCCAGGAGATTTTAAACTTTCAAATTTTAGACTGGCAGCAATGTTTCTAGTACGGCGACCATTAATGGACCTCAAAATTACAGTTTTGTTTTCTCCTCCATTTGAAACAATGAAATAAATTTATTTTTGATAGGTTTCTTCTTTCGATGCTTCACGTGTAATTTACTTCAATTTTGCCCAATAGTTTGACGAGAAATGGACTTTTTTTTCTTCGTTGAGCCAAAAGTGGGATTTCTTCATTGTGGATGCTCTGGTGCATGAGAGGAGAGTTTAAGGTGTATTCTTGATGGCCTTGGGTAGAGGAATGAATAGAAAAATATAACTTGTTGTTTCATGCATCCGTTTGGGAGAATTCTTTGACTATTCGTTTCATGGCTATGGAGTTTTCTTTGTGCTTCTCCTTCTTTGTTTTTGTGCTTCTCTTCTGTGTTTGCTCCAATTCTCCTTTTGGGACCTGCGTGTTTTTGTGGAGTGAATTTAATTATCTCTATGGAAGGTCTTGTTCAATTTTTTCAATGGTGGAGTGATGGAGGAGAGTTGCAGAGGAAGGATGAAGTTTGTCTGTGCACTAGAGTGGAAGCAGCTGGAAGCACTAAGAAGCACTTGAGCGGACAGTTAGAATTTTTGAATTTTGAACGCATGAAGGGAGAAGCTTGGGTGAATTTTTCATGTTTGATGTCCCTGACCTTAGGGATGTGAGGGACATCAAATTCCATGGTGGTCAAGAGGATGACACGTGGCGGTGATCCAACGATAGGGAATGAAGGTGAGAAAAGTTGCTTTAAAGCACTGGGAGCTGAAAGTTGGTCACATGGGTGTCCAAATGACTCCCATAGGGATGGGTGAATTTTTCCATGTCTTATGTCCCCCACCTAGGGACATAAGGGACATTAGTTTCCACGGTGGTCCTAGAGCTGACACGTGGCACCAAATCCGATCCGATAGCAGGGAATGGATGCTCCAAAAATGCACATGGGAGCTGAAAGTCGGTCACATGTGGGTGTCCAAATGACTCCCCATAGGGGATGGGCACATTTTTCCAGGTCTGATTGTCCCTCACCTCAAGGGACATAAGGGACATCAGTTTCCATGGTGGTCCTGGAGCTAACACGTGGCACCAGATCCGACGACAGGGAATGGATGCTCCAAAAATGCACTGGGGCTGAACTGTCAAGTCTGGAGGTCATATGAGGGTCCAAGAGGTCACATGGGGGCTGGAAATTTTTCAAGGGTTGGTGTACCTTGACCTCGGGACATCGGGGACATGAAATCCCGCCAGGCTCCTGGTGCTGACACGTGTCCTCTCGAAAAATGACTAAGTCCTGAACTACCTTTGAGAGGGCAACTTAGAAAGAAGATAACTTGAGCTCCGGTGGAATTTCTTGGTGAAATTTTATATGATCCTGATTGTAAATTTAATTTTTAATCCAATGGTGGGGTATCATGTCTTGATTCATCCATATGATCCTAAAAAGAGGATTTGTGATTTGAGACTCCACTTGTACCTGATAAAAATTGCCTACCAATCCTATGTGCCAAGGTGTTGTGAAAATATTATTTCACCATCATGTAGGTATTTTAATCCTCTTTCTGGAGGTATTTTTTTTCTTCTAACTCCATCCGGAGCTCCCAGAATCATCTTCTGAAGCCCAACAATTGTTTTAGGCCTGTGTACTGCCTAGGCTTGTGAACCCTATTTTTCTCAAACTGCTCCAAGTTTCTCAAAACTTCCCAAAACCTTCCAAAATCATTTCCATGATGTTTTAAGGTCTTCAATTCACCTCCATGTTGAATTTTACCCTTCCGTTCCACTCCAAGGGGTTGATCCAGTCCTGGGAAGGCCAACAATAGCCCTTCCCAATCACGCGAAGAAGGTAGTATCTTTCGTAAATCCCTAAAATCACCAGGGGAATGAATAGAGTTTCCTAAATCACATAGGGGAAAAATTTGACACCAAATAGGGGGTGACGGTGACGATGATTTGATTTGGGTTGACTAGGAATGATAAAACATGAAAATTTCGGCATAGGGGTATAGTTGTCATGCTAAGAAATTATCGATTTCCCTATTGCACATTTGCACGGCAACATGAGTGTTCCACTTCGACCCCTAATAAATAAATAAAAATTATACGCCTTTAATTAGGGCTTACAAGGTTATTTTGGTGAGAAATTTTTAGGGCATTACAAAGTGACATCTTAACCTATACAAATAGTTGCGATGTCATGTAAAATTATTAAACTATTTAATATCACCACAAGACACCTCAACCTATATTAATAACTAAAGATTGCATAAATTGTTGCAGAGACACCCTGATAGAGATTAAAGGTAACATAAACAAACTTGTTTGTAAAAAATGAGACAAGTAAATCCTAAAATTATTGTAACCTTACTTAGTTAGGGTAATAAATACAATATTATTATTATTATACATATGCAACACTTCAAATCAAAATTTGTGATTTTTATATAGAATAATTAAATAATAATAATGATAATAGTAAATTATAATAGTCATTCATTAAATTTAATAATACATTTGAGGTCAATTATAGTTGACAAAAATGAAGAAATGGTTCGATGTCATTGAGATATAATGAATTTAAGTGGATTATTACTATTGATTCTTAAGATTAACTTGCATTTGTAAATAAAACCCATTGACTTGAGTTTTAAAATACATATATCACAAAATTTAATGTATTCTAAAACACCATTTGTATACAATTTTAATGGCATACATCTAACTACTTTTTATAAATTAATTATATTAATAACTTCGATAACAATTAAACTTTGTTATAAGTAGATGTCATCATATAACCAAATCTAATTACTTTTTATGCTAAAATATAATATTATTATAAGAAACTCTATTGGGGTAATTATGATATAATATGGTAGTTCAAACTATATTGTTTAAAAACACCAAGTGACACCTCAACATAAGTCCTCAATATATTTACATTTTTTAACAATTATCTTATTTTGTACGTGTAATAACATAAATTAAACGCCCCATCATTATGGCTACAACTATAGTTTATTGTTTCATCCTATAAATCTCTAAATTGTATTCATCACATCAACTATCATATATAATATACAAATAAAATAGACTAATAACCTAGTAAGTAATTAGCTATATCGAGATAATAAAGTGTGTACTAACATTAAGCTTCTATCGACTAAATGAAAAATATACTAATACTATATCAATTAATTAAGTGTATACTAACATTAAACTTCTATCAAATGAAATACTTGACCATATTTATTTTCTTAGAATGCTCTCAAACAAATCTTTGAGATATTTTTGCTTAGGAATATCATGCATTGGAAAAAGTCTGGTTAATTCTTTAGTATATAACAAGAGTTGCGAAGCGATGAGTTCTCGCCACGTATGTTGTAAGATTTTGTATTTGTTTTGAGTTGATTTTGAATGCTATTGTGATAAATGTGTTTTGTTAAAAAATTTCAAGTGGTAGTGTAATGTTCTTCTAATAATTGTTCATAAGACTTATACATTTATGGCTTGTACACATGTTTTTTATGCATTTTTGTTAGTGAACTACATTTTTAGATAAATGAAAGAATTGCAAAGAGATTTTAAACCGTATGTTTGCATTAATTGTATAGTGTTGTGAATTTCAATGTAATGCTTTCTTTGAAGACCTTTAATATGAACAACACAAAGGCATGTAACCAATATTCTTACACAATATTATTGGTTCATAAATATATATTAATGTATATATTTCTGTTTCATAGTCTTTAATACATTTTGTTACAAAACTATTTTGTTTAACGAATATGTTTGATTCTCTGTGTATTGAATTAATGTCACAATACCAATTTTTTAATTGGTCATTTATTGATTTAGGTGAAGCAGTAGTAGAAGAAAAGTAGCAATAATGAAATTAGGTGATGAATAGGAACATAAAATGCCCTCCCCCATTACAAATAATGACATGCCAAAAGTTAAAGTCACCCAAATGGGGACAAAATTGCAAGTATAATTGGACGAGTGAAAAATCACCCGTAAGTCACGAAGAAGGAAAAATGCACACAACACAATATTGTCAGGAGGAAGACCTCCAAATTGCCATCATACTTGGAAGGAGAGACTGAGAGACATAGAATGATGTAAAATTCAACCACAATCATCAATTGCTTGACATGTGTCAAAGTTAGGCACCCTTCATCCAATATAATACATGTCTATCGACAAAACAAGCTAAAGAAGTTTGATAAAGCATGCAACACTTGTGAAAAATGCAAAAATACAATAGGTTCCAGTTTAAAATGCAACTCTAATGTTTGCATGTTGTATAGTTTTGTTTCCCCCTTTTAGTTTTAAGATAAAATTACAAATTTCTCTCTAATTCATGAACGAGTTTTACTAATAAAAACATCAAAGTGTATTGCGTAATGTACAAGTCTAAAATATATTCCTTATTTTGTTAATTTAAGATTTGATGTAGAAGAGGTTGACTTCTTGCCAATTCTTTCCATGGACTTAGTGAAGAAAACAATTAATACAGTCATATATAAATTGAATATTTGAACTTCAATCATGTTGGATCTAAATGTGGTCATAAAGAGCTAACACATAGAAAAATAGTGGTAGGAAAATAATAGGATGCAATGTTGTTAGAAAGTAGAGGCCATAACGTAGTTGTGAAACATGTTTTTATAATGCAAGCTAGACTTCCACATGGATGAATTCAATTTAGCCAAATGCCATCAATATTTCAATACAAAATTCAACCACAAACATCAATCACTTGACATGTGTCAAAGTTTGGCACCCTACACCTAGTAGAATACATGCCTATAAGCATAACAAGTTGAATAAGATTGATATAATGCAACACTTGTGTAATATGCAAAAAATCCAATAGTTTCTAAGTTTGAAATACAACTATAATGCTTGATTGTTGCATCTCTTTCAGAGCCCACATCTTCGGTCTTAAGCTTGAATAATTATAGGAAAATAGATGATGTGTGAAAAAACATCGATAAATGATCCCCTCTAATGGTTGGCCACATGAGCAACAAGTAGATTTTATTTACCGGATCGAAAGTTATAGACTGAGACTGCATATGATTTCTTACATTATTAATAGATAATTTCACTCTTATTCAAGAGGAATTTTTACTAATAAAACTAATAAAGTATGTCATGTAATGTACAAATCTTAAAGAGATTCCTTGTTTTCTTAATTTAAGGTCTAATGTACCTACTATAGGTTGAAGAATCTAATTTCTTGCCAAATCTAGCCATGAAATTCGTAAAAAAAAGAATCATTACCATACATAAATTGAAAGGTTTTGAACTTCAAGCATGTTGGATCTAAATGCGTCATAGAGAGATACCACGTAGAAAAATGATGGTCGGGAAAACAATAGCAATGTTGATATTAAAAAGAATAGGCCACAAAGTAGTTGCAAAACAACTTTTGTAATGCAAGTTACACTACCAATTTGATGAATCTAATTCATCCATGTGGCATTCATATTATAACGCATATATCAAATTTGGGCACCCTTCACCTGTAGAATACAAAGCTTATGGGCATAACAAGTTGAAGAAGTATGATAACATACGCAACACCTATACATTGCAAAACCTTATCTATAAAATACTTCAAAATTCTCACTCCCTTCTATTGTCAAAGGAAATATGAATTTTAGGTAAAATGTAAAAAAATTCAAAAGTACTAAAGTAGTCACTAATATTTGATAGGATGAAACCATCATGCAAGAAAAATGAAAGACAAATGTGGCAAAGGGTTATATAAATATTAATCCACATTGAACTAATTTAAATTTACTACCGCATCTCATTATCCTTGATTACTATGTAGATGGCCACGTGGAAGGTGTGATGTAATGTGTTCATTGCATGTTTTGTCCACATGTAAAATAGGATTACATTTTATTAAACTGCATTCAAAAGGCAAAGCATTCATATCATCCCCACCACCAGCATTCAAAATCTTTAACACTCCATTGCCATCAAACATTTCTTTAATCCCTCAACATGTCCTGAAGAATGCCCAAATCTTGGAAGGGTTCTAAGTGACTTGGATCTCTTAAATCTTCATTTTCCTCTAGCCAAAAGTCTTCAAAAGGCACCGGCCTCCTCCATCAATATTCCAAAGCATTTAAAATTCTTAGCCCTTCTTTGTCATCAAACATTTATTTTATCCCTCCACATGTCCTCGAAGAATGCCCAATTCCATTATTCAGAATCCTTAACCTTTCATCATCATCAAACATTTCTTTAATCCCTCAATATGTCATGAAGAATGCCCAAATCCTACAAATGCTCTGAGTGACTAAGATCTCTTAAATATGCAGTTTCCTTTAGCCAAAAGTCTTCAAAAGGAAAAGTATTCATGTCGCACTAGTCTCACCTCCAATAGAATTCGGAATCCTCATGTTTTCCAATAATATTCGATTAAGGGAATAGATGGCAATAAGGCCAAATGATATTTTTTGAACCCAACCGAGCATTGGAGTTTTTGATGGATGTCTGAACACAATTTTTCCATGGAATGTTTTCAATGGAATTGAATTTACCACCTCCCTTTTGACTTGGTAGATCTTTGCAGTCTTTAATGGATGTCTGAACCATCTTGTTGTGGAGTGACTTCATTGAAAGTAAATGCATTTTCATGAATAACAAAATCACTCAACTAGTGGCCACTTCATTCATGGTATTGAAATTTTTTAGATGGATGTATTTAAGAAATTTGTTTAGCTAGAGTTTCAACTTTGGAATACAAATATATGATCAACTTCAGTACAACACATTTCATCATCCTTATTTATTCAATCATCAAGCAAGGCATGTGTTGGTTTTGGCTTGTGTTATATGCACCCTGATCTTTGGACGTGTCTGCTCTACTTGTTTGTAAAAAGAGATACCATACTTCGTCTGCAGAAAAGATACCAAACACTATTCACAAAAAATACCATACTCATACTTGAGAAAAATGGCTACAAAACTAACAATTTTTTTGTGTAACATAAAATTTCTATACTAATTCTGGTTTTATGTAATTATTTTTGTAGCAAAAAAATAGTAGTTGTTGCCCCTTCCATGTGAATCCTTACCTTTTAGATAGGTGTACCACGGGTTTTCTACCTATAATTATAAAATGGCTTATTTCAATCCAAGTGTTTCTCTTACAATAGAGATAAATTTTAGAGAAATAGGAGATCCCTATGTCTAATTTTTTTGCATATAAAATTAAATTTCTAGTAAACTAATTTTGGATCTTATGTAATTATTTTTGTAGTGTCAAACCGAAATATGAGATTGTTTGGCCCAATACTAGCATCCATGAAAAAATATGGGTTATTAAAGGAAAATAGGTTTTTAGCCTTGGGTTGTTCTACCTATAATTATAGTTATCACTTAGTGAAATTTTGTTATCACGTGCATCCAAGAGTATTAAAGAATACCCTTAATTCTATTTTCTACCTCTAATTATTCAATTGATAATACCCCATCTTTATATTATTAGAATGAAAATACCCCTATTTTTTCCATGTACCTTACTTACCCATTTTTCAATTAAAATTTTATTTACCCCTTTTATTTCTACCCTAATATATAAGACAAAAAATATATTATATTTCAGCTTTTTTAATATGAATTTCCTCTATAAGATAGTTTGAAGCCATCAAGACCTATTACAAATCATCTTATATATTTTAACCTTAATCATTTATAAATAGTTCTTCAAATAATTAAAATGGTGAAATAATATCAGTGTGTTGAAAAGCATACTAATCCTAGTTTTCTACCATTTATTATTTCTTGGTTAAGAATCTAGATATCTTTATTAAAAAAGAGATTATAATTTAATTTATGATCACACTCCTTTTGCAATTTTAAGGTATTTACTTTTACAAACTAGGGTTCAAATGTTTTATTTTTATATTAACATTAAACCTCCCTTTCCTTCGACCCACCTCTGAACCTACCCCAATGGCCGATTCAAAAAATTAATAAATTAGCATCATGAAAAAATATTGACTTTAATTTTATTAATTTTAATTACCTCAATATGAAGCCTTGATGATATTGCCTAGGTATTCGGGGTTAATGTAGCTAGTAGTACCCATAACTATGTCATACCTGCTACATTCTTTTAGATATAGAGAGACATTTCACATTTCAAAATTGTCTCAATAAGGAGAGAAATGACATTCCTTTCTAATTATTTCCATGACTATGTTGTTGTCTACTTTTGATAGAATCTGTGTTCACATGCCAATGTCAAAGACAAATCCATCCACATTTGATTGCTCCATGCTCTAGACAACAAACCTTAAAAAGACTTACAGATAAATGACAAGAATAATATGCTTATTGGGTTTTTGTTCTCTTTAAATGCTTTGCTTGCATGATCCCAGGTCATGTTGACATGGAAAAACATAAATGTAGGTCCAATATTAATCTTGTGATGAACTTCCACCTGGTTGGAGGATTGAACTGATATAACAAAAAAAGGATGTAGGTCCAGTATTAATCTTGTGATGAACTTCCACTTGGTTGGAGGATTGAACTGATATAACAAAAAAGGTATAGTAGTTGATTATTGTATTAATTTTGTGAAGTCAAGAATGACAGTAGTTGGGGATTGAAGTGAAATTTGTAACTAGTTTTTAAATTTGTTAGTACTCGAATAAAAGTGCAACTAGCCTCGTGGATGTTAAAAGTTCTTCTTAGTTGTAGGATTGAACTCTTACGTGACTTAAGACTGGTGTGGGTATATATATTAACTTGAATCAAGATTGTTCTGTTCAGGTATTATTTTGCATTTGTTCCCTTTTTCATTGGTTAGTTGGCGTAAGTCTATGAAGGAATCTTATCATCTCACATTAAAGGTTGGCCAATTACTTCTTCCCCCTCCTGTCACTTCCAGTTTTGGGTTTTACTTCCTGAATCCTGATTAGTCTTTTATAAGTTTGCATACGCAGCCTCCGTATTCCAATCAAAGAAGTAAAAGCCCTGAAGGCCAAGCATTATCATCTTTTCAAGAGTCACTAAAACATATAGAATATATTATTATTCATGAAATGAGTTTCATCACCCAAAGCAAAATTGACTAGAGGCTACACGAGGCTTTCCCACATTTTAAAAAGCCAAATTTAGGAACAAATTTGTCATCCTCCTGAGACCTCACCAATTACCACCGGTTATGGACAATCCTCTTTATGCAAGCAATTCATATGGAGCTAGCCTTTGGAAGGGATTCCATTCTTCTATTACCTTGCAAACAATAATTAGGCAATAAGGAACCACCATTGCACAAGTTTCATTTCTTCATTTACTGCTCCACACGCAAGATTGAACTCCTCTAATTTAGGACTGAGAATTCCTAATGTCTCACACCGACTCACACCTAACTCAGCAGAGCTCAACACTTTTAAGGATGCACCACATTTGTTTGAAAAAATGAACAAGTAGACTCCCACAACCTTCAGATGTTGAAAGCATTGAACATTCCAATCACACAATCCATTGCTAAAGGTAACAGCATAAGTCAGCAACAGAGAGCATGATGATGATCAGTTGCAACACAAAGTTCTTCTATGCAAACAACAAAAAATCATGCTTATTGCTAATTTATGGATTGACACGGGCCTTGTAAATGGAGCTACAAGAACAATCACCAACATTGTTTATGACACATCAATGCCACCACCAACATTACCTTTAGTTGTTGTCAAATTTGATAGATACAACGACCCATGTTGGGATCCCTCCAACCCATTACATATTCCAATACCCCCTATTTCAAGAGGGAATCAAAGACAATTGCCAATTAAAATGGCTTAGGGATTAACTATCCACAAGTCACAGGGACTTACTTTGCATAGAGCAACTGTCGACATTAGAAACACTAAAAGGCAAGGTCTAACATTCACAACTTTCTCCAGAGCTCCCTCACTTGACAATCTACGCATTTACCCTCCTTTTTCATTCGAAAGGTACTAAAAAATGGCGCATGTATCAACACTTGGAGCAAGAAGAAAGAAGGAGTCAAGACTAATATCACTCAACCAAAACAACCCATCATAAATACTAGCCTCTACTTTGATAGCACTTCTTGTATTCATGTTTAGTGCAAATAAAATTGGCCACAAAAGGCTACCACTCATGATATAAAATCTGCAAATGTACGGAAGTCTTCATGTATTCATGTTTAGTTCAAATAAAATAGTCCACAAAAGGCTACCACTCATGATATAAGATTTGCAAATGTGTATATATGAATTTGTAACAAATTTGAAATGTACAAATAAAACCTTTCAATGTAATGTTTCATCTATATTCCTACACTTCCACTATCAATCACACCCCTTATCTTCATGTTAACGCATGCAACCACCATCTAGACACGTTGCAACACTAACACAATTTCACCCAAATAATTACAAACCACATCAATTACAAAAGTAATTAACTATCCCTCTAAATCAAATAACATATACCATTTGGCACAGTGTACATGGATTGCTAGTATAAAATCTGTTATAAGATGTAGTTAGTGCATTATAAGCAAAAACATGAACTCATGTGGTTATTTTCAGCCGCCCTTTGCAGCTTCAAGCTCGAGTGAGCCCCTCTACCAGTTTGTCATATGAGGGATAAGAAAAAGTGATCGGTGGGGTTTGTAGCTGCAGCATAGTTTGTTTCTTTTGCTACTTATTTTATTCTGTGGAGAACATACAAGCATGCTCTTAGCCTTAAGGCAAGAGAGCAAGCTTATTTAGAGGTAAAACCTGAGCAATTTGCAATACTTGTCCAAGATATTCCTCCCATACCGCCTGGAAAAACACGCAAGGAACAAGTAGATTCTTTCTTCAGGAGACTTCATCCTGACCAAGTAGATTATTTCTTCAGGAGAGTTTAAATGTTTTTTTCTTCTGAAGACGCGCTCCTAAAACGTGTCTGAAAAAGCAGTGCAGGATATCGGATGAGAAGCACAGTATGGATTTGGTTGATTCACATGCACATCACTAAATCACCTAATGGTAGTTTGCACTTATAACGTCAGAGAAATAGGAAACAGAGAGAGGAAAAAGTGACAGGAGTTATGAATAAGATTACCTCCAGGTTCCCCAGTTTGATTTTGAAACCGCAAAACCGCAGATGGTGATGACGTTACAAATGTCCAAGACCAAAACGACTGTTAGCAGTGTGCAAATTATCAACTCATCATGGTTGGATTCAATGTTAGGAGACGGAAAGAAGTGCCTGAGATGGAAAGGTATGGTGTCTACGTGCGGTTGAAGAAGTGAAGGACGCGGTGTGGGAGGCTGCGACGAAGCATTTTTTTGTAGATAGGTATTCTCAGGAAAGGAGTTTATGGCAGCAACGCCTTCATATCTGCACAGTAAGAAATCATTGTCAAACACTAAACTGGAAATTTACAAGTTGGGCTGAAGATTAAATATCTGCTGTGAATCTTTAGAAATCGATGGAACATAATTTCAATAACAAATTTAAGCGGCAATTGCACATGAGTTGCAACTTACGCCGGTGAGGATAACGTTATTAAGTTTGTTGGAGGTGTAATTTGTTGTAAAATATATTCTATGATTTATGATATCTGTTTGAGTGAAGATTATAAGTTGCAACTCATGTTGGTTTAGGGTTCGCGAGCTCTTATGTTGGCACAGGATGGGAGTACGTTGGCAAATTTAAACTAATCGGGTTGGAGGCTTGTTTGTTGCATACGGTGAAACAAGGTGAGGAGTATGCTAGAAAATGTAAACATGAAATTGTGTCTATGTACCTAAGTGGTGCAAGCGGTTGCAAAAAGTGATGAGTATGTAAAGCAAGAGTAGAAGCGGTTGGATAAGAACAAAAAGATGGAGGCCTCATTTATGGGAAGTGCGGAGATGCTCTTCCGTTGCGCAACATCCTTGGGTATCATCGGCAAGTGTGTGAATCTCTTCTACCCACCAAACAAAGAGATGATTCCCACAAGTGCGCAAATAATTTGCAAAGCCCCTTGTTTAGCCACATAATACACATTCCCCAACTTAACGACAACTGCAACCTCGTGGTATGTTTCTGCGGGACTCGGCTACACTAGATTCCACATTCCCCAGCCTAATAATGGAAACTACAAGCTCCACATTGCTCTCCGAAATAATTATTTCTTCACTAAATCCATTTCCTTTATCCACCTGCAAGTAACAATTTCTGGGTTTTGGTCATAAAACTTTAAATTTATTGAATTCAAACCAAAAATATCATCTCATTACCATTGATTTGTCGCTCTCGGTGTGGAAAAGCCGAGCTTCAGACTCCACTTCCGTGATTAAGGTCTCAAGATCTGCCTTCTTTCCGCTCACATCAACATTTTCATCCGTTTCCCTGAAACATTTGCGGTGCAAAACTATAAGCTTGTATGGTACTAAGCATATTGTCATCAATTACTGAACTTTTTATCGTCCGCTGATCTTCTGTAAATATTCATCATGTAATGATGATCTCAGGGGTTCGGAATGGAGAGATTAGGAGGCACAATAACATCATCTTCATTCTCGATTTCATGAATGATTTTTTTGTCCTGCTCTTGAGTTCCTCCATTATTTGTATTCACGCTTTCATCCGATACAAGAAGAGACAACAACATGAGACTTCTTCACAGGGACATGTTTGTCAGAGATTTTCTCATCATGTTTGTTGCTACAAACACTCTCCACCAAAGTTTTCTGTAATTTTTCATGAAAAGTAATCTAAATCATTGCAGGAAAAAAAAAGTTAGCATTCGTAGTATTTAGCCTCATATTCGTGTCGGATTTCTTCTCAAATAAGCAAAAAGATTAAAGAACAAATATTTGAAATATCTAGGACTATATAAAAATATCTAGGATAGTAAATATTTAGGATTGTAGAAAAATATCTAAAATCCTAACCTGTAAAGTTAAGACCGACATAATTTAACACTTTCCAGTAAGGGCATCTTTAAAGGTGGACAATCTATGAGGCCATTGACATTCTTCTCTATAGCCAATGACTCTACAAACCCTCATATTTTTACTATCGAATAACATTTCACCTTCTTTTAGTGCAGTGCTAGTATTAGAAATGTTAAAACAAATTTTAGTATTTCTTTCTAATTTTATTAGTATTATGTTTTGCATACTTTGGAGGGTAATACTAAAAAATTATCATCACTTACAAATTGTTCCAGAGGTGACAACCTTTAAACCCCGACTTACGGTATAAAATACTTTTTAGAACAATGGAAAAAAATAGAAAATAATTTTATTTTTAATAAAAAATTGATGATGGTCGATAGTAGTTAAGTTTAAGTTTTAAAACAAGGAAAATCAAGTGTGTTGAAGTCTAAAGCGAAAACAAAAGCTGAATCATCATGCTTTCCATGTTTTGAGAAAACATAAACGACAATTCTCTGATATTTTGAAGACAAATACCAAACGACGTTATCAAATGTTCAGAAAATCCAAAATTACAAAGGCCAAATGCTCTCAAAATATACTAATTTTAGTAAGCAACTCTGTCATTTTTTCAGGTCTAAAATGCATCAAACAACGCATTCGACCTCACTACTCAACCTTAAAAATATCTTTCAACATGAAAATGGCTTAACCTTCACAAATCTTAATCTTCATTTGATTTTTCCACAGACCTAAAATTCACCATCTTCCCGTAGGCTCAAACAAACAAAACTAAACTAAAAATTACTCATTAAAATGGTTGATTGCCACACAAACAACAAAAAAGTGATCTTTAATAATACAACATTGTCAAAACACTAAACGCAAACAAACGAAACAACTCCAAGTTTTTGTTTTAACCAATCGCCTTTGAAAAAATGAATCTTTAGGCCAAAACCAAAAATTACTTGTTTTCTAAAGCACCCACCCGAACGAATCAATCATTCTCCTCAAAATTTGTTATATAGGATAGTAGATATCTAGGATTCGTAGAATAATATCTAGGACAAGTACAAAAATAACTAGAATAGTAAATATTTAGAACTCGTAGAAAAATATCTAAAATTCGGTAACTTGTAAAGTTAAGACCATTGGAATTTGACACTTTCCAAGGGGCATCTTCGAAGGTGGGTGCCTATCATGAAATATAGAACATTCAAGCCGATAAATCTAAAATAAATGAACTAAATAAATGATAGTGGGCGACTCATCTTGTGTTGGCACGTTGATTGATCCTTTAGTCACGTCATGTACAAATCAGGACACATGGCCTCTCCCAATATTTGTCTTTAAGAAATAAGAAAAAAATTACCTGGCATCGGGGATGAGATTTGATTGGTGACCCCATCCGTCTAAATATCTTTTCTTTATTTAATAATTTAAAAAATATATTGTTTTTAAGCTATATTTACAAGTGTCGGGTAAGTTTTAGGGATTATATGCTCAATATAAACACATTTTCAACAAAATATGTTATTTAAATATCTATATAATGTTGCACTTATATTTATATTGAATGTGTTCATAGTGATAATGACGGTTTTGCCAAGTTCTTTCACGTCAAATAGGACAGGACTAACAATTTTACAAAGTGTAAAATACGGTTAAAATAGGCAAAAACGTTCGGGATGGTCACAAATCTCGAACTACATTTCGGGATAAGAGTTGAAATGTGTCTTTTTAGAAGTGAAGCACCAATAAAAATTCAAGAAAATCAAATTTAATAAATTTTATGTCTATTTAAAAAATGATTTCAATATTACTTATAATTGATAACTATTGAAAGAGAATTTTTTTTTTAACAATGATTGGTTGCATGAAAAAATATTGTGTTTCGCTGAAAGGTATATTATTAGGCCTTTGACAGAACTAATAATAATCTATATTCAAACACTTTCTCCTCATATATATATATTTCATATTAAAAAAAATCCCATCCCCTATTCTCATATAACATTTTTGAATATAATTAAATATAATATATTTTATTTTTAAAAAATATTATATATATAAAATATTTCATGTTTAAAAAAATAAAAAATACAAATTATTTATTAAATACTTTACATTTTTGTAACATCGTGACTAGCAATCACATGTAAAATGTGTGATGGAAACGTCGAAGGAGATTCATTGAGGATGTGAAACTGGAGGATCCGAAACAATGGAAGAGGAAGAGAGGTGTTGAAGAAGGGGTTTGAGGGAGGTGCATTTTTCACGTGAGTGTAATTTGTGGTTAAAGGGGTCCAAAAATTGGGAAAAATCTAATAGGTTCTAGGTTTGAAACCCAACCATCTGAATACAAAAAAAGTTTTTGTTCTTTGTTCATGGTTTGAGGAGAAATAACACCCATTTCTTTTATCCACGAACACTAATTTGATTTGTAGGAAGGATAATCATTTTTGATATTTACCAAAAGCTTCATTAATGAACACTGACATCAAATGAACTTTTCTATTATTTTTTTCAAATCTATGAATATAATTAAACATGTTTAATTTTAGTTACAATATTTTCAATAAAAATTAGTGACTTCGTGGTAAATGTTTACTTTTTAATTTAATAATCGATTTAGCACTTCTAAACATATAAATACACCACACTATCACAAATCGTAATTCCAAAACCCCACTCATCCTTTGGTTTTTAAAATAATTAATTAAATATTGTTATATTCTACATATGTTGTGATGTTTAATTAGAAAACTAATACATTTAGGGTATTGGAAAGTTAAAAATGAGATTTTGGTTAATCTCTGAATAAATTTCGCCCGACAGTTTCAAAATTTATCAGAGTAATTGAATCTTTTGGAATGCAATAGAAGTGATTCTGATGCATTATATTGTGTGGGTGTTGAAAGCAGGTGAAAGGATAGCTGTGAGAGTTAGGGACAATGGCTGAACCGATCATCGAGTTCCAGGCTCATGATGATGGTTGGTACGAGGTTACTGTGGAGATTATTAGAGGGTGTGAGCTGAAGGTGCATTATCAAGATTTTGGAGAAGAATTCGATGAAGTTTTAGCAATGGAGGGTTTTAAGAGTTGTTTTGCGAGGTCCAGGTTTCGATTCGCCTCCACGCAACTTCAAGACCATAATTGTGGCCAAGTTGGGCGCAACACCAACATCTGTGCTTCCTGTGCCACCGATGGCGGCGACCTCACTCATTTTGATGCGGTTGTAAAAAAGGTCGGTTGTATTTCTCCCATATCTCTGTTCAATTGCTTCTCTGTAAGATGATCTGAATACAAATGTTGGGTTATGTTGCCAGTGGTTTTCTGGTAAAGATTCTTGATTCTTATAAAGTAAAGGCAAATTTAGTTGTGAAATCCTGCAGTAAGATTTCTTTTCTTCCGTACCCTTTTAACTGATTCCGAAAGACACCAATTTAGTTATGAAAGCGTGCAAAAGAACTGGTTTTCGTTTGCCTTATCTATTGATAAAATTTGAGAGTGGATCTTCTACCATAAGTTTTTATCAAAAAATTCTGCTACTTTTACTAATTTTGCTTCCTCAAAGAGAGTAGGCATAGCATCGACACATAAGGTGCCAAAATATTTGGTGCAACAAAACCCATTATAAAGTGTCATTTCGTCTCTACCACCCCTTAAGTGCAAAACAAGCTTATTCTTTCTTTCCATTCAATGCAAATAAGCATATTCTTTCTTGTCATTCTTTATATGCTATCGGCTTGGCATTTGGTCTGTCAATGATAGCTTAGCTGGGGGAGGAGAATGGCAAGCATATATCGAGTGGTTCGCTACACGAACCACTCACCATACATCTGGCTCTTTGGAAGGACTTGCCCGCCTCCCATGACAGAAGGCCTCCCACGTGAACCACTCACCCACCCCTGAACTCTCTATTTGGAGGACAAGGTCTAAATGATCTAGAAATGGGCTGTTCTCTGTTCTCGGCACACCTCTAGGGTGTGTGACAAGGAACTCCTTGATAGAATAGACCTATCTAGGGAGGAGATTATCTCAAGTGGGCTTAAAACCGGTGGTTGAGACTCGAGTAGTATTTTTGTGCAAGAATTTGCCAAAGACTAACACCCAGTTTGTCCTGCATTAATGTTGCTGCTTTAACACACTGAGAATACACCCAGCGGGCTTGAAAGATACATTCCAAGGCCCTACTCTGCCAAATTTTGTGGGCAATTGCATCCAGTATGGGTTCATTAACCTGACCATTTAATGTAAGGAGTATGCCCAACACAGCTTGAATCAAATGTGTATTGTTTGTTACGTGCTATTGATGTTATTAGTTGGTAAACAAACAATGTTATTGTTTGGTAAATAGGTAAAGACGAGAGGGTGTCTTTGAGGTCGTTGACGGTCACGGACTAGCCAGCAGACCAGCTTGGATTATGAGACTTTAAAGTTAGTTAGAAGTTGAGTATTTTACTGGATTGAAATCCTCAACTAGTGGGATATGCCAATTGGTTCATAAAGTGCTCGTAATCAGAAACTGGTATTGCATCACATAATGACAACTACAAGCTAGAGATGGTCCACAAGGCATGACTTGGAAACTACTATGATGTTAGTACCAGAGAGCAAAGCTGCTGCTTTTGAATTCGTGCAGGATAAAATTTGTAAAAGTCATTACTAACAAAATCGGCCATAAAATTCATGATCAAACTCGACTAAATGAAATATTGTGCTTGCATTTTTGATTAAATATGCAAAAAAGAAAGCAAGAATCTGAATGGATTTTAACGAATTTCAACGAGGTTTTAATGAATTTCAACCATTTTTAATGAATTTCAACTAATGTCAACGAAATTTTTAGTCATATTTGGTATTTGGTGAATTTCAATTTTTACATAAAATTCACAGAATGTGGTTTCTTAGCCGGAGAATAGGAGGATGATAATACATCAACACAAGGACTTTCACCTGAAAGACGTACTTCAGGATTGGGGAAATCTTTTAGTGCCGATAATACCTTACAAACCACCTCTTTGCCACAAAGGGGATTTTTTCTCTTCAACTTATTAAGTTGTTCAAATTTTGTACCACTGACCTAATGACCAAGAGATTCCAATCCTAAAGAAAGGCTTCTATATTACTGGTTAAAGGAAGTGCAATACCAATTCATTACAGTTTCCCAGAGTAGCTTGACATATGAGCCAGCATGTAACGATAGACAAATGACAAAGTGTGGCAGCCAGACAATTGAAAATGGAAGCACCTCCACATTCCTCTAAAATTTAAACAAAAAGGATAACTGACTTTGTCATGTAAGATCAGCAAGGAGAAACCTTGCTTACTAGAAAATAAAAGACTCCGCTGGAGAAGTTTGTCCTTTAATTTGAGGGCCATGCTTGTTGGATGTAATGGAAGGCCAAGAGAAATGTAGGATGGTGATGCACCCCTTGGTTTCCTTTCATTTTTCCAACAACAGTTAAACAATCTTGACAGGCTTGTATGGACTTTTCGGACTTCCTTGGCCTAATAGGACTGATATTTCTCTTCTATCACTTTTTGAGCTTGTTCAAGCTATATTTGACCACAAGTGGAATGGAAGGGATTGAATTCAATTGCTTATGAGGTTTCTGGGCTTCAACAACCAAGATCATAGGAAGAATTTCGAGAAAACTACAAAAATGACCTTGTTTTAGGCCTCTTTTTACCCCTGGTGTACACAGTCAGCTATATTTTGACTTGTACGTCCCCAAAATTTCTGAAACCTCAAAAATCTGTTAACGCACCCCAAATTACACATGCATGTCAAATTTCAAGATTTTTCACTGGACGGATCAAAAGATATTCAAGTTTTTCTATTGAAACCCTAGGCAGGATCTGTCACAGGCCGAGAAGGAAGAAAAATGCATAACGCGAGCAAAAAGACATTTCAAGACCTTATTCCAATGGCAAAAATTCTGTTTTGACTTTTGAGGTCCTCTAACTTTTCTTTGAAGGGTTCAGGAGTTGATCACTCAAGGAATGGCACATACAATAATTTTAATTTTTCTCCAAAACTTTCTGCACATAACCCTGTTTTGGGGTTATTCTTGACTATGATCTCACCAGGCTCATACACAATAGATACAAGTTCATACACATCTGGTACACACACAACAAGACTTTCTCTTATTCAAAATGCTTAGAAACAATCTTACAAGCCTGCAATCTTCTTGGAAACCATCAACAACCTCAACAACAACCCCTGCCACCTGTTTTTGTTCTTTTTGCTTGCTAAATCTGACTCCACAAGAGGTGGTTCGAGGTTCTTCCAATTGTTTTGGATGATCTAACAATAGTTTCATTTTGTTTCATGCTCCCAAGAATCTCTCAACTTCCTCAAGCTCTAACAAACATGCCAATTTTAGCTTCAAAGTTTGGAGGAGCATTGACTGAGTTTGAGCCTTTATTACAATGAATTAATGATTGTCACACATTTGAATCATCTTATTGGACCCTCAAGAACTACTACTAATGGACCTAAACCCATACAACACTCTACAACCTTCCAAACCATGCCAAATGAATTCAAAATTTCAAATCTCTATTTTGGAGGGAAAATAGAAAATAGGCCTAAATGAACAAATGCACACAAATGAAGCCTGAGTATGGCTTCTTATTGACAAATCAAGACTTCTAAGACCTTCTATACTCTAGAACAAACCAATTTGAGACACTATTTACAATGCACCTGCATCAGATGGGCATGGGTAAAGAAATGAAGATTAGCCTAAATTGTAGTAAAGGAAAATGAAGGAGGTATATGAAATGAAATGTTTTTAATATTGGTGATGAGAGTCGAGACCAAAATAGTCTACAGAGCACTAAGCGAAAGCTGCAATCTGGTGTAACATCTGAGTGCAGAAAGAGTGAATCAAGGGTTAAATTTCAAGTGCTGCAGATTCTTTCTGGTATTAGGGGAGGATAATTAGTATTCATTAGGAGTGGTATGGTCAGGGGAAGCATTGGAGGATAATAAATCAGAGAGGGCTGATTTGAGTGGTCCATGTGGAAGGTCATCCCAAGTTGATAGTAGACGGTTGGTGTTCCTTTTGGTATGAGTCCAAATTTTAGATAACTTATCTGCAATTTGATTGCCTTGCAGCTTGCTTCTCTTCAATATTCAAAGATTTTTGTCTTCAGACCTGGTAGGAATTTATATAAAGGTAAAGTTAAAGGTGATTTTAGGTCCATGCCTAGCACGTAATCTTGGTGTGGGATACCTCCTTGTGGGAACAACGTCATGTTTCACTTTAAATTTATATATATTGTTAAAATTTTGTACCCCTTAACTTTTGATTATATATAAATTATGTATATTCATATCTAACAAACAATGTGTTCTAAAGCAACATTAGTTCAGAAAATGTGATTCTGAATGTGCATGCATTTGAGGATCAAATATGTTATTTGTCTTCTTCTCTTCACAAAGTAATGTTCCATTATGTCTCTCAATTATGCCATAGCTTGTTCAAAAGATAGTTGAACTTGATTCTATTAGTAACAAGATATAAATGGTTGCAGGTTTGTAAGTCTCAGCATCGTTTTGTAAATGGTGAGGAGCTGTGTACATGCACTTTTAAGGTTTTGTGGAAAGCTGGGCCAAGGGCACATAAAATTACCTCTGTTTCCTGTGAAAACATATGCTTGTTGACTAAAGGGAGCATTAAAAGTCACCCTGTCATTAAGGATTTTCTAAAGTTGGTAGAAACAAAGAACGAAGGAACAAATGGAGAAAAAAAAGAAACTATGCTAACACCCACAAATTACCAAACCAGGTCAACGGAACTCAAAGTGGAGGAAAAACTGGCCTGCAAGGTGCAATTTCCTGGTAGGAATCTTCCTAAGAGAAAGAGAACGAATATGAAAGGTGGATTATGTAAAGTTGCTGCTATTTGTATTTTACATTCAATAGTAGAAATGGAATTTTGTTGAAATATGTTTTAGAGCAGGGTGCCTATAAAGATGTTGCATGTGAATGTATTGTAGGAAGAAACACAACAAAGTATACAGATAAACAGGGAGAACCAGTAATGTCCGAAAAGAACGGAGCAGTTGCTAGTGATCTCCAAAGTAATCAAATCAAATCTAAGGGTAAAGTTAAAAATATTTCAGATATTTGTAAAAATGAAACAACTGTCATCACCCCTATGAGCAGGATTGAGGCAGTGTTGCGTAGCACAAATCAGGTAGGAAATAGTAGTTATGGCTGGGTGGATTTCATATCCTGCTTGTGATTCTCTCAACTCTGTAATTTTTGTATGCTGACATTAATTTAATGCAAATATAGTTTCAGGTATCTAGGGAGATGGAGATCAAAACTGATGACAGGTTAAAGCATAATCCGATTCTTAACTCAATGACGGTTAATTTAGAAACTGTAGCATCACCGTCTAGGGAGATGGAGAAGAAAATTGATGGTAGTTTAAAGTTTACATTGGATCTTAACTCATTTCCACTTGATTTAGAAACAGAACAGCTAGACATTCCTACCACCACAGTTGGTTTACATAGTAGTACATCGATTGAAAGTATGAGGTCTTGTCAGAGTGGCTGGCTGGAAGAAGATGATTGTGCTACCCTACAAAATGAAAATAGTGGATATAATCTTGTTGACAATGGCATTGTTGGTAAGCCTGTTTGCCTGACTGCAGATATAAAAAATGAAGGGAGCAATCTTTCTGAGGATCATTCACCATCTGCTTCTGTTTGTATGAAACAGCCTACATCATGCTTGGTTATAAATAATAGGGATGGGGATTACAATTGTGAAATGGTAAGTGAACAATCGACTGTGGAAGAGAATCAGAAAAATAAAGTAATTACTGACAACGAGCTTGAGAAAACAGTTTTCCCTACTTATTTTAGGGGAGAGGAGAAGCAGCAGAAACTTAGAAGCAATAAAATGTTTGGTAATGAAAGGCGTGTTCAAGATTATATCCAGACAGGTGGAAATATAAATGCTTCAAAGAAGCCAACACAACATGGTAATGATTTGGATGCAGTTGATACTCTAAGCTCCAGTAATTTGACAAGAGCACATGTGAGACACAACACAAGCCAAAATACAAAGGAACCTCTTCACTGCTCAAAACACTCGTGCGACATTGCAGACCAGAATCTGGGGAATGCCAAGAAAATTGGGAAGGTTGTAGATGAACATGAACCACTTGTACACAATACACAGACAAGTTTGCCTGCATGCAATCAATGTGGAACTAAGGAGAGACAATTTTATTACTCGGAAGTTCTGGTTTTAGAGAATTTGGAAAAGGATATTAGCCCTTGTGATGTGAAAAAGTTCATAATTTCTATGGGTTATGATCATGTTTTTATTTTGACAAGCCTCAAATTTCAACAGAGTACAAGAGGGTTTGTATGGTTCAAAGATCGTGCAAGTTTGATGAAGGCACTTGGCTTTTTGCAAGATGACAATCTTTTTATCGTGTCTTCAAATGGAAGGTATGCAATTCATTATCAATAAGAACTTTGACATGTTTGCAGTGCAAGTTGAAATAAGTGTCTGCTTGTTTTGAATATTTCCTTCATGAACAGAGCTGGTCCTGTGCTTTTACTTTATTCTTATATGTACGTAATTTGGCATGGTGCATTAAAATTTGTTTGCAATGATTTTTTTTTGAAAAGATTATATATTATTTCTGGGGCATCTATAGAATCATCTTTGCTTCAGATATGAGGTAACACCTAAAACTTGAACCCGAAAAATTCTTTGCATGGGCTGTAAATCATTGTTATAAATTGTTTAGCATCAGCTCCCAAACACTGTATATTATATTGCAATACTTTTGATATACAAATGAGTGTTTTTTGCACCGGAGTTGATATTTAGCTGTCAAAAGACAGTTGCATGACTAGTACTAGAATTAGAGATATAAATATTTTTGCCCGTGTTTTGCAGGCCTTGGGTTGCACATATCGATGATGGACTATTTGAAGGCATCTTTGAAGGATTGAATATAGTGTCAAAGGTTAATGTGAATTTATAATTGTTCTTTTCCTCAAGTTGGGATTGGCTTTTGTTTGACTCAATCTCGATTTAATTCAAAGTACTTTTGACTAGTCAATTGTCTCCTTTCTCATGCCTGTGGTCATAGTTACCATGTTTTTATGAACTTAGTGAAAATTCGGTTCAAACCGTACTTTGTGGTATGACTGAACTTACTGTTAGAATATGCAGAGAGAGAAAGAATAGAGAAAAGGTGGATTGCACACATTTGAGATTGTGTGTCCGTCTATTTATTATAAACGAAGAAGTTACAAAACGGTTGATGTAGTTACAACCGGTTACAACCAACTTGTAAAGAGACACCTTATAAATATGCCTTATATTCTTATACCCCCTCTTAAGGCTTATTCTACATAAAGCAAAAACAAACAATCTAACAAAATAGAACAAAACAGAACTACGCAATCTTCAAACACTTTCACTTTGAAAGCAATGCTATGATAAGGTAGGGCTCCATCAAGCTGCTTCGTGACCTTCGTAAAGGTGTAGCTCCCAAGCTGAATTCCCAAGTTCTCGGATTCCACCTCCTAGAACTCCCGAATCATAGATCTCCCGAATTATTGGACAACCATCCATTGAGCCATCCACAAGCTCCATCAAGTTGTCTCATGACCCTCGTGAGGGTATAATTCCCAAGATCCACAGTCTCCCGAACTATCTGAGCAACAATCCATACCGAGCTTCATCTACTCTGTATCCTTTCTTGCCTTCAAAGTTTAGAGCATCTTTATAATGCGTATTCGTCACTGTCCTCACTACCTTCTGCATCCGGTGGGTCTTCAACTATGGCTATATTGGTTGTATTTGATATGACTTTACCCTTGAGCACATCATTGGCTCGAACATGACAATCCCATGTTGTGTGACCTCTTTTCTTACAATAATGACATTCAATCTCCGATTTATCTTTATTTGATCTTCTACGATATTGTCTGGTTCTAGAATAGAATGCACTTTCTTGCTGGGAATGACCTTCTGCATCCTCTGTGGTTCGTTTTCCTCAGCTAGAAGAGCTGCTATCATATCATCCAGAGATTGAGATTGAATTTGACTGAGGGTAAAAACTACATTGCTATATTTGGAAGACAGACTATTTAATAGGATAGCTTTGGCATCCTCATCCTCAATCGCAGCTTTGACTTCTGCTAGTTGTTGATCAGGGACCTTAGATTATTGATGTGGCTTGACATAGAGACTCCTTCATCCATTTTGAACCTATATAACTAAAGTTTTAGGGAAAATTTGGCATTGACTGCTTTCGCTCCAAATAATTTATTTAGAGTATCCCAAATTTCCTTCGATGATTTGTCTAGGTCTACATGATGAAGTTCAGAGTTAGAGAGAGCAAGGCCAATAATAGCTTTCGCTCTATCATCTCTGCTTTGCCATTCTAACAATTTCGATGCATCGGTAGGTGTTGTCTCTTTCCCGTTTACAATGCCCCACAAATTTTTATTCATAAGTTGCATTTGTATTTTCACTCTCCATGTATGAAAATTTAGACCAGAATATTTTTCTATGGGCATTTCCATTTTAATAAAATAGAATAAATACAACTGCGTATTTTGGCAATGAATAAATAAAATAAAATAAAATACCAGTTGCATAGTTCCGTGCCCTAGCGCAGGTAGTCTTTTTGCTTCTGTGTCTTTCCAGCCTTATGTCTGTGAAAAATGTTTGTGCCCTAGCAATTCGTGATTGTAATAATGCACCATATTAGTGCAAATCGCGACTGTAAAAATGTCTAAAATCACGATTTTTCGTGGCTATTAAAATCTGACTATTTGTGCTTGAAAATGTTGTTATTTTCCTGAAAAATGTGCCATTCGCGATTGTATTTTCGTGCTTGAAAATACTGTTAATTTCCTGAAAAACGTGCCATTCGCGACTGCATTCGCGACTGTATTTTCGTGACACTTTTTTTTTTTTTTGAAAAACGTGAGTGTATTCTTCTGATTCGCGACTGTACAGCGTGATTTTTCGTGCCCTTGATTTCCGACTGTGCAACAAATCTTCACGAACAAGACTGTTTACTTCGACCCTCAAAAATCTTCTCGTGATTTCTTTCAAAAACGAAAATGTCTTCCTTCTTCAGCGTGCCCTAATGGGACTCACGAAAATATCTTTCTTCCTCCCTCTCTTTGCTTGCCCCACGCTCTGATACCAATGTTAGAATATGCAGAGAGAGAAAGAATAGAGAAAAGGTGGATTGCACACATTTGAGACTGTGTGTCCATCTATTTATTATAAACGAAGAAGTTACAAAACGGTTGATGTAGTTACATTCTGACGATTACAACCAACTTGTAAAGAGACACCTTATAAATATGCCTTATATTCTTATACTTACCAAACAAGTTCGGTCGAACATTATTTAAAAAATAAATAAATAAACTAAAGAGTTGAAATTTAAACAACTTCAACACAAAACAAAAACGAAACAAGAAACACTAATACCTAAGCACGTAAAGGAAAAACTCCGTAGATAATATATTTATTTATTATTATGTGTAATTGGTTTTTCTTTTCAAATATCATCATATATGTATAGTATTTATTATTTATATATATTTATATTTGTAAATTTTCTAAACCAAACCGAACTTTTGAAAAATTCCGAACTTCTGAACTTTTTTCCCCTTTTGAACTATCCGAACTTTTTGAACATGGTAACTATGCATGTGGTTGAGTGATATGGTGGCAGCCTTGATCTCTTGGATATTGAGAAGATTTGACCATGTTGAATTGCCTATAGAATGAAATTATGTTCTGCAAGATCCCGTATTAGCCATACACCCTCTTTTTGTGTCAGGGACGTTGCTATCGCTATGGATTTTGGCTTATGTAGATCAAATCTGATGAACAGGATCATAAACTTTACGTGCAAATACAGATGGATGCATATTCCAAAATGTTGAAAATCTTGTTAGATAGGCTAGTATGACCACACCAAGTCCCCATGGTCAAATTGGTAGACACACTACTCTTAGGCAGCTGTGGTAGGCCATCTTGGTTCCAAGCAAGAGTGCTTTCTTTTGTGGACATTGCAGAGCTCTAGTAGATGCAAAATGCCTTCAACGATTTACTCTAATTTTTATTGTGATAAAAACCTGATAATGTTACTCCTGCAACACAAAACAAGTTCCTCCTATCGTTTTTATAAACAAGTTTGCTGATGATAGGGTTTGATTCTTTATGAGATCAGGATATTGATTGGTGACTGAGCCATAGTTTGTATACTTGGATTCAACTTGGATTTGGCAGACCAAAAAATCGCAGACTCGTCAAAAACTCGGCAAATATTTAAAACTCGATCTGTGAATGGAAACACTGTCTGTATACGGAAACTTGGAAAAAACTCAGGAGAAACGTGTGAAAACTCATCCAAGCAAGACTCACAAGTTAAAACTGTAAAAATTCACCCAGTAATTTTTTTGTGACTACTCAGCAACTCGCCGAGTGCTTGGTGAGTAGTTGAACTATGAGTGACTCCACTCAGATATTGGTTCAACCTTGGGATAACTGGAGTCGGCATGGGTGGCAGACAAAACATGTCACTTGTAGTGGAAAGAGAGACACCATGACTTGACCACTCTTGACTTTGGAAACAAAATAGTGGCCTCTTGACCTGAAGAATGGGGAAGATATTTAAATTTGGATCCTGATAAGTCAATGGTTTTAACTGTTGGCATCTTGTCAGAAGGTCTGGGGGCCCCTATGATTCTGGTTGGGCTCTCCATAATTTATTCTGTGTAATGTTTTAAAGTTCAATGTCTATAGGTAAAGGTAATCTTTTTCACCTATTCATATGAGAGCCAAGGACCTACAGCTGTTGACATAGCTGTTTGTGAATTTTGGAGTGAGACGTTCAAGTTATATGTGGGCCTAATGGTGAAGGCTTGTGTATTTCATAGAGGAGGCACAGGTTTGAATCTAGAGTGGGGTAAAAGGTATGT
Organism: Taxus wallichiana var. yunnanensis; assembly: GCA_018340775.1. NCBI lineage: Eukaryota > Viridiplantae > Streptophyta > Pinopsida > Cupressales > Taxaceae > Taxus > Taxus wallichiana. The sequence goes on from CM031244.1 coordinate 780,946,950, forward strand.
ATGCCCAATATGAACAATCTCTTTGTGGGCTTCCACAAGGTAGGTCCCATACACCAAATTGGTGTCTTGGTGGGTGACTATCTCCTTGTGGGCTTCCACAAGGGAGGTCTCATGCACCAAATTGGTTTTTCTCATGGCAGTACCTAAAATAATACCTTTACCTTACCTTTTAATATATAAGCACACATTTCTTGACCAAAATTTATTTTTTGCAGAACCCTTTTGCTTGTATTGCAGCTATGGTGGCCAAATTCAAACAGAGACCATTTTTTTGAAAACCACAATGCATGCACATTAAGGATCACAATAATGCAGGGAGCCTATTGGAGTTGGAACTTGGGCCATAAGGTCTACCAAAATTATTGTCACCTCATATCTTTTAGTTAGTACGGAAAACTCTAGGGAGGGGTTATATCATGTTGTCTAACTAATATGAAAAAACATTTGTTAGGTTTAAACTTACAACATTATGTTTCACCCAACTTACAAGCTTGCTGATAATCAATGAGTGTATGGCAGGACATGTGGACAGAAAAACTCAGCCTAAAAGAGCTTAAGAAATCTGCCTATTTTGAGGGCTGATTGAGTCATGGCACATGTTTCATGGGACTCACTATATTTGTATGATTTTAAATTTTTAGGTTCATTTCTTCACCAATAAAGTTTCTGCCTGTTGGTCGCAAAAGATTGTGGAAAACATGAGTGATGTTTTCAGTATACTACAAATCAAAAGGTTGTTTGTTTATCGCTTTTCCAATCAAAAGATTGTGGGGTCTTGATTCTTAACTAATGGAATTGTATTTCTAATGATCAAAATCTTATGCCCTCAGGTGTCATCTGCCAGTTAGTTAATAGATGATGGTTTATATTTCGAAGTTCATTTAGCTCAACACACTTTATCCTATCTAGTTTGTTTCTTTTCATGATGTGTACATTTCACTGCATTTTCATGCCAAGAAACTTTCAGCATATAAGGAGCACTTTCGTGCACTTTGTTGGTCCTTTTTCCTTGTATTTGTTAGGAACCAGTTTTCATGGACAGGAATAGAAGATAACCAAGAGAGAAGTAGAAGGGTTGGTGTAAAAGCATGCCTAGTCAAGCACTGATATGCGCAGTGTTGATGTCATCCAATATTGGTGATGGAGATACGTTCTTAAGAACATGCTATATGATCATTCCAACATCTCACATTGTATCACATTGAATAGCCAATAACAATCAGAGCCACAATACCATCATTAAGCCAAATGAGCGGTGATGACTCACACGAGTCAACCTCTTTACTGTGCAACATTAGGTTCAGGGCAGGACATCAGCACCTAGGATCTGTTTCTAGTGGATTATTTCAAACCATTGGTACATGACACATCATAGGTCCTATTTCAATTTCTGATCTGTAAACTAGGTAGATATTCCACATTGAGTTTCATCAACAAGGATCCTATAATCCCTAACTCAACAAGTGATTGATAAATGATTTGTTCCAAACCAAATTCCTTTCTAAAATAGAGATGTATTGTGCTAGAATAAAAATGTAGAGAGTTCTAGACATAAAGAGAAGTATGAAAGCAATATCACACACAACATGAACAAAAGAACTATCTTCGAGAAATTCAATGTGGGAAAACTCTAGTGGGTGAGGCAAATGTACTCCCCTTTCCACTATATTGTTCACAAATGTACAAGTTACTACCACTTCTGGCCTTACGTGGATAGAACTATCAATCACTACACTATCCAACACTCAATCACCAAGAGTTGGGAAACAATGAAGATAACATGAACAAAGATTTAAACTTGCAAACTGCAATGTGAATCCAGCTTCACAACTCCTCGCCAACTTCTTGGATGTCCTCTGCCTTCTACAAGGTCTGTATTTATGCCCTCTCACTTAGGAATTCGCCCAAAAGCTCAACTAGACCATCTCCAATACTGATGCTAAACCAGCTCTAATACCAATCTGATCCATAAACTAAGTAGATATTCCACACTGAGTTTCATCAATGCAGATCCTCGTTAAGCCAAATGAATGGTGATGATTCATGCGAGTTGACCTCTTTACTGTGCAACATTGGGCCCAGGGTTGGACCTCAACACCTAGGATCTGTTTCCAGTGGATTGTTTCAAACCATTTCTACATGACACATCAAAGGTCCTGTTTCAATTTCTGATCCGTAAACTAGGTAGATATTCCACACTGAGTTTCATCAACATGGATCTTATAATCCCTAACTCAACAAGTGATTGATAAATGATTGTTCTAAACCAATTTTCTTGCTAAAACAAAGATGTATTGTGCTGGAATTAAAATGTACAGAATTATGGACATAAAGAGAAGTATGAAAGCAATATCAAACACAACATGAACAAAAGAACTATCTTGGAGAAACCTAATGTGGGAAAACTCCAGCGGGTAAGGCAAATGCACACCCCTTTCCACTATATTGTTCACAAATGTACAAGTTACAACCACTTTTGGCCTTTCATGGATAGAGCTATGAATTACTACACTATCCAACACTCAATTAACAAGAGCTGGGAAACAATTAAGGTAACATGAACAACGATGTAAAGTTGCAAACTACAATGTGAACCCAACTCCACAACTCCTCACTGACTTCTCTGATGCCCCTACCTTCTATAAGGTCTGTATTTATGCTCTCTCACTTAGGAATTCGCCCAAAAGCTCAACTGGACCATCTCCAATACTGAAGCTAAACTAGCTTTGATGCCAAACTGATTTGTAAACTAAGTAGATATTCCACATTGAGTTTCATCAACATGGATCCTATAATCCTTAACAAATGATTGATAAATGATTGTTCTAAACCAATTTGCTTGCTAAAACAGAGATGCATTGTGCTGAAATTAAAATGTATAGAATTCTGGACATAAAGAGAAGTATGAAAGCAAGAGCAAACACAACATGAACACAAATATTATCCTGGAGAAACCCAATGTGGGAAAACTCCAATGGGTAAGGCAAATGCACTCCCCTTTCCACTATATTCACAAATGTACAAGTTATTGCCACTTCTTTGTGGATTATCAATTACTACACTATCCAATCTTGCACACAATTGCTTGAACCATTACAACACTCCTTAGATTCATCGAACACTCAGACAATCACTTCCAACTGGGAAACAATGAAAAACATAGACAAGATTCAAACTTGCCAACTGCAATGTAATTCCAGCTTCGCAACTCATTGATTTCTTTGATGTCCTCTGTTAGGAAATTATATTGTTAGTGCTGCATTTGTGTGTGTGAGGAAATATATTATCTAGGATAATATCTTATTGCATGTGGGAGTAATGAGTTGTTTGTAAAACAACTCATTATTAATATTTTGTGTAAGAATAAAATAGTGTGAGATATTTGGCCGTCGAACCAACTCGCATTGTTAGACTTTATTGGGATTGAGTGGGTAGAGAGATTTGTGGGGTGAGTAGCAAACTCCTTGTTTATAGGAGTACTATCACCTATAAAAATGTAGTCCTGTAAGAATGAAATTTAACTAAGGAGTTTATTGTGTGTAGCAAAAGAATATTTGTGAGCATTTATTGAAGTAATTCTCTGACCAAATTTACATCCTCTACCTTTTGGAAGGTCTATATTTATGCCCTCTCACTTAGGAATACATCCAGAAGCTCAATCGAACTGTTGAGCAGAGAAAATGTTTGCAATTGCTTACTCCCAACCATTTTTTTATTGGGGCAAAATTTTCGATGTATGCAGACAGGCAGCCGCATGACTGTCGAGGCGGCTATGCAGTTGTCATGACAGTTACGCAATTGTCACTTTAAATATAGACCATCAATTGCAAAATTGCCATCAGTGAATAGCTGTGGTCACGCCATTTATGACAAACCCCTTCATTTTGAGAGCTGAAAGTCAGTGACTCCATCATACTAAAGATGACCGGAATGTCCCCATGTTGGCTTTTCCACTGCAACTTATTTGAACTGAAGTGGTGGTGAGAAATGTCTTGCAAGTATGATTTATAATAATTGGGATTATAGTGGAACCTCTAGATCCACATTTTGGATCAATATCGAGGATGAACTGGGTCAATCTTCAATGATCATCAATATAGTTAATTCGCATTTTAATTTTTGTTTCATTTGGATTTTGATTTGGATCTTGTATGAAGCTTCTTTTTACCTCTAGTTGGACTTATCAATATTTAGGTTTGCCAAAAATTATAATTGAAGACATTACAAATGCCATATGTTTGGGTACAGTGGAAACAATAAGCATAGACAGATTATGTATCTTGTTTTACTATTTTGTTCGTACAAATGGTACAGCCAATACAACCTGCCGTGTCTGACAACAATCCTATACTTTTGTAATGCCCCTTTCTAGGGATGAAACTGAAAATAAGGGTTTTGGTTCAAACCCAAATGACAACTTTTGATTTTTATTGTAGCCACCGGTCAATCACTTTAACCTTAGAGGAAAAAACTGAAAATTCCATTAGCAACAAAGAGAAATCTGAATATTTATGACAGCAAAGGAATTCATATGATAGCCAACCATATCACCACTTAGCCCTAGAGATGAACCTGATTTTCTATTTCCTAGGGCAGTGAACTGTATGGGCTTTTCAAGACAATATTCTCATGCAATATAGACTGAAAATCAATATAAAAATATCCCAAACACTTCATAAGTCCAGCAAGCTGAAATCTGGAGAAAATATATATTTAATAAATTTAATTCAAGTGCAAACAGAGCTGAAACTTCGAAAATACATAACTCCATCAATACTTGGAGTTTCAACACAACAAATGCCCAAAATGATCTCGGAGAGACCAGCTATCAAATAAAAGTGAAATCACAATTTTCCAACCACGGAAACCCCTTTAAAAGTGATCCCAAACTTCCCAAATGGGTAGATCAAGTGGAGGAAGGGTGCTAACACCCTTGAAAGTGCCATAGCTGGAGTAAAGTGCCCTATGCACGGATAAACACCTTGCTGTTGTGGAAATCTGCCAATGAAGTCCACTTGTAACTCCCGAATGAAGCTACCAATGCACACAAAAGGGTTTCCATCCCCAAGTGTGATCCTATTGAAGGTTTTCATCCTCAATAGGTAGCCAAGGAAGGGGTTTCGTCCTTCAATGGAAAAAAGAGTACACTAGCTCCAAATCCAAGTAAATGTCAAAATGATGAATGATAATGATATGCTCCTCCACCATTCGAATCTCCTTAAGTACCCCTCTTTGGTGCCAAGGATGAACAAAAGGACTAAGTCACATGGCCAATCTCTTAGTGAAGGGGAAGTGTACTACTAATCTTCACTTGGTCCTCCAAGAAGACGGACCTCATGTGGAGAAGATAGAAATTCCTTTTTGCTTTGTCATTCACCCATCACCTAGTAGAATCACTCCAAGCCATAATTAATAATTAAATAAATAAGGAAAGTACACACTTATAATTATGGCAATGTTCACCTCCCTCGCTTTCCTTCCTCGAAGGCCACGGAAGGTGGAATGGGCCCAAGGCCTTCATAGTGACTAGATTATATATCTTGGTTTACTAATTTGTTCTTAGAAATGGTACAGCCAATACAACCTGCCTTATCTCACAACAATCCTATACTTTACACTAAAAGGTTGTTTAATTTAACTTATGATGCCAACTCTGCAAGCATACATAATTATTGAATCTACATTCCAAAATACAATCACAGTTACAACCTTGCTTAAACATTATGTTCCAAGCCATGGATTCCATTGAGACAACATTATTAACTTGATGGTAAGTGTGACCAACTAGTGTCCTCCAATCATGCTTGTTGAACCATGTGGTGATTTGCTGTATGTATAGGATATATCTGCATCCTATTTGCAAGAACCAAGACAAAAGAAGGTTTTTGTTTAGATGCTTACAGCACTGGTTGGATCTACAATCATTACCTTCACTTGTATGATCCTTTGCATACAATTTACAAGTATATACCCGAGTTTTATAAAATACAGAAGAGGAGGTTATTTAGTACACCAATGCAGATTTGCTTAATCTCAGCAGGCATTCCTGGGGCCTCATATACTTTTGGATGAAAGCAATATCTCTGCTTTGTAGATTGCCTCTCTAGGATTAAAAATTTAGCATTAGACTAGCATTAACAACATATTAATCTCAAGAATAAGTGTTGTAGAGGCTAGTCCCATTTAGACGCATTTTCTAGGATCTTCAAATAGTATAATTGGCTGTACAAGTATATTTAGTCCCATAAGTGGATGTTTGTCTTCATTGGTAGATTTGTGAGCGTTGTCAAGCTATGTATTGAGGACTATTCAGTGAATGATTATGCAAACTCTCAGGCTGCTGTGATGCTTATGGCTAGTGTGTCTTCTGTATTCTTTGGGGCAGTGCTGTATATCAAATCGTGTGTTGTTGCGATTGCTTTGTTCATAATTTTATTGGATCCACCTTTCTTGGTAAACTCACTTTTGATTTCCAAGATGTCTTCTTTTTATGGAGGATATGTTTAGGCACCCTCTGGCTGAATCTTAGAGTCCCATTATCAGACTTAGAAATTCATGGGCATTGTTATAAATATTTGTTTTCTTCTTTAGGATTTGAATATCTTCAAAATTAATATACTTCTTTGAATGGAGCACTCTCTCCTAATACATTATTTGAGCAATAATAGAAAAATTAAAATATTTATAGGTTTTTTCTTTAGATCTCATTTATCCCATCATATCACTGTTCTGTCCCCCTTAATTGAATGATTAGAGCCTTTTGTTAAACATTGATATGGCTTGCTCCTCACTGTCCATCCTTGGCTTCTACTTTGGATCCTCGGACATCGACTGTAGCCTCTTTTCCTCATTGGCCTCTTGTGCAAATTATATCCCAGGCTAGTTTCACATCATAGACATTCTTATGCCACCTTCTTATCGGCCCTTAGTTGTGAAAATATTTAGAAAGGAACTCAGGTTGTAATAGTTGCATTATTTCCTATATTGGACAAATCCTGTATTTTAGGATATTATGTATGAGGGGATGACTTTGACATTCTATAGGCCAAATATGCTATGTAATGTGTATGACCCATTTGAGTGTATTCACTTGTTTAGAAGATTGTTTTTATGGGTGTCCAATTTTAAAATAAATGTTCCAAACTTTGTTCATTGTCTTGATATAAGATTTCATTTATTGTGTGATTTCACAAATACTGTGTAATTGTGGCTAACATCATTATATAGTGAAAAACTTTAAAATGAAAAGTGTTAAATCCTCAGCTATATTTAAGTTGCACATTTTATAGATTCTTTGTTCCCAAGGCGTCTTCGGGTGGGTCCATCTACCTCTTTCACAATGTAGTTTCTGTAAGTTAGCTCGTAATTCTGCAATCATGATTTTCTTTTTGAGGTTGGTTATTTTGTGGAATTGATAACGTTCTTATAATCCCAGAGATTTTTGTCTCATGATCTATAAGTTTGTCATTGTTTCAAAAGATGTCCCGGGTTCGAATATTTAAATGTCAAATCTTAATGTATGTCATAAAGCTCCAACTTTTTTTTTTTTTAGCTCAATACAAACTATATATATTATATTAAACAAGGAGACTATGGATTGTGATTTTTTCTGTCATATGCTCCGAGATAACATGTTAGTCACAAAAACTAGCTATGTACATATGAACGTTCTATAGCTTCAGTTAACCCCGTGGTTAAACCAGCTATCAAACAAGAAGGCGGCAATTATTGCTCCTAGACAATGCTCCAACCAGTTACTCGTCTTTTGCCAACCTTTTTTTGGTTGGAGTTGGGTCAAACATTGAATATTGGCAATGATGGGAAGTACATTTTATCTTAGCATGGCCAACTTATGTCTGCATTATATATAATATTCTAAGGATTAAATTTCAATTGGTGGCATACATAGCGGAAAAGGTTTAGATGTATTACTTTTAGTTTTTAATAATAAATTATATTTATATTTACTCAAGTTTGTTTGTGTTTTCTACAACATGCTTCCAGCCCACACTTCATGACATAGACGACTATTTGTGTTATTACGCTGTAGAATGGCAATTTATTTCTCTCTCTCTCTCTATATATATGGTAAAAATACATCTGTTGTTTGTGAGAGCTCCATTGCGCTTGTGCGTGCAGTGGCAAAACACCCTCTAATTATAGTTATTTTCCGAGAGACCTTTTCAGATTCGTTAACAAGATAAATATATGTTCCGCCAGGCAGCCCCCTTTGCTCTGTAATGCAACCTCACTTATATATTTCATGTGGAATGTGGGGCACCTGAAAAACTTAAATTGTAAATACTTAACACATATTTCGTATCCTGTTGATTTCCAATGAATTCTATTCACTTTTACCCTTGAGATCTCTGCTTGATGTGAATGTTATCTTTAAATGTTAATGTGTCTAAATGATAAAGATGATCTTCTGAAGTTTTTGTTGTTGATGCAGGACTCCGAGGAGAGTTCTACTTCAAGCAAGATTTTTCTTGTGCATAAAGGCACAGAAGATTATAAGAAGGCCAAAAGAAGAAAAAGCATTTACTTGGAATTTAAGGATTACGAGATGATACTGCATAAAAGGTTGGAATTTGAAGAAAATAATATTTAACGAGTCCAGATCTAACTAGTAGTTTTTGGTTCACTTTACCATTCAGTATCAAATATAACTCTGGTATGGTGCCTTGTAATTGGAAACCAAATATAGGGGATAAAGACAAGGTCAAGATGGTGGCCTTTACTTTTCGCTCAAGTGATATGATACAAAGGAACTTTTTCTGTACTGAATGCATAAATAAAGTAGACCTGCGGCTTATGCAATAAACACTGTATCAGCATGTTTGCAAATAGCAATGTCTACTATTAGTGGATATGCCTCGAGTGATTTAAAAATTATTGTTGGGAAATTGGTTACTTTTGCAGAAGTAGTTTTGAGACTTTTTTTGGTTTGCAAAGATAGTGAAACCAGGAGTATTCAGTTTGGTATCTTCTTCCTCAAAACTTGCTAAGTTCAGTTACAGTAACTGATCAGACATAACTCAAGTAACATGTCTCCCTAGTATTTACATGCTCAAATAAAGAGACGCAAACTTAATGTGTATTCAGTTTGGTATCTTCCTCCTATGAACTTGCTAATTTCAGTTACAGTAAGTGATCTGACATAACTCAGGTAACATGTCTCCGTGGTATTTACATGCTCAAATAAAGAGACAGACTTAATGTGTAGTTGCAAGTACAAAAGCTTAGTCATTGAGAAGGCCCAATCTCCAAATGTGCTAAGAGACTAATTTGATAATCAGTTAATATGATGATAATAATTTCATTCATGTTGATTTTGCAGTCACCCTAATAACACATTTGGCCCTTTCAATAGCAAATGACTGCATATTTTATTCGAGTTTCTTCTATTTAGTCTTTATAAATACAAAAGAAGTTGCGTTTTTTGTTTTGAGAATTTGCAGGTAAATTGTCAGCGGATTGGTATTCTTCAAGGAGTCGCCATGAAGTTCCACTATGTAAAATGATTCAGCTTCTTTTAGTATATGTTAGGTTTAGTTTGATTATATGATACAAGGGAGGAAAGTTCTGGAGGTTGAAGCATTTTTACTTTAACATAAAATGCAATTTGCCACTCTTCCTGCTGGACTAGAGTGATTCTTCGGATTATTGTTATCTCAATTGTTTGACTTGCGTATTTGTGGAATGTCCTCTTCTTTATACATCTAATTTTGCTATGGTTCAAAAAATGTTCAATGGCTAGGAGAAACAATTGCTATGATGATACCTTGGGTATAAGACTATTGGTATTGATATGCGGACTACACTTAACGCTGATTGACCTTATGTTAAAGAATTTATATGCTTTCTCTAAGTAATTCACAATAGAGGCGGAAGAGGATAAAACACTGTCATTTATGTCTTAATCATAAGAAATGAGGATGGATCATTTTTCACAACAAATATGTAGGAAGAAGACACCCTGTACAATAGAGTTGTCTCTCACCCTCAATTGTCCCAAAAAGGTGGGGTTTTCAACACACTCTTCATTGTGGCACTAAAAACTCGAACACGAGATAAGGTTAGAGGAAAGATATCTTACAAAAGTCTAAAAAAGGAGTGGTTACAAGCAATGGCAAATAAAGTGTCACAATAAGGGCAGAAAGGGGTTATTGCATGAGAGATACTAGCTGAACTAATGAACAAGATGCAAAGGCCTTGTCAACATACATTCTGTTGATTTGTGGAGCTCGATTATTTCAGTTTAGCATGTAATGGAAACTTGCTGAAAAAGATAGTAACCGTCATTGGTTAAGGGGGAACCAACATTGGTCACCCAAGACCGGCATCGGTCGAGCAATGAAGGAACCGAGCATCGGTTAGGGCTAATTGACATCGACTACTTGTGCAAGGATGTTTTAATTTATTCTTGGGAATTATATTTATTTTTAGCATTAAAGTATGTTTATTGATTGTAATTGCATGGCTAAGTGTCACAAGTCTATAAACGACTATATAAACATAAAAACTAGGGTTTAAAAGAAAGAATCATAAAGAATAAGAAAAAACTTAAAAACGTTGGTGAGAGAGAATTCTTGGTGATGAAGTAAAAGTTTGAAGAAAGAAAGTATTGTACATCTGAGAGGTGTGGAAGATTGTAATTTTTCATTGTATATCTTGTCAAAGCTTTGGATAATAGATTAACTTGTTTCTTGGTAGACGTAGCTCACACTCGGGTGAACTACGTTAAATCTAGTGTTTATTTATGTCTCTTGTTTTGTATATTTCTTCTGGTAAAATATCCGCTTTTATTTGCATGTATGCGTAGATATGATATATTGTCTATACAACCGGTGTGCTAACCCCAACAACCGGCATCGTAGTTTTCTTTGAGGATTTTGTGTGATGACAGATTTACTTACAGAGAGTTTTTCGATTGAGTGGGAGCTACAACAATGGCAAAAGAAAACAAATACAAGGTAGAGAAATTTGATGGTCGAAATGATCAATTATAGAATATGTAGATTGAGGATTATCGTACTAAAAAGAATTGTATTTACCATTGGATGAGAAGTCTAGACCTACGAAGATGACTGGTGAAGAATGAAAGAAGTTTGACAGAAAGGCTTTGGGATCTATAAGATTGAGCCGACAACATCCATAGCTTCCAATATTATAGAAGCGGTTTCTATGGTAGAGTAAATGAAATCTCTTGCTAATTTATATAAAAACCTTGTGCTTTAAATAAAGTTTATTTAATGAAGAAACTATTTAATTCTAAGATGCATGAAGGTGGATCTATATCTAGTCATTTGAATGATTTCGATCTATTGTAAATCAATTAAAATCACTTGCAATACCATTTGATGATGAAATAAAAACACTTTTACTCTTATGTTTTTTGTCTGATAGTTGAGATAACTTGATAATGGTTGTTAATAATACATCTGTTAATAATATTTTGAAGTTTGATGATGTGGTTTGTATAATCTTGAATGAAGAAATTCGCAGGAAGAGTACGGAGGAATCATCATCCGGAAATGCTTTGAATGTAGAAAACATGAGGCATGCGAAGGAGAGATCAAAGAATATGAGTAATGGGAAATCAAAGTCAAGGGATAGCATATCTAAATCCGAAGTAAGGGAATTACCTGTTGCAAAATATAAAAAAGACACGCAAAGAAAGATTGTTGGTCAAAGGATAAAGAGAACCAACAATCGACAAAGGTAAAGAAATAAATTTTGCTACATCAAAGGTAATGCAATATGTTCTTATTCTTTATTTAGAAAATAGAATTGAATCATGGGTTTTAAATTCGGGAGTTTCTTTACATGCAACCCCTAATAATAATTATTTCAGAAATTATGTTCAGGACAATTTTGGGCATGTTTATTTGGGTGATGATGAACCTTGCAAGTACTCTTGGTAAAGGGGAAGTTCATCTAAAATTGCAGAATATAAATATATGGGTATTGAAAAATGTGAGGCATGTGTCAAGCCTCAGGAGAAATCTTATTTTTGTAGGGCAACTAGGTGAATCTGTTTGCATGCTTACTTTTACAAAAGACTCTTGGAAAGTCACTAAGGGTGCTTTTGTTGTGGCAAGAGGAAAGAAGGTAGGAACATTATATTTATCTACTTTTATTATCGATTCATTTTCTCGCATTATCTACTTGATTCGATGTATGCATGTGACATAATCGGTTGGGCCATATGAGTCAAAAAAGAATGTAAATCTTAAAGGCTAAAGGTAAGTTATCATATTTGAAATATTTAGATCTTGATTTTGTGAGCATTGTATCTTTGGAAAGTAAAAAGAGTGAGATTTCTCAAAGTCGGGCAACTAAGGAGCTGAAATTGGAGCTTGTACACTCATGTGTGTGAAAACCACTCTGTAGCTTCTCATGGAGGATCTTAGTATTATGTTACTTTCATTGATGATGTTACAAGAAATATAAGGGTTTATTGCATTAAACATAAATATGATGTTTTTGAGACTTTTAAAAGATGAAAACTCTTGTTGAGAATGGATCAAATTATAAGTTAAAGTGCCTTAGATCCGATAATGGTGGTGAATACTGTAGTAAGATTTTCAATGATTATTGTTCAAGTAAATGGAATACGTAGAGAAATAACGGTTCTAAGAACACGGGAGAATGGTGTTGTAGAAACAATGAACATGACAATCATGGAACGTGCTAGAGGAGAATGGTGTTGTAGAAAGAATGAACATGACAATCATGGAACGTGCTAGAAGTATGATGATACATTCTGGATTGCCCTTATAGTTTTGGGTAGAAGTAGTTGATACAACAGTTTATTTGATTAATCGTGGGCCTTCAAGTTCACTAGATGGAGGAATACCAGAGGAAGCTTGGACCGGAAAAGAGGTAGATCTTTCTTTTCTTAAAGTTTTTGGTTCAGAAGCTTTTGTGCATGTTGATAAGGAAAATAGAAAGAAATTAGATGTAAAATCCAAGAGATGCACTTTCATTGGTTATGGATCTGGTGATTTTGGTTTCCGTTTTTGAGATTTAGAGAATTCTAAAATTATTAGGAGTTGTGATGTTGAATGGAATGAAAAGAGAATGTACAAGGATCAAATTTTGGTACCCAAGGATGAACCGGTTGAGAAATTTGTGAATGAAAATAAACTCTCGGATTCAAAAGAATTACCAACAGATTACACAAGAACCGATGTCGGTTGACACATGACCAACACCGGTTAGGACGATCCGTATCGGTTACGTAAGATCCAAACTAGCATTGGTTATCACAACCGACGTCGGTTAGAAGTGACCGCAACGGTCACCGCCATATTTGGATAGGAATGTTCAGAAGTCTAGATTGAGCCTCCAGTACCCCAAACTCTTGTGAGAAGGCCACAAATGGTAAGTAAACCTCTAGAAAGATTTACACCTTCCCTATCTTACTTATTATCGATCGATATTGGTGAACCCGAGAGCTTTGAAGAAGCAATGCAAGATAAGACTGCGTCCAAAGTGGGAGCATGGCATGGATGAGGAGATGAACTCCTTGGAACAAAACCAGACATGGAATTGGGTTAAGTTCACAAGCAGGTAAGAGAACATTGCGAGAACAAGTGGGTTTACAGGATTAAGGAAGAAGAGGGTGAACAAAAAAGATACAAGGCAAGGCTTGTAGTAAAGGGATTTGCACAGAAAGCAGGTATTGACTTTGGTGAAATATTTTGTTTTGTTGTTAAGATGATTTCTATTTTTTATTGTATTGAGCTTAGTTGTAGTAGAGGATTTACATTTAGAGCAACTAGCTGTGAAGACGACTTTTCTTCATGGTGATTTGGATGAAGAGATTTATATGCAGCGGTCGCTTAGGTATGAAGTCAAGAGTAATGAGAAATTAGTGTGTAGGTTGAAAAAGAGTCTATATGGGCTCAAACTAGCTCTAAGACAATGGTACATGAGGTTTGATAGTTTTAGGCAAGAACATGGTTACTTGAGATGTGAATCTGACCATTGTGTTTATTTCAAGAAGCTTGAAAATATGAGCCATATTATTTTGTTACTGTATGTGGACGATATATTTATTGCAGGATCTAGTATGCAAGACATTGACGAGCTTAAGAGAAAGCTAGCTCACACATTTGTTATAAAGGATTTAGGAGCTATAAAAAGCATACTTGGCATTCAAATACACAGAGACATGAAGAACAAGAAATTGTATTTATCTCAGGAGGATTATATCTACATGGTGCTATAAAGATTCAAAATTCGAATGCAAAACCTATAAGCATACCAATGGCTGGACACTTTAAATTGAGTAAAGATCAGTGTCCATCATCACATGAGGAGGTCAAATACATGACACAAGTACCATATGCTTCAGCAGTTGGGAGTCTCATGTATGCTATGGTTTGTACCAAACCAGACATTACATGAGATAGTGGGAGTGGTGAGTAGATATATGACCAATCCAGGTAAAGAGCATCGAAAGCGCTTCAATGGATACCCGTGTATTTGAAAGGGACATCTAGCATGCAATTATGTTATGGAGGTTTGGATATTTTATTATATGACTATGTTGATTCAGATATGGCTAGAGATATCGATGGTAGAAGGAGCACTACTAGTTATATTTTCACAAAGAGGTGGAACGTCGGTTAGCTGGATTTCAAGATTACGAGAAGGTTGTGGTTTTGTCTACAACATATGCATAGTATGTTGCAGCTACAGAGGCTAGCAATGAGATGATATGGATGAGTAGGTTCATAGAAGAGTTGGGAAATGAACAAAGTAATTGTAAACTGTTTAGTAACAGTCAAAGTGCAACTCATTTGGCAAAGAACTCAACGTTTCATTCGAGAACGAAACACATTCATTTGAGGTATCACTTCATATGACAGGTATTACAGGATGAACAATTGAATCTAGAAAATATTAATACGAGCAAGAACCCTGCGGATATGCTAACGAAGCCATTAACAAAGGAGAAGTTGGAGCTACACTCCACTTTTGTTGGTCTTCGAGTTTAAGACCAAGAGGATGAAACAAAGCTAAGGAAGGATCCAAGAATGATGATGTACATGTATGATGCAAAAGTAATTAATCTCCTAGTGGAAGATAGTTGAGTTGTGGAGTTCAATTACTTCAGTTTAGCATGTAATGGAAACTTGCTGGAAAATACAGTAATCGTCATCGGTTAAGGGGGAACCGACATCGGTCAAGCAATGAACGAACCAACATCGGTTATGGCTAATCGATATCGGTTACTGTATGAGGATGTTTTAATTAACTCTCGAGAATTATATCTATTTTTAGCATTAAAGTATATCTATTGATTGTAATTGCATGGCTAAGTGCCCTAAGTCTATAAACGACTATATAAGCATAAAAGCTAGGGTTTATAAGAAAGAATAATAAAGAATTAGAAAAACTTGAAAAAGTTGGTGAGAGAGAAAATTCTTAGTGATAAAACAAAAGCTTGAAGAAAAAAAGTATCAGATATCTCGAGAGATATAGAAGATTATAAATCTTCATTGTATATCTTGTCAAAGCTTTGGATAATAAATTGACTTGTTTCTTCGTGGACGTAGCCCACACTAGGTGAACCACGTTAAATCCGGTGTTGATTTATGTCTCTTGTTTTGTATATTTCTTCTAGTAGAATATCCGCTTTTATTTGCATGTATGCTTAGATCGATATATTGTGCAGACAATCGGTGTGCTAACCCCAACACATCTCTCGTTATGTTTGATAAGATAGCTATGACACCATAAGGAAAATGCATCAAGACTTATTTTAAATCATTTGATACCTTTAGAAACAAGCTTAGAAATCGAGAAGACCCCTTGACCTCAAGCTAAGGAGAGGTGTTTACTCAATCACACGCTCCTACAAGAGACTTCACATGAGAAGAAATTTCAAATGAAATGTTCACTCTAAACTAGAATCAAGGATTATTGTGCAAATATGACATGTTAGGATCAATAAGTTGGCTTTATACGAACATGACACTCTATTTGTTTGGAGGACACTAAAATTCTGGTCATGGAAAGCAATCTCATAAAAGATGAATTAGAGAGTTCTTGAAATATAAAAATGCTCTAACAATTTGAATATGGATAGTGGATAGAAGCTAGGGATAATGAATTGAAGCTAAGTTGAACATGGAAGCTTTTGCTACATAGATTGAGTAAACTCTACACATCTTCATCCCACACCCTTCCCCTTGATTCTTGTCTTTTAGTTAGGTTATTAATTCTTTGATTAATTAATCATTTAAATAATTAGCTATTGATTTACTCTAATTATGCTCGAAGATGTGACCTACATTGATAGAAAAGTGGTGAGAGGGAAAAGGTGTAATCTTGCCATTGCGTATGTTAAAAAAATGTTGGACATTAAATTTGATGTCTCTTTGATTGTTATAGGGCAATTTTTCTTCTTGCTTGGAGAAGGAAATCAAAATTGGGATATATATTGGGCACACGATGAAGTTTAAAACTTGTTTATTTCTGCTAGAAACATTTTTTCAAGCCCAACACATTGCAGCTATACTGAGGCCACACGCCACCAATCAGCAGGAAGTTTGCAGATAAAGTGAACCATTAATTAATGTGAAACCCATCAATGGATGAAACTTTGTGACAAACCTAAGATAGGTGCTTCAAGATTGATACATTTCGACATTGTTCAAATGAATATATGAGCTAGTTATTTATTCTAATGATTGATTAATTAGGGATTTTAACAACTTATTAATTAGTTGATTGGTATAATTATATATTTTTTAGCGGACTCGTATCTTTATCACTACTTCTTCTTTATACATGTTTATTCCTCTCCAAGCAAGTTTTCTGCCTATTTAGGCAGTAGATTGGCTGCTCCCTCATGCTTCCACATAAAAAGGGAAGGAAAGACGTTGGGAACATCCAAACATCTCCAACATCCCCTAAAGTGAAAAAACAAGGGGATCTTTCTGAAATGTCCTCTGATATTCAGGGATGTCCCCCACAAAAAACATAATTTTGATTATCCTGACCAAATTCAGGTTTAGTCATTGATTTTTTCTTAAAATTATTTAAGCATTATATTGCTTTTACTAAATTCTGTGATTGGAAGATCCCTGTCAATGTTTCATGACTATGAATGTTCTTTTATGAGGGGCCAGCAGATTCTGAGAAGCAAAAGCTATTGTATTTTATTAAAGCAACAAAATTATTGAAATTATTAACATTCCATTCAACTGTAAAATTCTATAAATTACGAAAGTCGACTAAGATTGGCAAAATGCTACTGAAACTTTATTCTATTAAAGCAATTTACAATCTACTACAGTTTTTTTGGCTACTACACATTGTGTGTAATCTAGTTTCTATTCTTGTTTTTCTTTATATCGACTGCACAAAGTGGCCCTCTATTTCTGTAACTAGTTTAAAATTAATCATAGTGTAGCATCCATTGTGTCTAGTTGTCTAAATGTGTTAGCTGCAAACATTACAAGTTAAAACATATAATATTATAACGCAATCTAGTGTAGTGATTTCTGAATTTTCTTTTGGATTGCAGTCTTGCTAATTTATGAGCCTCTGGGATTCTGTTGTAAATTTGATGAGATTCTCAGAGTAATTACGGGATTTTGTTATAAACATTATACGTTAGAACATGGAATATTATAACCGTGTCTAGCTTATAAATTTCAGGATTTTCTGTTGGATTACAATCTTACTAATTTATGAGCCTTTAGGATTTTGTTGTAAATAGGGGAGATGCACCAATAAATGAGCACCCTAAGTTTACACATGTAAAAGGGCCATGTAGGTGCCTTGTTGGTACATAAAAATTACACCATCATGTAGCATATGACCCAAAGGTATGCCCATTTTAGTTTAGTGTGCTCAATTGGAGGGAAATGCATAATTTGAATCTATTTAATACAAAAATTAGGTGCACCAATAGTTGAGCATGGGTGACCAATAAATGAACATCTCACATGTCATGATATGATTGGCCCTTACATGGTACAAATTGCATATTTATTGGTCCCATTTTATTTTTATATTGGGACATTCAATCACAATAAATGTTCATCTTTTGGTACATGTTCATTAATTGGTGCCTTTCTCCTATAATGACATTTATAGGATAAATATAAAATTTAGCATTATGATTTATTGGTTCTTGTGCACAAGTAGGTAAACTTAGTTCATCCAGGACCAACATGGCAAGTGTAATGACTAATTATGTTCTAGCATTTGTAAAATTCAGTTTTGAATCCAATGGATAGAGAAATCAGAATCTAAATTTTGTAAGTGATACATACCTACGCTTCAAGTATGATATTAGACATGTATGACAATGTGGAAGCATATGCATGTTGGGTCATCTCGATCCAAATATAATTTGTTGTTAGTATTAATTGTGTGTGGCATGCATCTCAAGTGAAAAACCTTCTTAAGATTAATAACTTTATAGTTAGACATTATTAATGTTATGTAATGGGTGGTTCGGTAATTTGTTTTTGGTTCGACCATTGGATCCCATATGCAAATCAACCCCATAAGCTTATTTAAGCTCGAGGCTAAAGTAATGAATTTAAACGAGGTATTGTTTTTATATAAAAGATTCTTCTATTTGCCTATGTTTGAATACTAAACAATGGTGTTGGAGCCAATGGTGGCAAATGGATCCTTGAGTAGGAAACCATGGAAGAATCGTGAAGCTCTTGCTTGAAGCTATAAAGTTTCTAACATTTCTTTTAATTTTCCTAAAAATTATTTTCCTTGATAAGTAGTCTTTTTGGTTGTTTTTGGAGTAAATCCCTTGCTTGGGGTGCTATTTTGTTTCCCTAAGGTATCAAGCTCTACACAGGTGTGATAAATTCAACAACATAGACGTTGAAAAACTTTTCCTTAAGTGTAACTTTAAGTACATGTAACGTGCTTTTGTTAGCCTAGTTTTCATCACAAGCACTTGAAAGTCTTATCTATACTTGAATTTACCCCTTTATATAGCCGACAAAGCATCCTAAATATTCCAAATGATGCTTCGCGATTCCGGGTCTTCCTAGAATACGTATGTTCTTTCCTCCATTACTCAACTTGCTAAAATAATATAGTCATGGTCTCATGACCATTGATTCCCGATTCCTCCTTGTTGGTTTGTCTTCTACTCTTTGGTTCACCATTTTATTCTTCACACTCGAGTTCTTTGCTTTCTTCCTAATCAATTACCTAGACAATTAATGCCTTCACATATTACCAACTCTTCATACATGACCTCTCTTGCTTTTCCCTCCTTTTTCTTGAGATTCTCGCCTTTGCTCTTTCATAGGCAACGGTCCTATGCGGGGTGGGGGAGGGGCAACCACAATAAATTTGCAGGTGCAAGTGGTCCCATATAATTTTTTTTTCGGACTACATAAAATAGAATCTTCACCTGAAAAGGTGGAGCAACGAATCGCACATAGGAGGGTCAATTTGAGCGGGTGCAATGGGTGGGGGGCTGTAATTTTTTTCCTGCATTCTTTTTTTTTGGCCACCTGTCAACCAAGCAATGGTTCAAGACTATTTCTTGTAAAAATCTGCTTACCTTCAAATCTGATTTCCTTCAAATCATTCCTTGCACATTCTGGCTGCAGAAAATATTAGGAGTACATGGGACTGTAGGGCTGCTAATTTTTCCTAAAAATTATGTGCAACACTTGCTAAAAATCTATTGCCTTGCCCCCAACATAGGACCGTGGCCTTAGTAACGGCCATATGCTTCCACTTCCACCTTCTCCCACTTCTTACGATGTAAAACCCATCGCCTTTCAATCTCCAATCTTGTGCTAAGTATGTCCTCGTGTGCAAAGATTTAATAAGTTTGCTCTCCCTCTTCTCACAAAAATCTAAAATTTTGCCATGAAAGAAGTTTATGTGGTTCATTCCTTATTTATAAGCGAGGGGCGTTTCATGCCCTATGAAACCTAGGCAATTGCCTAGGGCATTGGATCAACATGGGGCGACATAGGAGTTGTCTAAGTCGGCTATCTCTGAAGTCGGCTATCGAAGTCGGCTACAACAATGTTCAATAAATTTACTTATATAATTGCCTTCCTTCCTTTCTTCCATGTCGTTTCCATGAAAATTTCGGGCTTTCCTCTATGTTTTCTATGAAGATCGACTCTTCATTCTTAGAAAATTCCCAAGCGAATTAAATTGTTCTCTTCTTCTTCCATGAACTTTAAAAGTGTCGATGGCTCTCAAAATTACCGAGTAGCCCGTAAAGAAATTTGGCGAGATCATTTGCAAGCATATATTTATTAGGAAATGAGGTTGCATCAGAGCATGGGTTCACAATCAGATGTCTTGTAAGTGTTCACCACTACTGATTTTTCCTCTAGAACTAACCATGTTTGTTTAATTATTAAGATACTTAAACAAGCCCAACTCGATTCTTACTTCTATTTATGCTTCAACCTTGCTTACAACTAACAATTCACGGGTGTCACAAAATCTGATTCCATCGATGTGGGAAACTTTTACGATATCTTATCTTGTAAATTTATCCCATTAGAACAAGGGACTCGATTTCAGGAAATTTATCTAGATCTAATTCTTCTTTGTTTTAGCCGTCCTTTCGTTAATAGGGGAAACTAGATTAAATAGCCTTTCTATTTTGACAATTGAACGTACCATCAATAATATGTTATGATAGTGTCATCAATAATTTTGATATGGCAAAGGCAAGAAAGAATCCTTTCTAGCTTTAATTGTATGTGTTGTTAAAAATGACACTATAAATTTTTTTAAAAATTGGGCAGACGGATAGTAAGAAGGGAGGGGGCGTATGCTCCAAGTACCGCTTGGGGTGCTCAAAAAAATTAATTCGGCCCTATTTGTAAGTGATCATGACTCGTGTTCATACCTATTTACAACATTATATATTTACAATGCTAACTAGAACATAGCTCTTTTATTTTGTTTCTTAGCATTTTTTGTCACAACTTTATTCACAAATCCTTCTCAAAACCGATAGCTCTCATACTCCACATGTACCAACTCTTGTGTATAAATGGTAGTGAGGGAACCATTTCCATGAGGTACCCATTTCTGTGAGTTCATCATGGGCATGCGTGAATTCTTTACATGGTGCATCATCATGCCTATTGAGAATAGATGGCACTTTGCTTTCTCTATGGCACAAATGCTAACATCTTCTCTATGTTACCTTGCGCATCACTTTCTTGGCATCCTTTGTAATTCCCATTAAAAACAACCCACTTGAGACCCAGAAACAACCTAGGATTAGTTAGGAAAATTATGGAATATATATATTTTTTATTAAAAGAGTCTACTACCTCGCTACAAGGCAACAACTGTCGCTAACAAGTTCCAGAACAATTCTAATCCACTAGAATATACTTTTATTTTATTAACAATTATGAGAGGTCATAAGGTCCAAAATTTAGGGTTAGAAGTTTCAATTAGATTCTGAGGGAAAATTCCTCACCATACCCACTCTCTAACATGCTTAAAAATTCAACTTGATTTTTCTCACACTTAATGCATTAAAATTTCCTAAATTACTTTCATTGGATAGGAAATTTCCTCACCTTTCCAACGATATAAATAAGTCCTCCTAACTCCTCATAAAACTCAAGTTATGGGCTGGCGGGCCTTGGGGTGAAAATTTCTCCCAAGAGCAAAGGCTTATGGGCCCTGGGGGTGAAAATTTGCTCAAAAGGGTGGGTTGGCGGACCACGGGGAGACTTTTGAAAAACTTTCCCGCTGTAGCAGGAGTAAAACCACTTTTTCACCCGTGCTCCTGCGGGTCCGAAGAGGACACGCGTCAAGCTCAGGTTGGCGCAGGGAACCGCGGGGACACATGCAAATTTTTGACTTTTGGGTTAGAAAGCGCCAAGGCAAAACTTTCCACGCACCTCCGCCGACGCCTAAGGCTGCCACGTGTCAGCCTTTCATTGGCTGCGGCTAGCGGGTCGATGAGAGAGATCTAAGAAAATTTTCCAAAGGAAAGGTTAGAGTTTCAAAGTTAATTAAACTTCCGCTCCTCCGCCATTGTCGGTGAAGCCACGTGTCAAGCATTCATTGGTTGTGGGATTGCGGGCCAATGGAGGAAACTAAGAAAATTTTCCTAAAATTTTAAAAAATGCCAAGGAAGAAAATGGTGTCGCACCTCCGCCATTGCCTCGTGAGGCCACGTGGCAGCTTCTGATTGGTTGTGGGCCGACGGAGAAAATTTGAAAATTTTCCCAAAAATTTTCCTAAGTGTTTTAAAGGAAAAATTTGGGCCACGGGCCCGCCAAGGAAAATTTTCCCAAAATTTTCCGCCAAGGAAGGAAAACTTCAGAGGGCCATAACTTTTGATAGAGAGCTCATTTTTGGGAAAACGAGGACTTTCTGGAAAGTCATTGACGTCCCTCTTTGCACTAAGATCATTAATTTTAGATTTTGATAAAGTTTAAGGGGTCAATTTTAAGAAAACGGCTTGCAGGCTTTTTAAAAGCAAATTGGTAAATTTAAACTTATAAATTTGGTTCAATTTGATCTTCTCCTTCACTCAACATGTCAAATGACATGGAGAATTATTCTAAGAAGGATTTAGGATGCATTTGGAAGGTAATTTTGCTTGATGGATTTCCAATTCGAATTTTTACAACTTCTGACAACAAAAAGACTGTGAAAGGTTTGGGCCCGATTTTGCAATGTTTTAAAATATTTCCTTAAGTATTTTTTTGTCAATTTGAACTCATTTATACCCTGGCATGTTCAATTTTAATGTTTCAATGTTGATTATTGTTTGCAGGCTCGAACTGTGCATTTTAGAGAAGTATTTGCCAGTTTTAAATTTTAAAATAGAGATCAGATTAAAAAGGGTCTATCTAACTTTTTCATCATTCAAGTATGGAAGTTCATTCTAATCCTAGTCAAATCCATTTAGTTGATTCAACAAACCATTTAATGGCTAAAATGTAAAGTCTGGTTTCCAATTTTGTCTTATTTTCAAAAGAACAAAGTAATACAATTCCTTCATATGTATTCCTTTCTTTCAAACAGAGATTTCAATAACATTTAAAGATCATATTTCAATGCAACAATGCAAATGAAGAAAGGTATTGCAATCCTTTATTGATTTCAAATACAACTTTACATCTCTCAATTTCTTGAATGCAAATAATGATTTCAATTTCTTCCTTTCAAATGAACAGAACAGAGTATATATATCTTTCACATTTCGAATTTACAACTTTCATAGCTCAATACAACATCTTTCCATTTCAAAACATTTACAAATTCATCCACTTCAAGTGGGAAGGGTTACAATGAGATTTTATTTCACAAGGAACTGTCAAACTATCTTTCTCCGTGCTCTCCGAACAACAACATGAATTTATCTTTTTGGATCACAAAAAGGAAAGGGAAAGGAAACACTCTCCACCCAACCAAGACATCCAATGAAAGGAGAAGCCATCCTTCTTCATTGGCCCCGAGCCCCAACCACAATGCAATAAGAAATGTATTTCAACTCATGGCAACAACAGGATTCCACATCACAAAGCAATCTTTCAACATGCACATTTCAAATAAAAACACAATCCAAAACAAAACAACAGTTTTGCAACCACATGAAAACATCACACAAAACTTAGGCTTCACCATGCAAGCCAAAGGAGCAAGAACTATGGGGGAAGTTGTTTATGCCTCCCAATGGGAATTGGGTATCCACCTGTAAGCAAACCGCCAAAATAAATCATCTCACATATCCTTATGCCCCCACAATCCCTCCTTATGCCCCCCACAAATTTCCTTATGCCCCCACAAAGTAAGAAATGCAAGCTATTTCTTTTCCATGGTGGATCCCAATCCCAAACTCCCTCCACAAGAATTCTGATGCCACTGACATTCCCTTATGCCCCCACATGGATTCCCCATAGCCTTCTCCTACACCATACCTAGGCAGTCTACCCAAACAACCCACACACATGCTAACACATTCACACAATAACATGTACATTTAAAAGAAAAAGAGTATTTCAAGAGCCAAGCTCTTACCTCTCCATGATGGAGTTGTCTAAGTTCCAAAACAACAATCTCTAATCCAATGCAATCAATCCAAACAACCAAGCACAACATGTAACAGTCTTCCCAAAATTTCCTCCAAAGCAAGAGCTTCAATCAACAAGAAAATTCACCCCAAGGAAGCATTCCCAAAAGTTCAACAACCCAAAACAAAGCAAGGAGTTCTAATTTTATAGAAGAGGGAAGAGAAGAGGATGAGGTGGATCCATGTAGGATGCCACATCACACATCCTCAACTCCAACACAAAAGTCAAATTCATTCTCCAATGCACAATAAAGAGGTGGGTGAATAATATGACAATAAACTTACACACTCCAAAAAGCCCACACCCCAAAGGACTGAATTTAATAAAATGTAAGAAGAGTGCAATTAAAACTTACAATTTGTCTTACAAAAATGCATTAAAAAGGTCTAAAATCAACCCTCCAACCATAGGTATGGTTGGTAAATAAAATTAAGAGGTATGGGACAAGTTTTACTTGTCCCACAAGCCTCCAAGGACAAATTTGAATTTCCAAGGAGGTGGAGTGTTTCATACTCCAAAATCTGACTTACACATACTTACACATCACTTACACATACTTACAATATTTAATACAAAATCCAACAACTTCTATAATTACTTTCTTATATCCCAAATTTGATTGATTTATTTATTTTAACAATATGATTACTCACATTAATTCTCCACAATTAAAAGAATAATGAAAGGGGTAAAAGCATCACAAAATAAACACATGCAAACATAATAAAAAGAAACCACATTAATAAAATACACAAAACCCCTTGGTCACATTCAAAGGTAATCCCCCCATGGGAATCCCTAACAAAAACAAAACACACACACAAAACATGTTGCCATGGTGACCTTGTTGAATTCATCTAGAATTCCAATGTGGTTGGTCTCAATCCCCCGATGTTTGTTGTGATATTTTAACCTGCAAAACACAAATACCTCCTTCGGCCTCGTGGCCATATCAGAACATCCAACATGATATAAATATAATCACAAAATCATCTATACATATGAATCACAACAACATCAAGGAAATCAACAATATCACTTATAATTTATATCAACAACTATATCATCATCATATAATGTCCATTTTCTAGGTCTACTCACAATATCCAAAATCATATGTCCGAACAACATTCATAATATATCCATGTCAAATAGTATATCACCATCCACATATGAAGTGTCTCTAATAATCATCATGCATCATAACTAAATCAAGATCAACAATAATCCATGGTCCAACATCCAACATCATACTAAATCAAAACTATAATAATGTCCATAATATAGTCAACAATATAAAGATCAAGTATCAAAAGGTGTCAAAGGGAAGTGGGCACTACATCCTTGTTTTTATGAATGATTTTTTGCTACATTCCATAATCAACATGTTGTGTGTCATCTTCTTTCATAGTTCTCACATGCATCCTCTTTAATTCTAATGTCAAGTAATTTCAAACCGAGGTGCTTAATTTCCCTTTTCATTTCTAATTTGTCCATCGTGTCAATATTTAATTTATGTGTTCCCTAACTTAGCTCTTTAACCTTTTTTGGGATGCAACCAGGACAAGGTCCAACTTTTAGGGATGTCGAGGGTTTGGGTGAAGGGTTTCTTACCCTTCACGAGCCAACGTAAAACTAGATTATGAGGTTTAATAATACCAATCACTCTAGCAATCTATGACACTTATTTCTACTTAACCTTCACCATACCAAAAAAATAATAAATTGGGCTTAATATTCAAGCAACCCGACTCATGTTATAACTTCAAATCCTAGCATACCCTCGACCTATAATATCATATGAATATTAAAGCCACCTCGCACATGTCAAAATGGAAAAATCTTCTTGAGGTTTTTAATGTGGAAGGAGTGCAAATCAAATTTGAAATAATCTCTAAATGAAGCTAGTGATCATCCAATCTTTCCCAAAATAATTAGCAATTAAACGAGTTTGCTTGTAAGTGAGATTGATTAAAAATATGCACTGTATAACTCCACATAATGAATCCAAAGCTTGTTGGTCTATATAATTAAGTACTTTTAAATAAAATTATATCTAAACACAATGCAAAAGACAAAACTTAGAAAATTTTGCCCCAATTTGCATTAAAATAATTAAACAATAAACAAGGCTAATATAGCAGATTACAACAAGACTTGTCTCGAATTCTATGAAAAATAAGAAATTAATAATAGTAACGACAATCCTAAATGAAATAAAGTCAACTAAAGAAGACTAAAAATAGACTCAAGATGACAAGTATCATCCACTAATAATATATGGTCAACATGCAAGAAGTCAAAATTAGTTTAAGTGACACATGCACACCTATCATGCATCATAGTCAACCTAGGCACCCCAACCTCTTCTAATAATAGAAATAGATCAAGATAAGACTAATTTAGTGATCTTAAAATAGACATGACATCCCACTTCTTAGGGATGAATGAATAATTATTTAAACTCAGTTAAGTGCACATATAATGAACTCCTCTCTAAATGGAACTTTCAAATTAAAAATAGATTTGTATACTCCTAATTGACATTTATGATGCAGAGCATCCCAGTCCAAGGCACTCCCGCTTAATTTTTCCTAAGAGTAAGTGCACACAAGAATGGAGGCGCGAGGAGTGAAGAGGAAGGATGTAGAAGAGTAGAGGGGATATTGTGTTGAAGTATGCAATGGTTTAGTGCAATAGCTTGGAAGGAAGGTGCAATGCGTGTAAGTGTGGCTAAAGCGGGAGAAGATGTTTTACAAAGGAGAGAACAATAGAGAACGGTGTGCACAAGAAGGGTGTGTAGGAGTGCATGGAAATATTTTGGAGTTGTATGGATAGCTATATGAATGAAAGGAATGCATAGGATTTTTTTACAAGGGAGGAAGTTACGAAGGACACGCGGGATGAAGGAATTAAAATACTTGGGAGTGGCATTAGTCTCAACAAAATGCACATATATTTTTAGAAGACCCAAAGATTTAGAGGCATATGACGGAACAAAGAGAATGTATGGCGAGCCAAGAATTTGTCTCAATAACTTTTACTCATGAATCATTTATTCTTCTAGGGTATGAGGCAACAAATAAGAGACACACATGAACCGACACACAACGGGTTGATTTAAAGGGACTAAAACAAGCACTAAAG
Organism: Taxus wallichiana var. yunnanensis; assembly: GCA_018340775.1. NCBI lineage: Eukaryota > Viridiplantae > Streptophyta > Pinopsida > Cupressales > Taxaceae > Taxus > Taxus wallichiana. The sequence goes on from CM031244.1 coordinate 780,974,186, forward strand.
TCACATATTAAGAGGAAATTAATCCCTACATTAGGTCAACCTAGGGTTTCTAAGGCCCACAATCAAGATAGAGGAGAGAACCCTACCGGGATATCGATGAATGAGGGGAAGATGTAGATCGATAGGTGGATAGACAAGCATGCACAATACGACCAAAATGTAAATAAAGGAAAGCTAAGGAGATAATCATATAAGAGCATTATGCTAACTAGCATCAATGTGCACCAAGCTAACATAGAGCAATGAGGGAAGGATATGAACTAATCTATGCAGTAATGAAAAAGAGAGTAGTGCACTTACTCAGAATCGTGAGGTGGTCGCTGATGCATCTATCTCTCCAAAGAAGTAATACACCAAGAGAGAATCAATATTGGGTGGAGAAGGGGAACACCATTCCTATCCTAGAATCAATATAGATGATCCAATAGTGCAAGTAATCCAACTAAGAAGAAAAATTTCCAATCTAAGTCAAGTGCAAGATGAACCAATGACAAAGTGAGAAAATGTGAAGTTGGTGCAAAAAAGAGAGTAGAACGAATGGTTAGTTCTTTTGATTTTTTCTTCCTCTCTTCATAATGTTTAGGTGTGATGACTACATATATACAACGCCATCGCCCATGGGCGATGGTGTCGGCTAGGGAAAAACTAACACCGACACCATCGCCCATCGGCGATAACGTCGCCAAGAGGGACCCGAGTGTCACGTGAAGTGAAAAAAGGTGTCATGGATTAAGCAAATGGTGAAAAAAGATGAATTGGATGCAAGAAAGGTGTTGGGAGTGCTAGTGTATGAGGTGGATGAGGATAAGGATAACCAAGGCTATGGATGACATAGTGATTCTCTCTCCGTGTACTAACTCTAACCCATAATGACTACATGAACAACCATAACCCATTCTGGAAGGCCCCTTAAGGCACCTACTCAAGAAATAGATGCATTAGTGACCCTTATCTCGTAAAAATAAATTGTTAGTAACATGTATGGAAGATGAAAAGTGAAAAATTAGGTGTATACATATGCCCTATCCGTTGATCACCGCATGTCATAATAACGAAATGTGAGGTGGTCAATGGAAAGAGACAATTCATAACATCGAAAGCAAAAGTAGATATTGAAACTAATAAATGACTAGCTGAAATGAAATATATCCACCAATACGTACTGATAGTGTCGCTCATCCCGCCATGTACATGTGCAATCAATGTCGCGAGAACCCTAAAGAAGAAAAAATGAAAAGAAACTCTAGATGATCGAAGTAAAAAATAAGACATAAATCACGTAGCTACGAGCCCATGGGATGGATGTTGCAGATAGTGTTGAGATGCCAAAATTCCATAATGCCATAGATATCGTGGTGGTGATATGATGTCAAAAATAGGCAAACATTATAAGTCACAACCCTCTTATATGGCACATAGACCTATAAAGCAGGCATAACCGTCAGGCTTGTATGTTGGTCACGACCCTCTTATTTTAAATAATAAATACATATATATCCCTCAATGGGATTTTCTTTCAACTTTTAAAGAAGTAAAAAGAAACTGTTGTTGCACTTGAAAATAAACCCCATAAAAAAATAGATTGGGAGAAATAGTAAAATAAATAAACATGAAACAATAATGCATATTCTTGGAGTGTGGATCCAAAATGGAGAGTTTATCTCAATTGTCATGCTCCCATGTGAGCTCAAAATCCCGCATATAAAAGAAGAGAGAAAAGAGATGAAAATTTGGGGAAAGCCTAATATAAGAAAACATAGAGATATTTAAGGTTTTGGAATGTTGCCCTAAGATCTATGGTGGAGATAAAAGGATCTAAGGGTGGAAGATGTATACTCCATCTCCCACCCAACTTAAATAATTTAACTTGAGACTATAGTCTCTCTTTTAATTGTGTGATAATAGGATAATTAACTTTAGGTTTTCTGGTTAATGCTTTTAGTGAAGTTAATTTAATTTAGGGAAATTAAATTAACCAGGTGGATTAATCTAATCTAGTGAAATTAAATTAACCAAGTGAATTAATTTAATTTATGGAAATTAAATTAATCAAGTGAATTAAGATTAATTTGGAAAAATAAATTTAATCAAGTGAATTAATTTAATTTGTGGAAATTAACTTAATCAAGGGGACGTCGTTTCGCAACTTAATAGACTTAACTTATTAGAATAATTTTTTCAAAAATAGAAATAAAAGGAATTAGAGAACTCTTCTCATTAAAATCTTAATGAATGTTTTGAGCCCAAACCTAAGGTAAAATTTTAATAATGTCAAATTTAATCTAGTTACTGGAAATGGTAATTAATTAAACGCATTCGTTAGATTTAATTAATCGTGGGACCCTTTTTGGAATTTTTAAAATAATTTGTGCATGCTCATTAGTGGGTTACACATCTATTTTTGCAACTTTATTAAAAAAACTCAAAATCATTCTCTAGTTTTAAAGTCCATTTTGGCACTAGCGGAGTGGGCGCTACAAATATATCCCATAGAGATATAGATAGGTGTTGTTATATAATATATATGCCTCCAAATACATAGATTATCCATAATCTAATTAACTAATATATTTAGCCATGATAAAATTCCAAATGTTAAAGATACATTAGGGTTTCATATTGTGTTTTTCTTTAACATATATTTAACTTTTTTAATTTTGATATTCATATCAAGTCAAAAGGTTTTAATCTTATATATATATATATTATATATATATATATATATATATAATACCATGTGTAAGTTAAAAGATTATATGTAAATTAATTGATTGAATATTGTTATATTTTTAATTATGTGAATACATTTTAACCACTATATGCACATATTCCATTTATACCTTTTACATCAAATTATCTTATATTTATTGTTTATTACATCTATGTAGATTCTTTAATTATTTAAATAATTATATAATGTCTGTAAATAGTTTTTAGGTATGGCTAGACCAAGATTAAATTTTGAAAACAAGAAGAAAAGAAGAGAATATCAAAAACAAATATCACATAAGAAGACAACAAGAAATGACAAATGCACAAACAAAGGAACAAGGAAAACATTGAAATGATAATGATAGACAAAAAACACAGGCTGAATTGACAAATGAAGAAATTAAATTAGAAAAATACGACATGATGATAAGATGATAGTAATTCGTGCATGATCATCTCAAGATGATTCATATGTATTGAGAATAAGATTACAAAGACAAATGTGTTCGATCAATTTTCTAAGGAAGAACACCTATACAAACAATAACTTAACCGTAGTATGTCAAGCATCTCAAAGGTATTATCATAGATTGGTTAGTAATGTTGAAGCCATTTATTAGGAAGGAAATTTAATATTAGTTAATCATGTGATTGAAACACCAAAAATGTAGCTCAAGATGTGATGGATGTCGATGCTAGAAATAATGTAAAGAATATTGATATGTAAGAGGAAAGAACATTACAACTAAGAATAATAATAAGAATGAAAAATAATGATTTGCAAAAAGAGTTAACATCACAACCTAGAAGAATACAAATGAAATATTCACATATTGAGAGAGAATGAAATATATGTGATCCCAATGGAATGTTCGGAAGAGATTTGAATACCTTCCGAATAATTATTTGACATCGTCTTGATAACCTTACTTCACCAAGCATGTGTTATATTTTTCAAGAATGTTACCTTGGAATAAATGTTTCTCGAACACCTTAAGGACATGTGTAATATATTTTTACAAGAGAAAGGTCATCATCGATTTTCAACATCAAACAATATGGATCCTAGGCCACAACCACTAGAACTTGCAAACTTAACTCAAGTTGAGGAAATGTTGATAGCCTATGTCAACCCAATCCTATAAGTGACACATGCAACTGGAGGTCAATATAAATATAAAGGACATACAATAAGTTTTCCTCAAGAAATAAAAGAAATTGCTAATGTTTTACCACATCGATTAAAAGATTTGTTGATGATTATTGTTTGGAGGAGGGATCAACATGGGAAAAAAATAAAATTTGTAGTTGATAGAGAGAGAATATATAATGAATTAAAATATTAAATAGAACATAACAATTTCTATTCATATGTTAAAGTTGATGAAAATGTTCTTAATGAACTTCCACCGATTATGATGAAAATGTATTCATCCAATGAACTCTCTCCATATGGAGTTTGATTTTGATGAGAATGAAATTGTATTTGTAGGTCCAGTCATGGAGAAATATAAAGAAAATAACATTAATAATACAAAATCAATGGCCTCCAAACCACCCAATGCCCTAAGGGAGATGGAATTAATCCATGCATGGGTAAATAACCTCGATGAAAACCCCGAAGCACCTGATTGATTGGCAAGGATATAAGCATCTCCTATCAATGAGTATGTCACACTAAGATTACTTGATATAACATTACAACGAACAATGGTAAATTGAGTACATATACATTAATTTGTAAAACATTTATTTCAATATAGGTATCATCAATTTTACCAACATCATTGATTTAAATATTACATGATGAACATGATCACGAGACATCATGCACAAAATTCATCTGCATTATTTGTGAAGAAAAAGCCTTCAACATATGTTAGTCACCATCAATGAGTTGCATGAGCATATGGAAATTATGTCCCATTCACATCTAGTTGATTGTTTGATAAGGTTTGGAATATTCTTGAGGTGCACAAGGTTCTATTGGGAAAAATGTCATGGTGAATTCATTGGCATGCTATAAAAAATTATATCACCTACCATTTTTTCACTTTGAATGCCCCCGATATGTGTTGGCCTTATCTACATGTGCCTATGTATAGAACACCACCATATAATCCATGCGAAGCCCAAAATTAGTGAAGGCATAATATTATTGAATATCCTTGTATAGTGGCACACTACATGCACCTACGAAAAACACTTTTCCAAAATGAGATATTGCAAAAAGGAATGAGAGTTAACAAATTATTGGTCTAGATATGAATGACAACATAGAGGTTTATTGCATATGATATGTGATGGGGAGTTAATTTTTAAAAATGTTTTTAATAATTATTTTTTCTTTGCTTGCTTTTTTTTTTTTTCTTTATTTTGTTTTTCCCTTACTTTATGTTTTTTATTTAATTTTTTAATGTTTTTCCTAAAAAAATAATTTTTGTTTTCTAATTTTTTTAACTTTTGTTTTTAATTTCATTTTAATTTTTGTTTCTAATTTTAATTTTTGGTTTAGTTATTAAATTTTCTAAATACATTAGGGAGGGGGCGATTTTTCAAATTAATTTTGATTGACATGTGTGTGTGTGTGTGTTTCTTAAGTTTTTTTGGATTGAAAAGTGCACTTTTATTAATATACATAAAAGGTACAATGCTAATCGTACAAAAATGGGTGGAAAAAGGTCACACCCTAGAATGGATGTAAATCAAGCCATGGAGCTCTCGAGAAAGAGGCCAAACTACCTCATCATGACATAACAAAACACATCATACAATAAAAGTGTGATTAGGAATAAAAAAGGAGCAAGAAAGAAAATCAAAAACTATGTCGCCGAAGTGAACATGACAGCCAAAGGGGAGGATGGTTGCCAATTTTACCACCCCAACCACTAGTGTCGAGGGGTGAGTCGTGGTACAGGATGGGATCCTACCCATCATGTTGTTTTTGTTATGCTCTTCCGCTTCATAATTTTGTCATTGTTAGCGGCGAGGAGAAATGCCAAGAGATAGCCTTGGGAATTTCCCCTTATAAGTGGCATCCCAACCAAATCCACCACCACCGTCAATTTATCAAACACACCACCGCTACGTGTGGGGAAGAGTGATGAGATATAGGGTAACGATGACGATGTAGAGAATACCTATGTTGGTTACTAGAGTGACACCTTTAAAAACCTCGAGCACAACCCGAAGGTGGAAAAAAATGACGTTGCCGATCAAGAGGAAACCAACTTAAAATACATGGGGCATTCCCAATGATTTAGCAAATGTTGAGGTTTTCCAACTACATGTGGAAGTTTTTAGATTGATTTTGAATCGGAAGCATAACATTGGAGATGATAATAAATTTATTAGTCACTTTGAAAAATCTCTATCCATAATTGAAAATAGCACATTATATATCTTTCCATAAGCAAAACAAAATATCCACTTTAAATATTTTCCAATATTTGTTGTATTTTGCAAGAAGGTTAGTCAAATCCCCAAGCAAGGCCATTTTCCAAGTGAAGGAGACTGGAGAAAAAGGTTGTGAATCCATTTCTAGGCAACTTGGGTGTGGGGGAAAACCAAAATAGATGTTTAATAATCTCAAGTTGGTGACAGGATGGGAAAATGGGGTTGGAAACTAATCCAGAGGATCCTCACTAAGAAATGTCAATCTATAATCTTCTAAAAATCAGTTATAGGAATTTGCATTGCATAGAGAAAAATTAGAGCTTTCCAAAAATATCTTGTTTGCATAAAACATAGCACGTATGCAGAAATAATGGCGAAATAATGGCCCGGTGAAAGAGTACACGTGCACATCCAAGTGGACCAATGAAAATGCGACACATGACACACTGGTTATGAATTTAAAAAATTGGTTTATAATGCCGTATTTGACACTCGGGCCAGAGATAGGAGGGCCCCACATCCAGGTTTGACAAACTCAATTATGGAGGGGGACCTTGGCCTCGAATCATTATATTACCATTGCAGAGATTTTGTATATATATGATCTTAACTGTAATTTCACGATACATGCGGGAGTAACTTATAGTGCTTTGAAATATATATTACATTGCATTGTGTAGCAAGTGGACAACCCAAATCGGAGGATTGAGCCGGCTCGCACGATCAATTCGACCTGCCCATTGGAACCACTTAACCACACAGCTCCTTATTTAACCTTCCATGCATACTACCTAATCGACCTACCTTATCTCCCGAACCACCTAACTCCTCATAACTCATCACATATCTCCTTAGCTCGCCAACTAAGAAATTAACCTCCACGCGGCCACATAGTTTATACACTCAACGCACCTAACTTAGCTCAATCAAAGCGACCACACAACCGTTGGCTTCCAAAATGGCTCTACAAAGCCTAATCTAAAATGGCCACCACCCCATACTTAAACCATATCCTTCCCTATAGTGCAGCCATATGGGATAAGGGATTCAAATCCTTATCACGTCAATTGCAAAATATATGGCTAACCATTGGGTCAAGCCATTCAACAATGTTATAAAATGTGTTATGTGTTATGTAAAGGAAGTTAGTCAAAGAAACCGTGTAATTTTTAAAAAGCTTATGTGGGGGCTAGAAGGATAATTTTGGAGAACTTCCAAAGGAGACTAGGCTTATTTTTGCAAGAGGATTCCAGTGAAAAGATCAAAATCATGTAATACTATTTGTAAGTGTTATTTTGTATGATTTTAATAGATTAGTCCTTTTAATTAGACCCAAAGACGTAGGCCAAAGCGCCAAACTTCGTTATCACGTATAATGTCGAAACTCGTCAATTTTTCCAAGTCATTTCTCTTATTTGCACAATGCTCACAATTTTTTTAATTTTAATTAAACATATAAGAACGTCATAATGTCAACAATAATCTTAAAATTCATTTTTTAAAAGTAAATTTGGTGAATGATTTTTGCAATTTTCTTATGATTATTTATCATAAACCCCCAAGTGTTTAAGTTTGTCTCTTACTAAGAGCCCTTGATATAGAAAACACCCAAAAAAAATGAGCATTTTTGGGATCAATGTGGGATTTCCATAGGTTAGCAAAACGTCTAGATCGGACAACATCTCAGGATTGAACATTCCAATAGTTGTTGAGTGTTGATCCAAGGATTTTTAGTGCGAGAAAGGAGTACCCAATGTTGGTTTTTACCGACGAAGGGAGTACCCATCGACCAGCTTCTAGTCTTTGCGCTGGGAACACCTGAAGTGATACCAATCTTATACAAGAATTCAAAAAGTATGGAATTGATGATTTTAGAGATAGAATAAACATCGTCCTCTTTGTGTTGAAATTTGAGTTTTGTATCCTCCAAGGGAAATTAAGAATGACAATTTTTGCAAAACAAATCCCCAATCACTTTAATACCCTTTTTAAAAAGCCTTAAGCTTTCAATGTGAGGAATCATGGAAAAATGAACCTCATGGAGTTTTAGAATGGGAGACCACCACAAAGAATGGAGGTTGAATAAAATCCCAGATCTAAAACCCTCCCCAACCCAGATGAGATTGGGTTTGAGAAGTTCCCAAGATTTCCATAAACTCTTGGCTATAAAAGTGCCCCCAATTTTGAAAAAAAAAGAGAAATAAGAAGAGTTTGAAAACCCAGCCCCTTCCAATATTTTTGGCCCAAAGGAGTTCTTTGGGACATACAATTTCCAAGAAGAATTTTCCACAATTAAACTCCTTCCACACAACGGACTATCCATTTAGTACAAAGGGAGTGGCCTTGAAGTTTATTTTCCAGGAGGCCAAGACCCCTTGCTTCTTTAGGACAACAACAAACATCTCAGGACACCTTGTGAAAACGTTTACGACCTTCAAAATGCATCCACAAGAAATATCTAAGTAAATTTTCCAATTTGGCATAAGCTACTTTCGAGGGAACCCAACAAGAAGAGTAGTACAGATATGTAGCAGCAAGCACTTTGGATCAAATTTGGAAGTTTCTTGCAAGAGATAAGGGCTTGGTGATCCTGAAGGAAATTTTTCCTCGCTATCGTAACCACATATGGCCAAAGGTCCACTAAAGCAACATTAAAAGAAATGGGGACACGAAATTTAAACTACACACGTGGTTGAATCTGCTAGGAATATAGTGTTTAGTGTGTACATTATATGGGTTGATAATAATTACATAGTAATAAATGTAATTATGTTTATGAGGTAATAGTGGTTGAGTTATTAGTAATAACAACCATGTAAATAGCTTTACATATCTATTTTTATTACATGATTAGTGGTAGTTGAAACCACTAGCATAATTAGGATGGATTTTTATAAAAGAATTTATAGCTCTCTATAATTAAGAGAAGAGACTCCAAATACATTTGGTATCATAGAAATTTGTTTGAAATGGAATAATGGTTAGCTTTGAAGGGGAAATTTTATTATTTGTTTCCCTTGTTGATGAAAGACCACTTTTCAAAATTGAAACAGAGATTATATTAGTTTTTATGCATTTGCTTCACCATAGTTAAAGAGAGTAATGTTTTGATAGTGAAGCTCCTTTTCTAATCAGTAAGCTCTCTACCGGTCATTTACTTGGTCTATTTTTTAGTGTTTTTACCAAAATATCATGGCCTCAACTATGCATTTGGGTGTTCTCATCACCAAGTGTTTTTGAGCATCTAAAAATCTATCGGTCATATGATATTGTGGGCGAGAAGATGAGAGCTTATAGTTTGTACTTTTTGATCATGATATTGTGGGCAAAAGATGAGAGCTTACTATTCACTTTTTAGTGTTTTTTAACAAAATATCATGGCCTCAACTATGCATTTTCGTTGTTCTCATCACCAAGTTTTTTTCGTGAGCATCGAAAATTCATCGACACATGGTATATGTGGGAAAAAGATGAGAGCTTACGGTTTGCACATGTTTCCTCATGTAGATCTATTAAGTCTTCATCTTTCACCACCTCCACGTTGTTTCATCCTAACTGTTGGTACCCAAATTGATTCTCCTTCAAATTCCGAAAGCATCACAAGTTTATCGGGAAGCTCGAGAGAGATAGATCATGATGAGTCATTTTGTAGCTAGGGATGGGATCTAATTGGCCCTTAGTCACTTAGATGTGGAGAAATGGATAACAACCTCAAGAGGATTTGATCTATCCTCACTATTTTAGGTTTTTCTTTTCAACCAAGGTAAGAGAACCTTTTGTAGCCTATTATTTATGGAGGAGATGGAGATATCCTTCCTAATGAAGTTTTTAAGGAGACCTTGAAGAAAATATGATCAATGTAACAAAATCTAACTCTCACGAGTTGTCACTCTAGATAGTGGAGATATTCTCTAGGCAAGGTTCAGGCTACTAAAGACATTTGGAATCCTGGTTGTTTCTGCATGTTTTGGTAGTAAAATTTTTACATTTTTGTATACACACATGAAAAAAAGGGGTAGTATGGGTAGGATTAGTTGTTTTTAAATAAATTTTGGTGGGAGGTGAGGCAGAATGAACTTGATTTTCCAAATCTTTGAGAACTCTTACAAAATGGAAAGTCTAGACAACATAATACTTCAGTAATAGCTAAAATGTTCCTTTAACCAGAATATGTACTTCAATGGAGGCCCAAATTAGCACTTTTCACACAATCTATGAGATTTTAACATGAAGGCTCGAGTTAGAAGGCCCAATAAAACATCAACACCTAAGATTAATCACACCTGAGGTACACCCAGAGGCTTACAAACAATCTCTGTCAACAAATGAAAGAAAAGTGATTTTAAATCATTTATTTCACCCCTAGATGAAAGCTCTTCTGAGAAATGAGATTGCAGATGCCACTAAACTATCACAAGGATTGAGACCTGTGTGATTAAGATAGATTTTGATACAATATTGCAACAGAAACAAGGAAAACTATTTATAGACATTCAGAAGTAAAAAAACACATTTTTCATAAGATCCACAATAGAATAACTCGAGTTTGATTAAATTTATCAATAGGGGAAAGTTTCTAGAACAATCTCAGAGCTTGTCAATGGCTATACACTTGCAACCACCTTGACATGATCAAACTTAATACAAAAGAGATATACAAGCTTCTCATACGGCTTCTCAAAAGATAGGCTTTGTCAAATTTTCCTCCTGGGATTTTCTTCAACCTCTAACACTCTAACCTCCAAAAATTTACACAAAAAAATTGTGCCATTTATAACATTTAAAATAGAGCCCCTTTTCCCCAAAAGACAAAAACACTTAATTCACCATTGCTTGCCATGATCTCGATTGTGATTCCCAGAATCAAACCTGTAAAAGTTGGCAGTGCTCATGGGGAAGATCTCTTCGAAAATATCAGCATTCAACTCCTTCATCTGGTAGAACACTCCTCCTTCAACTCACCAACCACTTATGTCCCTAATGTCAAATCTGGTTCCTTGCATGCTCGGGAGAAGAAAAACAGAAAATCAGATCGAGCTCGATAGTCAGACCATTTTAATGGTGAAAGATGTCTCCAGATCTCTCCCACCAAACTTAGATATCAAAATTAACTCCCCTCTCTGTTTGGCATGTAGGAAATACCAAGAAATCATGAAGACTCACACTTCCAGTGTGTGTTTTAGTAAAAATGGGGGAAATCATATTCAGACTCACAACTTCCGTTGATCTTTACTTTGAATTTGGGCCATCCACGTGGAAGATTCAACTTTAAAACAGCCGGGGCTTCCTTTGACTTTTTACAACCTTTTGGAAAAATGGAAAAAAATTCCATTTTGCTTCACACCTCCGCCCTTGAAAATGAGCCTAACATGTTTCCTAAGGTGGGCCCTAGTGGAACAATAGCCAAATTCTGCCATTTCACCTCCTTTTTAGAAAAGGGAAAATTTTCCAAGGTTTCCCATAGCTCCACCCTTGAAAAATGGGCTCGACACATGTCCCAATGTGGTTCCAGTGGAACCATGCTTCCTTTTTACTTTTAACTCTTTTCTCTCAAAAGGAAAATTTTCCAAATTTCCCCTAAGAGTCCGCACCTCCGCCATTGACCGAAGCAAGCTTTGACCTTTCCTTTATCGGGCCTGCGGGCCATTTTGATGTTTTTAGTCATTTGCATATCAAGGGGCAAAATCCAAATTGCCCCGATGGTCCGCCTCCTTGCCCCTTTGACTTGAAACAAACTTTGACTGATCCTTTGTCGGGATTGCGGGCCATTTTGAGATTTTAATCCCTTTGAGGACAAGAGGCAAAAATTACAAGTTGCCTCCGATGGTCCGGCTCCCCACCCCTTTGACTTTTCAAACCACCACGTGTCACCATGGCGCACCTTGAGATGGTCCCAAAAAATGATACCTTGAACGAGCACGGGCTCGCCATGTGTCCTGGGCCTGAAAAATTTGTTTGAAGGCTTGAAACTCAGTGGAAGGCGCCATGTGTCATGCTCCAAGGTAGTCTCCTTTGGCTGTTGAAAAGTCCAAACAAAATGCAAAGTGAGCGGAGGCCTCCACGTGTCCTCCTGGCGCTTCTTCAAAATGAAACTCAAGGGTCGGTCCCCAAACATGTGCGGTTCCTCCACATGTCTCTATTATGCCAAACTATACTAGCCTACATAAAAATTTGTCTAAGTCCGAGAAAAGCAGCGGAAACCTCCATGTGTCCTCCCGGCACAACTCTAAGGCCAAACCAAAAGTAAACCTTCAAATGAGCGTCGTGCCTCCACGTGGACAAATCTTTAAGTTGAGGTGATTCCTAGAATTTTTGAAGTATCTAGCTGAGCCGCATCCAACCAAAAGAGGCCACGTTCCCTATCGGTGCAAGGATGCAAATTTGACTGGGAGAAACACCCACAAACCGTAAAATGTAGAAAAATGACCATTTGAGCTCAAGATGAAATTTTCTCTAAGGATAGAAAATTTAGAAATGTTACAAGGCTCCAATATGCTCTTTAAAGCTACATGCATTCATTTTTCATCAAGTATTTGGGGCAAAAATGACAAGGGTAACAAATCCCAACTGTGGAAAATGGAAAGAACGGAAAGCCCAAGTTTTTCGAATGAACAAAGAATGGGAGACCCAAATTATAGACCCCCTCAGAGGATCAAAGAAACAAGGAGACAAATATGGACCCATACATGATCATCACTCAAGGAAAGACTAATTATGGCAACAAAAGGAAAGTAGAGACTTCTTAGGCACAATACGGGGGATAAAATATGACAGAAGTTGTAAAAGGATAGATTTCAAAGGCAAAATGGGGCGAGACTATTTTGAGCACCAACATCGGCTCCGACTTGGGGATGGGCACTCCCTATGAGTGCCACAAGAACAACGGTAGACCAAGTGCCAAAATATCCATTGGGTAAAGGAGTTAGCTTGCAGAGCAGAGAAACAAAGCCATCTTCAAAAATGAACAGAGAAACCTAAGAAAAACAGGTCACCAAGGACCAAAATGAGCAAAAACACAAAAACAGGAAACAAACAAGCAACTATACACTGTACAAAAGATGTTTACCTTGATTCTGGGGAATCAATCCAAGAAGTGCTTCAAATGCCTACCATTAATAGGCAGCTCAAGAAATTCACCATCCAAATCCTTCAAGAAGAAGGTATGTTCACCAATCCTGATATCAATGGAGTAAGGGCCCATCCATAGTGATTCAAATTTTCCATGCTTGCCTTTATCCTCATGCATGCTATCCCATAGCAAAGCACAAGATCTCCAACATTGAAAGCTCTAGGAGTGACCTTCTTGTCAAATAACTTCTTCAACTTTTCTCTAAACTTTACATGCCTCTGGTGGGATGCCCTCCTTTCTTCATCAAGTTCAACAATCTAGTTAATGTGAGCATTATAAGGACTTACTTCTTGGTCCTCTAGTTTTTGAATGAACTGATATGAGGATAATTGCATATGAAAAGGTAGCAGGCTTGAGTTCCATACACCAACTCAAATGGACTCTTTCTAGTGGCTCTTTTAACAGTGATTCTATCAGCCCAAACAACAAACTTCAACTGTTCACCCCATTTTCTCTTGTTCAGCTCCAAGGTTCTTCTGATAATCTTCAGCAGGTTTTTATTACTGGACTCAGCTTGTCCATTTCCTTGGGGGTTGTAATTAGATGCATATGTCAAGTTGATCCCATATTCTTTGCACATTGCCACCAAAGGTTTAGCTCTAAAGCTCATGGCATTATCAGCTACAATCTTGACTGGCACCCCAAACCTACAGATGATGTTGTTTAGCACAAAGTCCATGACAACTTGGTGTGTTGCCTTCTTGGTGGGGATTTCCTCCACCCATTTAGTAAAGTAATCAGTGGCTACAAGAATCCACTTATGGCCAGCACTTGAAGGGTCTGAAATCTCACCAATGAAATCCATTCCCCATTGCTTGAATGGGGCTTCAATTGATACAGGTGGTCTTCTAGAGAAGCGCTAGCAACTCTCACATCTTCTAACCAACAAGGTTGTATCCTTGAAGAGAGTTGGCCACCAATAACCAGCCCTCAGGATCTTATGTGTTGTGACTCTTATAGCAAAATGCCCCCCACAAACTCCTCCATGGAGATCAGTAATTATCTTAGGGGCTTCTTCTTCAGTAATGCACCTTAAGAGGACTCCCTCTAGATTCTTCCAAGCTAGCCCATAATCAGTAATGACATATTTTTGGGAAGCCAACTTAAGGGATCTTTTCTGGTTCTTACTTAAATACTCGTATAAGCGGTATAAGTGTTTGAGATAAAAAATCACATCCTTGTACCACTCAAAACTCATCAATCTTTCAAAAACATCTACCCTACCTTCTTCTACCTCATTTACCTCAATAGTTTGCAAGTTTCTCTCAGCCATAAGCTTAGCCAAGCCCAAACCTCTCACTAGCTTTGTGGTTTGGATATCCATGTCATATTCTTGCAACTTGTTCACCCACCTGCACCTCTTGCTTGAGACTTCCATCTCTAACAAGATGTCCTTGACCATGGTGTGGGGAACATAAGCAACAATTTTAGAACTTAGAATATAAGGCCTGAAAACCTTTGTTGCTTTTACCAAGGAAAATTCTTGTTTCTCCATAATAGTGTACTTCAGCTCAGCCCTTGCAATGCCTTACTGAAAAATGAAATTGGCCTCTCAGCCCCTTCACCATCCTTCTGCAACAAGATGAAGCAATAGTGTTCTTTGAAGCAAAAGAGAACAATTGAAAGGGCTTCTTATAATCTGGAGTTACTAGAACAGGTGCATGCTTTAGTGCCTCTTTAATTCCATTGAAATCTTGGATGGAATCCTCCTCCCATTTTATGGCATGGTCCTTTTTTAGCATGGAAGTGATTGGAATGGTCAACTCAGTAAAGTTTTATATGAATCTCCTGATGAAGTTTATTTGCCCAAAGAAAGACTGAATCCCTTTCTTAGTCCTTGGAATTGGGAATTTGCTAATGACCTCCACCCTTTTTGGATCAATCATCACCCCTTCTTGTGACACAATGTGGCCAAGCAATTTTTCCTTCTACACTCCAAAATGGCACTTCTTTGGATTGAGTGAGATGCCATATTCCCTACATCTTATCAACATCTTCTCTAAGTGCAGCAGGTGATCACTTCTCTTCCTGGAAAATATAGTTACATCATCTTGATAAACTACAATAAACTCATTGATGTAACCAAGAAAAAGCAATATCCATATCTCTTTGAAAGGTTTCTCCAGCATTCATCAGACCAAAGGGCATCCTTACTATTTCACCTAATTCTTAGATCATTTCTTTGAAGCGTTTTAAACAGATAGGGTAATGGGCATATGAGGAATACTTGTTCAAATGTTGGTTGATGGGTTGTTGTGTGCGTATGACTTCCAAATCCACACTGATCATGAGAGCTTCCTTTTGGCTAGGAGGAACTACCTGTAATGCAAATCAAGACCACCAGAAGGAATTAAACAATATGGGCAAGTGAACTGCCTAGCGTATGCTAGATCCGAGAAGTGTGATACTTCCTAGATGGCTATCAGTCCACTATTTTAAACAATTTAATGTTGTAAACAAAGTAAATCCTATTGTAGTTTGAAATGATTTAGGTATCTCACTTAAAACACAATAAGAAATAGATCTAATCTAATAGGCTAAGCTAGAATAGAATCCAAAGGTCAAATGATTCAAACCGAGTTCTCGCAGTTTGATAGAGGTCACATATAGATCATAGTGAATGAGGGTAAAATGAAATTAGGTGGGTAGGTATTTGTTCTAGGCTGTGTGGGCAAATACAGAGATCGGTGTCGGTCAGGGGTGACCAACGATGGTTAGGTGTAACCGGTGCCGATTACTGTGAGATTTGAAAATGTCACGTAACAAGTTGTGGTTCCTTTGTGATTCGCACAAAGGAATTTGGTGAGTCGGGTGAAATATTGGGAGTTCGGAGTAGGCTTTGTGAGGTTTTAATGGGTATATGGAGGTGAAAATGTCAGAGAAGGTCAATAGGGGGCAAGATAAACAATGGATGATAAAATGATGATGAAATGAAATAAACCAAGAAAGTATGATGTTATACTTACTTGGATTCCGGTCCTAAATGCTTGTGTGTGAGGGATGGGGGTGTTGATGAGGGGTTTGAAGGTTGTAAGTGATCACCAACTGAAAGAAATCTTCTGCATGGGCTGCATGTACACTCCTCTTTGCTTGGATAGATCATATCATGGTTGGGATGGTTGCAGGAGAAGATGCTCAATCTCCTTCCTTGCATGTGAGTTTTCACTGGAATTTGCTCTCTGAAGATGCGTTATCTCTCTGAGATGTGTTCTTTCTCATCAACCTTCTCTCAATGTTTTCCAACCTTGAGAATAAGGTAGTTTAGGGGTTAAAAGGGTAACCGACGGTGGTCGGCTTAACCGGCGATGGTTAGGGGTAACCGACGTCGGTCAAGGTGGGATTTCCTAGGTTTACTAAACTAGGGAGATCCTCTTGATTTCCTTGGATCTCATGTGCCATTATCCCATGGATTAGACTAGGAGCTTCTTGTGAGCATGTGGGAATGTGGTTAGAGGGAATGTAGGCATTGATTTTTAGGGTTTGGGTAAGTCTTAGTTAGTTATGACAACTTACTAAGAATAGGTCTTAGGTTGAGTTGGTTTGATGAGGTGTCTAAGTGAAGTGTATGTGTGGATATTATTTAAATAAGATATTTAAATAATAAATATAGTGAGGATAATGAATTAATTTAATTAGATTAATTAAATTAATATTAGTGGGGTGAAGGGGGTCATGGCTAGGTAAATGTAATAAAGGGTGCTTATTGGTCGAGGTACGAAAGGGGAGTGTGACCTAATTTTAGTGTCTACATTTTTCCCCTTTTTGTTGCGTAGCTTGTATTGGTAAGCGATGCTAAAAAAATAAGATGTGGTTGCCCCATGTGTGGGTGAAGGTGATCCCCTCAAACCAGGAACTAATGAGGCAAAGCAGCTAAAGCGGTGAGTGGTTTGATAAAAGGAAAATGTGGGGAAAAGGTAAGTGGGTATAGGGGAAAAGGGTGAAAGGTCTACTCGGGAAATCTAGGGAATGGGTCAAGGTCAAAGGTAGCAACAATCAAATGCACGCACACGTATAAACTATAAAGACGCTACCGGGTTAAAGAGTAGACAAACTCTACATCGTCTAAGGTTGATAGGTTTATCCGAACAAGGTTGAAGTGAATCCGGTATCCAAGGTATAGGATATGGTCAGGAAACACAATGTAGGTTAGGTGCAGGAACATTTAGGTATGTTCTGTACACCAAAGGTAGGGTCAGGATAAAAAATCACAACAATAGGCTAGGTAAGGTCATTAGGTCAATCAACACAGGTAACAATGCCACAAGGTATAGCGAACACATGAGGTCAAAGGTCACTAGTGATGGTCCAGGTCCAAATATCTAGGTCATGGCATGGGTAAGGCCAAGGTAGGGGTAAAAGAATAAGAAGTCCCCAAAGGAGGAAAATGGAGGTAGGAAGTGACGAGGTTAGGAAAGGTAAGGTAATGGGTTGGGTAAAGGTTGGATGGGGTAAAGGAGCAAGGTAAAGGGTGGGGTAAAAGGGAAAAGTAAGGGCAATGTGTAGGTGAGGGTGTGATGATGGCGGTCATGGATAACCGACGTTGGTATAGGAAACCGACGATGGTTAGGTAGGGCACGCGACCGATGCCGGTCAAGGGTAACCGATGTCGGTTAGGTCGGGTTGGTTATAAAAAAAAAATCCATGTTTTTATTATTCATTTGTTATTTGTGAAGTGAAGAAATGACAAAAAAAAGAGAGAGAAAAGAGAAAAAAGTGTCCGGAGGAAATGGGACAATGAGCTGGCAGTGTGATTTGATGAGGGTTGGGTTGGTGAGTAGTGGGTCCACGGGATCAGGGTGAGAGAGTTGATTGGTCGGAGGTGTGAGTAGTTATTTGGTGATGGCAGAGGCTGGAGAGGGATCGGGCAGACCACCACACACATAGCGGCTAGACATGCCACCGAGACAACGGTAAGTGCGACGAGGTAAGCACCTAACTCTATATTGTTGATTAGATAGATTAGAGGTGATTTGTTATTTGTAGGGTTTTGTGGGTTTTGGTTTTTGTGGGTGGTTAAAAATAAAATGTGGGTATGGGGGAACGGGGAAAAAAAAAGAGGGGGAGGGTAGTAAATTGTATAGGTGGGGTGGGTAGAGGTCTGGGGTAGTGTAGTGTAGGTCATTGTAGGTGGGGTAAAAGGGGAAGTGGGAGAGTTTTTAGAAAAGGGGGTTTGGGAAGTCACGGAATTTTCCGCGACAATGATAGCGTCGATCAAGTTTGGTGGTGTCGGTTGGGTAGAACGGATGATCACCAAACAGGTGACCGATGTCGGTTAAGTGGTAACCATGGTCGGTAAAGGATGAATCGGTATGGTCACCAAACAGGTGACCGATGTCGGTTTAAAGGTGACCGAAGTCGGTTAGAATAAACCGGTACCAGTCAGATTTTAGGCACAAGGGTGCAAAAGTGATGTAGGTTAGGTAGTTGAGATGGGTAGGGTAAAAATAGGGTGGAGGGTAATGATAATTGGTGAATATGGTCATGGTAAATAGGGATTAATGTGTGTGCTTGGATTGGATGCAGGGGAGAGCGTAGTTACACATGCGAGACAGGGTTCCGCCTCTACTGGTGTGACATTGCATGGCTTAGCGACCCCTTTGGAGCTGCAACACATGGAGGCAAGTGGGCTTGAGTGGGATTCAACACTACGACATGTTGTTCGCAGCAGCCCAACTTGATGGTCGTGCTCATCGATAGATGGGACTCGCGACCAACATGTTCCACCTTCCGATGGGTGAGATGACTATCACCCTGGAGGACGTGTTTGGATTTTGTGGCTACCCATATTGGGTGCCCAAGTTTACTCTATCTCCTCCGAGGCCTCAGAGGAGCTGATCGGGATAGTTTTTGGTGAGGGGGCGGTGGATCTGAGATTCCATAGTGCTAGTTTGAGCTATGGTGAGATGTACCTAGCCCGTCCGGATGAGACGAGGCTAGTGGTTCTATTGATGGAGGTAGTGTGTCTTATGCACTACCAGATGTAGAGGTGGATGCTTTCCCGATCACTGATGGGGGTGCTCCATGATATGATGGTAGAGGAGACCCAGTTTTCCGGGCACCAGCATTCTTGGTGTAGCTATACCAAAGAGTTGTGGGCATATGGGTGGTTGCGTAGGTTTAGCCTGTGTTGTACATTTATACTACACTGTGGGCCTACGAGCACATAGTCTATGTTTCAACCTATAGGGATGCCCTAAGAAGATGCATTCTGAGAGATATGTGTGGGTGGGATATAGGAGATGGGTGTCGGTTGTAGGAGAGTGGAGATCAGATAGGCCGACATATGATGTGGCCCATTTTTGGTAGTTGTTGGAGGGGTTATCTGGAGTGGACATTATCTGGAGGCCATATGTGGGATTCCCCTCATATAGGCACATGCATGAGGAGCTAGCTGAGCTCTAGCTAGAGAGGTGGATACAGGGTCACCGTGTTAGGGAGGATGAGATGATCCTCGGTAGACAGGGTTTGATGGTAGTTCGGGCTTATACAGATATTCCTCCGTCCTTCCCACAGTATCAGAGAGATGACGTGGAGAGGCCTCTACCTCTACCACAACCTACAAGTGCCTATAGGGGAGGAGGAGGAGCCAATGGATTGGTGGATAGATGACGCCGATGTACAGATAGGTATAGTACAAGTAGTGGTGGGTGGCTCAGTTATGAGCCATACCACCTAGACCGGGCAAAGCCAGCCTTACTTAACTACCATTACAGTGAAGAGAGACACCCTACAAGGGTAGGTAGCAACATGATTACCCAGATAGGTATACTATAGACACAAGCTGGAGGGGTCAGAGGTAGAGGTAGTAGAGCTATGAGTACAGGTGGCTAGTCTGCAGGCCCAGATGGTGGAGGGAGAGGATGGAGGAGATGGAGGAGATGGAGATAGAGATGGTCAGTGTGCAGCCTTATTGGCTCAGGTGGCAGGTTTACAAGGCTAGCCATTGGCCATAGCCCCAGAGCATAGATTGAGGCCTTACAGCCCCTATATAGGCATGTAGGGGTAGGGGCACCACCACAGGCAGGAGAGGAGGGTCCCACAATTCAGGTCATAGGCAAGCAAGGTAGGCAGGTCGTACAAGGAAGGTATAGGGGCCGAGACCTATGGGACCACCACAGATCATGCCTGTATCCAGGTTATGGGATGCCCTAGGTGAGGTGAGATATTATCAAGATCATCTCATGGCGGCTAGGATAGACTTCCTATCTTATGGAGAGTATAGGGCACAAAAGTGTCCAGTGAGAGGACGAGATCCCACACACATAGTGTGGAGAGCACAGGAGGTCAACGAGCTCCGAGGCCCGATCAGGGAGAGGCCACCAAGTGCACATGGTGACCAGAGCTAGGTGATGTGCCAGCAGGGACATAGGAGGCCGAGGGTGCAGGTGACATAGAGATGGAGGACATCGGTGAGATGCCTGAGATGTGGTCACCTGATTTTTGATGTATACTAGTGATTTTTTGATATATATGCCGGCTGTCCATGTCCGAAGATAGTTGTATTTTTATCACATACTGGCCTATGTGCCGAAGACAAAGTGAGGATGTATGAGTGATTTTTGTATATTTTGAGCATATACTGGCCTGCATGTTGAAGAGATTTTGTATTGATTCATTCATTCATTCTTTTTGTATATATGAGACCGGCCTACATGCCGATGACATTTTGTATTATATATCATCGCTGCGTGCTGACATTTTTGAGATGATAGACATGATGAGGTAGACATGTATATTGAGATACACATTTATTGATTTATATGATGAGATACATGGTATTTTGTGATGTGTTGATGTGTGTATGAGACATTGGTTTATGGCTTGTGTTAGATGAGATATGGATTTGTTACTTTGATGTGGATTGAAATTAGGTGAGTTAGGCATGATGGAGTTAGGTTGGTTTAGGCATGGATCGAGTCAGGTTATAGGCATGGATCGAGTCAGGTTTGGTTAGGCATGGATTGAGTCAGGTTATAGGCATGGATTGAGTCAGGTTTGGTTAGGCATGGATCAAGCATGGTTATAGGCATGGATGAGTCGGGTTTTATGGCATGGATCGAGTTGGGGTTATAGGCATGGATCGAGTCAAAGTTTTAGGTTATGGTTGATGGTTTTATAGGTGGTCGAAAGCATGGAAAGTAGGTTTAGTTATGATTCATTATTTTGGCAATGAATGATACTATGGGTCATATGTGAAATGTTCTATAATCTATGCATAGTGATGATAGAGAGATGGTAGGTGTAATAAATGTATGTTGTGGTAAGCAACTTGTTATGTATGTGGCTTAATTTCTAATTTTGTTATAAAAGGGGAACTAAGTGAAATGTGATGTAAATGGTGAGTTAGGCATGGTTGATGAATTGTTTTAGGGTAGAAAATGGCCGAGCTAACCTCCAAGGGCCCCATGCCCTCAGGAGTGCTGCCTACATAGTCCCCGGTGAAAAAGGGACCTCAGGCCGATGTAGTTCTCCCATGAGCTAGGGAAGAATATGAAAATGAGTTGGTAGGTTTTTGGGCATGTTGTGGGTTTAGGTTTAATAGGTGTGGGTAGATTATAGGTAAAAGGATGTAGGTGAAGGTGATTATGGTGAAAGGGGAGGATTACCTCAAAGGTAAGCATCGAGGACCAAGTCCTGTATAAGGTAATCAAAATGTAAACAAAGATGGTTAAAAGATAAGAGGGGGCAATAAAGCCACCTGATTGGGTAGGATCATACCGAGTAGATCATACCTTGGAGGGGGTGATGAACATAAGACCCGAAAGACATTGCATGATTAACTATTCTATGATGAAGGTAGTCACAGGATCACCAAATGTCTAAATTCCAAGATGTCCCTTGAGGAAATTGAGGAAATGAGAGTGGAAATGGTAAGGAGGGTGAAAGGTAGTTAATTTTATATGTTTTGAGTGACAGGGCCTTTGGGCAAGGGGTCCTAGGTCACAATGGGCAAGTCCATGACTAATTTTTTTTTTTTTGATAGACTGATCGATGTGGGAAGTCTATATGGGATAAATAATATGGTACTCCTTGAGGTCTTCGTGAAGTTGATCGATGCGGGAAAGCTTTTTTTCTTTTTTTTTTAAAAGCTTCACATAGCTGTCCTTCGAGGGAGTAGTCTATTTATAGCAGCAATTTTGTCGAGAGGAAGATGTCCTTTTGAGGGAGTCATCTTTTTATTAGAAGTTTGACTCAAGGAGTTTGGTCCCATGTGAGGTCTTTGAAATCATGGACAAGACCAAGGTGGAGGATAGGACTCTTGTTCAAAAGGCAAGGTGGAATGACCATGGGATCTCATCTAAAGGTAGATGAAAAGTATCCATGAGAATCATGCTATGTGCAAGTGCCGTGGTACACATATTCAAGAGAAGATAACAAGTGATGGGTACTCACATGATTCTTGTTTAATCATTAGGGAGGTGTATGGAGTGGATAGCACTCAAGGGATGAGCCTGGTAAAGAGACAAAGGGTGAGGTAGGATGATGAGTCAACAATAGAATGGTCGAAGATGCAATGTGTTAAGGGGCTCAGGTTGGGTTTACCATCAAGTGAGGATAAACGATAGGCACACTGATCCATAGGTATGAGTTACGATGTATGGTCCAAGCCAATTAGGAGTGAATTTTCCCATTTACTTTTTTTTGCTTTGGTTACGTGTTGATTTTCTTTCAAGACAAGGTCACCGACTTGGAAGGTTTGTTCATGAACATGTTTTTCATAAGCACATTTGATACGTTGTTGGTAAACTTGAAGGTGATCCAGAGCGTTAAGATGACGTTCATCTAATAACTCTAGTTGTGCTAAGTGGTCCTGATGAAAGTCATCATCAAATGAAGCATGTCATGGAGAGAAATGTGGAGTGAGGGGATCTAGACTTTGAGAGGTAGAACAACCTCTATACCGTAGACCAGAGAAAAGGGTGTGGCCGCAGTGGAAGTGCGAATACTAGTGCGGTATGCCCACAAGGAAAAAGGAATGTGCGTATGCCAATCCTTCCCAGTATCATCAACCACTTTCATGAGAATTTTGTTGAGGGTTTTGTTAGTGGATTTGGCTTGGCCATTGGTTTTTGGGTAATAAGGTGATGAGAAACTAAGTCTGAATGAAGGCATCACAAAGTTTTTGCAATGTTTTTTTTTGAATTGTTTTCCATTATCATGATGAGGTGATGAGGAACACCAAAGTGAAAATGATGTGATGGTTAATGAACTCACATATTTTTTGTGGAGATGAGTGGTATGGCTTCCATTCCAAACATCTAAAGATTTTTCGATCTTTAGGATCCATTGATGGCATTGGGAAGAATGAGGAATGATTGATCTCGATAGTTGATTCATTCAACATGGTTTGGTCAGAAGGTAATGACCAATGAATATATGAGTCTTATGCACCAAGGTAGGTGAGTATGGATTCATCATCATTTGACATTCAACAAATGACGTTAATTGGTAGGTGTGTCATCATCGATCATTCAAGAGGATATAGGAATGGAAGAGTGGAAGGGGCCTCCCTTCATCATTGATAAGTCAAAGGCCCCAAGGAAATGGTGTTTAAAAAAAAAAAGTTAGGAGGGATAGATTTAGGATCCATTGATGAAAAAAAATGTGAGGGTGGTGATGAAGGTGGAGGGTGGTGGTGAAGGGTGGTGAAGGTGGTGATGAAGATGAAGGTGGAGAAGGGCTAGGGTCCTCAATGAGTTCAATGTGGGCCTATTTGGTAGGAGGTTCGGGAAGCCGATACCACTACGGTCGTTATGTTTTCGGGTGGTACATGGAATAATGGTATGGCAGCCTTGCTCGTAAAATCCAAAACCAAAACCCTTCCACGCACAGTGGTGCAGGAAGGTGTGGGTGAAATGGCGATTGGTAAGTGATTGGAAGTCAACGGAAAATGGGTGGGTTTGTGATGGTGGTTCAAGGTGTGTAAGTGGTAGTATCAAGTCCCCATAGGTGAGACTAGTACGAAGATGAGGAGGACCATAAAGGAGGCATTCTCCTATACGGTGATCATAGCGAGGGTGTTGGTGAAGGCTTCCATACTCCTGTGGAGTAAGGAATGTGTTGACACTATATAGGTGGTACTCCCCAGAGTGAGGCGTTGAAAAACACCTTCCAAGGGATCAGTGGTTGGTAAGTAGGTAGCTGGAATGGATGATGTGTCGAGGTCGATGTGGAGGTGGAGTTAATGGATTGGGAAGCTAATGGGTCAGCCATGGAGGTTATAAAAAGTGGTAGGAATGGAGGAGGTATGTGCGGTGAAAGCAGTGGCTGTAGTGGTAGGTGGAGGTGTAGGTGAAGTGGTATTGGTTGTGGAGGTAGATGGCTTGACAGGTATGAGCACATCATTGGGTTGGTAAAGCATGTTGCATGTTTTGAAAGGTGATGGGTCAGTTGGAATGGTATAAGTGTGTCCTTCATGTTCAAACTTTACACAATGATGCAAAGTGGAAGGAACACAACCCATGACATGGATCTAGGGTCTACCAAGCAACAAGTTATATTGGAATTCCCCTCCAAAATGTAAAACAATTCTAGAACAGTGCGGGGGCCCACACGAACGTGGAGGATGATAGTGCCTAGTGTGGAGGTGATAGTCATCATTGAATGAACACAACATGACCGGATGTTTATGCATGTAATTGTTAGGTATGCACATTTGAGCAAATGCATGGGATGAAATGATGTTAATGCTAGCGCCTCCATCAATCATCACATGGTGTACCCATATGTCATCAATGTGGATAGAGATGAAGAGGGCTGGGTCGGGTCATCATTTTGGTGTGGCATGATCTCTCCTCTGAGAAGCTAAGGGAGGCCACTTGGTGAACAAGGTGGGGTGAAGATGAAGGTGGTAATTTGGTGAGAGAGGCTACATGATGGGGTGTGATAATGGAGGCTACGGGTGTAGGGTCATTGGGTAAAACCTCAATAGATTGAAGAACCTCCATGAGGGCTTGACGATGGGATTCGAGGTTTGGATGAGGTCATATAAGGACATTTTGAGGGGAGATTGGTGTAATTGTTTGAGCATGGTGTGATGTGTGACGCCATTAGAAATGGGGTATGTGGGGCCATGGATAGTTATTTTAGGTATGGGTGTAGATGGTATGTTGGGTATAGGATTGGTTGGTAGGTTAGTTACCTTTTCTTTGCCCTTCTGCGCATGTGTAGTGACGTGTATCATGTTGATTTGAGGGGAGTTGGAAAATGGAGAAGGTGTAGGGTGAGTGGTGTAACGACATGAAGGGAAAAAACCTACTGGAGGAGAAAATCCTTGTGAGGTGAGCTGGGTGCAATGACATTGGGGTGGTGGCGTGGCAAGTTCTTTGATGTGAACCATGTTAATTTCAAATCTTGAGGGTGGCTCTAGGAGTGGTGAGGGTGGAGGTTGTGGTTGTTGAGTGGCAATGTGGGAATGGGTGTCGGTGAAGAAGGATCCTCATCAAGAAGGTCATCATCATCAAAGTTGGTTTCTAGTGGACACAATTGGATAAGGATGGTTTTCAAGGCCTTGTAGTTCTCCACATCATGCCCTGACACATGATGGTATGCGTAAATTTTAGTATCGTCAAACCCTTTTGGCTTGGGTTTGAGGGGGTCAGTAAGGTCGGAGTGGCGGTAATGTGATAATAGAAGTCTCGAGGAGGTTGGTTAAAATTTTGGCATAGGACCCTGCTAGTGGATCACAATGGGAAGTGAACGTGGGTTTGGGTGTAGGTGTGGTTGATTATCGAGGAACTATTTTTGGAAGAGGAGGAATGGGTGAGTTATGGGTTTAGGTGCCGGTGTGGTTTTAGGTATCGGTCGTGTTTGTTTGGGTAGGGGTACAATAGATGGATGGGTAGGAGGGTGTGTGGTTGTTTTGACTACCTTATTGTGGGGTAGTAGGGTTTTGTTTTTGGGTTGCACCTTCTTGGGTAAAGGTGATGTGGGTGTATGAGGTCTAGAAGGAAAAGCAGATGGAGGAAGAGGGCGAGTTACCCATGGGGATAATGGGGGTGTTGTGAAGGTAGATGACGCGGGTCGTACTTGGGGTGTGAGGGACAATGACTGAAGTGTAGTGGGTAGTGAAGCAATAGCTAAGGGTATTGGAGGTATTGGTGGTAAAGAGACTACTGCAGTGTGGGTGTAAGTCATGTTGTGTGCCTGGGTAGGTTAGAGGTTTGTGAGGAAGGAATGGGTTGTTGTGTTATTGGTTTATGGATGGGTGAAGGTCGCTTGACCATGTTGGGAAGCTGAGGTCTTAAGACAGACAGGACAAGTGGGTGTGATTGGTGTGGTTGGGGTATGAGGTCGATGAGTTTGTTTCTTTGGTTTGGGTGTCGAAGTAGGTGTGGTATTGACATTGGAGGATGTAGCTAAATCCAGTTTAATAGGTGGATGAGTAAGGTTGGTGGTGGGGTGACCCCTAAAGTGGTAATAGGTTTAGTTGAGGCAAATGTTGTAGGTGTGGGTTTGGGTTTAGATGTAGGTTGGGTTATGGGTAAGGGTGTGGTTTGAGTGCTAACAGGTATCGTGGAAGGGGTTGTGATAGAGGTGGTTGTATTTGGTTTGATTGGTGAAATGTGTTTGGGTAGATAGTGGAGGTATCAGCGAGGGATCTCTGCATCTGTGTTGAGACAGGGGAGTAAGAGGTGCCCCATAGTAAAGCCCTATCCACATAATCTAAATGATCGGCCAAACGTGAGAATGACACGTCTATAGGTGGAGTTGGTGAGGACCTAATGGAAATTCTTGTAAAATGTGTCTTAGAGATGGGGAATTGGCTAGCTTCAGCTTCCGTGGGTAAGAGAGCCAAAAGTAGGTCTTTACGGGATTTGGGTAGTGATGGAGAATGCTCACCAAGAGGCAAAGGTATCTCAACTGGGTCTATGATAGGTGGAGGAGATGATGGGAGCTCCTCTATAAGTGGAGGAATAGATGGGTGCTCCTCTATGGGTGGAGGAGGTAATGGGTGCTCCTCTTTGGGTGGAGGAGATAATGGGAGCTCCTCTATGGGTGGAGGAGGTACTGTGGGTAAAGGTTCTCTAAGTGGTGAAGCTAGGGGTGAGATGGGCTCAATGTTAGTGGAAGACCCCTCCGTTGGTGATGAAGGAGATGAAAGGTGTTCCTCTATTGGTGAAGGAACAGGGAGGTTGGTTCCAATGCGGAAGGAGGATTTCGGGCTAGGATCTCCTCTATGGAAGGAATATGGGGTAATTGGGAGGTGACAGGTACCTCATTAAAGATAGTGTGAACCTCGCGGGTATGGGTATCGTGAGTTGATGTCTCACCGGTTTGATTGGATGAAGGGGCATGGTTGGGAAATGGTTTTTGAAGATTTGTAGATTTTGGTTGGGGGTGGCATTGGGATTATCCATAGTTAACTCACCTTTCTCGAGCATTTCTTGGACAATATTTTTGAAAGTGATGTAGTTTCCATCACTATGACCCTTTACTCGATGATAGTTACAGAAATCATGTTCTTTATACCATGCGGGCATGGGGTGAGCAAGGTCAAAACTAGTGTGTGGTTTTATAGGTGGAAGGGTGATGGCTCGGCTTTGATAATTTTCTAAGACAAAAGAGTAAGGTTCCCCAATTGGGGTATATTTTTCGTTGCTCTCATCTGAATTGAAAAGTCTGGACAGGTGAGAGATTAGATGAGGGTGTAGCCTGATTTGATGGATGAGTTGGGCCGGCCTTGAGTACCACTGCGTTAGTGGTGCCCTTAGCTTTTGAATAATTGGTTTGTGGTTTGGAAGAAGAAGAGGTATCATTCGACTTGAATGCCGAATTCTTATTGCGTAATTGGATTTTCTTCTCTTCGATGGCCCAAATCTCTAACTTTTGTGCCATAGTGAATGCCTCATCGAATGTTTGGAAGGTTTGGACCTGCAAGGTCGGGGAGATATGTCTAGCACAAGCCCATGTGAAGAGCTCGATGAGTTCTGTTTGTGGTAGTTGGAAGGTAAGTTGATTGATCAAACTCAGGCGCCAATGAGTGACAAAATCTGTGATAGATTCATCCTCATACTGACGTGTGGAATATAGATTGGTCATGGTAACCTTCTTGATGATATTGATAGAGAAATGATCCAAGAAGGCTTGGGATACCTGATTGAATGAGAATATAGAGTGTTTAGGTAACCCACTATACCAATCTAATGCAGGTCTAGTGAGGGACATGGGAAAGGTTCTCAAAAGCAAGGCATCATCATGAGCGATCAGATAACACCCATGTTTGAACGACCGCAAATGTTGTTGTGGGTCTTCTTTGCTATTGAAACGATTGAATTTAGGCATTTCCCAATGCACATGGGGTATGAATGGATAGGAATGGATGGGTGAATAGGCTCGTTGCAAATCTCGTCATAGGTGAGAGTGTTGTGGGAGCCAGAAACCGATGCCTCCAATGTCTGCATCTTGTCCAACATCAATTTAATTAGGTCATTAGTGGGTTGTGATGATTGGATGCCTCCCGTAGTGAGAGAGGTTGGTTTTGGGCA
Organism: Taxus wallichiana var. yunnanensis; assembly: GCA_018340775.1. Lineage (NCBI taxonomy): Eukaryota > Viridiplantae > Streptophyta > Pinopsida > Cupressales > Taxaceae > Taxus > Taxus wallichiana. Next base: position 781,002,911 of record CM031244.1, read on the forward strand.
TATAATGGGGGTGGCACTCTAGTGTATGGGGCTGCCATGTAGGGTGGTGGAGAAGAAGGTAGTGAAATAGGGGGTACGTACCGGAATGAATAATGGATGAAATGGGAGGTTGTTGGTAGTATGTATATGGGGGTGGAAGGGTCATGGTAACCCTAGTGGCAATAGGGCTAATGATTGTGGAATGGAAAGAACCACATTCTGAAATGGGGTAGGGGTCACCAACACTGGAGGTGGTAATGTAGCTACAGGTATGTGTGAGACATTAGGGGTGGATGAGGTTGTGTTTGGGGTAGTCATCGAGGGTACGGTGGATGTAATGGGTGCCACAAGAGGTAGCAGATGTGGCAGTCATAATGGGTATAGACCTAACTGTGAAATGACTGGGGGTAAGGTGGATGTGGGGGAAGCACAGAGCCAGATGGGGCTGATGCAGGAGTGGGTGTGAGAGTCGGGGGGATAGATATGGGCATGCCGTATATCAACTGACCCGAGGCATCTCGAGTGGATGAGTGGGAAAGGTAAAACTGCAAGGCGGCAGGGTTTTGGTCAAGGAGTGTGCAAACTCCTCATCTCTCGGTAGTGATAGTAGTAATAGGCTGGATGGGATCCATGGCTAGTGATAAAATAGAAGGTGGTGAAGGACTAGGTGGGAGTGGTTGACAACTAGCATGAAATATGAGTGCACTTGCTTGTCTTTGGGTCAAGCACCATGTGAACCAAGATCGATCAGTAGGGTGCTTCTCTTTGTAAATGACACAGAGAACAAAAGCAAGAACAGGTGAATCTGGTGACAAAAAGTGGATTAAGTACCAAATGGTGGCTAGAATGTGAAACAAGCTAATCGATGCCGGTTAGGAAAACCGACCGGTCGGTAGGGGTAACCACTGCCGGTTACCATAGAAAATGACAGTGAGTAAACAACAAGGTAGAAGGTAAAATCTGATAGGTATGCCAAATCGAAGATGTTTAAAACATCAATGGGAATAATGATAGTGACAGGGACTGTGAAAAGTGGAAGAAAGTGAAGTAAAATGTCCTTTTGAGTAGGTTAGCAAAAGGACTGGAACCGATGTCGGTTGGGTATAACCGATGGCGGTCGGATTCGAGGTAACCAATGGTAACGATAACGATAGTTCTTGTGAAATTGAAACAATGATGAAAGAAAGTGGTTGTGAATTAAAATCTGATGTAGAATCAGACCCAGAATTTTGAGAATGATGATGATATGGCCCAAGCACACTTAGGTGAAGCTGGAATACACCAGCTGTGATGAGGAGCATGCAAGGATGAACAAAAAAGTGATGAACATGATCTCTCACCTCAAAATGCAAGCCAAGCAAAAACACTAAGAAAATGCGATCCTAGGAGTGCCTTTTCTATTATGTTTGTTTAGCTTATGCTATTTAGGGACTGACACATGAATTGTGAAATAGAGTTTTTGGTGAGGATGGCTTCCTACAAAGAAGGAGATCTAAAAGGTGAGGTTTTAGGTATGTTATGGTGGGGGCGGGCTTCGCTCTGAAGTATGACTCGACAGAGCAGCAAGCTGGGTGCCCACTGTGCCGTGATCATGTGATCACCTACAACTTCTTCAGGTAGGATGTTGTTTAAGAATGTATGTATTTTGAATTTTTGTGAGGTTTGGTAAGACTCAGAGAAAGAGAAAAGGAAATAAGTGCTTTTCTATGATTCGTTTGTCAACCATCAGCTTGGGCATGACTTCCAGCGTATAGGTTGCCCTCAATTAATGTGAGCTAATGCAATAAATAGAATGGAATGCACTTATTTTTAAACCCAAATCAAAATGTGAAATTGGATGACACAATAAGATGAAGAGGAAGAGGGATGCTCTTTCACTACAATGCAGAAAACATGAAGAAATGGTTCTTTTTAATTACACCAAAAGAAAAGTTTCCTTTAGAGCAAATAGAAAGAAGAGGTGGATTACCAAGGAAGAAAATTAGTGTGTACGCTTTTCAAAAGGAAACAAACACACAATTTTTTTCCTAGGAATGAATGAAATGCAAGGAACCCGGATGGGTCCCACTGGGCATGCCAAAATGTTTCACCTGATTCTTAGATCGTTTCTTTGAAGTGTTGATGAAACAGATAGGGTAACGGGCGTAGGAGGAATACCTGTTCAAATGTTGGTTGATGGGTTGTTGCATGCGTATGACTTCCGAATCCACAGCTGATCATGAGAGCTTCCTTTTGGCTAGGAGGAACTACCTGTAATGAAAACAAGACCACCAGAAGGAATTAAACAATATGGGTAGTGAACTGCCTAGCGTATGCTAGATCCGGGAAGTGTGATACTTCCTAGATGGCTATCAGTCCATTGTTTTAAACAATTTAATGTTGTAAACAAAGTAAATCCTATTGTATTTAAAATGATTTAGGTATCTCACTTAAAACACAATAAGAAATAGATCTAATCTAACAAAGCTAAGCTAGAATAGAATCCAAAGGTCAAATGATTGGTTCTGGGTCTCTGTAGGTTTGATAGAGGTCTGGTAGATCACAGGTGAATGAGGGTGAAGATGAAATTAGGTGGGTAGGTCTTTGTTCTAGGATGTGTGGGAAAATATAGAGACCGGTGTCGGTCAGGGGTGACCGACGATGGTTTAGTGTAATCGGTGCAGTTCTGTGAGATCTGAAAATGTCACAGAACAAGTTGTGGTCTCCTTTGTGATTGCACAAAGGACTTTGGTGGGTCGAGATGAGGTATTGGGTGACTAGAGTAGGCTTTGGAGGTTTTAATGGGTATATGGAGGTGAAAATGTTGGAGAAGGTCAATAGGGGGCAAGAGTAAACAATGGATGATAAAATGATGATAAAATGAAATAAACCAAGAAAGTATGATGTTATACTTACTTGGATTCCATTCTGAATGTCTATGTGTGAGGGATGGAGGTGCTGATGAGGGGTTTGAAGGTTGCAAGTGATCACCAAATGAAAGAAAGCTTCTGCATGGGCTGCATGTACACTCCTCTTTGCTTGGATAGATCAAGATCATGGTTGGGATGGCTATGCAGGAGAAGATGCTCAATCTCCTTCCTTGCATGCGAGTTTTCACTGGAATTTTCTCTCTAAAGATGCGTTATCTCTCTGAGATGTGTTCTTGATTGTCAACCTCCTCTCAATGTTTTCTAACCTTGAGAATAAGGTAGTTTAGGGGTTAACTAAGTGAACTATATGTGTGGATATTATTTAAATAAGATATTTAAATAATAAATATAGTGAGCATAATGAATTAATTTAATTAGATTAATTAAATTAATATTAGTGGGGTGAAGGGGGGTCATGGCTAGGGAAATGTAATAAAGGGTGCTTATTGGTGAGGTATGAAAGGGGAGTGTGACCTAATTTTAGTGTCTACACTTACATATACATAAGTCCCCCAAGGAGTAGTAAAGGTTGTCTTGATCCTTTCTTATTCCTTCACCACAACTTGGTTATAACCAAAGAAACCATCTAAGGTGGAAAGCAATTCAGAACCAGTCACTAACTGCAGCATGTTTTCCATATTTGGTAAAGGATAATTATCCTTCATAGATGCTCTGTTTAGATTCCTGAAATCTACACACGGCTGATATCACCATTCTTCTTTCTTACTAGTACTAGGTTTGCAACCCAAGAAGAATATCTTGTGGGCTAAATAATCCCTCCATCTCTTAGCTTCTTTAGTTCTTCTTGCATTTTGAGGGATAAGAGTGGATTGATGGGCCTCTATTTCTTCTTGAATGGCTTTGCATTAGACTCCAAGGGAATCTCATGTTGAAATAGGTCCTCTCTATATGCTTTTAGTTCAGAATAGGTCCAAGCCATGTAATCCTGATACTTTTTAACAATTAGATGTATGATTGCTTCTCCTCCTTGCTTGAGATTGCTGCCTAACCAAATTTTTCTTGGTTGCTCCTTTGTGCTAAGGTCATGCTCCTCAATATCCCTCGAGGCTGCCATGCATCTGTTAATAATGTGATCAACATTATCAAAATTGGACTCAAGAGCAACCAGCCCTCTAGGAATGGTATTATTCTTTAGCTAGATGATGCCCTTTCCAAACAAGGTTTCCTTCCCTCTGTGGCACATACCATTGGCTCCCAATCAATACTTTGATCAGCAAATTCTCCCTTGTTCTGCAGAAATCTTCTGATCTGAGCATCATCATCAAATACCTACCAGTGTTTAATGTTGTCAGGGACTAGAGGGTCTTGTCAACACTTCCACATCATATTCACAATATGGGGACACTACAAAATTGTCAAAACGAGACCCCAACATTGCAATTTTGTCTGCTAAGTCATTGAACTTCCTATCATGATGCACAATGTTGAATGAATCAAACATCTCAATGAAATCCCAAACTGCATGCTTGTACTATTTCATTCGCTGATTCTTTGTGGCATATAGTTTTTTGACTTGTTTTACTATTAATTCTGAGTCTCCTTTGACAATGATGTCCTTGAAACCATATTTCCAAGAAATTATTAAACCCAACAACAATGCCTCATACTCAACAATGTTGTTAGTGCACTCAAAGTTGAGTTTGAAGGAAAAAACAAATTTTTCCTGACCTAGAGAAAGTAGAACAACACCAGCACCATTCCCAAACTTGGAGCAAGCTCCATCAAACAACAGAGTCCAAGGAGAGCCCATTTGTTCAAGGCATTTTCATTCTTCAATCTTGTGCTCCTTTCCATTAGCAAATCCTACAAAGTTATCTACATCAACACTTGTGTATAATACCTCATAGGATGCATTGTTGGGATCCTCAATAAGGTGCAACATCTTCTTTTCCCCATACAACTTGACAAGGCTTCCCTCAATTGGGATGGTAGCATAGGAAATGTCCATTTGGACACTCCCACCAACACTTGTAGCCCATTTTCTAGACAATAGCATGCCCCACTTGGCTGGGCAGTCAACAATGACAACATCAAGTTTTAAATTTTTGCCTGGATAGGCTACAAGTTGTACCACCAGACCCTTCACACATCCCACCACTAGCACCTCTCTGGAATCCATAGTAGTACACTTCCCATATGTTGTTGTTACCTTGATGTCCAGCTCATTCATGACTTCAAGGGGCATAACATTGCATGATGCCCCTGAGTCAAACATGCAGTTGTGTAGCAATCTATCTTTAATGATTAGAGTGGTGAAGAATGGATCCACATTTAGTTGAGAGTCCACCAAGGATGTCCCCAAATAAACCTCAGGTGGTTCATCTAGCTCTTCTGATGTTGGTGGTGCTTCTGGTTCTTCAATGACTGGTGGGGTCTCCACAATGTTTATGTTTCTGCCTAGGGCAGTCTTCTCCTCTTTTAGTCCAAAATACTCCAATTCCCTCTTCTTGTGCTCAGGGATCCTAAGCAACTCAATAATTGGAATTGAGATCTTGATCTGACTCAAGACTTGGGAAATATCATAAGGGATAGACTTTGGCAAGGCAGCATTGGAAGGAAAGCTAACACAGTAATTAGGTGGTAGGAGACTTTTGACAACTTAGGCATGAAGAGGAGTATGATTTTTGTTTGGAACTGCAGGGATTTTGGAAGGTGTATATTTCTTAGGAACCTCTTTAGGAATGTTTAAAAGTAAGGGAGCTTTAGGCTTGGCTTGAGGCCCTGCCCCTTTGACAACCTTACTTCTTGTGTTATATTCCTTCTCTTGAGAAACCACAACATTCATCAATAACTTCCTATCTTCCTCAGAGGGGATTCCTCCATCATACTTCTTTATCATTAAAGCCCTTAAGTATTCAAAGTCATTATTGGGAAATTCAAAATCTTGTATAGTATCTACTTCTAAAGTATGAGAGGGAGGAAGAATATGTACCCTATGAATGCAATCCCAAAAAGTGGCAGTAGTCCAAGCACTTATCACCTCAGTTGAAGTTTCCCCTGTTGTGAGCTCGTGGAACAACCCATCATGCAGACATCATCATCATTATCATCATCAACTTCTTCTTCTTCTTGTTGATCTTCTTCACAAGGAGCATGGGGCATGAAACATCTGTCACACCAATCAATGACATCTGTCTCCTCCTCCACAACAATAACTCTGGTAGCCAAAGGATCAGGCACCATTCTGTTTTCCCTACCTTGGGACTACCTATTTCCAAATCCAATAGGTCCCTTTCTCTGTCATCAAATCTTTGGTGATTTGTGAACCTGTCTTGGCCTTTCTACTTGTGTTGACCTTGTGAGCTCTGCCCAATCCCCTTTTCTGCCCGGGCTAGTTTGTATGATATTTCTTTGACAGCCCCTGCCAAAGTCTTCACAACTTCTTCCAAATATGCAGCCTTACTTGTTTGGGGTTTTTCTGGGTTAACCAAATTTACACCCTCCCTCTTTGGAGGCTTTCCAATTGCCTTGATGTTATTCTCAATCTGCAGGGCCATAGTGAAGGCCTACCTCAAATTAGCAGGGTTTTTGTCCCTCAAGTAGTAAGCAACATTTTTATCAAATGCATCTAAATATTTGATTAAACATGATTCATCACATGGCCTTATCCTAACAAGAAATCTCCTCAAGGTCTTATTAAACCTTGTGTTGAAATCATGTATTGACTCATTAGGATTATTTTTGATGTTTTCAAATTCTGTCAAGAGAAACCTAGGGTTAGTTCTATCACCATACTGCAATCTAAATGCATTTCTCATCTCTATCCAAGAATCAATAGAATTATCTGGAAAAGCTTTATACCAGTCCCTTACATCCTCTTCTAGAGTATGGATAAACAACTTGATATACACATATTCATGTTCAATCTCAAAGTCTTCCATCATATTGATAAAAAAACTTTAAATGTTGATCACCAGTTATAACATTGTTTCCTTGGAACTTTGGTAATATGTTCCTTACTTCTTGAGGAATTACATTTGGATAACCAGCCATCCCTACAAAATTTATAGGTCCAAAGGTATTCACAACAAATGGAGGTCTAGGTGGGGGAAAGGCCATGTTGTTTTGAGGAGGTGACCCGGGGGTGACAAATTGATGAGGGAGAAGGTCTTTGAAACACAGGGGTATAAATTTCAAACTGGATATCCCCTAAAGGCCTAGTTTCTTGGAAATCCCTATCAACTTCTAAAAAGACAGGGGTAGAATGAGAAGAAAACTTTTCAAAATCAAATGAAGGCCCCTCTCTAGTTGGAGAATTTAATTCCACAAAGAGGCTACCTGATTCAAAAGCACTTGAATTGCAGTCTTCAATAATAGGCAGTCACTTTCATCAATGGAGATCCCTTTCTTGTCTATTGATTTCCCACAACTCTCCAGGATTTTCTTCCTTCTGATTTTTCTTTTCCTAGCTCTAGAAATAATGTCCTAGCAGGATCCCTAGCAAAGAAAGACCTTCTTCCTTCTAGCTTTGCAAAGGTTAGTAACAAATCTCACTTGATAGAGTTTAAGACACTGGTATTCATCAAGAATCAAATCAACAGGAGTCACCACTAAGGATTTCCACCTTAGTTGTGCAGATGCACTAAATATGATTTGTCAAATGTTTGTCAACACTAGAAACTAGAAATGGAGAGACTCGAATTTCCTTTACCCAGATCTATCAATGAAAGCTAGTGCACTAGGTGTAGAAACTGAAATAATTACACACGAGAACTTGGAGTATATAAGAAGTGTTTTACCAAGGCCTAAATGTGAACTGCAATCACCATCTCCCCAACAATGGCGCCCCTTGGGTGTTGGTACCCAAATTGATTATCCTTTAAAGTATGATCAGCATCACAGTTTATCAGGAAGCTTAGAGACAGATAGATCATGATGAGTCATTTTATAGCCGGGGATGGGATCTAACTAGCCCTTAGTCACTCAAATGTGGAGAAATGGATAGCACCCTCAAGAGGATTTGATCTATCCTCACTATTTTAGGTTGTGCCTTTCAACCAAGGTAAGAGAACCCTTTTGTAGCCTGTTATTTATGGAGGAGATGGAGATATCCTTCCTAATGAATTTGTTAAGGAGACCTTGAAGAAAATATGATCAATGCAACAAAATCTAACTCTCACGAGTTGTCACTCTAGATAGTGGAGATATTCTCTAAGAAAGGTTCAGGCTACTAAAGACATTTGGAATCCTGGTTGTTTTTACATGTTTTGGTAGTAAAATTTTGCATTTGTATACACACATGAAAAACATGGGTAGCATGTCTAGGATTAGTTGTTTTTAAATAAATTTTGGTGGGAGGTGAGGCAGAATGAACTTGATTTGCCAAATATTTGAGAACTCTTACAAAATGGAAAGTCTAGACAACATAATACTTCATAATAGCTAAAATGTTCCTTTAACTAAAATATGTACTTCAATAGAGGCCCAAATTATCACTTTTTCATACAATCTATGAGATTCTAACATGAAGGCTTAAGTTAGAAGGCCCAATGAAATATCAACACATAAGATTAATCACGCCGAGGTACAACTGAGAGGCTTATAGATAATATCTGTCAACAAATGAAAGAAAAGTGATTTTAAATCGTTTATTTCACCCCCAGATGAAAGCTCTTCGAGAAATGAGATTGCAGATGCCACTAAATTGTCACAAGGATTGATACCTATGTGATTAAGATAAATTTTGATACAAGATTGCAATAGGAAACAAGGAAAACTATTTGTAGACATTCAAGTAAAACAAACACATTTTGCATAAGATCCACACTGAATAACTTGAGTTTGATTAAATTTATCATGAGGGAATGTTTCTAGAACAATCTCAGAGCTTTTGTCAATGGTTGTACACTTGCAACCACCTTGACATGATCAAACTTAATACAAAAGAGATATACTGAGCTTCTCAGATGGCTTCTCAAAAGACAGGCTTTGTCAAATTTTCCTCTGGGATTTTCTTCGACCTCTAACACTCTAACCTCCAACCATTTGCACGAAAAATTTGTGCCATTTATAACATTTACAACAAATCCTCTTTTCCCCAAAAGACAAAAACATTTAATGCACTAGTGCTCGCCATGATCTCGATCACGATTCCCAAAATAAAACCGGAAAAGTTGTCAGGTGCTCATGGGAAAGATCTCTTCAGAAATCTTAGTATTCAACTCCTTTATTTGGCAAAACACTCCTCCTTCAACTCGCCAACCACTTCCACCCCTAATCTATCAAATCTGGTTCCTTACGTGCTCGGGAGAAGAAAAACAAAAAATCAAATCAAGCCCGATAGTCAAACCATTTTAATGGCGAAAGATGTCTCCAGATCTCTCCCACCAAACTTAGATATCAAAATTAACTCCCCTCTCTATTTTGGCGTGTAGGAAATACCAAGAAATCATGAAGACTCGCACTTCCAGGCATGTTTCAGTAAAAATGGGGGGAAAATCAGATTTAGACTCACAACTACCATTGATCTTTACTTTGAATTTGGGCCGTCCATGTGGAAGATTCAACTTTAAAACAAGGCCTGAGGGCTTCCTTTGACTTTTTACAACCTTTTGGAAAAATGGAAAAAAATCCATTTTGCTCCGCACCTCCACCCTTGGGAAATGAGCCTGACACGTGTCCTAAGGTGGGCCCTAGTGGAACTATGGCCAAATTTTGCCATTTCACCTCCTTTTTGGAAAAGGGAAAATTTTCCAAGTTTTCCCCACAGCTCCGCCCTTGAAAAATGGGCCCGACACGTGTCCCAATGTGGTTCCAGTGGAACCGCACTTCCCTTTACTTTTAACACTTTTCTCAAAAGGAAATTTTTCCAATTTTCCCCGAGAGTCCACACCTCCACCATTGACCGGAGCAAGCTTTGACCTTTCCTTTATCATCTGTGGGACATTTTGATGTTTTTAATCATTTGCATATCAAGGGGCAAAAATCCAAATTGCCCCCGATGGTCCGCCTCCCGCCCCTTTGACTTGAAATAAACTTTGATTGATCCTTTGTCGGGCTTGTGGGCTATTTGAGATTTTAATCCCTTTGAGGACAAGAGGCAAAAATTATAAGTTACCTCTAATGGTCAGCCTCCCGCCCCTTTGAATTTTCAAACCGCCATGTGTCACCATGGCGCACCTTGAGATGGTCCCAAAAATTTGATACCTTTAACGAGCGCAAGCTCACCGCATGTCTGGCTAGGCAAAAAATTTCGAAGGCTTGAAACTCAGTGGAAGGCACCATGTGTCATGCTCTGAGGTAGTCTCCTTTGGCCGTTGAAAAGTCCAAACAAAATGCAAAGTGAGCGGAGGCCTCCACGTGTCCTCCTAGCACTTCTTTAAAATGAAACTCAAGGGTTGGTCCCCAAATGTGTGCAGTTCCTCCACGTGTCTCTATTCGCCAAGTTGTACCAGTTGCATAAAAAAATTGTCTAAGTTTTGGAAAAGCAGCGGAAACATCCACGTGTCCTCCCGGCGCAACTCCAAGGCCAAACCAAAAAGTAAACCTTCAAATGAGTGTCGTGCCTCCACATGGACAAATCTTTAAGTTGAGGTGATTCCTAGAATTTTTGAAGTATCTAGCTGAGCCACGTCCAACCAGAAGAGGCCACGTTCCCTATCGGTGCAAGGATGCAAATTTGACCGGGAGAAACGCTCGTCAAACCGTAAAATGTAGAAAAATGACCATTTGAGCCGGAGATGAAATTTTCTCTAAGGATAGAAAATTTAGAAATGTTACAAGGCTCCAATATGCTCTTCAAAGCTACATGCATTTATTTTTCATCAAGTATTTGGGGCAAAAATGATAAGGGAAGCAAATCTCGATTGTGGAAAATGGAAGGAATGGGAAAGCTGAGTTTTTGAATGAACAGAGAATGGGAGACCCAAATTATAGACCCCCTCAGAGGATCAAAGAAACAAGGAGACAAATATGGACCCATACATGATCATCGGCTCAAGGAAAGACTAATTATGGAAACAAAAAGAAAGTAGAGACTTCTCAGGCACAATACGGGGGGATAAAATATGACAGCTGCTATAAAAGGATAGATTTCAAAGGAAAAATGGGGTGAGACTATTTTGAGCACCAACACAAACAAAAGGTGTATTTTATAAAATTCCAAAAGTTGTGTTTATTATCTTTTAAATAGTGGTTTCTTTGAAAGGGTCTAAGTGATTAGGTTTAATAGGACATGTCATTTTTACAAGTGTCATATTAATGTTTTACACTAGGGAGAGACACCAATAGTTGAGAAGGGTCCAATTGTGGATATAGTGTCTTGAATACACAACACCCAATAGTTTTCATAAAAGTACCTGGTGATTAGTCATTTTTGACATGACAACACCCAATCACATCATGACATGTAAGATTTGTCATTATTAAATATTCAATGTTCAACCATTATCACCCATGATCAAATATGGGTCCCAATCAAAATGTAGTGTAACTCAAATTTACTATTTTAAATAAATTCAAAATATGTCTTTCCCTCCAATTCAACACTCAATATATATATATATAATTTAAAAAAATCTTGAACTACGTGTTGGTGAAAAAATCAAGATCTCACATTGTATAGAATTGATTTTGTGGGCCCCTAACTTAGGGTGCACCACTATTGGTGTCTCTCCCTAAAGAGAGTATATGCAATTCTTATATTCCTATAATTATTATTAAAAGTTTGTATTAAATCTTTAGTACATGATATTATTAGGTGTTTTTTTATTTTATTCATATATTCTTATATAAAATACATTTAACTCATAATTATCAGGATGTCATTTATAATATATTTTCAATAATGCCTAAACTTTACTTGATTATAATATTTACATGGTCAATAGTTGTTGTCAACTATGTTCAATTAGAGGTTATAAATGTCGGGAAACATAAAAAAATCATCTCGTTAAATTTATTAAAATAATCATTTTATCAAAAAAATTGTGTATATCCGAGTTATAAAAGTGTAAGTCTATGATTTTAGAAGTTATTGAGTCAAAATTTGTGATTTATTGTCAATTTTTTTATAAAATATCAAAAAAACTCCTTACGAGACGCATTTTAGGTGGAACCCAACATCATATAAAGTAAAGTGTTTCACATTGTGGGGAGAAAAAATAGTCAAAATATAGAAATTGTGAGCTTCAATGTTTAATTTGTTGAGTGAGCGATGACACTAGGGGATAGAGGAAATGAAAGATGGATAAAAATTAGCATCCTCTTGTCAATCACCAATGATGGGGCCACATAGCATATTTGGTGACGTGTGTGATTTTTCAGAGTTTGTTTTTTCCGTTGTGTTATGTTGATATGATTAGAGTACTTTATTTTTTTGTTTGTAGTGTGTATTTAGTTTTGAGTTTTGTATAATAAGAACAAAATATATATCCTTATTCATGAGCATAATTCCTATGTAACCACTTGATGGAAAAACATAATGGAGAACAAAAGGTACAAGTGTAATGCAGATCATGGATATTGAAAATGTTTGTGGATATCCAAAAAACACATGAGGTGAACATTTGATGGGTTCCTATTCATCTACTGAGTTAGTGTTAAACCTATAAAAAATAATGAAAGGGTGATGAGATATGCCTTTCGTTAGGATCAAGATCATGAGCCACAAGAATTGGGTGTGCCACAAGAGTTAGGCATACTGTAGTTAAAAGTGTGTAATTTTTTCTCCCATGTTTACACTAAAGGGGGGTGTTATTAATATAGTGTTTAGTTCTTACATTATATGGATTGGTAATAATTACATAGTAATAAATGTAATTATGTTTGTGAGGTAAGAGTGGTTGAATTGTTAGTAATAATAACCCACGTAAATAGCTTTGCATATATATTGTTATTACATGATTAGTGGTAGTTAAAACCACTCACGTAATTAGGATGAATTATTATAGGAGCATTTATAGCTCTCCTATAATTTAGGAGAAGAGACTCCTATATATGTATGTTTGCATATGAATAAACACATGATTTTTATACACATTATTTTTATCCACATCTATTTATATCCTTCAAGTTATGGAGGTTTGGGTGTTAGGGACTTCATGTATAATTGTGTTCCACTTTGAATAGAGGATCAAACACTAGGAAAAACATGTCTAGACAATCCTTATCATTTTTGTCGGTTCGAGTAAAATGGTCGTTAGTGAGCTCACGATGAGAATGAGGTAATGAAATGCATTTCACCAAGCCTTGAGAAGTACTATTAGAAAGCAAGTAATTAAATCCTTCATAAACTAATACATAAAAGGAAAGGGCTAATGGGTATCCTTGTCGATGGATCACGAAAAGCCCAAGCTAACAGGACTAGACTCCATTAATTGAGATGCAAACTCGCCATTTTTAAAAAGCATTTGAACAATGTGAACAAATTTCGGAGCGAGCCCCAAATCTTAGAGCATGACAAGGATAAAATACCACTTAATCGCGTCATAAGTTTTTTCAAAATCAATTTTAACAAACAAGGTTTTTATTAGAGATTTTATCCTATTCCATACCTTCCCAAACAATAATAACATTGTCCAGGATATACTTGTGTTTGATGAAGCTTATTTGTTCACTTCTTATTATAAGGGGGAAAAGGTTAGCAATTCTATTAGCCAAGGCTTTAAAAATTATTGTGTATGACATATTAAAAAGAGTGATAGGTCTCAATTAAAATTTTCTCATGGTCACTAGATTTAGGAATGAATTTTATGTTACCTTGATTGATAGATTCTATAATTAGTTGTTGATCATAGGTTCAAGCTACACTTTGTGTATATCTACACTAATAAAGCCCCATAAAATTTGATAAAATTCACATGGAAATCCATCAAATCTAAGGGCTTTGTTAGGATCCATTTGGAATGCATTTATTATTTATCAACCCCTCTTGACAATGCGCCACATTGTTGGAATTTTCCCTGCACAACAAATTGGTGGCATAACGACTTCCGTTTAGTAGTAATTTTGGACATTAATTCAAAATTTGGGTCTAGGATTTGGTTTTGGTTATGAGGCTACCCACGGTGTCATGTAATCTCAAGAACACCTTTCAGGCCTTGAGATATTAACTTGCAAATGGCCAACCACTAGCCATTTCCTAACACTCCCACTAAAGTGATAATCTACTTAAACTAGTTTGGTCTCCCCCAAATAAAGAAGAGAAGATATGGAAGTTACAAACACAGTTACATTTCTTTCCTTGATGTTTCAAATGCTCTAAAATTATGAACTTTTACAAATTTCAGCCACCTTCTTCAATTGTGGGCCACTACTTAATGGCTTCTCCATTTGAATGGGTCATATGCTTACTTCCTAGCCGGTTGTTGCTCATATCTCATTATTTTTTTCCTCATACATTTTGCATCAACATTTTCTTCCTTAAATCATTAACATTAAATAATTATATGTCTACAAAACCACTTTTTAGGACAAAGGCATTAACAATGTTTCATTTCTCTCATTCTAGAAATAGGTTGCTTAATAAAGCACATTTCCAATGCCTCAATCATAATTATACAATGCCAATGTTGATACCATCCACTGCCAATCTCAATCTCAAAATCACAACATTATGTAGAGAAGGTTAGCTGAAGGAGGTGCTACACATTCTCCTTACTACGCACAATACCCCTAAAAATCATATCTACATATCGCTATAGGCATGCACTTCAAAAAAATCATTTCTGGGGTAAGCAAATTGAATCCTACATCAATAACAAGGAATTCAAGTTTTCAACATGCAAACTTATACAAAATGATTTTATATGCATGTATGAAAAGTTCAAAAGTTTAGTGTATGCACATAAAGTGTTTAACAATCTGATGACTTGGTGCAATTTCATCTTATGGAATGTGATCATTGTAGCTTACCGAAGACATTTTTTTCTCGTGAGGCATTGACACTATTTCACAAAACACAAGAAACAAGTGTCCATCCCTATCAATTCACCTTTTCTAGCATACTATCATATAAATGTTGAGATACATTCTATAATGATGGCATGGGGTGAAGGACTCTAATGTCATTCCAATGAAAGAAAAACTATAGCTGAAACTATTTTACATATAATTTAATTTGCAAATATTGTTTTTTAAAATAGTCGACATAAAAGTATATAATAAAGATAATAATATTGATACAAAACCAATATACAAAACAAAACATACGATACAAATTAAAGAGAAGTAAAACAAAAATCAATTTGAGCAACGAACAACTTAAAAGAATTAATAAATTTCTTAAGGTTTTATGTTGATCTCATTTATTTATTTTTAGAGCTAACACACTTTTGCTTCAATATATATGATAATGTAGGAAGTTTATAAGGTGATTTTATTTCTTAGATATGAATATAACCATAATAATAATGATGACACTAACTCAAGGTCTTGGTTTATTAGTGAGTTATAAGTAGTTTGTAATAATCAACCCAAGTTCCATTCACATTGATTCCATTAGACACTTTTAATAAGTGGCCATGGGAACACCTTGAGATAGGGGTCAAACTTCTCCATGCAAACCAAGTGAAACACAATGGCATGATAAAAATGTGGATCACTTGGTGGACATTAAGGACCAAATACTACCCTCATGCCACACTTTGAGAAAGTGCTCCTCCACCACTCTAATTCATAGCTCTAGTATAATAAAAGTGTTTACCATAAAAAATTTTAGAATCAAGTTCTTAATCTATTGGTGAGTTACAAGTAGTTTTTAATCATCAACCCAAGTTCCATTCTCATTGAGTCCATTGGATACTTTTAATAAATGGCGATGGGGACACCTTGAGATAGGGGTTGAACTTCTCCATGTCAACCAAACAGAACACGGTGGGGTACTTTGAATGTGTATCACTCGAACATATTAAGAACCCAAGCCCACCCCCATGTCCCACTTAGAGAAAGTGCTCCACCACTCAAGTTCATAGCTTTGGTATAGTAAAAGCATTTACCATCCAAAGTTTTAGGACTCAAGGTCTTGGGATATTGGTGAGTTACAAGTAGTTTTTAATCATCAACCCAAGTTTCATTCTTATTAAGTCGATTCGAAACTTTCAACAAGTGACCATGGGGACACCTTGAGGTATGGATCAAAATTCTCCATGTGGACCATGAAAAACACAATGGGAACTCCAAATGTGGATAACTCCATAGACATTAAGGAACCAAGCCCACCCCTATGTCCCACTTTAAGAAATTGATCCTCCACCACTCTAGTTCATATCTACGGTATAATAAAAGCATTTACCATCCAAAGTTTTAGGACTCAAGGTCTTGAGCTATTGGTGAGTTACAAGTATGTAATCATCAACCCAAGTTTCATTCCCATTGAGTCGATTGGAAACTTTCAACAAGTGGCCATGGGGACAACTTGAGGTAAGGGTTGAACTTCTCCATGTGGACCATGTAGAACATGTCATGACACTCCAAATGTGGATCACTCGGAAGACATTAAGGAACCAAGCCCACCTTCACATCCTACTTTAATAAAGTGATCCTCCACCACTCTAGTTCATGGCTCTAGAATAATAAAAGCATTTACCATCAAAATTTTATCATCAACCCAAGTTACATTCCCATTAAGTCCATTGGACACTTTCAATATATGGTCATGGGGACACCTTGAGGTAGGGGTCAAACTTATCCATGTGGACCAAATGAAACATAGCAAGGAACTCCAAATGCAAATCATTCAGCTAACATTAAGGACCTAATCCCTGAAAGAGGGTTTAAAACCTGCAAGAGAGGATCACGAGGGATGATGTGCACATCAACAGATGTGTGAACAATAGTGTGAAGAGATCTCGGGAGGAGCAAACATTAAACAAATGTGCATGCAAAGATTCAAAAATGGGCTAGAACCTCGATAAGCCACAAAACTCTCCTCTATCTCATAGATCAAATAAGGCGTACATATAGGAGGTGTTGAGTAACCCCTAGTGCTGCAATCATGACAACTTGAGTAGAGAGGGGGAGTTACATGCCCAGAATATAAGTGTAACTCCAAATGATGCATATGATGCACTGATGCGTAAGAGAATCTCATAATGACCCCTAAATGACACATGGACCTACGATCTCACCTAAGTGAGATGACTCACCTAATGATGTGGAAAATAATACACACCAACAATCCCACCCCCATGTTCCACTTTGAGAAATTTTTCCTCCAACACTCTAGTTCATAACTCTAGTATAATATAAGTGTTTACCATAAAAAAATTGGACTCAAGGTCTTGGGCTATTGGTGAGTTACTAGTAGTTTTTAATCATCGACCCAAGTTCAATTCTCATTCATTCCATTGGACACTTTCAATAAGTCCATGGGGACACCTTGAGGTAGGGGTTGAAATTATCCATGTTGACCAAGTGAAATAGAGCAGGGTGTTATGTTTGCAGATATTTTAGCATACATTAAGGACCCAAGTCCACCCTTAGTTCCAACTTAGAGAAATTTATCATCCACCTCCACCACTCAAGTTCATAGCTCTAATATAATAAAAATGTTTTTCATCCAGAGTTTTTAACTTAAGGTCTTGGTCTATTGGTGAGTTACAAGTAGTTTGTAATCATCAACCCAAGTTTCATTCCCATTGAGTCCATTGGAAATAGTAAGTATCCATGGTGTTACCTTGAGGTACGACTCAAACTTCTCAATGTGTACCAAGAGGAACACAACAAGGTGCTCGAATTTAGATCGCTCAGAGGACATTAAGGACCCAATCCCACCTCCATGTACCACTTGGAGAAATTACTCCTCAACTACTCTAGTTCATAACTCTAGTATAATAAAAGTGTTTACCATCCAAAGTTTTGGAATCAATCTCTTGGGATATTTTTGAGATACAAGTAGTTTGTAATCATCGACCCAAGTTGTATTCCCATTGATTCCATTGGACAATTTCAATAAATGTCCTTGGGGGCACCTTGAGGTAGGGGTTGAGCTTCTCCGTGTTGACCAAGCGAGAACACAATGGGGTACTCCAAATTTAAATCACTCGATAGACATTAAGGACCCAAACTCACCCCCATTAATTTAATAAATATTTAAATTCGTAAAACCCTAATTACATAGTCACATAAATAAATAAAACGTTGAAGTATAGATCTTACACATGTAATAAGCTAAATAAAAATGAAACCCTAGGTGCAAGAGAGAGGATAAAAGACTTATCTCGATTTCACAATAAATCCCGAAGTGTGATGAACTACATAATTGGAAAATAGGAGGAGTAGACTGTCATAAACACACCCAAAAAATTATGTGACTATCGAACAAGCCTAGACTAGGTCGGGAATGCCTAGGCATTGGAGGCCGCTTACAGGCGCTCGTGGATGTGAAAAAACTCATATCATAAAAAGATTTATGTTGTGTCACAAGATGGTCATTGACCTTCGTTATTGGTTTTCTCGTGTGTGTCATTTGGATAATCATTATATTTGCATGTAACCTGTAAATCAAATGATATCCTACAAAACCCCAGAAACATATCAAATCCTAAAAATAAAAAAATGCAAATGGGGATTCGAATTGACCTTGGCAGTCACTGACGTACTAAAATTATGACCGAGCATTGCACTACATTTCACACTCCATGTAGTTCTTGTGAAGTGTGTGTGAAATTGTGCCCTAGGAATATCTTGTGCAAAATTCACTTGACAACAAGCAATAGCTAGATGTAGCAATGTAAATAGATGTGTGGATGGAAAAATGACGTTCCCCTCATATGCATGTATGCAGAAAATGTAGTCCCTTGTCCCTTGAGTGATTTCTAGATGGATGCTTTGATGCTCTTAGAATGCCTTTGGATGCAAACTTTGGTGGTGATAGTAGATGTTTAGAGCTTGGTCCTTTAATATGCTCACATAAATTTGTATTTATATGATTCCTTTGTTTTAATTTCATGATTTACAACTAAAAGGTCAACCCATAAGAAAACAAGATGCCCAAAAGATAAAAGAGGCCCAAAATAGGTGAGTAAGATACAAAGAGGTTGGGGGTGCCCAGAGGGGACGAGGGCACACGAGTGATGGCGTTCTAGTTGGCCACTAGTTTCCATAGTCAATAAAGATAAAACAACAAAGATCATACTGGGCTGTGGGGTGTGAAAGACCAAAGAGGAAACCATAAAGATAGAAAATAGGCCAAAGATAGATGTTAATTACTATTTTTATCGCTTAGGAATCATATGAATAGTAGTATGTGATTAGGACCTAGAAATGTACCCAAGTGCGTGATTTAGTGTCTACATTTGTCCCCACTTTATATTGTTGAGTGAATACTTGATAACATAAAGTAGATAAGAGATGTGTGCCTGATAACCATGTAGATCGATTTTGAAAGCATGTCGAGGAGACAAGAAAAAGCATGGAGTGATAAAAATGAAGCATGGAGGCTAAGGAAGAGAAAGTGACCCTAGGGGTGAAGCGTATGTGTTGTGTCGTGTTTGTACATGTTGTCATTTCCGCTTGATGTAGGGTTGCTTGTTGTATTGACGTACCTATAAAAGAAGAGTAAAAGAGTAGTAAAATTCATGTATATGTGAAAAATATAATCCAAGTATGTAAAAAGTGTAAAATCATGTAAAAATAAGTAAAAGGAAAGTGTGCACCTGATCCGCAAAGAGTGAAAAGGATAGAAAATGTCCTAAAGCTGTTATAGAACAACGATTTTTTTGGGCAATCTCACGCCACAGAAGAAGAGTGTTGGAAAGAAAGGTATAGTGTTATTATCCATCACTGAATTCTTCCCAAAATTTATACAACACTGTAGATGGTGTGATACTACTTTTTTCATGTTCAATCCAATTCGATCCAAGTAGAAAATGAAGGTAGAATGCATTCTGATTGTTGGAGGGTTATGCCTATGTTATGCAAACTATTTTTGAAATGTTGTAAATTGTGTCAATGTCATAAAGTAATTGTAACTACCCCTATTCATAGGTTCCCAAGAAAGGTTAGGATAATCTAGGCACTCATGTATGTATCTAGGCATTGATATTTGTGCTCAGCGAGGGCCCAATTCAAAATCTAGGTCATTCCTATGTTGTAACTATGTTTTGTTACTATATTGTGCAAGCTTGTCTTGAAGCTCTGAGTTGATGTATGGGGTGACTAATTCACCCAATGTATGCTTCCCCTCGTTTAAGGTGCATGCAACATTTCTAGGAGGATATATCCCAAAGGAGAGGACCGGATGCGATCTAAAATTGATACCCTGCAGGGGGAATGTGCATGGTAAAAACTAAGGCACATGCAAACAAAGTGGCTAAAAACATGTGTTAGTGCAATCAACACAAATATGCATATAGAAGAAAATGTGTAAGATAGAAAGTAAGAAGACAATGTAGACCACAAAAAGTGGGTTTCAAACATGGGACATTTCTCAAAGTGTCGCAAGACAATCAAGGCCAAAGCAACAAAAATCATACAAACAATGAACAAGTAAGACATAGGGCATAGGATCGCAAACAATGAAATATAATGTAAAACAATGGAAAGCAAGATCAAGTAAAGCGAAGAGACAACCATGGTTGAAAATAGTCCTTACTAAAGAAAATGTTGCACATGAAACACCTGTTAGCATGTTATAAAGATAAATATTATGTCAAATCATATATGTTCCGAGATATAGTAGTGTGCTAGTAAGAATATGAAATAGTAAATAATGAAACAATATCACTTGTAATGTGTAAGAATGTAGATTCCCCCAGGAGCCTCGGTGGGAGTGGTACGAAGTACAATGCCAATAATCAAAACTACATGTAAAAATATGTAGAAAGTATGCATTCAAAACTAAAGAAAAAGGATGGGAAGAAGATAAGAAGATCATTCCCGAACTATTTTCCAACTACTTGTTAATTATGGTAAATGGTGTGAAGTGACAGAAGTAGATTGCGAGATCTGTCTCACACTTCCCTATGATTTGTTTTTCAAGGAGTGAGAGCCATACTCATTTAATACATCTCTTAACTATTTTACAACTGAATCCCTTGGAGTGGATTTAATCTTTCAAATCTTTATTACATATCTAAACTTTATGCATCGGGCTCTAGGATCATGATTCTGATGGCACGTATTTTTATATTATTCTGTTAAAGATGACCCCTTGATTGTAGATGAACAAATTTAGTATTCATAGGTTCACACTCTCCACATAGAACTATGCATTAACTTTGTTACTGAAAATACCAGCCGAATGACCCTTTGTATTTGATCTTTTGAAATAGATCTTGAGCATTTAAATTTTTTAGATAGGCTTCATAATTTCCCATACGTGGTATTTGGCTTCTCATCAATCCTTCACAACCTGCTTTGAACTTGGAGCCCATTTATTGCAAGATCCACATGGAGGCCAAGTGCTTCTCTAGGGTCTCTATTTTCTTTGTAGCTTTTGGAAGTGCATTGGGTTGACACTTGGCATCATCTCTGCAAGCCTACTGTTCTCCTTTGAGTTAGTAATGGACCGCCACATATGTGCGCGACTTTTTCTTAGGCGGGACACTCATAGTTGACTCCATGTGTAAGCCCCATGGGATTTTGAGGCTTGCTCCCCTTTTTCTTTCTGGAACTTGCACCAGGTTGACACTTGGCATCGTCTACGAGCCTCTGCTACTTTCTTTTGAGTTGGCTTGTCCCGGCTTAGTTTTTTTCATAATTGATTTGGCTAAGTCTTTCTTCCATGTTGCCGAAGGCTTGACCCCTGGTGGAATTCAAATCTACAGGAATCTCAAAGCTTACTTGTTCAATTTCAGCAGAATGCTTGTTATCTAATTTTAGCAGGTGGTGGAGGAAATTAGATAACACTCCCTTTAGGTTTAGGAACTCATTTTGTTAATCGGAATTTGTAATACATAGATGACATTATTTATCTCCTAAGGACTTCAACCTTTCTTCCTCAACCTTATTTTTTGAAAGTAGTTTTCATTTCTTCATCTTTTCATAGTGGTCATGTGTAAATAGTGATACTATTCTTAGTCCTTTTGTAGACACAAAATTATGCACTTTACACATAATTTAGCCTGGTCTTATACTACTATTTAGAAGGTTCTCAAGTGGATAAAGTACTAATTAATCCCACCTTTTGGCCATCTTTATTTTATATTTTATTTCATAGTTCCCATGTATTTTCCAACACTTATCCACCCATTTCACAACTGGCACCTGTCATTCTAGCCCAAAATCAGGGCGCCCCAACCTGTACTGGGGTGCCCCGGTCCCACTTTGGGGGACCCGATCTATGCATATCATTTTTGCTTCTCTTTGGTGCCTTTCTAGTCATTTTTCATCCTTATCCTTTTCTTAGTGGCCTTATGGGGATTAATTACAAAATTAAGATTGAGAGCCCTATAAATATAAAGTTATAAGACCATAATAAGGGTCCTAGGTCTTAGCATCACATACTACTATCACTCCATCTAGAGTTACATCCATTGCATCACTTGCATCCACATAGTGTCATGCATCAAGGCTAGGAGATCTGCATCACACACACTTCATAGAGGAGGATTCAATTCTATTCCATGTACACATGCTATTTACATTTTCTATAGTTATTATTGCTCATTACTTCACAAAGTGCGACTGGCACAAGAGCACCTATGGCATGACATATACACACTCACTAGAACTACATCTAGGTATGAAATGTAGTGCAACGCTCAATGATAAGACCACTAGTTTGGCAATTGAGGTCAGTTCGACCCATTCATGTGCATCTTTTATTTTTCTAGGGTTTGATACTTCCTTTTGTTTTGCAGGTCAATATACAAATTATCCGATGAATCCAGTGCAACAAACAAACAAGTTTCCAAAAAATCTTGCGACCATATCGATTCAGTGTATTGAGAATTTACAATTATTAGAGCACCCATATTGCGAGACCAGGTGCCCCAGTACACTCCCAGTGCCTCAGTCATTTCAGATCAGATCTGGTCTTCGTAGGGTCCCTAAGTGATTGTCTGCACTTCTTGATTTTATTTTCAGATCTGTGACATTGTGCGACCATCTACAACAATCAGCTAAGCCATTTCTCTCCCTTCTCTTGCACATCTAGGGTTTTATTTATTTTAGCATATTTATTTACACCCACTTCATATTATTTACTGCATTTATACAACATTTTAGTCCTACTAATTAGATTAACTAGGGTTATTATTTCCCCACATAGAGTTATATTCTAGTTAATCACCTTTTAATGCCTTTACTCGAGAGATAGCCACAAATGTTAACCTAATTATTTCCCTTTGTCCTATATCAACTGTAGCTTCTTAAAGAGTCAAACCTTATGATTTGTGAATAATCAATTTCCAATCCAATCATAAGGTTAATTAGAGGGTATGTCCCCTTTATATGGGTGTAATAGGAATGGTATGCATAATTTGATCTTTAAATGATATTCCAAAGTAATTATCAAATTCAACCATTGCATATGTCGGTGGTTATAGTGGGCCCTTTGTCATGTTTGTATAATATGCTTTGAAGATATCCTAGAGCTCCATTTATAAGACTTTATCATATCAAAATATTAGAGGTTAACATGACCCTTGCATCATTAGAACTTAATAACTCAAAATCAAGTTCATCATTTAAACCTCTTGTCAATGTGTTGGTGTTACCTACTCTAGTTGGAATGCTACATGTAATAAGTCTTTTCAATTAATATAATTTTCTTTTTTGTGGCTATCCACATTAATAATTTTTGGAAAATATATGAATACTATTTTTGAATTCTTTATTGCAAGATTTGTCTAATGCTATGTTTGTTTTGATCATTAATAAATTCCAATCATCAATTGTTAGGTTTAAATATTTAAGATTTGTGAGAAATTGTTGAAACATTTTTTGGTCTTGGATTTCTCCTTCTTGTGTAAATACCTTATCCAATGTAACAAATATTCTGAAATATTCCCATAATATCTTTGTATTTCTATTACTATCATATGGTGGTTTACCACTAATAAGAGACAAGTACCCATAATATCCTACCAAAATCATAGAAATGCCTCCAAAATTGATGTCTTCTTTTCAAGAAATGTTTAACAAAGTTGAGAGTCTATATGTTATATCAACTTTTTCCAATGAAGATAATTTCATCAATCAATATATATATATATATATATGTGTGTATGTTGTCATGTGTTTTTTAAAGGAAAAATTCCAATTGAAAACATGACAACTTTACCTTAGTGTTAATTTGTTTAATTGTAAACCCTCCCGAGCACTCCTCCGGATCAGTTCCCCCTTTATGTCAGGCCTATTACAATCCTCCAATTTCTCATATGTGTTGTAATAACCTTGTTCATTTGTTTAAAATATGTAAATAATCCCATGGCGTTCTTCCGATGTAGTGCTTCTCAAGACATATTCTTTAGTGACTTAGAAATGACTCTTTTTATCCTTTATGAGATAGGTGTGTACCCAAAGCAAAGTGTAAAGCTCAAAACCATCCAGAGTGGTGCTAAGGAGGCAATAACATTTTCAAGTGATTTTGGAAAGTTTTGGAGGTTTAGGGACAATTTCAATGAAAGCGGGTTTTGAAGGTGAAGGAGCTTGCAGTTCAAAAAAGCACCTGAGCTTAGGAAGATGATTTTAGGGAGTTCTGGAATGAGTTCTAATTCAAACAATATACCTTTGGAAATTTGATTAAATACTCTAAATGATGGTATTTTCAGATTGATCACAAAACCCAGATGCTTCTTTACACAACACATTCTTGGCGTGAAACACCCTATGATCATGAGGAACAAGGCTATTTTTAGGGGTTTCATGAAGAATTAGATCTTGATACCCATCTCATTGTCTTAAAAGGATCTTTGGATTCAAAATCATATAATTTTTCATAAAAAAAGTCCTCTTGGAGCTCGACAACTTCATCTTCAAGGTCCTTCCCAAGGTAAGCCTTCGTCGCATAGTCAATTTCATAGTGGACACATGTCAACATGAGGCCGAGGCACACTTTTGTGTCCCAAATATCCCATTATCTTGGGAAATTTGGTAAAAAATCTCCACTCCATGCTTATTATGCCCCTTAGACCTTCACACGACTTAGGAAGCCTCTGCAAGCTTTTTTCCTAGTTTCTAGCCCCTCGCCTCGTGCAACCACATCTTGCCACTTATCATCATAGCGATGAGGTGAATTTTTCTACCCCATATATATTTTCCCCTTGGGAAATTTGGGACAAATATCTCCACCACACCCCCACTCTTTCCATGGTACTTCATGTGACCCAGTCAACCCCGGGTCTAATTACTAGCTTTTTTCTCTCCCCACTGGGAATCAAACCCCGCCACTTGTCGTGCTCACATCCAGGTGAATTTTTGTGTCCCAACTATCTTGTTCCTTGGGATAGTTGGGAAAAAAATTTCACTCCATTCTGAGTTGATTAAAAAACCAAAAATTGGCTAAGTCTTTAATTGCCATGTGTTTCCTCCTTCCATCTCCCACTCCATAAATGCATTCACTCATGCTCACCACCACTCACAGCTCAAAAGAACAAATTAAAAAAAAAAATAAACCTCCTTGACATCCATTAAATCATATTTTAAATCTGGTTATGACATTCAAGCATAGAAAACCCCTTTTGTGCCCTAAACTTCCAAATCTTGTTTTGCTCATAACTCATGCTCCCGAACTTCGATTGCCATGAGATTTGAACTGAAGGTTATTTATGTGAACGAATTTAAGAAGATTATTTGAATGCCCTCATTAATTTTTTATATCCAAATGAATTTTCCCACAAAAAATCACCTTTTCTCAGATCTACAACAATCTGGTGATCGAAATCTCTTGAAAATTGGAACAAAGCCTTGAAATGAATTATGTAAACTTCTGCAAGTGGTTTCATTTGAATCCGACACCGGGAAGACCAATTTATATTTTTAGTAAGTCCCCATGATAGCACCTACTAAAAATATTAAGTATGAGAAAAATGTGCATTCACACTCCTCATTTCATTTCCCGTGATCGAGACACTCAAAAATTGGAAAGATTGACAAAAATGGCCAAAATGGGACAATAATGGTGAATATTCTAAAAATAGTAAATGGGTGAAATGAGATAAAATTGGTCACATTTCAATCCTTCACACATCCTACAATGGTCTCAAAACTCACGAGATATCCTGTCTCTTTTTCAAGTCAATTCTGCATTCCTCGATGTGGTGAGCAAAGAGTGTCAAAATGAGAAAAATGCCAATTTTGTATCGAAGGCCATTTCAGTTCATTTCACATTGGGTGCATGATCAAAAGGTGGATGCCATGTTTTTTGTTTGATTTTATTCTCTTTCTCTAGAATTAGAAGTTTTCAATCTCATAATTCACTCATCATTAGTGCTCCCACGGTGGCAAAATCAAGATCAAGGCGGGGTAAACAAAGTGCATCTAATCTATCCCATGTGAATGGTTGATCATAAATATGTGACAATGTCTCAAGGATTAGAAATATTTTCTCAATAATGGGAGTCCTCTTCCAGTGTTCTTAGTGGTCTACTTCTCAAGTGCTCATCACTCCTCTTCTTGGTGTGTCTGATCGACATGGCAAAGGTTCATCATTTCAAGAGTTTTCAAAAGAGGAAAGGTGTTCAAAGTGGTCTTTGGAGGAGCTTTTCATCAATGTGGAGGGTCATCGGGGTCAGATTGTTATCTTCAACTTCTTGAAATAGATCTTCATCAAAGACCGAGGCATCCTCATCCATGCTTTGGAACATTCGTCTCTTCTCTCTTCATTATTTCTCCTCTTCTCTACCTCCTTTCTAATTATTCATTGTAAGCAATCATGATTTTTTTTCTTATTCATTAAGGTGACTATAAAATATTTTTGCAATGTAAAATTCCCTTTTGCAATTATAAAAAAGGGACTTATTTTGTGTTTCCTAAGGTTATGTGAAAAGTCACTTGTGATGGGAATATGAAAAGTCATATGGGGGTAGATGAAGAGATGAATTTTAAATCTATAGAAGGAGAGGACATCCTCATTGTAAAAGGAGGGTTAATCTTGTTTACTAGCTCACATACTCTTTCTAGAAACAAGTGATCAAAATTCCCTCTACTTCTTTTGCATATGTTTTCCTCCATCTCTCTTATTGTACAACTTTGCAAATATGTCAATAAAGAAAGGAGTTTCAAATTTTCTAGATGAGTGAATAAGTGAAAATTTTGTGTTCATGGTTTAATATTTTCTTCATATAACTAGCAAGGTTTTCATTTTTTCCTAATTATGTGTGTTGATACCTCTGATTAATCTTTGCAAGAATATGAACTTTTCCTACTTGTAGTATTAATCCCTCTCCCACTTTCTCACTCTCACTTTCCCACCTCCCTTACACACAATTGCAAGCATTTGTCGTGGGTATAGTGGAGTGTGCTTGTTGGATCCCCATCCTCTGGGCCAACTACAAATGAATTTTTCAATTCACATACAATAATGAAGCTACATGTTCAAGCAGAGGACCTAACCCCGAGAGAGTTGGCGGAAATCCACTAATTTATGCTATCGACAAATTATTTTTCCAACAATTTTTGGCACCCACCATGGGGTATATTTAGCACTTCTACACCCAATACATGAACCACAAAACCTAAAAAAGTATATATTCAAAAAACCATAAAAAGTAAAAATGGAAGTCCATTGCTAAAAACCCCCATCGATCACTGTAAGTGAACCTTCATATTCCACAATGTCCTTTCATATTATCATTGCAATATTTTCCCAAAATTGGCTGAAAGAAGATATACCAGGATGAATAGGTGAGAGGAATTGCCGATCGTGCTTTCAAGGCTTTGTAAAATCAATGAGAACAACTCGAGAGATAATCCATATTTCTTCTCTCAAGCCTCATCTCCATTCGATTCTTCAAGTGGTACCCCTGGAAATCCTATTCAAACTCCTATTGATACTCCTACAAATCCTCTTGATTCCCCATATTTCAACCACCATTGAACATTGAATTCCCTAGTGAAGAAGAACAAGAACCAAAAGAAGAATTGGGAGAATAATTTGTAGAAGAAAAAGAAGAAATAGAAGTATAAGCATAATCAATAATGGCAGATGAAGTAGAGAGACCTCCGTGAATTGTGTCTTGGGGTAGAAACATAGGTCCAATTTCCCTCCCTCAACCTATCCATGAATTACCAAAGGGATCTTATAAGTTTTTTTCTAAATTCGGAGGAGACGATACACAACTCCCAGAAGAGCATCTAACAACATTCATCACAGAATGTAATGTATTATGAGTAAAACACAATGATGTATCAATGAGCTTATTCATAGAATCCCTACAAGATCATGTAGTGAAGTGGTTCTATCTCCTACCGGCTAGATCCATCACTAGTTGGGATGACATCAAAACCATTTTTGAAGAAAGGTTTAAATCTACTAAAGATTGTCAAAGCCTCCTAGTGCAATTGGTTTAAATGAAAAATGGGCCCAACGAGACTATGAGGGATTTCGTAGCCCATTATAATAAGTTGCTCCAAAGAATACCCTTTGAATATTTTCCCTTCGATGATGATGCAAAAATATTCTTCATCAACGCTCAATTACCTGGGGTAGGATTCCTCCTCTGAAGATCTTTTCCTACGAATCTCACACAAGCTCAAAAGATTTCCATTGAAGTAAAAGATGACCTCATCCAACCAGAAAGATTAATAATCCTTCAAGGAAGGATAAGGCCCAACATCCCAAAGATGAGAGAATTGATCCATTGTTACAGAAATTGGCAAACAAATTGATAATATTGAAGAGGAAATTTCCCAATGAACATTCCATCAAAACAAAATCAGATTGCAGGAGCACCCCAAAGGCTTTCCTTGGAGGCTCCATTTATCAATGCAATTTTAAAATTCAATAATATGAAGAAGGACTTGAACAAGAAAGTGAAGACAATGATTTCCTAAAGATTGAAGAAGTAGATAATGATGCACAAATTAGATTATGTGAATATTCAGGAGGTGGAGAAGATGAGGACGAATATATATCTAATTTCTCATGTGGGGTATTCACTTGTTCTTGGTCTAAAAAATGAGCTTCTTCCTCACTCTTTGTGAAAAATAAGAAGATTAAAGATCATCCTGCATTGACTCTACAAAATAAAATAATCAGTTGAGGATCTCCACTTCCACCCTTCATGGAGTTTGCATTGGAGAAACTAGATCCCATGGCAAGTAAGAGGTCACCTGCTATTCCAAGTAAGTCTTCCAATTCGCCCTCTAATTTTGATTTTACTCCTACAAAATCTAGTCCTTTAAGAGTCTCTAATGTACCGTTCAAAATCAGCCTCCCTTCCCCAAACCTCTACTCCTACTTCCAATCATATTCTAACTTTAAAAGAAGTTTCTTTATCCTCCTATTCGTAGCTTCTCCTTTTGATATCATAAAACATATGAACAAATCTAAAGTGCATATTTCGAATATGAGTATTTTCAAACTCATCCGAACAATTTAATAAGTTTGTCCATCATAACAAGCGTAGTAGTTTAAAGTCCGATATTGTGACTCCTAGTTCTAAAGGACTACCTTCAACCCCACCTATACCTCCATCGCAGAACATGATTGCTTTATGAGTGCATCAAAGACTAATAAGATTGATCCTTTTTATGTCTCCCTTCTTTTTAGAGGATTATGATTGAATAATTATATAATAGATTTAGGTGCCTTTGACAATGTAATGCCCATAAAAGTTGTCGATTCCCTCGAGACTCACCTTGAATTAGGCCACTAACTCTTATTAGTCCATGAAGTCAAAAGAAGTCCCACTTGTAGGGAAGGTAAAAGATGCAAAGGTGTATCTCGCCAAATTTCTAGAAAAGAAGGTGTCATTGACTATCTTGGTAGCATATATTCGACTTGATTTGGAATGTTAAGTATAAGCTTCTACTAAAACTTGGGAGGATAAATCCACATGAATTGGTCCTCTACAACCATTCCGATCAAAGAAGGAATGGAAAAATTACTTCCAAAGTGAAGAAGATGAGATATACAATGCAAAAGTCAAGAAACCCAGGACCTAACATCTTGCAACAAGAGAGTGGGAATATGAATCATTTCATAACATTTGAAGATGAGGATGAGATTACTATATTGATAGGACCTAACATTCATTTCTCGATGGGGTGTTGATCATGAGGAAGTACGAGATAAATCTAGAGTTTTAAGAGGACATTCCCAAGTTTCTAGATAATGTAAGCCATGAGGAAGATGAAATGGTTCTTGATGAGTTCCAAGCTAAGAAATCAGATAATGTGTTTACCCATGACGAGGATGTGTTCTCATTCCCATTTAAAGGTGAATATTCTCTTGATCATGTCATCCATGAAGAATAAAATCCAACTTGTGATGAGCCTTTGAAAGGTTTGAAAGAAGAATTTGTGCAAGAAATGCTAAGGATTGTAGAAGAAACAAAAGACCCTCATCTTAGTCTTGAACTCCTGATACAAGCCATGGATTTGCAAGACAAACATGAATCTAATTCTGAATTCTCAACCAATTCAAAATTTATTCATGATGAAATGAAGCAAGGTGAGAAATCTAATATCCCTCTTAAAACAATGATTGATGGATGTGATGATGAAATTGAAGTCTTCTCTTTCCCCTTCAAATAGGAAGATTATTTCTATGATGAAAAATTGGAAACAAAAATCTTGAATTCCTCGAGTTGACACTCCCTTAGAAAAATAAGTAGTGGAATGTCGTGAGCTTTGGAATGATGATCAGTCTCTCCAAAATATTTCATTGAGTTTCAAAACAAAGATTCCTGAAATTAATGTGATGATGAGCTCTTGACAGTTTTGAAGAAGTCCTTGGAATAAATCTTGAAATTTGTGGAAGGTACAAAATATCCCGAGCTAAGTACTAACATCTTGAATCATGCTATGACCATATAAGACATGTCTCAAGTTATGTTTGATTCTTCATTCAATATCAAACACCTCATAATGAAATAAAACAAAAAGATGAATTCAATGCCTCTTATGAAAAAGTTGTCAATAAACATGAATATGGGAAAGAAGAGAACTTGAACATTCAAACAACCAAATCAAAAATCATCCTTGGGGAAACAATGAGATGAAAAATGAGAAATCAATAGTGTGGGGGAACATAGAAGGTAATTTGAAATCTAAGATCTGAAACCCAAGATAGTAGTAAAAATGGACTTTCTGAGCGAAGCTCTGAGCATCAAAGGGCTCATGTAGGCTCACTCCTCCCAAGTATATAGACAATCATGAAATCACATGGCTTTCATAAGTAGTTGAGGAAAGGAGGATACTTTCTCGAACCAATCAATGGCTTCGTGGAACATCACCACTTAATGTTACCTATTATGAGGTAACTTCAAGGAAAAGTACTTCATTGAAAGTGAGTTGTCTAATTTAACAAATAGAGAAATTTGTAAAAACCTAGATATTTCAGAGTCACGTGCAATAGATAAAACACTAAAGTATAGATATGACCCAATCAATAAGCTAAATGAATTTAACGAATATATAAATTTGTAAAACCCTAGATATTTCGAGTCACATGCACGATAGATAAAACACTAAAGTATAGATCTAACCCAAATAATACGTTAAATGAATTTGAAACCCTAAGTGCAAGATAAGGATATAATACTAAGTTGATTTCACAATTAATCCTAAAGTATGTTGGACTGGAAAACTGATGAACAAGAGGAGGAAACCATCGTAATTTTGCTCATAAAATTGTAGGACTACTGGATATGCCTATAGGGGAACCTAGGCGAAGAGCTCTGTTGGGTGCCCATGACTACAAAAATGGTTGGAAAGTGGTTTCTTTTGTGTCGTAAGATGGTCACTCACCTTCGTTGTTTGTCACATGTGTGCCATTGTATGATTTTTGAATGTGAGTGTAACCTGCAAAATAGATGATATCCTACAAAACCCCAAACTACATCAAATCCTAAAAAATAAAGATGTAAATGGGGAGTCATACTGACCCCGACGGTCACTTTGTTATCGAGAAACCTTTGCACTACATTTCAAACTCTATGTATTTCTTGTATGTGTGTGTAAGAATAATACCCTAGGTGGATCTTGTGTAAGATGCACTTGAATAATGATTAATAGCTAGATGTAGCAAATGTAAGTAGATGTGTGGATGACAAAATGAAATTCCCCTCTTATGCGTGTATGTAGAAAATGCAGTCCCTTATCCCTTGAATGAAGCTAGATGGATGCTTTGATGCTCTTGAAATGCCTTTGGATGCAACCTTAGGTGATAGTAATAAATGCTTAGAGCTTGGTCCTTTATTATGGTCACATAGCTTTATATTTATATGATTCCCTTAGTTGAATTTTACAATTAACAATTAGAAGGTGGCCCATAAGAAAATAAGATGCCCAAAAGATAAAATATTCCCAAAAGGAGTGAGTAAAGTACAAAGAGCTTAGGGGCACCCATAGGGGATGAGGGAACTGGCACCGCATCTTGGTGGGCGTTGGTGTCGAGAGTGATAAAAGATAAAGCAGTAACATATCGTTTGGGTTGTACGGTGTTAGATGCGAGGAAAGAAGACATGAAACGTAGACAAAAGGCCAAAGATAGTTTTCAATTGCTAGTTTTCTCACTTAGGAATCATATGAATAATAATATGTGATTGGGATCTAGAAATGTACCCAAAGTGTGTGATTTAGTGTCTACATTTGTCCCCAATTTATGTTGTTGAGTGAATACTCGATAACATAAAGTAGATAAGAGATGCGTACTTGATAACCATGTAGATCGATGGTGAAAGTGTGCCGAGGAGACAAGAAAAAGTGTGGAGTGATAAAATGAAGCATGAAAGCTAAGCTAGGAAAGAGGAAGTGACCCTAGTGGTGAAAAGCATAATGAGTTACACTATGTTGTGTTTGTACCTATTGTCATTGTCACTTGATGAAGGGCTGCTTCTTATTGCGTATTAAGGATAAACCTACAAAAGAAGAGTGAAAGAGTATTCAAAGTCATGTATATGTGAGAAATTTGATCCAACTATGTAAAAAGTATGTAAAAATATGTACAAATGCGAAAAGGAACATGTGCACCTGATCTGTGATGAGTGAAAAGGATAGAAAGTGTCTTGAAGATGTTGTAGAAGAGCGAGTTTTTAGGTGATCTCATGTCATGATAGAAGAAGTGTTGGGGATAAAGGTCTAGTGTTATTCTCCAACCCTAACTACTTCCCGACAATTTATACACCACTGCAGATGGTGTGATCCCGATTTATTATAGTTTAATCAAGATCGATCTAGTTCGATCTAATGTAAATAGAAAAAAAGGAGATATCACACATGCCGATTCTTTGGAGGACTATGCTCTGTTATGTGAAAATCATTGTGTAAAATGCTGAAAGTTATGCTGATTTGAGAAAAACTCTGTAGTTTCCCCCTGGTCATAAGTTCCCAAGAAGGGTCGGGGCACCTAGGCTCTCATGTTTGTGTCTCCGCACACTTTGGTATTTGTGTTGTGTTGAGGACCCAAGTTAGAATCTGGGCTAGTTTTTATAATTGAAGAGTAATTTGTTCCTATATTGTGCATGTATGAACTGTGACTATGCATTGCTAAATTAGGTGATTGATTCGCCCAATGTATGCCCCCTCGTTTGGGGTGCATGCAACATTGCTAGGAGGATGCGGCCCAAAGGAAAGGATTGAAAATCGATATGAAGCGATGCCATGGGGGAGGGAAGGTGCATGGTAGAAACTAAGGCACATAAAAACAAAGTGTCTCAAAACATGTGTTAGTGCATTCAAGAAAAAGACACATATAAACGACAATGTGTAATCTAATAAGAAAGAAGACAATGTAGACTGTGAAAAGTGGGTTTCAAACATGGGACATTGCTCACAATGTCGCAAGACAATCAGGTCCGAAGTGGCCAAAAGCATACAATGTGCACACAAGACAAAGGGAAAAGCCCACAAATAATGGCATACAATGGAAAACAATGACAAATAGTAGCAAGTAAAGTAACAAACAATCATGGTGACAAATAGTTCCTGCAAAGTAAATGTTGCACATGAAGCACCTGTTAGCATGTTAGAAAGATACAAATTATGTCAAGACATGTATATATCGATAGAGTAGTGTGCTAGTAAGAATAATAAATAGTATAAAATGAAATAATAACATCGTAGTGTGTATGAAGGTAGATGCCCTCAGGATCCATTGTGGGACTGGTAAGAGGTACAATGCCAAGCATCCATGTTGCATGTAAAGATATGTAGGAAGTTTGCATTCACAACTAGAGAACAAGTGAACATGCATTGGTATATGATAGAGATAATGACATACAAAATATTTTTCTAGCATGAAAACAAAATGTACATGTAACTAGTATAAGCAAGAAAGAGTATGTGCAACTAATATATGCAGTATGTTGTGAGTGTGAATGGAATGGAATGGAATGAAAATTGAGTATGATAGGAGTAGTGTTCCCCGAGTGAATGTGGATGAGTATGAGATGAGGTTCATTTATAAAAGACCCCTCAACAGTCAAGAATGAACCATAAAACAAGAGTGTGTCATTGGGAAATGGTTTGAATTGTATGTGTTAGAAAGTTATGATTAATGAAGCATAGAGTGTATGATGAGGTGAGGTTCATTTTGATGTAGACCCTTAACAATCGAGTATGAACCATGGAACTAGAGTGTGTCATGGGGTGGTGATGATATGTGAGAATGTGATGCCGAGAGAGATGTGTCGTGAATGTGTTGAGTGTGAAATGTTTCGTGTGTATGATGTGATGTTCATGAATGTAATATGACCTCAACAGTCAAGTGTGAACCTTAACACGAGAGTGTGTCATAGGGTGGTGATGATGTGTGAGAATGTGATGCCAAAGATATGTGTCGTGAATGCTACTGAGTGGGAAATGTTTCGTGTGTATGGTGTGAGATTCATGAATGTAGTATTTGTTAGGAATTCACAGGTTAGGAGTAAGTAATAGCTTCGATTCTTTCTCTATCTACCACACTAAGTACATCATATACAATACATATCGATTGATCACAGGTTTAACTCAATGACACAACATACTGATATATTAATCTATTCATATACAATATACACTCCACACTTATTGTATTACATTACAATGCTTCACACAATCTTCTCTTCTATTACATTCTACTAACTCTACCAATGTGCCCATACCTATGCACTCCATTATATAGGAGTTGCATAGTAACAACCCTCTTAACAACATCTTTGTCTCCATGTGCAACCTTCTCAACAATCTCTGTTTGCACATGAAACCAATCTACCCGGATGGTTTCAACAACATTAATAATATTGATAATAAAACAATATCTCATTGTTTTATTATCTAACATATTAACTTACTAATTACCATATAGTAAATACTATTTACTATATGTAATATTACATTTACATTTACATTAATATTATCCATGATAATATTATATCCATATTAATAATGATATCCTAATGTTCACACTACAACATAGAATATCTCCAATAATATTTCCTCAACAACCAAGTGTGAACCTTAATACGAGAGTGCATCATAGGGTAATAATGATACAAAGTGTATCAATTTGTGTAAGATGGACACTTAGAAATAGTAAGTATGGAGCATAGAGTAGAAGAGTAGAAATGTTAGACACCTGAAGATGCTAAGAGGGGGGAAGTAAGCATGATGCCCCCAAGTATGTGATGGAGATCTATCCAGAATGGAAGAGAAAGCATGCCATGGTGGTGGATGTGGAAATGTGTTAAGAGTAGTAGATTTATCATAATAAGTTGTAACATAGAGAGAAAATGGAAATTTATTTGTGTGATGGTGAGTATGTGAAATAGCGTAAACCCCAAGAGGAGATGCAGAAGGAACAAAATGAGCAATCTTAGGGTGATATCTGAGGCCAATTCTGGTGGATTGTGTGGGAATGGAAAGAGGCTCTTTGACTCCCTTTACATGTTTTCCTAATCCAGTGCTAGTGAAACCATAACGAAGCAAGTACTTATATCTAAGGCCATAGTTGGAGAAATGTTGATTAGATGCAGAAGAGATAGGGGTTTTACAGAATGATCAATAGAATTACAATACGCAAAAAGGGGATGGATCCACTAGAATGTCATAAGAAACTCCTTGATAAAGGAATTTAAGCCGTGTATGAAGGGTGGAAGGAACCACATGCATGACATGGATCCAAGGCCGTCCGAGAAGAAAATTATAATTAAGATTGTTAGGCATGACATGGAATGGGATGAGCAAAGTGCATGGCTCGATAATAATGGGAAGTGTGATTGTACCTAAGACTTTCTTAGGCACATTATCAAAGTTTGTGAATGTAAATAGATGATGGAGTTAAAGAGGATTCATAGAGGCCAAGTTGTTTAAGGAATGTGAGATTGCAAATGTTAATCCCAGATCCATTATCAACTAAAGCTCGTTTAACCCCAATGTTATTGATACAAACTTGAATATAAAGGGGGGAATCATTATCTAATATGGCTTGAGAATGCAACTCATCCAATGTGAAATTAATGTGGTCTTCATTGAGAGATAAAGATGAAATAAACTTATGATAGACATATTCAAATGAAGTATGAGGATGAATGCGAGTATTAGCCAATCTTATTCACACAATCATGATTAGCTTGCAAGAAATCATGAATGGAGATATCCATGGTGAAAGAAAGAAGCTTAGAATACAAAAAGAAGAAAGATATGGGAGTGTTTGAATGACGGATTCACCAAAAAATATAGAAATTTGCAAAGCCATAGATATTTTAGAGTCACATGCAGTAGATAAAACACTAAAGTACAAATATGACCCAAGAAATAAGCTAATTGAATTTTAAAAATATAGAAATTTACAAAACCCTAGATATTTAGAGTCACATGCAATAGATAAAACATTAAAGTACAAATCTGACCCAACCAATAAGATAAATGAATTTGAAACCCTAAGTGCAAGAGAATGATAAAATACTTAGTTGATTTCACAATTAATCCCGAAGTATGCTAGACTAGAAAACTAATGATCCGGTACCCCATTCTAGGCATATCAACAGTTGTATAATTTTATAATGAGAAAGCTGCCGCAACTATGCTCATAAAATTATACGACCGCCAGATATGCGTGGATTGGGGTGCCTAGATTAGGTCAGGGGCACCTAGGCACTAGAGACCTCTGCTGGGTGCCCGTGATTGTGAAAATGGTCAAAAAGTGATTTCTTCTATGTCGCAAGATGGTCGCTCACCTTCGTTGTTTATTGCTTGTATGTCACTTTGTATGATCACCAAATATGCTTGTAACTTTATAAAATAGATGATATCTGCAAAACCCTAAACTATATCAAATCCTAAAAAAGAAAGATGTAAATGAGGAGTCATCATCGACCCCGGTGGTCACCCGATAGAGTGAACTTGTGACCGAACTCTGCACTACATTTCAGAATCCATGTAGTTCTTATGTGTGTGTGTGTGCAAGAATTGTGTCCTAGGTGGCTCTTGTGCAAGATGTACTTGAATAACGAGCAATAAATAGATGTAGCAAATGTAAGTAGATGTGTGGATGGAAAAATGAACTTCCCTCATATGCATGTATGCATAAAATGTAGTCCCTCATCCCTTGAATGAAGCTAGATGGATGCTTTAATGCTCTTGAAATGCCTTTGGATTCAACCTTAGGTGA
The DNA here is from genome assembly GCA_018340775.1 of Taxus wallichiana var. yunnanensis. Lineage (NCBI taxonomy): Eukaryota > Viridiplantae > Streptophyta > Pinopsida > Cupressales > Taxaceae > Taxus > Taxus wallichiana. Next base: position 781,040,459 of record CM031244.1, read on the forward strand.
TAATAATAAATTCTTAGATCTTGGTCCTTTATTATGGTCACATAGCTTTATATTTATATGATTCCCTTGGTTGAATTTCATAATTAACAACTGGAAGGCCAACCCATAAGAAAATAAGATGCCCAAAAGAAGTGAGTAAAGTACAAAGAGGTTAGGGGTGCTAAGAGGGGATGAGGGTGCACTGGTGCTTGACATCCTAGCTGGGTACTAGTGTCAGAGTCATAAAAGATAAAGTAGTAAAGTATCAACTAGGTTGTAAGGTGTAAGAGGCCAGAAAGAAGACATGAAACACATAAAAAGGCCAAAGATAGTTGTCAATTGCTAGTTTTCTCACTTAAGAATCATATGAATAGTAGTATGTGATTAGGACCTAGAAATGTACCCGAAGTGTGTGATTTAGTGTCTACTTTGTCCCCGCATGTACCATAGGTGAATATATGTTTGTTTGTTTCCCTTTTTATCGTGTGTTTGTTTTTGTTGTGTGTTGTGTTCAATAAATGATCTTTTAATGTATCCATCTTTGTTTCTACCGAGAATCTGATAGCCCAATGGATAAGACCTTTGGTCCAAGTTTTATATTGATATTATAGAGTTCATTCGATCCAAAACAAGTCCCCAAGTAAGAGCTAACTATTGTCATGTGTTTTGCAAGGGAAAAATTCCTATTGAAAACATGACAACTTTACCCTAGTGTCATTTTTTTTTCTTTTAAACCCTCTCGAACACTCCTCTGGATCAATTCCCCCTCTATGTTAGGATTATCCCAATACCTCAAGTGTTCATGTGTTGTAATAACCTTTTCCATGTGTTTAAAAGATGTAAACAAGCCCATGAAGTTATTCTAATGCAATGCTTCTCAAGACAAATTCTTGATGACTCGTAAATGGCTATTTTTAGCCTTTCTAAGACAGTGTGTGATTTAATTTAATTTGAATTAAATCTAATTATAAAGTAACTAATATGCTAAATGATGTACAAATGATAAAGTACAATAATGACACAAGAAAACAAACATGTAAAATATTGAAACCCTAAGCAAAAAGATGAGATAAGAAGACTTAGCTAATATACACACAATTTGGATGTGATGTGTAGGGTAAATTTCTGAAAAGATGTAAGCAACATCATATCTAACCTTTATAAATTCTAGAGCTCACAAAAAGGCTAGGCGGGGTGCTGCTGCTATAGGACAAGGGTGCTTGGGTGTTGATGACTTGATACGGGAACCCGTGAATTACTTAGCAGTCACTCCTAGATCACCGAAGGTGCATGTAACCTACAAAATAGAAATTCACCTATACAAGCCCACAAACCACATCAAACCTAAAAATTAAAATGCAAAATGTGGAGTCGTCGAGGTCCCACAGCGTCACCCGAGAGTGTGTGTAAGAGTGATGCCCTAGGATGCCCTTGTGTAGGTTTCACTTGATAGTGGGCTATAGCTAGAATGTATCGATGTATTAGAATGTGCAGATGGAATGTAAAGAACTTCCCCTTCATATGTTATGTATGCAACCCTTGTCCCTTGAATGGATGTTATATGGATTCTTTTAGTGCTCTTTGTGCCTTTGGAATGCAAGATTAGGTGATGATAGTAATGCTTAATGTTTGGTCCTTCATTTTGAAAGCATAACTATGTATTTATATGATTCCCTTGTTTGAATTTTGTAATTGACAACTGGAAGGCCGACCCATAAGTGAAAAAGGTTCCCAAAAGATAAAAGAGACCCAAAAAGAGTGAGTAAGGTAGAGAAGGGTCGGGGGCACCCGGAGGGGATATGAGCACTCGTGCATTACTCTATTGGTTGGGAGATGGTGTCTAAAGACACAAAAGATAAATCATTTAAATTCTATCCAGGCTATAGGGTGTGTAAGACCAAATAGAAAACAAGAGATAACAAAAAGAGGCCAAAGATAGTTTTCAATTACTAGTTTCCTTGCTTAGGAATCATGTAAAAGCTTTATGCTTTTAGGACATAGAAATGTACCCCAAGTGCGTGATTTTATCTACATTTTCCCCCACTTTATGTTGTTTAGTGAATACTCAATAACATAAAGTAGATAAAAGATGTGTACCTTATGATCATGTAGAGCGTGTGGCGAATAACATGCCAAGTGGACAAGTGAAGCATAGAAGGATTGTAAAGTGGAACATGGAGACTAGAAAAGGAAAGTGACCCTAGGGGTGAAGCATATGCATTGTATCGTGTTTTTGTAGCTTTTGGTTTTTTCTTCTTATAAGGAAAAACCTGCAAAAGAAGAGCAAAAGAGTAGTCAAATTTCTATATATGATAAATCAGAGAAAAATGAGCAAAGTATGTAAAAGTAATAATAAAGGAAAGTGTGTATGTGATGTAAAAGATTGTAAAGGATAGAAAAGTGTCCTGAAATGTTGTAAAGAGAGTTGTTTTTTGTGATATAACGCCAAGTGTGAGTTTTTTGGGTGATCTCAAGTGAAAGAGCAAGTGTTGGGGAGAGAGGTCTAGTTTTAATCTCCTTCCATGACTCTACCCAATAAGTACCACTTTGCACATGTTGCATCCCAATTTATTCCTTTTGTTCTTTTGCTTTCGATTGTTTTGAGTTAGCTTCAAATTATTACAATTAAAGGAGATAAAATGCATTATGTGATTGGAGGATTGTACATGAATCGTAAAATTTCTCTAAAGACTTATGTGAACTATGTTGATATGATAAGATGACTATATCTACCCTCGAGACATTAGCACCCAAGAGAGGTTAGGAGCGCCCGGCGCTAGTGTTTATCTTGTGTGTTGGACCCAAGTAAGATTTTGGGCCATTCTATAACCGTGTTCCTCTATTGTTGTTGTATTATGTTGACATAAAGTGTAGCTACGAGCTACTATATGAGTAACTTGTTCATCAGGAGGACATAATTTCCCTAAATCTCCCATGATTGACATACTTATGGAAGATCACTTTGAGAGATTTTCGGTGACTATTTGAACACGTAAACAAAGTCCCTACACACATTTGGTGGCTGGTCAAAATTTGGTCAACCTTTGGTCAACATTGGATAGTGAAAAAATTAATTATTTTGAAATTAAAATGTCATTACCATTGTGTAGATCTCTCTAAGACCTTTCTGACGCATTTTGAATGGACCAAATCCGATTTCATATGCGAAAGTTATGACCGATCAAAGTTCGGTTATCCGGTGGTCAATAACCAAAGGATGTGCCAAATGGACAAATGAGACGGTGATACGTGGTATAGCTGCACAAATGCATTTGACACATGGAAAATCTGCATGTGATCATGCATATTTATTATTTATACACGTGGCATTAAAGGTGGGTTTATGGTTTTTACCCATGTAAAAGGTTTTATAATCTTTTTATAAAAAAAAGAAGAAAAGTCCACGAGAAAATAAATTATGGTGGATAAAGCCTATTAAAAAGGCTTGCATATAATGTGGAATTTTTTCCCACATAAATATGCTCTATCCACATGAAGAGTGTATATTATTATAGGGTTGGTCTTTGTTGGGGTTAGCACATCGAACATACAGATATATTAATCAGATATAAGCATAAAACAATCAATATGGAAATAAACAAGAAGAAACAATACACAAGATTTAACGTGGTTCACCTAGTGTGGGCTACGTCCACCAAGAAACAATAAATTTATTATCACAAAGAAATACAATGAATATTTTCAATCTTCCACACCTTCTTGGATGTCCTGTACTTTCTTCTCTACAAATTTTTTTTTTCTCTCAAAAGGAAACTTCTCTCTATTCTTAATTGAATTCACTCTTCTAAACCATAGCTTTATGCTTATATATGCATCTACAATCTTAGGGAACTTTAGCTATGCAATTACAACCATTAGATTCACTTTATAACTAAAGATAGATCTAATTCCCATGCAACTTAATTATAATAGTCACGCACAGCAACCGATGCTAGTTAGCCTTAACCGATGTCGGTTATCCCCAACGATGTAAGATCCTCCTTGCGATCGATACCAGTCCATGGGTGATCAAAGAAGGCGGTTCGCCAACCAACGCCGGTTACTTGTGTATTCTAGCAAGTCTGCAAAAGCATGCCAATGAAGTGATTAAGCTCCACAACTCAACAATCTCCCACTTGGAGATAAATTACTACACTGTACCATACAACTCCATCCTCGATCCTTTCCTTTGGCCTATTTCTCCCTCTTCAAGTCTCAAACTCAAAGACCAACAAAAGTGGAGTGTAGCTCCAACTTCTCTTTTCCAATGGCTTCGTTAGCATATCCACAAGATTTTACTTTGTATGAATTTTCTCTAACTTCAGTTGCCCATCTTCCAATACTGCTTTGTATGAAGTGATATATTAAGCTGAATGTGTTTCATTCTAGAATGAAACTTTGAGTTCTTTGCGGATGAATCACACTTTCCCAACTCTCCCATGAACTTTATCATCCATATCATCTCCTTGCTAGCTTCTATAGCTACAACATACTCAACCTCTGTAGTAGACATGGCCATAACCTTATGCAATCTAGAAATCCAGCTAAGCTATGTGACAACTACTATGAAAACATATCCGGTGGTGCTCTTTCGCCATCCAAATCACCACCATGTCTAAAACCACATAGCCATGTAAAGAAGTATCTAGCCCTCCATAAAATAAGTACATGTTGGATGTCCCTCTCAAATACCTGAGAATCCATTGGTGCTTTCCAATGCTCTTTACCTGGATTAGCCATAAATTTGCTCACAACTCCCACTGCCTGTGCAATGTCTAGTCTGGTACAAACCATAACATACATCAAACTCCCAATTTTTGAAGCATACATAACTTATGCCATGTACTCAACCTCCTCGTGTGATGTAGGACACGATATTTTCTCAATTTAAAGTGTCCAACCATAGGTGTACTTATAAGTTTTGAATTTTTCAAATTAAACCTTTCCAACACCTTATTGATATAATGCTCCTGAGACAAATACAACTTCTTGTTCTTCATGTCTCTGTGAATTTGCATGTCAAGGATTCTCTTTGTAGCTCCCAAATCCTTCATTGTAAATGTGTGAGCTAACTTTTCTTTAAGTTTACCATATGTCCTACATACTAGATCCTACAATAAGCATATCATCTATATACAAATAACAAAATAATATAGCTCCCCTTTCCAAGCATCTTGAAATAAGCACAATGGTCGATTCACATCTCAAATAACCATACTCTTGCATGAAACTATAAAACCTCATATACCATTGCCTTGGAGTTTGCTTGAGCCCATATAGGCTTTTTTCAATCTCCACACAAGTTTCTCCTTACCCTTGACTTCATACCCAAGGGATTGATTAATTAAATATCTTCCTCTAAATCACCAAGAAGAAATGTCCTCTTCACATCAAGTTTCTCTAAATCCAAATCCTCTATTTGAATAAAATCAATATAGTACAACTATAAGTCATCTTAACAATAGGAGAAAATATTTCACCAAAGTCAATACCGCTTTCTGTGCAAATCCCTTTACTACACACCTTGCCTTATATCTCTTCTATCTACCCACTTGTTCTGCAATGCTCTTTTTACCTACTGACAACTTAACCAAATTCCATGTCTGGTTTCTACTCTAGGAGTCCATCTCCTCATTCATGCCATGCTCCCACTTTGTTTATGGGCTTTATCCTACATTGCTTCTTCAAATCTTTCTGGTTCACCACTATCAATTAATAATAAATAAGACAAGAAAGGTGAAAATATTTCTGGAGGTCTACTTACCCTTTGTGACCTTCTCACTGATATTTGGGGTGTTGGAGGCTCAATCTACTCATCCTGTAGATTTGTATCTACTTGACAGTGACTAACATCGCTCACCTTCTCGATGTCGGTTCTGGCTAACCGACGCCAGTATAGGGGACTGATGTCGGTCGGCGGTTAACTAATACCGATTATTGTGTAAACATGTAGGTGTTAATTTTGAATCCGAGAGTTCATTTTCATCCACAAAATTCTCCACCGGTTCACCTTTGGGTACCAAAACTTGATCCCTATACATTCTCTTTTCATTCCAATCAATGTCACAAATCCTAATTATCTTAGAACCTTCTAAATCCCAAAACCAAAATCCAAAATCACTAGAGCCATAACCAATGAAAGTACATCTTTTGGATTTTGCATCTAATTTATTTCTATTTTCCTTATCAATATGCACAAAAGCTTTTGAGCCAAATACTCTAAGAAAATAAATATCTACCTCTTTTCCAGTCCAAGATTCTTCTGGTATTCCACCATTAGTGCACTTAAAGGTCCATGGTTAATCAAATAAACCATCATGTCTACTGCTTCCGCCCAAAACTGTAAGGGAAATCCAACATGTATCCTCATGCTTCTAGCATGTTCCATGATTGTCCTATTCATTCTCTCTGCAACACCATTCTCCTGTGGTGTTCTAGGAACCATCCTTTCTCTACGTATTCCATTTACTGAACAATAATAATTGAAAGCCTTATTGTAGTACTCACCACCATTGTCAGATCTAAGACACTTTAACTTTGAATTTGATTCATTTTCCACAAGGGCTTTCCATCTTTTAAAAGTTTCAAAAACATCAGATTTATAATTTATACAATAAACTTATACCTTTCTTATGACATCATCAATGAAAGTAACATAGTATTGGGATCCTCCATGAGAAGCTACCTGGGCTGGTCCCCACACATCTGAGTGTACAAGCTCCAATTTATGCTTCTTCTTTGTTGCCCCAAATTTGAGAAATCTCACTCTCTTCTGCTTTCCAAAAATGCAATGCTCACATAAATCAAGATCTACATGTTTTAGATATGATAATTTACCCTTTGCCTTTAAGAAATGCATTCCCTTTTCACTCATATGGCATAGCCGATTGTGCCACATGTTTGTATTTGAATATGAAGTAGATAGAATAGAAAAGGAATCAGTAATACAGGTATATAAATACAATGATCCTACCTTCTTACCTCTTGCTACAACAAGATATCCCTTGGTAACTTTCCAAGATTCAACTGTGAGTGTAACCATGCAACCAGTTTCACACAATTGTCCTGCAAAAATTAGATTTCTTTTAAGGCTTGGAACATGCCTCACATATTTCAATATCCATGTATTTCCATTCTACAATTTAAGATGAACTTCACCTCTACCAGTAATAATGCATGGTTCATCATCTCCTAAATAAACATGCCCAAAATTACCCTAGACATAATTTCTGAAATAGCCCTTATTAGGGGTTGCATGGAAAGAAGCTCTGAATCAAAACCCATGACTCAATTTTATTATCTAAGGAGAGAATTAGGATATCTTGCATTACCTCTTTTACAACAACTTTTTTCCTCTTTACCTTTCGTGGTACATTCTCTTTATTTTCCTTGAACCAACAATCCTTTTTGCATGACCTTTCTTTCCACAATTCTAGCAGATTATACATCTACCTCTGGATTTAGATATACCATTTTTAAACTTTGATTTCCCATTATTTTTTACTCTTGGATCTCTCCTTATGCCTTCCTCTGATTTCTACATTCAAAGCATTCCTAGATGATGATTCTCATGTACTTTTCCTGCATATTTCTTTATTCAGGATTATACTAACCACATCATCAAACTTTAAAACATTAGTACCAGACATTGTATTACTAACAACCATTACCAAGTTATCCCAACTATCTGACAAAAAGAATAATAATAAAAGTGCTTTTACTTCATCCTAAAACAAAATACTAACTGATTTTAAATGATTTACAATAGACCTAAAATCATTCAAATGACTTGATGCAGATCCACATTTTTGTATCTTAAAGTTAAACATTTTTTCATCAAATAAACTTTATTTGAAGCACTAGGTTTTTCATATAGATTTTCTAAATATTTCATCAACTCTACCATAGATCCTACTTTGGTAATATTCAAAGCCACAAATGCTATCAGACTCAATCTTATAGATCCCAAAGCCTTTCTATCAATAATTTTCCATTCTTCATTAGTCATCTTTGCAGGTCTTGCCTTCTCATCCAACGGTAAGTATAAATATTTTGATATAGATAATCCTCCACCTGCATCTTCCATAATAGATAGTCATGACCATCAAATTTATCTACTCTAAATTTTCCTTCTTCTCCCATTGCTTTGCTCCCACTCAATCAGAAATCCCTCTATGAGTAAATCTATCAACACACACAACCCTCAAATAAAGATGTTCTGATACCAGTTGTTGGGGTTAGCACACCGGTTGTACAGATATATTAATCAGATATAAGCATAAAGAAATCAATATAGAAATAAACAAGAAGAAACAATACACAAGATTTAACGTGGTTCACCTAGTGTGGGCTACGTCCACCAAGAAACAACTAATTTATCATCATAGAGGAAATACAATGAAGATTTACAATCTTCCACACCTTCTTGGATGTCTTGTACTTTCTTCTCTACAAATTTATCTTTTTCTCTCAAAAGGAAACTTCTCTCTATTCTCAATTGAATTCACTCTTCTAAACCCTAGCTTTATGCTTATATATGCATCTATAATCTTAGGGCACTTTAGCTATGCAATTACAACCATTAGATTCACTTTACAACTAAAGATAGATCAAATTCCCATAACTTAATTAAAGTCAGTCACACATGTGCAACCGATTCCGGTTAGACCTAATCGATGATCGGTTCCTCGCTTGACCGATATTGGTCCATGGGTGATCTTGATGGTGATTCGTCAGCCGTCTTTGGTTCTTTGTGTATTCTAGCAAGTCTGCAAAAGCATGCCACCAGAAGCGATTAAGCTCCAAAACTCAGCATATTTTTGTAAAAATATGGCTTAAGATTATTTAAAATCTTAAAAAGGGAATTAATTCCTATTAATCCACTCAAAGCCTATTAAAGCTATGATATTATTTGAAGCATGATTAAAAATTTGGTGGCTAAATTATTATCATGCCACGGGGAATTCAGCTAAGCCCAATCCATTGAGGATTATTATGGGATCTTTAAAAGTAAGCCACAAATATTATGAAATATCCATATATTTTGGGCTGCTAATCAATATAAATAGGGAACCTGGGTACATTGTAAAACACATAAGCCTTAAGCTTATCAAGTTTTGTAAAGACATTTGAGGTGTTATTAAATATAGTTTCTAAGCTATATTAAAGGCCTTAATTATTTTTGTAAGGCATTATTTTTATTGGCCTATTATTTATTAGGCAATATTTGAAGATGAAGCTTCGAGTTCTCTCCAAGAAGCAACAATCCATGCCCAAGCCATGGCAAATAACTGGTGAAGTTTGAAAATTACCGTGGTGATGTAATGGAGACATTATGGAGAGATATAAATGCTTATATCTTATTAGTATAAGCATGATGGCCTATATTATTTGTTATAGGCAATATGAAAAATGAAGAAGTCCTATATTATTCATTATAGGCACATAATGAAGTATGATATTATTGTTGTCGGCATGTTGATAAAGTAAGACCTATTTATTTTATAGGCATATTGAGGATTGATATTATTTATTATCGGCAAGACCTATTATTAAATAGGCACATTATGGTGTAGGAGTTTTTTTAACTCATTGATAAAGATACTTCTAAAGTTGGAGCTCAGAGACACCATGGAGGCGAGGAGATCACTGAGCATCGAGAGAAGTAGTAGAGCACAAAGCCTCAGTACGTTGGATGTATCGTCAGATCGTTAGCTTCAGAGGAGGGTCATTATTTAGTATGAGCTCGTTGGTGAAAATTGATGTCTGTTGACATCTGGAGACTTAGCACCGCACAACGGAAGCATGGAGGTTTCTAGAAGAATACTTAGCACCATACAACGGAGGCATAGAGGTATTCATGGATAAAATACTGGATCGAATCTACTAGGGTAGCCACTTGGTGTTTAGGTTCTTGTTCCATTTTTATTCAATATTATCATGCTTAGATTGTATTATTTGTTACAGTCGTGGAAGTGGATAATATATCAGTTCTATTGATGAACCGGAGGCATAGGCTTTTTCCGAACTCCATTATCAATATTTGTACAGTGTGTTTTTAATTCTTACATTGTTTAAGGTTGATTCTAATGGGGTAAATTCAGAAAAGAAATTAAAGCCTATAGGGGTCTGTGGTCGAGTAAAAAAAATTCGGTCAATTTTTCGGATCAAGTTGGTATCAGAGCTAGTTGTTCTTGTTGGTGAACCTACTTTTCTCTGAGTAGGTTGATTAGTGAAGGCTGGGTTGAAAACAATGACATTGGTTTGTAATTGTGGAGTCAAGATTAGTGGGATAGGACGAGGGACAAATTTACCATACTCAGTATTTTTCTTGCATTTTCATTTGGATTACTCCATTATATCTCATACGCAGATGAGAGATCGTTAGACAATCCACAGGCATCTATTGAGATAAGTCGACACTTGAGGATTATACAATCGGTAAGAAATCGAAGGCGTACTAAAATTTGACATATTTTTTCAGCTATTGTTTAAGGCTTTTGAGCATTATTTATTGCTCTTATTATAATAAAACCAGAAAACTATTGTGTTAGGTAGAATGTATTAATAAGACCCCTTGTGGGCAATGTTTGTATACATCTAACTAATCAGGGAACATTAGTAAAAGACCCAAATTTTGGGCAACATTTGTACTCATTTTATACTTGCATTATGAACCCCAAAGGGATATTATTATTTGGTGATTTTTCTAACACCAGAGATGTAATATATTTTGTCCTTGTTGAGTTATTTTTCTAACAGGGAGGAGACAAATGCTTTTTGGAGTTCAGATTTAGTGAGAATAGATGGGAAAATTTTACCATACTCAGTATATTTTCTTACTTGGAAAATTTTGATTAATACTCCATTTATATATCTCATAATTAGTGTAGACACCAAATTTGGGTCTTACGATGCCCCGTGCCCCGTATCTCATCTCATGCAACCTAACCCTACCTCACCACCTAAACCTTACACACTTAATTATTTATTAATTACCTTATAATTAATAAATCCACATCTCTAACCCTGTCACCTCACCTTGCCACCTCACCATGACCTAGCCCTAACCCTAAACAAACCTAATTAAGACCTATAACTTGGTCTAGACCCACACCCATGACTCATCCCCCCTCACCCGCACCAAAATGAACCTAATAATGACTTGACCAAGCCCAAAATTGACCCCTCAGAGAAAAGGAGGGAAAGTTGGCTATTTTACTAAAAATAGCCAACTTTGACCTAACCGACATCGGTCCCTACGCGACCGGTGTCGGTTAGGTAACCACCATCGGTTCCCTGTAAATGACCTCCCCCAACCAAAACAAAGGGATCCGAATTCATTTGGCAAGAGAGGGACAAGTGAGAGAGAGAGAGAAGAGGTTGCAGAGAGGAGTATTGAGCCCAAGACTGTAACTGAGCAACTAGATCATGGTCACACTCATCCAAACATTGGGAGAGTCGGAGGATAGTTTCATCAGCTCACTTCGATTGCGGATCATCCCAACTGAGCCTTGCCTTTACCACTGCATTCCTTGGACCTGCATCCACATCAGAAACTAGTAAGTAGTCTCTTTTATTACCTTGTATGCTTCTAGACACTACTTTGTGAACTTTTGATTCATAGTGATTATAAGCTCACTCCTAGATCTACCACCCGGCAGCACCCTGCACCTAACCTTCATTCATCCATCTCTATATTGCCCCAAAGACAACTTTCTCACTCTCTGAGTCTTCTCTATCACCCTACTACTCCCCTCAACCATCTACCAACCTTCTAAACCCCGTAACCACCTTACAACCAACCTCCATTTAAAATCCCCTAAATCACTGCCCCTACCGATATCGGTTATCCCCTACCGGTACTAGTTTTATAACCGCGGTCGGTTATCTAGTGACCGGCATCGGTCACTGTGACTTATACCAAAAACCAACCTTTCACCTATTTACCTCCAAACAATCTCATATCTAGCCTTGTCTATCCCTGTAACTTGATCTGAACGTATCAATAACTAGTGACCAAACAAACAACATGACATTTTATTATTGGTAGTTTAGTCTCTATTGCTTTTAGTAACAAGGTACCTAAATTGTGATTTCGCAATAGCTTCTTTATTATCATTTGCATTAATTTGTATTAAAAGGGAACTGACCACCTTCGAAAGGAAGTCTAATATTTCTTGGGCCCAAGGCAATTCCCTCACTTATTGTTTAACGAAAATCTGGTGGTCTTGCATTCTTATTTACAGGTAGTCATTCCCAGAAAAAAAGGAGCTCTTCACAATCGATCTGATCTCTCTACGGTACACGCACACCTTCCCAACACTCAACAGGTATTCCTCCTAGCCCTAACCCTTATCTATTTCTCAAGAGAATGAAAAGATAGAAATAACTCTATTCTGGAACAAAATTATGTGTAAAACATTTTGGCACGCCCGGTGGGACCCTTCTCGGGTTTCTTTCTTTCTTGCTTGTTTTCATATAGGGAGCACACTTGTTGTTTCTTTCTTCTAAATATTCACAAAATATTTTGTCATTTTGGTAAAAGAACTTGTCTTTCTTTCACATCTTTGCATTAGTGAAAGTCATCTTCTTAACCTCTTCTCTTTCTTTGCTTCATCGAATATCATTTTTGATTTGGGTTTAAAACACGTGCATCACATTCTTGCTTGCTATTTTTAATTCTAGTGAACGTAGATTAAGTAACAAGTCGTACACGTGGGGGTGATATCCATGGTATTGACGAGAAATTAATCTTACTCTCACTGCACAACACATACCAAATCACATCATAATCTACACAACATCTCAAACATCCCCCCTTCCCGTGGTATTCCTCCACCCGATTGAGGTAGCCTTACAAGCCAAAACAAACTTGACATCTCCCTTAGGTCTTTTGTTTAGGATTGACATCATCTTATGTCTAAGGCATAAGCCCAAAGTGATTAAAACTAATCCTAGGGTTAGTCTCTTGATTTGCTTGTGTATCTTGCTTGTTTTTTTTTTTTCTTTCAGTTCTGTTTCTCTATTATACCCTGTCTCAGTGATCACTTCAGATAGTTTGGTGGGTATACTAAGCCTTGTTATCCCCAAACCAGCAGCCTCTTACATTCTCTCTTTTCCTTCACAGTGACCGACACCGGTCCTCTTCTACTAATGTCAATTACACTAATCGACACACAGCTCTCTGACCGACATCGGTTACCAGACCAATATTGGTTACTGTGTTTCATAGTTCCTGACAAACCAACAACCTACCAATTCCAACATTTTGTTGTTGTTTCTGTTCCTGATTGACTAATTCTCTGTTGTATCCTCTTGTCCATGGTTGTTATCACCCGGAAACAAGCCACAACCATGGTTTCACATGCTTGTTCCATGTCTTTGCCTGAGTCACCCCCTTTGCATCCTATGGGGAATCCTACGGACACCAGTGATTTTCCCAAGATCCCTGTAGGAGATCCGGACTTTGCCAAATTTTTGGATGCTAATCCTAGTGCCGTACAGTATTATTTGTCTCATACCCCTGACCGTACACCCGATGGTCAGCTCCTCTTTGGTATGCCTATTAGTATAGCCGCTCACTTAGCCCCTTCCCCACCTAATAACTCCGCCTCACCGTCTTCATCCTTAGCCCCGTCTCCCAGCTCAGTGGCTTTGGTGGTTCATACTGCACCAATTGGCCTTCCTTTGGTTAATCTAGGGCCCCACATATCACTACCGGCCCACTTTGCCCCTACCTCATCTCTCCCACAGATTGCCTCTTTCATAACTCGCTCTCTACCATCTATCCACATGAGCTTTCCCTCTCAGGCTCCGCCCACCTTTTCATTTCCATGAGACTCATCCGGTGGCCTCAACATCTTATATAGGACACCCTTATTCAGCCACCCCAACACATTCATCACCGTTACCTTATCAACATTCAACCCCACCATTTTCTAGTAGTGGCTCTTGGCCCAATCCTCCTCCGTTTACGATGACAACACCATCATCTGACCCAACCAATGATTTAATCAAACAGATGATGGACAAGATGCAAAATCTTGAGGCTTGCTTTAGGAAGTCAGTAACATGACGACATACGAGAAAGTTTGTCGAGAGCCTATTCATCCTTTTGTCCCCCTTCATACATATCCTCCTTAATGGGAATTACCAAAATTTACTCGCTTTAGTAGTAAGGAGGACCCTCAACAACACTTGCGATCGTTTAGACATGCTTGCTATCTGATTGCTCATGACGATGCCTTACTACTCCGTACCTTCCCCATGTCCTTATCAGGACCTACCTTGGAGTGGTACAGTGCTTTATCCCAACACTCAATCTTCTCCTTTAACCAGTTAGCCCAATCTTTCTTGGATCACTTCTCCATCAATATTGCCAAAAATTATCCATTACCGACCTCTATGCCATCCGACAATTTGAAGACGAGCCTATCGCAGATTTCATTGGACGATGGCGGGACCTCATCAACCAACTTACTTATGCCTTACCTCAGGCCAAGCTCATCGAACTCTTTACGTGGTTTTGCACTAAACACATTTCTCCCACCCTCCAAATTCAAACTTTCCACACCTTTGATGAGGCCTTTACTATGGCTCAGAAACTAGAGATTCAAGCCTTAGAGGAGGAGAAATTGAAGTTGTGCAACAAAAACTCAAATTTCCGAACCCAAGACTCCACCAACAAACCCAACACCACCAACTCTCATGCATCGGCTGCTTGAAATCAAAAGGAGTTGTACACACGGTGACGGTCAAATCTCAAGCACCGTCTAATACCCAGCCAAAATCCACCTATAAGTATAAAGCTGAGCCCATCAAGTACACTCCCTTGGGAGAAACTTATGATGTGATCTTGGAAAAATTGCTTAAAGCAGGAGCTATCACCTTGCCTCCTATTAAACCTCACTCCAGGTTTGATTCCGCCCGCACTATACCTTCTTGGTATAAATAAAATGACTTCTGTAACTTCCATCGCGTGAAGGGACACAACCACGAAAACTACAAGATGTTGAAAAACATAGTGCAGGAAATGGTTGATGCAGGGGATATAACCCTCGATAATCCTAATGCCCCTACTAATCGAAATTTAAAAATCTTCAACAAACCATTTATCTAACAAGAACACAAACCAGAGAAACCTCGGAGGAGAAGAGTGTGAATGAGATCCATGCGGTTTTCAACTCCCAACCAAGGGCTTCCATCGAGGAAATTATGAATTGAGCCTCTTCACCAACGCAGGGGTCCTCACCCCCTTCTCCTTCATCAGGACAAGAGGACAGCCCCACTATTCCTTTACCCATAAAGGAATCAACCGCCTGAGTTCTCTTCTCATCGGAAGAGCCTTCTTACCACCACATCCCTGCAAGGCGCGTGAGCGGATGTTATCCAACCTATCTATTTCCCAAACATCTCCTTCCACCACTCTTGCTGCAAAAGAGGAAGGATCGCCACTTTTTTAATCGTACTTAGAGGAGAAACCCCTTGAGCCTACATCACCAAACTCCTTAACCATGACGGATCCTCTAGAACATGCCCTCCTCCCTATCAGTTCTTCATCACCTAAATCTTTCCAGTGACCGGTTGATCTCTTAACATCCATTGATACAACGCCTCGGTCACCCCCGTATCACACCCACAAAGTGGACCGGAATCACAGCCCACTTCTATTCCATACCAAAATTCCCATCCACACGTGAAGATTGTAATCCCCCAGAAGATAGACGAGTCTTATGGGAACGTTTGAGTACACCATGCTCTACTCAAATGTAGATGACTAATCTAGACACCTCTACCATATGCCCAAAGTTTTTATAAAAGCTCAAAATGCCTATGTCCTCACCTTCACCCCCCTCATCTCTACCGAATACCTCATCCACCTCTATCAACCTAACCAAACCTTCCCCTATGCTTGGGACTTCACCAATACCCAGCCTGATGCACCCACCTAAACGGTTAGATTTATCCAAAAATAAAGTCGTCAATCCACCCCAATCTCCTCAAGTCCAATCTATGCCTCTCGCCACAACTAAAACCCTCACCCCGATCACACCGGTATAGCAGGCACGGTTTCAACCCTCACCGTCACACCTACCTTCTATATTGGGGCCTCACCCCTCCACCTTGCCTCAATACACCATGCCTCCCACGTCTTCTTTAACACGACCTGCACCTTCTGTACCCATATAGAAATCCACAGGCGTCTCAACACCGTCGCCCCAAGTATCCTACCTACCTACTAACCCTAAGAAAACTCGATCATTGAAGGACTTGTTTGTTGTCGCTCCTCTTTCCCCATGGTTGTTTCCTACCACCACGTCATCTGTGGCCTCATCATCTAACCAGCTAAACATGACTTCGCAGAAGAAGCCACACCTAGTTAAACCCAATCATCAAAATCCCTTGCCTAAACCACCACCCGTACAAACCACTCATACCCAACCATTACCAAAACAATCAATAATCTCACCCACTCAATCAATAGCCTCATCTTCATCTGAATTTGACCTGCTCAAAGGATCTTACGCCAAGATCCTTGATATGTTGGTAGGGGATGTGACCATTTCCCTACCCCCACTCAGACCCTATGATCCATCTAAACCTCGACCTATAGGTTATGATGAATCTAAAATCTGTGCCTACCACCACACACTAGGACACAATGTAGAAGGATGCAAAGCTTTGAAAGCCATCTTTGCCAGTTTCCTATCTCGGATAGAAAATCTAAGAAAGACAACTTACGGAGGGAAAATCCCTTAGCTTCAATCCCTTCTCCTATACCACCTATCCCCACCTCGCCAAAATCTATCATCATTGCAACCCCGCCTCTCAAGAACAATGACTTATCCCTGCCATCTTCCTCATCTCGTATTCACGAGATCAACATGATTAGCATTGCTACTCGAGGTCAGAAAAACAATGGAAAAGCTAAAGAGAGCACACTGCGGCCTCTCTTTCTCCTTCGCCATCCCGATCGCACCACCACCTAAAGTGGTTATTCGTGGACCTGCCTATCCAATCTCTGATGGAGTTGCCCATCGCACCATGATCAAACAACTTCACCAATCTCCTGTAAAAATGACACTCTATGATCTCATTCAAACATCTGAATCTCATCGGTAAGCTCTAATTGAGATCCTCCAAGGGATAGAGGTCCTACCTAATGAAACCTTTCCCGTCACCTCCATCTTAACACCCAACCACATCGCTTCTCTCACCAAACAACCTACCTCCACAACCACCTTTGTCCCTGTACAACAAGCCGCTGCTGTCAGTTTTTCTAAAGAAGAAATTGTCATCTTTGGTGCAGAAGATCCTAACCCCACTCTTTTCATCTCGGCTTACGTCCGGGACATCCAGTGCACGCGTGTTATGATCGACGGGGGCACTAGCCTAAACATCATCTCTTCCAAAGCCTTCCACCAGATGAATATCCCTCCTAGTTTCATGTGTTCCAACCCCACCATGTTGCATTCATTCAACGATGCTATTACTTCTACCCTAGGCACCGTGATCCTTAACATTCATGTAGGGCCACGTACCTTGCCCAAACTCTTCTATGTCCTTGAGGGAGAGTTCCAATACAACATGTTGTTAGGCCGCCCTTGGATCCGGGCTATGGGATGTGTTCCCTCCACCTTACATAGATGCATAAAATTCAAGTATGAGGGGAAGTCATACACCGTCACAGCTGACGCTTCCCCCTTCAAAACTTGCAATATGTTATACCACCCTAATGATGTGCTTGTACCAGTCAAGGCACCCATTGATCGACCCAACCATCTACTTCAACCATGCCTCAACCATCCACCTTAGCCGCACCCACACCTTCGACCAATGAAACCACCGACGCGAATACCTCTTCCTTCCCCGTGGACAACATCCCAACCTCGGATCCCTTGGTAGGTGTTTTTCAACGCCTTACACTAGGGGAGTACCACCTATACAACATTAGCACCTTCCATACCCCACAAGAGTATGGACAGTTACATGTGCATCCTACCTATGACCGTCGTGTGGGGGAGGTGATCTCCTATGGACCACCTAATTACCGCACCAACCTAATGTATGGGGGTGTCAACGCATCCTCTGTCACCCCTGAACCTCCCCTTGGTGTGGTTCCCTTCCAATCTGATTTTCAATATCTAACCAACCATCGTTTCGCCCTCACCTTCCTAACTCGCTGTGCTTGGAAAGGTTTTGGTTTCGGTCTTTATGAACAAGGCCGACATACGATCATTCCCATGACTACACGCAAACACAAAGATCATAGTGGTCTTGGATTTTCTGAACCACCTACACCGAAGAAACCTCGTGTCAATTGTATCCAGGAAGACGACGAAGTCACCCCTTCCAAACCATCAATGCCCATTTTGCCATCTTCACCTACCTTCTTCGCAGCGTCATCGTTGGATCATCACGGCAACCGAATATTACACTAAATGGGTGGAGGTCATTCCACTCATTTCAACCAAAAAAAGAAAATCATTGAGTTCATCAATCATCACATTATCTGTCGTTTTGGTGTTCCTCATCGCCTGATAACCGATAATGGCAAATCTTTCAAAAATAAGTTGTTACGAGCCCTTTGTGACAACTTTGGTATCAAACTTAGCTTCTCGTCACCCTACTATCCACAAGAAAATGGTCAAGCTGAATCTTCTAACAAAACCTTAACCAAAATTCTCATGAAATTCGTTAACGATTCGGGGAAAAATGGCATGATCACATCCCCTTTCCCTTTGGGCTTATCGTACCAGCATTTGTACTTCCACTAATGCCACACCATTCTCTTTGGTGTATGGTACCGAGGTTGTCTTGCCTCTCAAAATACAAATCCCTTCCCTCAAAATATCTCTCCAAGATATTCTCACCAATGATGACTTCCGCCAAGAGCGGTTAGCCCAATTGGAGCTTCTTGACAAGTGTCATCTTACAGCTCTTGACCACCTTCAAATTTATCAAAAGTGCATCAAGTGTGCTTATGATAAGTGAATTCATGAGCGTACCTTTAAGATTGGTGATCTTGTCCTCAAAGAGAATCAACATGTAACCAAACTAGAAAAGAGCAAATGTGGAAAATTTTCTCCTAATTGGATTGGGCCTTACATTATCACTCACACTTATGGATCAGGTACTTATCGTTTAGCTTCGCTTAATGGTAAACCTGAGCCTGAAACCCTTAATGTCTTGCATCTCCGACCATTCTATTGAATTTGTTCAATTTCTCGTCCCTTGAGCTCATTTACTACCTCATATACCTTGTTTCGTGCATCTTAAAGTAGAATCAAACTCACATGGTTTGATCATCACCTCCTCTTAAATATGCCTTCCCCTTTTATTAGTCGGTCCATGACTTAAAAGTATCAAAATAACAAGTTCTCAATTATACAATTGCAGGATATTCTTGAGTCAAACTTCTGCAAAACTAGATGCTTCATGCCAAGCAGACATCTAGACCTCTAAGCTATAAACTAATTGCTCCCTGAAGGACAGCTATGTGCAAATCCACATCTGCTACTATAAGTAGACTGCTCCCTTGAAGGACAGCTATGTACAAAGCTGCATCTACTACTATAAGTAGACTGCTCCCTTGAAGGACAGCTATACAAATTCAGCCTCTATCAGAAGCTTCTCGCATTGATCAACTTCGTGAAGACCTCAAGAACAACAAAATGCATATCCCATATAGACTTCCCACATCGATTAGTCTATATCCAGAAAAATAAAAGTAGTATTCAAAAGCACTTTTGAGTCATGGACTTGTCTATTTAGGTTTGGTTCTCTTTCGTCAGAATAATCACCTTATAACAAGTTCTCTACGCCCCAGCTATACCATCCACCTCACCTCACCATTCTTCAAAACAACAAAACTCAAGGGACGTGACGTATATCGATATATTGTGATTATACAACTCTTTTCACCTATCGACTTCTCGCCTATGCAAGGTACCTAGGGATTCAAGCTCATCCTATGATAATACGTGGTTTGTTTAGCTCTTTCCAACTATGGGACACTTTTACCTCTTTTACCCGAATCTAGGATTATGTGTTGACCTTAATCAGGACACGATTTCCTATGCTTGGGTAAGCTAACCCTCACTTCACCTATACCCACACCAACACCACCAATACCTTACCAACACCAACAACATTACCCTACCAACATCAAACTTTTACCAACCAACAAATTTCCTAACCACAACCAAATTGCCTGAATTCACCTCTCCCTGGTCCTAAGGGAGAACTACATCGGTTTGAGGCCCCTCCTTACTTTGTGCAATGGGCTATGTAGGTAGCACTTAGGAGACATGGGGTCTCCCAAGGTTAGCTCGACCATCCCCTACCAATAACTCACTTACCCACACCAACACCACCAATACCTTACCAACACCAACAACATTACCCTACCAACATCAAACTTTTACCAACCAAAAATTGCCTAACCACAACCAAATTTCCTGAATTCACCTCTCCCTGGTCCTAAGGGAGAACTACATCGGTCTGAGGCCCCTCCTTGCTTTGTGCAATGGGCTATGTAGGTAGCACTTAGGAGACATGGGGTCTCCCAAGGTTAGCTCGACCATCCCCTACCATAACCTATCATGTGTTGTGTTTTCCTTAAAAATATAAATATTTTCACGTATTTATATTGATAACACTCACCAATCAGCCCGACCCAAGGCCACAACTAATCAATTGGCCCGACCCAAGGCCGCAACCAACCAATCGGCCCAACCCAAGGCGCAACCAATCAATCGGCCCGACCCAAGGCCACAACCAACCAATCGGCCTAACCCAAGGCCGCAACCAACCAATCGGCCCGACCCAAGGCTGCAACCAACCAATCAGCCCGACCCACGGCCGCACCCAACCAATCGGCCCGACCCACGGCCGCACCCAACCAATCAGCCCGACCCAAGACCGCACCAATTAAGTACCTCGACCGAGGCCCACAAATTACGATTCTATCCACCCATCATGTAGTTGTTTGTTCAATTGAGCTCACCTGTTCGTGTTTTAGCATGACTAGGATACTTGAATTGATCAGCCAACCAACTTTGCCTAGACTAAGACCGTGATGTTTATCTCAACCAAACCAACCATTTGGTACTGCCGAACATGCCTAAACATTCCGGTACCTTACCCGTTATATCCCCTGGAGCTACTTCCTATGCCTTGGATACCAGGATTATATCAACCTTGTTTGGATAAACTATCAACCTTTGCCTATGAATTGCTTGTTTGCTCTTCAAATCGTGTACCCTAGTCGCACTACTGCATTTCAACATGTGTCTGCTTCCTTGAACTTACCCCACCATTTTACTATCATCTCATCATCATTCACCCTTTATCAACCCTATCCCTGATTTCACGTCACCTCAATCTGTGATAGATTTGAGGGGGATTACCTATACCCTTAACTAGGGCAACCACTTCTTATTATTGTCAGTGCAGCTTTACAAGACAAGCTACATGACAACAAGGGGCAAATGTAGACACCAAATTTGGGTCTTACGATGCCCTGTGCCCCACATCTTGTCTCGCAACCTAACCCTACCTCACCACCTAAACCTTACACACTTAATTATTTATTAATTACCTTATAATTAATAAATCCACATCTCCAACCCTGCCACCTCACCATGACCTAGCCCTAACCCTAAAATAACCTAATTAAGACCTATAACTTGGTCCAAACCCACACCCATGACTCATCACCCCTCACCCGCACCAAAATGAACCTAATAATGACTTGACCAAGCCCACAACTGACCCCTCGGGAGAAAAGGAGGGAAAGTTGGCTATTTTACTAAAAATAGCCAACTTTGACCTAACCAACATCGGTCCCTACGTGACTGGCGTCGGTTAGGTAACCACCATCAGTTCCCTGTAAATGACCTCCCCCAACCAAAACAAAGGGATCATAATTCATTTGGCAAGAGAGGGACAAGTGAGAGAGAGAGAAGAGGTTACAGAGAGGAGTATTGAGCCCAAGCCATAGCTGAGCAACTAGAGCATTGTCACACTCATCCAAACATTGGGAGAGTTAGAGGATAGCTTCATCAGATCACTTCCGATTGCTGGATCATCCCAACTGAGCCTTGCCTTTGCCACTACATTCCTTAGACACTGCATCTGCATCGGGAAACTAGTAAGTAGTCTCTTTTATTACTTGTATGCTTCTAGACACTACTTTATGAACTTTTGATTCATAGTGATTATAAGCTCACTCCTGGATCTACCACGGTAGCACCGCACCTAACCTTCATTCATCCATCTCTATATTGCCCCAAAGATAGCTTTCTCACTCTAAGTCTTCTTTATCACCCTACTACTCCCGTCGACCATCTACCAACCTTCTAAACCCCGTAGCCACCTTACAACCAACCTCCATTTAAAATCCCTAAATCACTCCCCCTACCGATATCGGTTATCCCCTACCGGTACCGGTTTTATAACCGCGGTTGGTTATCCAATGACCGACATCGGTCACTGTGACTTATACCAAAACCAACCTTTCACCTATTTACCTCCAAACAATCTCATATCTAGCCTTGTCTATCCCTGTAACTTGATCTGAATGTATCAATAACCAATGACCAAATAAACAACATGACATTTTATTATTGTTAGTTTAGTCTCTATTGCTTTTAGTAACAAGGTGCCTAAATCATGATTTCGCAATAGCTTCTTTATTATCATTTACATTAATTTGTATTAAAAGGGAACTGACCACCTTCGAAAGGAAGTCTAATATTTCCTGGGCTCAAGGCAGTTCCCTCACTTATTGTTTAACAAAAATCTGGTGGTCTTGCATTCTTATTTACAGGTAGTCATTCCTAGACAAAAAGGAGCTCTTCACAATCGATCGATCTCTCTACGGTGCGCGCACACCTTCCCAACACTCAATAGGTATTCCTCCTAGCCCTAACCCTTATCTATTTCTCAAGAGAATGAAAAGATAGAAATAACTCTATTCAGGACAAAATTTTGTGTGAAACAATTAGTTTTGAGTACCTGTTACATCTTGCAATAGGATTTAACTCATATTTATAAGCTTGGATATTTTCCAACCATTTGTACAAACAATTAAGCTCACAGGTATCAGTTCGGATCTTCATTCTATGTAGCGGCATTGTGATCATGCAATAGGATGGTACCTGATCACCGTTGACATCTAACATCGGGTTAGATCTTCACGATGTGAAGAGGCCATCGTGGCCATACAAAAGAATGGTACGATATTTTAAGTCAAAAGAGGATCTCGTGAGAGATTAGCTCGGATCATCATTTGGTGTTAAGGCATTGTGACCGTACATCCGAATGGTAGCTAATCATCATGGATGTGGCAAGACAAGCGTCGGAGATTGTCAAAGTGTAAGACCCCTAGAGGGAAGATGTGGCAACCAAGACAAAGGAAGGATATTTAGCTTTGGAGGAGGTGTGGAGGTCTTTTGAATATATCAAAGTGGTACAATAGGAGGCAATGATCCCAAGTGCCACAGATCCCAGAGATTGAGCCATCAGTTGTTTGATTGTGGAGTTGGCAGTATACTGCATAGATCTCTTCTCAGAACGTGATTTTGGATTCACAAGCTTTTTGGGAAAAAAATCCTTTCCCATTGGGGAGGCATGATCCAGAGGACATTTCATAGGATATATGTTCCCTAAATCTCCCATGATTGGCATAGTACGGAAGATCACTCCGAGATATTTTTGACTACTATTTAAAGCGTTAAACTTGATCCGCACGCACATCTGGTGGCTAGTCAAAGTTTGGTCAACAGCTGGTCAATGCAAAAATAATGATTTTTAAATCATTAAATGTCAACACCATTTCATAGATATCTCAAAGACCTTTTTGACGCATTTTAAACGGACCAAATCGAGTCCGTATGCGAAAGTTATGACCGGTCAAAGTTTGGTTAATTGGTGGTCAACAACCGAAGGATGCACCAAATGGACAAATGACATGGTGACACATGGCACAACTACATTTGACATGTGGAAAATCTGCATGTGATCATGTGGATTTATTATTTATACATGTGGCATTAAAGGTGGGTTTATGGTTTTTACCCACGTAAAAGGTTTTATAATCTTTTTATATAAAAAAAAGTCCACATGAAAACAAATTATGGTGGATAAAGCCTATTAAAAAGGCTTGCATATAATGTGAGATTTTTCCCCACATAAAGCTGCTCCATCCACGTGAAGAGTGGATATTATTATGGGGTTGATTTTTGTAAAAATATGGCTTAAGCTTATTTAAAAGCTTAAAAAAGGGAATTAATCCCTATTAATCCGCTCAAAGCCTATTAAGGCTATGATATTATTTGAAGCGGATTAAATATTTGGTGGCTAAATTATTATTATGCCACGGGAATTCAGCTAAGCCCAATCCGTTGAGGATTATTATGGGATCTTTAAAAATAATCCACGTATATTATCAAATATCCTTATATTCGAGCTCCTAATCAATATAAACAGGGAACCCGGTACATTTTAAAACACACAAGCCTTAAACTTATCAAGTTTTGTAAAGGAATTTGAGGTGCTATTAAATATAGCTTCTAAGCTATATTAAAGGCCTTAATTATTTTTAAGGCATTGTTTTTATCACCTATTATTTATTAGGCAATATTTGAAGATGAAGCTCCGAGTTCTCTCCAAGAAGCAATGATCCATGCCCGAGCCGTGATGAACAACTGGTGAAGTTTGAAGATGATCGTGGTGATGTAATGGAGACATTATGGAGAGATATAAATGATTATATCTTATTAGTATAAGCATGATGGCCTATATTATTTGTTATAGGCAATATGAAAAATGAAGAAGTCCTATATTATTCATTATAGGCACATGACAGAAGTATGATATTATTGTTATCGGCATGTTGATAAAGTAAGACCTATTTATTTTATAGGCATATTGAGGACCAATATTATTTGTTATCGGAAAGACCTATTATTAAATAGGCACATTATGGTTCAGCGAGTTATTTTTTTAACTCACCGATAAAGAGACTTCTCAAGTTGGAGCTCGAAGATGCCATGGAGCCGAGGGACATGAAAAAGCATCAGAGAAGTAGTAGAGCTCAAAGCCTTAGTACATTGGACGTATCATCAGATCATTAGCTTTAGAGGAGGGTCATTATTCAATATGAGCTCATTGGCAAAAATCGATGTCTCATTGACATATGGAGACTTAGCACCGCACAACGGAAGCATGGATGTTTCTGGAAGAATACTTCACACCATACAACAAAGGCATAGATTTATTCATGGATAGAATAATGGATCAAATCTACCAGGGTAGCCACTTGGTGTTCAGGTTCTTGTTCCATTTGTATTCAATATTATCATGCTTAGATTGTATTATTTGTTATAGTCATGGAAGTGGATAATATATCAATTCTATTGATGAACCTAGAGACGTAGGATTTCTACCGAACTCGTTATCAATCTTTGTGCAGTGTGTTTTTAATTCTTGCATTGTTTAAGGTTGATTCGAATGGAGTAAATTCGGAAAAGGAATTAAAACCTATAGGGGTCCATGGTTGAGTAAATAAAATTCAATTTTTGGATCAAGTTGGTATCAGAGCTGGTTGTTCTTCTCGGGGAACCTGCTATTCTCTGAGCAAGTTGATCAATGCAGACTGAGTTGATAGCGATGACATCGATTTCTACTTGTGGAGTACAGAATAGTGGGATAGATTGAGGGAAAATTTTACCATACTTAGTATTTTTCTTGCATTTTCATTTGGATTACTCTATTATATCTCATATGCAGATGAGAGATCATTCGACGATCCACAGGGCATCTATTGAGATAAGCCGACACCAAGGATTCTATAGTTGGTAAGAAATCTAAGGTGTAATAAAAGTTGACATATTTTTTCAGCTATTATTTAAGGCTTTTGAGCATTATTTATTGCTCTTATTATAATAAAACCAAAAAAATATTGTGTTAGGTAGAATGTATTAATAAGACCCCTTGTGAGCAATGTTTGTATACATTTAACCAATCAGGGAACATTAGTAAAATACCCAAATTTTGGGAAATATTTGTACTCATTTTATACTTGCATTATGAACCCCCAAAGGGCTATTATTTGGTGATTTTTCTAACATGCTAGAGATGCAATATATTTTGTCCTTGTTGAGTTATTTTTCTAACAGGGAGGAGACAAACACTTTTTGGAGTTCAGATTTAGTGAGAATAGTGGGGACAAGTTTACCATACTCAATATATTTCCTTACTTGGAGAAATTTGATTAATACTCCATTTATATATCTCCTAATTAGATTTTGAGTACTTGTTACATCTTGCAACAAGATTTAACTCATATTTATAAGCTTGGAGATTTTCCAGCCATTTGTGTAGACAATTAAGTTCATAGGTATCGATTCGAATCTTCATTTACGTGTAGCGACATTGTGACCATGCAACAGGATGGTAGTTGATCACCGTTGACATCTAACATTGGGTCGGATCTTCATTCTATGAAGAGGCCATCATGGCCATACAACAGAATGGTACCTGATATTTTTCATCAACAAGAGGAGCTAACGAGAGATTATCTCAGATCACCATTCGGTTTCAAGCATTGTGACCATACATTTGAATGGTAGCTAATCATCATGGACGTGGCAATACAAGTGTCAGAGATTGTCGAAGTGTAATACCCCTAGAGGGAAAATGTGGCAACCAAGAAAAAGGAAGAAGATTTAACGGTGGAGGTGTGGTGGTCTTCGAATATATCAAAATAGCACAACAGGAGGTAATGATCCCAAGTGCCATAGATCTCAGAGATTGAGCCATCAGTTGTTTGATTTTGGAGTTGGCAGTATATTGCGTAGATCTCTTCTTAGCAACATGATTTTGGATTCACAAGCTTTTTGGGACAAAAATATTTTCCCATTGGGGAGGCATGATCCAGAGGACATTCAGGAGGACAAATTTTCCCTAAATCTCCCATGATTATAACATTATGGAAGATTAATCGAGATATGTTCGACGACTATTTCAACGCAGCTATGACAGTCGTGTACACACATTTGGTGGCTGGTCAAAGTTTGGTCAAGATTGGTCAATAGAAAAATTAATTATGTTTAAATCATAAAATTTTAGTACCATTGCATAGATCTCACCAAAACCTTTCCAATGTATTTTGAACGGACCAAATCCGAGTCCGTATGTAAAAGTTATGATCGGTCAAAGTTCGGTTAATTGGTGGTCAACAACCGAAGGATGCGCCAAATGGACAAATGACATGGTGACATGTGGCACAGCTGCACAGCTGCATTTGACACGTGGCAAAGTTGCATGTGATCATGTGGATTTATTATTTATACATGTGGCATTAAAGGTGGGTTTATTGTTTCTACCACGTAAAAGGTTTTATAATCTTTTTATAAAAGAAGAAGAAGAAAATTCCACGTGAAAACAAATTATGGTGGATAAAGCCTATTAAAAAGGCTTGCATATGATGTGGAATTTTTCCCCACATAAAGCTGCTCCATCCACGTGAAGAGTGGATATTATTATGGGGTTGATTTTTGTAAAAATATGGCTTAAGCTTATTTAAAAGCTTAAAAAAGGCAATTAATCCCTATTAATCCGCTCAAAGCCTATTAAGGCTATGATGTTATTTTAAGTGAATTAAATATTTGGTGGCTAAATTATGATTATGTCACGGGAATTTAGCTAAGCCCAATCCGTTGAGGATTATTCGGGGATCTTTAAAAATAAGCCACAAATATTATCAAATATCCTTATATTTCGGGCTCTTAATCAATATAAATAGGGAACCCATGTACATTGTAAAACACACAAGCCATACGCTTATCAAAGTTTTTAAAGGCATTAGAGGTGTTATTAAATATAGTTTCTAAGCTATATTAAAGGCCTTAGTTATTTTAAGGCATTATTTATATTGGCCTATTATTTATTAGGCAATATTTGAAGATGAAGCTTGGAGTTCTCTCCAATAGCGGTGATCCATAGGAGCCATGTAGAAAAACTAGTGAAGTACGAAGATGATCATGGCAATGTAATGGAGACATTATGGAGAGATATAAATGCTTATATCTCATTAGTATAAACATGATGGTCTATATTATTTGTTATAGGGAATATGAAAAATGAAGAAGTCATATATTATTCATTATAGGCACATGACAGAAGTCTAATATTATTGTTATCGACATGTTGATAAAGTAAGACCTTTTTTTAGGCATATTGAGGACCTATATTATTTCTATCAAGCAAGACCTATTATTAAATAGGCACATTATGGTTCGGGAGTTATTATTTATTTAACTCACCGATAAAGAGACTTCTAAAGTTGGAGCTCGGAGACGCCATGGAGCCGAGGGACATGATAGAGCATTAAAGAAGTAGTAGAGCTCAGAGCCTCAGTACATTAGACATATCATCATATTGTTAGCTTTAAAGGAGAGTCATTATTCAAGTATGAGATTTTTGGCGATAATTGATGGTCTTGACGACATCTAGAGACTTAGCACCACACAAGGGAAACATGGAGGTTTCTAGAAGAATACTTAGCACCGTATAACGGAGGTGTAGAGGTATTCATGGATAGAATATTGGATCGAATCTACCGGGGTATTCACTTGGTTTTTAGGTTCTTGTTCCATTTATATTCAATATTATCATGCTTAGATCGTATTATTTTCTGAGTCATGGAAGTGGATAATATATCGTTTGTATTCTTGAACCCGGAGACATAGGCTTTTGCGAAATCATTATCAATCTTTGTACAGTGGGTTCTTAATTCTTGTGTTGTTTAAGGTTGATTCTAATGGGGTAAATTTGGAAAATAAATTAAAACCTATAGGGGTCCTTGGTTGAGTAAAAAAATTCGGTTAAGTTTTGAATCACTTGTTCACCCAATATATGCCTCCCTCATTTTGGGTGAATGCAATGATAGAAGGATAATGCAACCCAAAGGAGATGACCGATGTTGATCTAGATTGGATACCTGCAGGGTAGGGGATGTGCATGATAGAAACCAAGGAACATGCAAACAAAGTGGGCTAGAAACATGTGTTAGTAGAAAAAGCAACAAGCATGGAATAGAAGAGAATATAAAAACACATGTGTAAACAAAATGGACCACAAAAAGTGGGTTTCAAACATGGGACATTGCTCACAATGTCACAAGACAATCAAGGCCGAAGCATCCAAAAGCATACAATGAGCATACAAGACATAGGGCATATCTTGTAAACAATAACATATAATGGCAAACAATGTCAAGCAAAGTGTATCAGATAACCATGGTGGCATATAGTCTTGTAAGGAAAATGTTGCACATGAAGCACCCGTTAACATGTTAGAAAGATAAATAGTATGTCAAGGCATGTATGTATTAATGGAAAGTAATGTGCTAGAAAGTATAAGTAATAAATGATGAAATAATAACACATGTAATGTGTGAGAGTAAGAAAGGTAGATGCCCCCAGGAGCCTCGGTGGGACTGGAAAAGGATACAATTCCGAACATCATTGTAGTGTGTGAAAATCTGTAAGAGATTTGCATTCACTCCAAAATACCAAGTGAACATGCATGTGTGTATATAGAAAGATAATGACATATTAATTATCTATTTAGTATATAGAACAAAGTGTAACATGTAAATAGAATAAGCTCGAAAGAGTAGATGCAACGAAGATATGCAAATGCAATGTGTGAGTGTGATGGAATGGTATGCAAAGTGTGTATGTGATAGAGCAACGTGCCCCTCGGGAGATGTGTATGAGATGAGTTTCATTTATAAAATATACCTCAACAATCAAATATGAACAATATACCAAGATTGCGTCATCATGAAATGGTTTGAGAATGTGTGCTAGAAAGATTGATCATGAAGCATAGAGCGTGAAAGGTGAATGCATGAGGTTCATTTCAGATTTATACCCTCAAAAGTCGAGTACAAACCATGAAACTAGAGTGTGTCATAGGGTAATGGAAATATAATGCATGCATCAAAGGGTT
This sequence comes from Taxus wallichiana var. yunnanensis, assembly GCA_018340775.1. Classification (NCBI taxonomy): domain Eukaryota; kingdom Viridiplantae; phylum Streptophyta; class Pinopsida; order Cupressales; family Taxaceae; genus Taxus; species Taxus wallichiana. The sequence goes on from CM031244.1 coordinate 781,070,465, forward strand.
TGAAAGTGTTTAGAAATATTATACATGATGAACAAAGCGTGAAGTATGATAATAGGTGCTAGAGATAACTATTAGTGATAAAATGGGGGCGATACGATGCCCCCAAGTGTGGGAGGAATGGGGATCTATGTGATGACGTGGGAGAGACCTTTCCAAGGTGACATAGTTTTAAATGTGGTAGAAAAAACATATGGTCATCACAATGGTAGTTAGGAGCAAGAGTAGGACCAGGTTGGACTTTGGGTTGATAGGAGAAGGCCTAAAGAGGTTATCTAGAGTTTGTTGGTCTTTCTTAGAGATTGGTTTCTGATTTGGAATTTGTAACACCATAGAAGAACTTGAGAGGAGGAGGGGATGGACTAATTTTTAGAGGAGGTTTCTTAGTTGGAATGTGTAACACTGTAGAAGAATTGAGAGGAGGAGGGGATGGAGGATGAATTTTGAGTGGTGGTTGCTTGACAAGAGGAGGATATGGAGGACAGGACCTTGAGAGGAGGTTGCTTAGTTTGAATAAGTTGGATAGAATTCTCTTGCTGACCAGAGAAGGAACATTAGTGATTAGGGATTGATGCTCATGAGACATGGAAGGACCAGATTTAGGAGCCCATTGGGATTTAACAATTGAAGATGAGCATGAAGTAGAATGTTGTGTAGCAAATGAGATAAAACCCCGATGCTTAAGGTGCTTGATTCTTTGTTTTAGAGCATAACAATCATCGTCATGATGTCTACTAAGTCTATGCTAATTAAAAAATGGGAGACCAATGTATTTTGCCAGCTGATAAGGAGGATAGCAATGAGTAGTTGACAAGTTGATCAATTTGTGATTAAGGAGCACATGAAGGATATCACGTTGCTTAGTATTTGGATCAAACTTGAGAGATGTGGGGAGCGGTAATACTTGGGGTTTATTTATATGAGCATAGGTAGTAGACATAGAATTAGAATGATATGTAGAAGGAGAAATAGCATGGGCTTGAGAAGCATCCTTGAGATGTTGGATTTCAACTTTAAGAGATGTAATCGTTGTTTCCATAGCTTGAATTTTGTCTTGAAATAAACAATGTAAAGCTTGAATTGACTCTAAGATGGGTTGATTTGGATGGAGGATCAAGACCGATAGAGTCATAAGCTAGATGATAAAAATTGGAACGTAGTTGAGTGGGTGGTGTATTGCGAGGGAGATACATAGTGTCTAAGGATTTTTGGAGAACATATTTGTAATGTGGGTGTATTTGAAGTAAGTCATGCAAGGAGATTAGAGGATTTTTAGGAGCCATGAAAGAAGATTGGGTAGAATAGGAAAAATGAGGATCCAAGTGTTTGATCATGAGTGGGGTTCACTAAATGATTTAATTTAATTTGAATTAAATCTAATTGTAGAGTAACCAATATGGTAAATTATGTACAAATGATAAAGTACAAGTAATGACACAAATAAACGAGGCATGAAAGTATTAAAACCCTAAGTAAGAAGACTTAGATGATAAACACATAATCTAGAAGTGATTTGAGTAAGGAGAAGTGTTGAATATGATGTAAGGAGTGTCATATCGACCTCTGTAAATTTTGGAGCTCATGAACAAAGCTAGGCAGGGGCACCCATAGTAGGACAGGGGTGATTGGGCAGTGATGACTAGATCTGAGCGCCCATGACTACGCAAAATATTTTGATCTAGTTTCTATTGTATCACAAGGGTGTCACAATTATTCCCTATTGATCACTGATAGTCACTCCTGGATTGCCGAAGGTACCTGCAACCTAGAAATTAGAAATTCACCTGCATAAGCCCATAAACTACATCAAACCTAAAAAGGAAAATGCAAAATGGGTAGTCGAATTGATCCTGACGGTCACCTCGAGAGTGAACTTACGATCGAGTGCTACATGCATCTCATAATCCATGTAGTTCTTTTGTGTGTGTAAGAATGATGCCCTTGAAAGGTTGCACTTGATAATGGGTTGTAGCTAGAATGTATTAATGTAGTAGAATGTGTGGATGGAATAGAATGAACTTCCCCTTCCTATGTTATGTATGAAGAAGTATGCATCCCTTTTCCTTTGAATGTATACTATATGGATGCCTTTAGTGCTCTTTGTGCCTTTGAAATGCAAGCTTAGGTGATGATAGTAATGCTTAGTGCTTGGTCCTTCATTTTGAAAACATAACTATATATTTATATGATTACCTTGTTTGAATTTCATAATTGAAAAATGGAAGGCCAACCCATATGTGAAAAAGATGCCAAAAATATAAAATATATCCAAAAAGAGCGAGTAAGGTAGAAAGGGTTAGGGCGCCCAAAGGGGACATGAGCGATCCAGGTCTTTACTAACTTGGGGGCGCTGGTGTCTAAAGCCATAAAAGATAAATTAGTCAAATTTTGATTTGGGATGTAGGATGTGGAAGGCTAAATAGAAAACAAAAGATAAAGAAAAGAGGCCAAATATAGTTGTCAATTACTAGTTTTATTGCTTAGGAATCATGTAAATTCTAGCATGCTTTTAGGACCTAGAAATGTACCCAAGTGCATGATTGTTTTTCTCGCACCTTGTGTACCCCCAGAGCAAAGTGTAAATATCAAAACCATCGAGAGTTGTTTCAAGGAGTGAAGAACATATTGCAAGTGATTTAGGAAGGTTTTGGAAATTTTAGAGGTTTAGGGACAATTTCGGTGAAAGTGGGTTTTTGAAGGTGAATGAACTTGCAGGTTTAAAAAAGAACCTAAGGTTTGGAAGATGATTACGGGAGCTCCGAAATGAGTTAGAAGTCAAAAATATACCTTTGATAATTTTTTTCAGTCCTCTAAATGATGGTATTTTTAGATTTTTTACAAGACTCGTGCACTTCTTTCCACAACTCATTCTTATCAGGACACACCCTGTAATCGATAAAGGAGGCTATTTTCAGGGGGTTTTAGGAATATTTAGATATTGGGACCCATCTTATTATCTTCATAAGGCTCTTGGGAGTCAATATCATATAAGTTTTTATCAAAAATGTCCTCATGGAGCTCCAACAACTTGGTTTTCAAGGTTCCTCCTAAGTTAAGCCTTTGATTTAATTTAATTTGAATTAAATCTAATATTGTAGAGTCACTATTGAAATAAATGATGTATAAATACTGAAATATAGTAATGACACAAGAAAACTAAGATGTAAAATATGAAACCATAATTAAGAGAGGGAGATAGAATAAATTAGCTAATTTCTGCACAATCTGGAACTGATCTAAGCAGGGAGAAGTGATGAACATGAAGCCAACAATGTTGTAATTGATCTCTATAAATTCTGCAACTTATGAACAATGACAGACATGGGAGCCTATGGTAGGATAGGGCGATAGGGCACTAGTGACTAGATCCGAGTTCCCGTGACCACACAAAATCTCGAATCTGATTTTTGTTGTGCCTTGCAATGGTGTCATAATTGCTCTCTATTGATTGTTTGTTGTTCACACTATGATTGCGGAGGGTACCTGTAACCTACAAAAGGGATGTTCACCTACATAAGCCCACAAACTGCATCAAACCTAAAAAGGAAAATTTAGAATGGGGAATCAAATTGACCCCGACGGTCACCCCGAGAGTGAAATTATGACCGAGTGTTGCACTACATCTCATACTACATGTAGTTCTTATGAGTGTGTGTAGAAATTATGCCCTAGGATGCACTTGTGCAAGTTACACTTGATAGCGGGTTGTAAATAGAATGTAGCAATGTAGTAGAATGTGTGGATGGAATAGAATGAACTTCCCCTTCCTATGTTATGTATGAAAAGTTACGAGTCCTTGTCCCTTGAATGGATGCTAGATGAATGCCTTGGATTTCTTTAGGTACCTTTTGAATGCAATCTTAGGTGATGATAGTAATGCTTAGTGTTTGGTCCTTGATTTTTAACACATAACTATGTATTTATATGATTCCCTTGTTTGAATTTCATAATTGACAACTAGAATGCTAACCCATAAGTGAAAAAGGCCTAAATGATAAAAGAGACCCAAAAAGAGTGGGTAAGGTGACAAAGGGTCAAAGGCGCCCAAGCGAAATAGGGGCGCCTTAGTCTTTTGCTATCCTAGCGGGCGCTAGTTTCGGAGCCATAAAATATAAATTAGTAAAGTTCTAATCGGGAAGTAAGGTTTGTAAGATCAAATAGAAAACAAGAGATAAATAAAAGAAGCCAAAGATACTAAATCAATTACTATTTTTTTTTCTTAGGAATCATGTAAATGCTAGTATGCTTTTAGGACCTAGAAATGTACCCAAGTGTGGGATTTTGTGTCTCAACCTTCCATACTTAGTCAATTTCATAGTGGAAACATGTCGGCATGATGTTGAAGCACACTTTTTGTCCAATTGTCCCATCCCCTTGGGACAATTGGGACCAAAATCTCCACTCCATGCTTGTTATGCCCCTTGGACCTTCACATGACCCTGGGAAGCCTTCGCAAGCCCTTTTTCCTAGTTTCTAGCCCCCACCTCATGCAACCACATCTTGCCACTTGTGTTCATAAGGACGAGTGTATTTTTATACCCCATCCCCTTGGGATAGTTGGGACAAAAATATCAAGCACACCCCTGCTCTTGCCATGGTTCTTCATGTGACCTAGTCGTAGCCACCAGAGTGCTAATTACTAGCTTTTTTCTCTCTCCCCCACTAGGAAATCAAACCTTGCCACTTTTCATGCTCACATCCAAGTGAATTTTTGTGTCCCAAGTGTCCTGTCCCCTTGGGGTAGTTGGGAAAAAAATCTCAACTCCATGCCAAGTTGATTAAAAAACCAAAAATTTGCTAAGTCTTTAACTACCATGTGTTTCCTCCTTCCATATCCCGCTCCATAAATTCATTCACTCATGCTCACCACCACTCACAACTCAAAAGAAAAAATAAACCTCCTTCATAGCCATTAAAGCATATTTTGACACTGGTTATGACATTTACGCACATAAAACCCCCTTTTGTGCCTAAACTTCAAAATCTTGTTTTTCTCATAACCCATGCTCCTGAACTCCGATTGCCATGAGATTTGAATTGGAGGTTATTTTTGTGAACACCTTTAAGAAGAGTATTTTTATGCCCTAATTCATACCCTTATTCATTGTTATAGCCACATGAATTTTCCTGCAAAAAATCACCTTTTCTCAGATCTACAACAATTTGGCTATCGAAATCTCTCAAAAAGTGGAGCAAAGCCTTGAAATGAATTATGTAAACTTATGCAGGTGGTTTCATTTGATTTTGACACTGGGAATACCAATTTCTATTTTTAGTAATCCTCCATGAGAGCACCTACTCAAAATAGTAAGTTTGAGAAAAATGTGCATTCATACTCCTCATTTCATTTCCCATTGGTGAGATCTTAAAAAATTGGCAAGATTGACAAAAATGGCCAAATGAGACAATAATGGTGAATATTATAAAAATAGTAAATGGGTGAAATGAGCTAAACATGTTCAAATTTAAATCCTTCACACATCCTACAATGGTCTCGTCACTCACAAAATCTCCTCTCTCCGTTTTCAAGCCAATTCCTGCATTCCCCGATGCGGTGAGAAAAGAGTGTCAAAATGATAAAAAAAAGTGCCAATTTTATCTTGAAGGGAATTTCATTTCATTTCACATTGGGTGTATGATCAACAGGTGGATGATATGGGTTTTGTTTTCATTTTTATTCCCTTGATCTATAATTGGAATTATTCGGTCTCATATTTCACTCATCATGATGCTCTTGCGGTGGCAGAATCAAGATCAAGGCGGGGTGAACAAAGTGCATCCAATCTCTCCCATGTGAATGGTTAGCCATAAAGATGTGACATTGTCTCAAGCATTAGAAATATTTTCTCAATAAGGGGATTCTTCTTCTAATATTCTTAGTGGTCTACTTCTCAGGTGCTCATCACTCCTCTTCTCGGTGTGTTCAAGCAGCGTAAAGGTTCATCATTTCAAGAGTTTTCAAAAGAGGCAAGGTGTTCAAAGTGGTCTTCAACAGATATTTTCATCAGTGCATCAGTGTGGAGGGTCATCAAGGGTCATATTGTCATCTTCAACTTCTTTGGATCAGATCTTCATCGAAGACGAAGGCATCCTCATCCATGCTTTGGAGCATTCCTTCTCTTCTCTCTTCATTATTTCTCCTCTTCTCTACCCCATTTCTAATTCTTCATTGTAAGCAATCATGAAATTTTGTCTTATTCATTAAGGTGACTATAAAATATTTGTGTAATGTAAAATTCCCTTTTACAATTATAAAAATGGAACTTATTTTTGTTTCTTAAGGTTATGTGAAAATTCACTTGTGACGGGAATATAAAAAGTCATGTGGGGGTAGATGAAGATATGGATTGTAAAGCTATTGAAGTAAATTACCTCCTCATTGTAAAAGGATGATTAATCTTGTTTACTAGCTCCCATACTCTGTCTAGAAAGAAGTGATCAAAATTCTATCTACTTATTTTGCATATGTTTTCCTCTATTTCTCTTAAATGTACAACTTTGCAAATATGTCAATAAAGAAAGGAGTTTCAAATTTTTTGGATGAGTGAATAAGTGAAAATTTTGTGTTCATAGTTCCATCTTTTAAAATTTAAATAGTAAGTTTGTCATTCTTTCCTTATTGTGTGTGTTGATACCTCTTGTTAATCTTTGCAAGAATATGAACTTTTCCTACTTGTAGTATTAATCCCCTTCCTACTTTCTCACTCCCACTTCCCCACCTCCCTAGAAAATTCTTCCCTTACACGTAATTAGAAACATTTTCCACATGTGTAGTTGAGTGTTCTTGTTCGATCCCCGGCCTCTAGGCCAACAACATACCTCTTTTTCATTTTACATACAATAACGGAGTTAACCGTTCAAGTAGAGGGACCTAGTCCCAAAGCGTTGGTGAAAATCCACTAATTCGTCTTATCAACAAATTATTTCACCAACAATATTTTATGTGGAGATATCTTTTTAAAAATTTGTAATCCTTGTTCCTTATAATTATGAAAAAATCTGTAATAGGGATTCAAAGTTGTGAATGGATCATTTAGGCTCTAATATTAACTTTTGTAACTCATGTTAGTGTAATTAATAGAAGATGGGAATATTTTGGGAATGATGCATCTATAAGTGTTTGAGGAATGACACCAATCAAATACAATTTTCTAGTTCATGTTGTTCCATGAATTATCATTAAAAATGGAAAGGCATTTTGATGTTGATGATAATGTGTCATTACTATATTAGGTGCTTTTTTTTTAGCACACAAGGTTTCATAATTGATATTTGGGGATAATTCATCATCTATAACCAACCCATCATCTTTCATGGTGTTTATGATGTTTAACATTTTATTTTTGTATTTTTCACCTCCATATTCATTATCCCATGGTGTTTTTCGGCAATATCTCTTCTTCCCAACATATGTATTTTAGTTACTTGCAAAATTTGACCACAATGAAGCATATATGTGATTTCTCATTCATGTTACATTGTATTTTTTTGAATAGTTTGGTTACTTTCATCTTTAGAATCACTATTATTATCAACATCTTCTAGAATAGTCCTTCGCTTGACATGCCAAGGATTATAATTGAATGACTCCCAATTTGATTTTATTACATCATAATCAAGTCCAATATCTCTTTGTATATCACGAAATGACTTATAAAGTAATAACTATGACCAACAAAAATCGACCCATTTATGTGATTCATGTGAAGGGATGGAGGAAAACCTTGGGAATACTCTCACAATAGTTGCCATACTACTCACCTCCCATTTGTTATCTCATTTTCTCCTTGGATTACATGTCAATATCTAGCAACATTGATAAGTGAGACACTTTCCAAGGAATATGGCCTTTTCTTATACCCATTTATGACATATTTTACATGTTCTTTTGGACATCTTCATCAATTGTAATTAGTAGTTTAAAAACCTAACATGAAACATTCAAATTGACAAATACTCTATTACTCTCTACCGATGTAGCTTTGACAACATGTAACATGTTTCTTATGCCCCAATGTCTCTTTCAATAATTGTTCCAATTAGAAATATCCTATATGCTCTTCTTGCTGCTAATTCATCGGCGTTTTCAATGTTTACAAGCCACATCAATATTGATGATAATTTTCAAAACTCTTATATGATTTTGTTGTATACTTGACAATAGTTGATTACGACATGTTTGGAAATAATAAGTTTTAATTTACGTTTTCTCTCCATAATTGTAATATGTAGAAATTGTGTGTATTTACTCAATCATCATTTCGACACGTTCAAATTTATCTCCTATCTCCGAGTCTTAACATAATTTTGATCCCTTGAGATTTAATGACCAATGTGCATTATACCTATAAGTAATAATAACTCATTTTTAGTTCTTACACAAATATAATTATTTCAATGTTTAAACATCTTACTTAAAAATCATTGTTCCTCTTTTCTTACATTGGATGACACCCTCTCTACACATTAAATGTCATTCTACACAATTGAGAATCTCTTCATAGTCACTTTCAATATCCACTTATGGAAGTTGTCTCTGTAGACACAAAATCACGAACTTAGGTACATTTCTAGGCCCTAAAAGCGTACTTGCATTCATATGATTCCTAAGTGATAAAACTAGTAATTGACTATTGTATTGGGCCTATTTTATGAATTTATTGATTTCTCTTTAGTTTTACACACCCTACTGACCCAATCCAAACTTTATTACTTTATCTTTTATGACTCAGGACACGGTGCCCGGACATGATGCCATCACCCATGCACCCTCGTTGTTCTAGGTGTCCCCGATATCTTTCTATCTTACTCGCTCTTTTTGGGATTCTTTTGTATTTTGGGCATCTTATTTTCTTATAGGTTGGCCTTCCAGTTGTCAATTATGAAATTCAATGAAGGAATCATATAAATACAAAGCCATGTGACCAAAATAAAGGACCAAACACTAAGCATCTATTATCATCACCTAAGGTTGCATCAAAGGCATTCTAAGAGCATAAAAACATCCATCTAGCACTCACTCAAGGGATGAGGGAATGAATTTTCTACATACATGCATAGGAAGGGAAGTTATTTTTACATCTAAACATCTACTTACATTGGTACATCTAGCTATCACTGTTATCACGTGCACTTGCATAAGGGATCCCTAGGGCATGATTTTTACACACACGCACAAGAACTACATAGAGTCTGAAATGTAGTGCAGTACTAGGTTGCAAGATCACTTAGCTAGGTGACTCTGGGGTTATTTCGACTCCCCATTTGCATATTTATTTTTAGGATTTGATATACTTTGGGGTTTTTGGGTTACAAGTGAATTTGGTGATCATCCAACAACATACGGGCAACCAAAAGTGAAGATTAGCCAAACTTGTGTGACACAAAAAAAACTAGTTTATGAGCTTTTGCGTGGTCACGAGGCACCCAACGAGAGGTCCCTAGTGCCTATGCATCCTAGTCTTATTCTAGGCGTCCTAGTCTAGGCTCATCTAGTGGTTCTAGGATTTTATGCATGTGATTGCAACAACCTGCTCCTCCTGTTCAATAGTCTTCTAGTCCAAAATAATTCGGGATCAAGTGCAAAATTAGATAAGTCTTCTACTCTCTCTCTCTTGCACTTAGGGTTTCATATTTCTTTAGCTTATCACACCCTGTGTCAGATCTATACTTTAATGTTTATTTATCATACGTGACTCTGTAATTAGGGTTTTAAAAATATTATTTTTGATAAATCATTTGGTGAACCCACATTCGAACACTCTTATTTTATGGATCCTTCGACCATGAATATCTCCCTCAATGCCTTCTTGTAGGCCGATCCGAGTGTGCCAATCAAATTCAATATGTTTTATCTACTACTTATCTTCATCCTAATACTTCTCTTGACTATGTGTATCATAGGTTCACTACAACATTATTATTTAATGAAGAACATATTAATTTTACATATGATGAAATCGCTTCTCAATATATTTTAGGTAATGATCCCCCTTAATATTCAAGCATGTATCAATAACATCAAGGTAATGGATTTGAGCTTAACATTTGTAATCTCACATTCCTTAAGAAACTTGGCCTCTCTAAAGCCTCATTAACTCCATCATCTATTTACATTTGTGGCTTTGATAATATTCCTAAACAAGTCTTAGGTATAATCACACTTCCCATTATTTCAAACCATGCCATGCGATTTTATCTGTCCCATTCCATGTCATGCCTAACAATCTTAACTATAATCTTCTTCTTGGATGACCTTGGATCCAAACCATGCATGCGGTCCTTTGACCCTTCATACGCATATAAAATTTTTATACCATGATGTGGTCTATGAAGCCTTAGCAGGTCCCTCTCTATTTTCTAATTGTAACACTATCAATCATTCCACTAAATCCCCCACTTTAACCACCCCTTCTAATTTCAAAAATTTTGGTCCTGGGTATTTTTATGCTTCGCCATTGTTTCAATGGCTTTAGATTAGGAAAATATGTAAAAGGAGTCAAAGAAACACTTTCCATTTTGACACAATCCACCAAAATTGGCCTTAGATATCACCCTAAGCTTGCTCTATTTTTATTTCTTGCACATTTCCTCTTGAGGTTTACACTATTTCACATATTCATCATCACAAAAAGAAATTTCCATTTTCTCTCAATGCTACAACTTACTTTGGTAAATCTACTACTCCTAACACATTGCCACATCCACCACCATGACATGCTTTCTCTTCCATTCTGAATAGATCTACGTCATACACTTGGGGATATCATGCTTACTTCCCCCTTCCTAACATCACCGGGTGTCTATCATTTCTACTCCCTCTCTATGCTTCATACTTCCTATTTCTAAGTATTCTTACACACCTTGATACACATCTTGTATCGTCATTACCCTATGACACACTCGTTTTATAAGGTTCACACTTGGTGTTGAGGGCATAATACATTAATGAACATCACACACTACACATTTCACTCTTTGCACTTCATGATACATCTTTCCAGAACTCCATTTGCACAAATCATACTATCCCATTCTACAATCTATGCTCTATGCTTCATTGATATATCTATCTAACGCATAATATCAAACCATTTCCCGATGAAGCACTCTTGTTCTATGGTTCATTCTTGACTGTTGAGGGTATTTTATAAATTAACCTCATCTCATACTCATTTAATTTTTCTCAGGGAGCACGCTGCTCCTATCACATTCACTTTGCATTCCATTTCATTCACACTCACAACATGTTGCATATCTTGGTTGCAATTATTCTTGTTTGCTTATACTCACATGTTACACTTTGCTTACTATGTTAGATGGATATCCAGTATGTCATTATATTTTCTATATACACATGTGTGTTCACTTGTTCTTTAGTTATGAATGCAGACTTTCTACATATCCTTACATGCAGCAATGATGCTTGTCACTATACCTCTTACCGGTCCCACTGAGGCTCTGGGGAATATACATTTCTACTCTTACACATCACATGTGTTATTGTTTCATTTATACTACTTCCTATTCTTACTAGCACACTACTCTTTATTGATATATACATGACTTAACATACTCTTTATCTTTCTAACATGTTAATGGGTGCTTCATGTGTAACATTTGTCTTGCAAGAAATATTTTCCACCATGGTTGTCTATTACACTTTTATTTCCATTGCTTGTCATTGTATGCTATTGTTTATGGGCTTTGCCCTATGTATTTCTTGATCATTTCTTATATTCTTTTGGCCACTTCATCCTGATTGTCTTGTGACATTGTGAGTGATGTCCCATGTTTGAAACCCACTTTTCGTAGTCTATCTTGTATACAAATTTTCTTGTTACAACATTTCTTTCTATGAAATGCTTGCTTTTTCTACTAACATATGTATATAACCATTTTGTGTTCATGTGCCTTGGTTTCTACCATGTATATTCCCTCCCCCTGCAGGTACATAGTTCATATCAATATTATGTCCTCTCTTTGGGCCGTATTCTCCTAGCGACATCCCATGTACCCCAAAATAGGGGGCATACATTGGCTAAATCAATCACCCCATACAATAGTACATCACAGTTCAACATAGGAACATAATAGGCTACATTTTCAAAAATGACCAGATTCTGACTTGGGTCCTTAGTTTAGCACAAAAACTAGTGCCTAGATACAATACTAGTTCTAGGTGCTCCTGACCTTTCCTAGGCACCTATGACCATGGGAAGTTACTGATTACTTGCTTAAATCAACACAATTTTCAGCAATTCATAGAACAATTTTTATTGTATAGGCACAATCCTCCAACAATCAGAATGCATTCTATCTCCTTTTTCTACTTGGATTGAACTAGAACAACATAAAACTAAACATGGATCACACCATCTATAGTGGTGTATAAATTTGGGAAGCAATCATGGATGGAGAATAACACTAGACCTTTCTCCCCAACACTCTTCTTTCATGGCATGAGATCGCCCAAAAAACTCGCACTTGGCGTGAGATCACCCAAAACATCACTCTCCTATAGCGATTCAGGAAATTTTTCTATCATTTTTACTCTTCACGGATTAGGTGCATACTTTCCTTTTACTAATTTTTACCTACATTTACATACTTTTTACATGATTTTACAAAATATTTCATAATACATGACTTTGACTACTCTTTCTCTCTTCTTTTGCAGGTCCGTCCTTAATACACAACAAGAAACAGCCCTACATCAAGCACAACAACATGTATAACACAATACAACACTATACGCTTCACCCCTAGGGTCACTTCCTCTTTCTTAGCTTCCACGCTTCATTTTTATCACTTCATGCTTTCACTTGTCTCCTCAACATGCTTTCACCATCGATCTACAAGGAACAACTCAAATTCAAAACTACTTTATGTTATCGAGTATTCACTCAATAACATAAATTGGGGGCAAATGTAGACACAAAATCATGCACTTGGGTACATTTCTAGGTCCTAAAAGCATACTTGCATTCATATGATTCCTAAGCGATAAAAATAGTAATTGATTGTTGTCTTGGGCCTCTTTTATGTATTTCTTGCTTTCTCTTTGGTCTTACACACCCTACAACCTAGTATGAACTTTATTGCTTTATTTTTATGAATTTGGACACCAACACCCAAACATGATGCAGTTTCAGTGCCCTCGTCTTACGGGCATCCCTAACCTCTTTCTATCTTACTCATTCTTTTTGGGCTTATTTTATCTTTTGGGCATATTATTTTCTTATGGGTCAACCTTCCAGTTGTAAATTATGAAATTCAACCAAGGGAATCATATAAATACAAAGCTATGTGACCAATATAAAGTACCAAACATTAAACATCTATTATCATCACCTAAGGTTCTATCCAAAGGCATTCTAAGAGAATTAAAACATCCATCTAGCACTAAATCAAGGGACAAGGGATTACATTTTTGCATACACACATTGGAATGGATTTTCATTTTTCCATCCACACATCTACTTACATTGGTACATCTAGCTATCACCCACTATCATGTGCACTTGCACAAGGGATTCCTAGGGCATAATTTCTACACACACACAAGAACTACATAGAGTTTGAAATGTAGTGCAATGCTCGATTGTAAGCTCACTTAGTCGGGTGACTACTGGGGTCTATCCAAATCCCCATTTACATCTTTCTTTTTAGGATTTGATGTAGTTTGGGGTTTTGCATGATATCTTTTTTTTACAAGTTACAGGCGAATTTGACGATCATCCAACGACATACATACAACTAAAAGAAAAGATTAATGAAACTTGTGTGACACAAAAAAAAATCAATTTTTGAAATCACCGCCTGTCATAGGCACGTAACGAGAGGTCCCTAGTGCTAGGCACCCTAGTCTGTTCTAGGTTCCCTAGTCTAGGATCATCAAGTGGTTCCAAGATTTTCTGTATGTGATTGTGACAATCTGCTCCTCCTGTTCATTAGTCTTCTAGTCCATAATACTTTGGGATCAAGTGTGAAATCAGATAAGTTTTCTACTCTCTCTCTTACACCTAGGGTTTCATATTTCTCTAGCTTATTGCTTGTGTCAAATATTTACTTTAACATTTATTTATCATACGTGACTCTATAATTAGGGTTTTATAAATTCCATATTTGTTAAATTAGTCTCATATTTTGAAGACATGGATGATGTGTAAAATTTTGATATGCCTATAAATCATAGAATATAAGAATATATCACATAAATTGAGAATGTAATAATATTATAATAAACATAAACTTGATGAAAAATGATAACATTCTTGTATGTTTTGTTGATTTGGGTCTTCCTAATGATGCCATGCATGTACTGATAGAATGGAAGTATTTTTCAGAAATTTCCATTGACAATCATTATTCTAATCAAGCTTGCCCATATTTGGTGCCCCTTCTAACCGTATTAATCCATCCAAATGTGGCCAACTTATATGTTTTAATTCATATCTATACTAATAATATTTAACTTTCATTCCTTTTACTGATATCTTTTTCAAAAAATTATGTCGCAGGTGCATGTAGTGTGCCACTATACGAGGATGTTCAATAATATTTTTCCTTTGCCAATTTTGGGCTTCTCATGGATTATTTGGTGGTGCTCCAGGCATAGGCACATGTAAATAAGTCCAATACATATAAGGTGTATTCAAAGTGAAAAAATGGTAGGTGATCTAATTTCATGCAACATGTCAATTGATTCAATGTGACATTTTACCCAATAGGACCTTGTACCCCTTAAGGATGTTCAAAACCGCATCAAACAATCAACTAGATGTGAATGGGTCACATTTATATATGCTTGTGTAACTCATTGATGGTGATTGGCATATATTAGATAATTTTATTCGCAAACACTGCATATGAATTGTGTGCACAATGTCTCATGATCATGTTCATCATGTATTATCCGAATCATGATTTTGTCTAAATTGTTCATCCCTATATCGAAATAAATGTTTTCTAAATTCATGTAGATGTACTCATTTTAACCGTGGTTATAGCTAATCACATATTCCATCAAGAAATAATGCAGGAATTTCATATCAAGTAATCCTAGTTTCACATACTTATTAATAGGATATGCTCCCATCCCTATCCAATCAATTAGTGCTCCACTGTGCGTGTTGGGGCATTGGGTGGTTTAGAGGACATTGATGTTGTGTGATTAATGATATTTCCTTCATCTATCTCCACTACTAGACCTAAAAATACAAATTCATTCACATCATAATCAAATTCAATATGGAGAGAGTTTAATTGGTTGAATACATTTTCATCATATATGGGTGGAACTTCACTAAGAGTATTTTCATCAATTTTAACATATGAATAGAAATTTTCATTTTCTATTTTCTATTTTATATTTTAGTGCATTATATACTCGCTCTTTATTGATTATATACTTGTAATTTGTTCCATGTGGATCCTTCTTTTTAAATAATAATCATAAAAAATATGTTAATTAATGTGTCAAAACATTAACAATTTCTTTTACTTCTTGTGGAACACTTATTGTATGCCTTTTATATTTATATTGACCTCCGAGTTGCATGTGTCACTTGTAGGATTGGGTTGACATTGCATATCAACATTTTCTCGGCTTGAGTTAAGTTTGCAAGTTCTAGTGGTTATGGCCCGGGATCCATATTTTTTTAAGATGAAAATAAATGATGACATTTCTCTTTTTGACATTTATTATATTCTTGGTGAAGTAACACATTCTATTGTACATGAGTATTCTATTACGGTGCAACGTCTTATTCTATTCATACTTCTATTTCTCTTCTTTATCCTATTGCACATAAGGTTCCCTTGCATGACATTGAGATCCACGGTGAAAATTTCTATGATTATGACCATGATGAGGATAAAAATGTAGATCAAGACCAAGTAGAACTCTTATCGAATTTCGTACTCAACTCTATGACAATCTACATCATATTGAGCCTATTATCAAGAATCTACTTGTTAAGCTTTCTCGTCATCAACAATCTAATGATACATATTTTACGAGATAGATCTTAGCCCTCGTTTATTATAATCTATTTTTATACATACCTCCTTGGGGAACATAACATTATTATATAAAACACATCTATGCCTATTCTATGACCACTATTGCTACTACATCTTCTATCTATCATCATAATAGATTGCATGCATCTTTATCTAATACACAAGATGTTGAGTCCCTTGTTCATTCTTTACAAGCATAAATTTTACAATTGTAACAAGGTGTCTCTCATAATTCTAATGCTATGGACTCTTCTAAATTATTGCATAATCCACTTACACCTGAAGTTGTCTCATATCCTTTTCCTATTGGTTTTGTTACACCTAAGCTTCCTATTTATGATGGAAAGGGTGATCCCCAAGAACATCTTAGATCATTCCATGTTGCTTGTTTTGAATATGCATCTAATGATATATTGCTTACTAAGTTATTCCCTAAGAGTCTTAAGGAATTTTCTTTGTAATGGTTTAATGATATCCCCACACATTCGAGTGTAATATTTTACTACATTGGAAAATCAATTTGGCACAATTCTCAATCAACATTGGGGATAAGATATCTTATGTACAAATGTCCAAACTCAAACAAGGATTTGATGAGCATATCAATGATTATAGCGTGCATTATAGAAAAATGCTTACTAAGATAAACAACATATTAGCTAATAATGAGTTAAAAGACCTTTTTATGCAAAGTTTTCTTCCCCATTACAAGAATCAATCATGTTTGATAAGTTTCAATCTTTTGATCATCTATGTCATACATTGAAAGAGAGTGAAACAAAAATATTACACATGAAAAAAACAAGTATGTCGTTAGCTCCCATAATCCATCCAATGCCAAGTTTCAAAGAAAATATAATTTCAAAGGAAATCTAATGACCCTAAGGTTACTTCTAAAGACACTGTCAATGTTGTTTCTCAACCTACTAAGCTAAAATTATAACCTACAAGATGACAATTTACATGGTTACCTTGTCCTTCACGCATGGTTTTAAAGAAATTACTTGAGTGCAATCTCGTGTCTCTCCCTCCACTATTTGAGGTTGATATGAGAAAACCTAAAAGTAAGAGCTTGATGTTAATGCTTATTGTGATTATCATAGATGTATTGGTCACTATAAGGAAATATTTCTTTTTCTACGACACACATCATTCAAGATCTTATTGACTCTAATGCAATTGAATGGGATGAGCCCACTGAATCTTCTAAGCCTACCAATAACAATGCTAAGTTGAAAATATTCAATGATCCACTTCCTAAGCATACTAATGACACATCTACTTTAGAATTTTATAACACTCATCATGTGGTGCCATCACCACCTTCTTATGATTATCCACTTGATGCTATGATTGACACTATTACTCACACATCATCTTCTAAACCGTGATGATTCGATATAGATGAATCACTTATTTATGCCATATTATCTATCTAGTCTATATTAATCGATTCCTATTTAGGGTGACTTATGTATTCCACATAACAAGGATAATGTTTGTGCACACCAATTACTTGATCTCTTGGCATTCATTTTGAGGGTATTAAGCTTGATTTTAATCCACACTTTCAAGACAATACACTTGTTCAAAAGAATTACCACCTCTTCAACTTGAATTAACGAAGCAAGAAAGTAAGAAAAAATGACCTTAGAAGACACGAGGTTTAATGATACTTGTGGATGTTGATTTCGATGCTTGATGTTGCGCTCTGTGAAAGATGTGTGTAATCTCCTTTCATGTGAGTAAACATGCAATCAAAGACACTACACAAGATATTATTAAACATATATATGGTGGATTACTTGACAAATTCCAACCCCTGGAAATCAATGGAATTCCTTTTAAGGATGTCAATACGCATTCAAGAAATTAATTTGATAATGATGAAATAAATTAATTACAAATAATAAAATGATGATAGATGATATAAACAATTAATGCAAAGGCAAAGGGTGACATGGTCCAAGGCTATATGCTGGTATGATGGTGGTTCTTGATCTAAGGGGAGTTTGGGAATTATACTATGGCTCAAAGGAGCAATCTGTAGATAGATATGCACTCACAAAGGCAAGCAAGATAATGCATTTGATCTAGATAAATGATAAAATGTTGTAGATGGCTCAAAGGAGCTTGATAGAGATTGATAAGTACTTGCAAAGGCATAATGATGATAGGAAAAATGATCTAGATATTAATGCAGGGGTAAACGATATGGTAAAAGGGTCTGATAGACAAGAATTGCTGGTGATTGGGAAAATCACTAGTGATTACGATAAATATTAAGCGGATTGCTTAATTTAAATGTTTTGGCTGATTAAACTAACGTTTGATTTGTAAAATGTTCATAAATGATATAAAAGAGATGAGTACATAAATAGAGGTACACGGAGGTTGATATAGATCTAAAAGAAGCCTCAAACCTCGTTGAAGAGAGATCTATGATGGCTAATGAAGTCCACTGATTTGAGTGGTGAAGAGCTGGTTACAAATGACCCAAATTTGTTCCAAGATACTTAGTGGAAGTAAATGACAATGCTTGGTGGTGATTCTGTTGTCAAGTGTTGAGTGAAGTTGTACGGGAAGTTGTAAAACCAAATTGGAAGCAAGAGTTTTTGGACTAAAGTTGAGGATCCCAAAGAAGACCTAAAACTCTCTTAAGTAATTCCCGATGATTACTAAATTGTCGACGATTTCGATCTGATTTAGCTTTTGATGACAAATGGTTGGAACAATTTTCTAAAATGAGGTTTTTGTTTTGATTTTGAGGGGATGATGTGTTGGGTGGTTTGGGACGTGTCAAGTTTGTTAGGAAGATGATGAAATATGTTACGTATAACTTGATTTAGCTAAGTTGATTTTTAGGATAGATGCTAGGTGATTAATTATGAGTGTGTAAATGATTTAATAGATGTATAGATGGTTATGATTTTTTTATCGAGATAAGGAAGTTAGGGAGCGGTCTTAGATGGATTTAGGTGGATTAGGGTGATTTAGAAATATGTAATATTTGTGTAATATAATCTAATTAAATGGTGTATGTGATGTATTAAATTAATCGATAAAAATGGGAGGTAAGTATGGGATTTTTAATGCATTTACTTGATTAATTGACCAAGGATGGAAGGGTGTTGATTTTAAGTGTCTACATTTCCCTTTTTGTCTAGCAATTTGATGGAAAAGCATTAGATAAAAATAATGTTTGTTTGTATGGATGACCCCCCTGAAATGGGGTGATCTGCGATGCGGTGCGAGGGAACACCGGTTTGACAATGATTGAATAGATTTGTCATGTGTTTCATTCAAAATGTTTCCCATGTCTAAAGGGGTACCAAAACAGGATGTGCTACCATGGGATCAAAGGATAGGGGGAACCAAAGGGTCGGTACCTCAGACATACGATCCGCGAAGGTAGGTTGAATTGATGGGAAAGTCACACGATGGGGACCAAAGGGGACACGTCCCATAGACATATGAGGAATCCCAATGTTGATTTCGTTTGTTCTATTTAATGTTTCAAGGACTAGGGTCCTTTAAAAGGAACACTTTTGTTAAAAAAGTTATGATTTAATATGATTTTGGGTAAAAATGGGCATAGATGCCAAAAATGGAATGAATTGCAAAGCGATTACGGAGAAATCACCAACGATTTAGGAAATCATCGGGATTACGTCGGGTTAAAAATGAGGCTATAAATAGCTGAGCTCAACATTTAAGGCTCATTTATACTAAGTTCAATTCAATTTACAGAGCAATTTGGTGTTAAAAACGTGTTTTCGAGTGAAAAAGGTGAGATTTGGACGCATTGACATCATCTAGCAAGCACATGAAACCTACTTTGGTTGAGGTAGGTGATTTTAATTTGCTTTTTGTGTGTTTTTGCTAGTTTTAGGAATTTTGTTATTTTGAGGGTGTACGGATGCCCTAATTTAGAATCGCAGGAATCGTCAATGATTAATGTAATTGCTAGTGATTGAAGTGAATCACCGAAGATTCACCTGTGATATGGACAGTTTGTATTTTTGATGGATAAAAACATGATTTTCAAGAATTGCTTTCAATATTATATGGTGTTTGTGGTTCCAATTTGGTTATTGGTGTTGGATGTATTAATATTGATGCTAATGTTTTTAGATATTGATATTAATTATATTTTGTGATGATGTTGATGTTGATGTTAATGATATTTTTAATGTTTTAGATGTTGTTGGTATTTTTAGGTGATAATGTTGATGTTGATGTAAAGATATTTTGATATGTTGTGGATGATGTTTTTGATATTTTTGGTGACGATACTAATGTTTGTTTTGTGTTTGTATTTTATAGGTAGATGCTCAGTTGACTATCCATGATTGTATACCATTGATTTTAGATGAGGTGAGGCGGACATGACAGATGATGACTAGGAGCACATTGAGGTAGTAGGTTTTGGTGGCATGAGGACTTATAGATGGATTCACAGATGTCGTAGTTTGATGTTGGCATTGTTAGAGTGGTGGAATCCTTCCACCTGCACTTTTTGGCTGCCTACAGGAGAGATGACCATCACCTTAGAGGATGTTCATCACATTATGAGATTGCCCATCCATGGAGAGGTCATTTATATTATCAGTGATGTTGAGAGAGTAGATGTGATGTAGAGGTTATATGGTGATGGGGCACATGATGTGAGATATGCATCGGGGAATTTGAGTACCAGGTGTTGTATGAGCCTAGGAGAGAGGGTTGTACATGGATGACCATGATGATGATGGCCATCTCATGTTTTTATTTTCTAGATTCAGGAGGTGGTCATTTTCCATGGATGATGACAGGTGTTGTAGTGGAGATGATGGAGCACCACACAATATTTGAGTGGGGGCTACATTATCGGCATAAACATTCATAAAGTTATAGGCCTAGAAGGCCCACAAGCATTATGGGATTGATGTTGTATTTTTACTACATTGTTGGGTGTATGAGCATGTCTCTATTATTTGGATTTTGGGATTTCCATGGGGTATCAGTGAGAGACATCCTGATTTTATGATATGGAGACAGGACATGGGCCATGAGAGGAAGACAAAGAGGGCCGAATATTATAGAGATTTGGTAGCAGGACTATAGGTAGGGGATGTGGTATGGAGGTCGTACTTAAATTTCCATACTTGGCCCGAGCACCAACATGAGTTGATAGGATTACAACAAGATATATGGGTTCGGGGTGGTCGCGAGTAGGAGAGGATAAGTTTCTCGCATTTTGGTGGGTGAGGAAATAGTTTGACCGATACGAGGATATGCTTGAGAAGCTTGTGTAGTACGAGATGGGAGGATGGTGATATTGAGACTCCAAGGGCTATTGTGGTGAGGCCCGTGATTATTGGTGAACAATAGGGGATACGAGACCTAACAAGGATGGAGACATTATCCCCCTTGATGATGTGGGGTGACCCTAGACTATACAACGTGGTGGATCTATGCAATGAGAGCTTTTAATAGGACCTAGGTTATACTGAGCGAGTTAGGTGGGTCTCGTGCTTGAATGGAGGGATGAACACAAGATGAGGATGTTGTTAGTTTCAATGATGATGATGATAGTGTTGAGGAAGAGGGTGATGGAAATTTGGTAGCGGCTATTGCGGTGGTGAAGACTAAGAAGTCCATAGTGGAGGGAGAGAGAGATGCGACATGCAGAGAGAGGGATGACCTCTTAGGTGTCTGAGATGCCCGATAGCTGAGCGAGACAATTTAGTGACCGAGAATGATGGACTCAAAGTACTGAGTTAGCTTAGGATACTATAGATAGGGATCAATAACATCAGCAGAGTAATGTATTAAAGAAGGCCCTAGGGATCACATGGTCTTTGGATTCAGTGCGAGAATTAGTGGCGATGGCCCGATCTAGTGAAAAGAGGGCACATGCTAGTGGGAAGAGGCCGAGAGGCTAATGGACATAGGAGAGCACATGTGACACCGGGGACTATTTATATGGCCCATTATTAGACACTATGAGCAAAGCTATAATATTATGCCGATATGGTCACTTGTGACTATCCGGATGCTACATTGCATGTTGATCATTTAGCCACAAAGGTAGTATGTCCGAGTACCGAGCAGGGGAGTGTGGGTTACCCACCTCGGAGACCGAGAGAGGAGGTGGTAGTGAGAGAGGAGTAGGTGGTGATATTTGAGCTGTTGGTGATGTAGGTATCTAGGGTGGAGAGGGCAACATTGTACTGTCGGTGAGTTCCTTGGAGGTTTCAATTTACCAATTCATGATATGTATTGATGATTGATTTGATGTACGGCTCATGGAAGCCTTGATTTGTATGACATTGATGATGATGTATGATTTTTGATATTGGACTCAATTTATATATGATGATGATGATGATGATGAGGTTTATGGCCTATTTTATTTTATTTATATGTGTTGATGGTTTCAATGTATATGGTGATGTATGTTTTTATTTGAATGTGTTAATTTTTGATAGATACGTTAGATGTAATGTTAAGAGATATGGTTTGTAAATATTTTTGATAAAATGTTATTAAATGTGTTTGAATGTTTTAATTAATATAATGACTCAAAATGTAATCTTAAAATGGATTGTATAAAAAATGTGACCAAGTAAAATAAGGTAAAAATGAAATGACTTCCCTATTATGGATTTAATACACACGCGATGGATTTTTTATAATGTGAAAAACACTTGCACTTGTAGCCTTAATAATTGTTAAATAAGATTGTCAATGAGTAGTTACGCAAGATCTTTGTAAATAAAAGGGATAATGTAATTGTATCTTCTTAGGAAATGAAAGAGGTTGTTTATGTGTAGATCGGTATGGAAAAGGATTCTCCCTTTCAAAAAGTTCATAGGGGAAACGACCCAACTTACATATTGATTTTGAAAAAGCTGATCAATGCGGAAAGTTTTCGTAATGGGAAACCTAATCAATGCGGGAAGCTTTCCTGGATGCTTTTGATATTGATGTATTTTTAAGGTTGATTAATGCGGGAAGCCTTTTACATGGGTAGCCATCCTTCGAGGGTATGGTCTAAAATTTTTTTGACTATTTACAAATAACCATCCTTAGAAGGATCAATCTATGATTTTAATTGGTAGTTGTCCTTTAAGGGAGCAGTCTAATTTTACATATTTTGATAATTATTTTGTATTTTGAATAGATGTCGTTCGAGGGATCAGTCTATCATACTTTTGATTTTGATAAGAAGCATCCAATGACTTTTACATAAAATTTTGAGCTGAGGGCAAGCTGCAAGACCCTAATAAACCATTTCAAGGAGG
Organism: Taxus wallichiana var. yunnanensis; assembly: GCA_018340775.1. NCBI lineage: Eukaryota > Viridiplantae > Streptophyta > Pinopsida > Cupressales > Taxaceae > Taxus > Taxus wallichiana. Next base: position 781,093,777 of record CM031244.1, read on the forward strand.
GGAGATGATGCATATATGACCTACACATACATGCCCCATATCACGTTTTTAGTTGGTATAGGATAGGTGAGTGTGATGATTGAAGGGTTTCTGCGAAGGAGGAACTCGTCCATAGTGAAAGATGCGATAAACAGAGCTGTGGTGCTCATCTTTAAGGTATATTTAGGATAATGATGGATAACCACATACTTCCAAATCATTACTATGATAAAATGGATGGTTTGATGGAGTGATAAGATTTTAGATGTAACTCCGCATGAAAATCAATCATTTAACAATATAAAGGCTGCAAGTGCAAGGAATTCAAAGGTTCCTTTTAGGTTCACCATCGAGGAAGTGAGATGATATGCTCCTAAGCCATACTTATGAGTGATGATGTATGGACTGATCCACATTTACTCCATTATAACATGGATGATATAGGATGATAGGTGTTGGCATTCCCTTTTCCCAAACTGCTATCTTTTGGGGGCATCTACTTTCACGTACTACATCTAGGTGTTATATTTCCATTATAGTTCATTTATTTCCTATTGTAATGCTAAATGTCTAGCATGAAAATTTGATTTTTAAATCATGAAAAATAAGCCCACCATTTGAAAACCTCTCTCCTGGTCATTATGAACCCTTCCTTCGGTGAACCCATCAACTCACGCGGCCTCTCGGGGTTTGTGGCATCCTCATTCTAGATAAGAGGAGAGTGCTAACATGGTTTTCAAGTGTGTTTCACATGCAAGGAATGGATCCAAGCTGATTTCACAGTGAGACTAAGGTCTGACATGGAATAATTTTCTTTAAAGCACTAAATTGGCTATTTTTAGCCATATTGTAGCATAAGGACATCAGGAAGCTAAGCTGGAAAGAATCAACCCATTTGAGAGTTGTGTAAGAGATAAATGAAGTGATTTAAGGAATTTTAGTGAAAATATATGAAGGAAAATGATGTCGGGAACAATTCAAGAAAAGTTGGGTTATTTCATGGAAAGGAGCAAAGGCTTGAATGGATAAATTCACCTTGTTATGAAGATTCTAGGAGTTCTAAGAGGATTTATAATCTCATAAAATAGGAAATGGAAATATCTTGGAGTCCCCTACATGGTGGATGAATTAATTTTGACCCTTGAGCTCATCACTCTGTGGTAGTCTAGGTCACTGTTGTTGCTCCTTCATGATAAAACGGTGACTAGGATTGTAACTAAAGTTTAAAGCTGAATCAAGTCTTGGAAGTTATTGAGATAAAATCATTGGATGATTTAGAGTCAAAATAAGGTTTTACCTCCGAAATTCAACATTCACTCCCAAAGTGTAGAAAAGGCAAGCTCCGTGTTCTAATTTTGTATTGAGATGATGACATCAACATCACTTAAAGGCTTGAGCATAGTTTTAGACCCTATATGTCCCTTTTCCCTTTTTGCTTTGTGTAAGGGGAAAAAGGTGACACACAACATTTCTCCCCTAATGAGAGTTTCACTTTTGTTTCTTAAAACTTGTGACATGGGCTACTAGGAAAGTGGAAAACATAAATAAAGACCCCTTTCTCATGATTTTGGACCCCTTGGTGCATTTTTCAAGGTGTGTTATCTCTTGGTTCAAGGGTACGTAAGGGACAATTTTTTTCTCCCCATATAATTTGGTATGTGTTATCACTTAAAATGAAAACCTTGGTGTGCTAGGAAGTTAAAAATTCTTGTTTTATACCATTTTGACCCCTCCTCATGATGCATGCACCCATGGCAAATTTTTGAGCTGCTTCTATTCCCTTGATTTTTCTCAAGGTGAAAAAGAACATGAGGGAAAAAAATGCACTCCACCTCTCTCGGTTAGGCCCCAAACACATGAAAAACCACAATTGAGCCTCGAGAGCTAGTTTTTAGCCCTTTCATCTCACTCTCATGAAATCACATGATGAAACTTGACATGATCTAGTGCGAAACGTATTTTGGTGTCCCTCTTGTCCCCTATTTTTTAGGGTGCAACTCCACATCAACCCCTTTCGACCCTGATTAAGCCTAGTTGGGTTAAACATGAGTTAAGGTGTGCAATGTGAGAGAGAAAGATTGAAATCAAGGACTTAACCATTTTTCATGTTTTCAAATGCATATTTCCCCTCACAAGCTCACTCTCCTTATTGTTATGTTTCTGGAATGTGCCTGAGACCTCATATAATAAAAATGGAAAGTTGCTCATATCTCCCAAACCCATTGTTTTTTTTCCATGAGATTTTAAGAACTCTTCAATAATGCCCTTCAAATGATTCTAACCTTACATATGATGGTGTTATACATTATTTTAATAGCCAATCAAAGTTTACATTTATAAAAAAACATTTTTCAGATCTACAAAGTTATAGAGATTTAAATCCTCTAAAAAATAGAGAAAAACATCCTTGTGAAATAACAAAACTTTTGAGACACCATTCTTGTTCCATTCCGACCTAGGAATACCCACTTCTAAAAATATTATGCCTTACTAAGATTCATAGTATATGAATAGTAAGTTCTAAAAATAGTTCATTTTATAAGTTATCATTGATCATTGCATATCAAGAATACTCGGAGGTGTCAAATTGAGCAACTATTAACCAAAAATAGAATTCCTAAGTTAATAATTACTAAAAAAAAGTAAGTGTTGGGATATTGGTCGAGGAATAAAGATGTTGAGTTATCTATATTGATGGGAGAAAACTTGGATGTGATTGGTCGATTCACGGGACATCATGGTGACTTAACGGACCCATAATTTCATAGTATGCACTTTTAGTTGAGTATGAGAGTAATTTCCCTACTTGGCAATGATAAGGGTCATAGACATCTTGGATTTCCACCAATCAAACTTGGGATGATAAGTGATGCAGACCATGAAAGGAAAGTGATATCAAACAAGGTCTATAAAGGTGAGCCCGAATTCTCAATTATCTTCCCAAGATCTGGCATGGGGATGTGATTGATGAGTATGATGGTGAATGCAAAATTTCTCCTTTCCCCATTTTTGGAAGAAGACCTTTTCCATGAGGAAAAGGTGGAAAATAAGGTGTTTGGGTCTCTCAATATTGATTCCATCTAAGAAGGAGATATCTTTGTCATGGAGGTGAATTTTGAAGTTCAAGGGATTCACGAGGAGGAAGGTGATGATCTCCATATTCCAACTCCAACCTTGTGTTCAAATCTCTTTCCTAATGATGGAAGAAGAAGACCAACATGTCTTCAAGAGTGGGAAGTCATCTCAAGAATCCATCGAAGCAAGCTATTCATTAATAGAAGCTTCCTTGTCTCTAGATTTCCACTTCTCTCTCTTCTTCTCTCTCCTCCTCCCTCTCTCTAACATTTTATTTCTTCATTGGGAATGTAATTTTTCACTCTTTAATCTTTTTTTCTTAAGTGTTCTCACTTTTTATTGTAAAATTCCCTTTTCAAAAATAATAAAAGGACTTAATTTCATTCCTAAAGGAATATGAAAGGTCACAAGTGGTGGCAAGATGAAAAGTCACATGGGGGAGAGGAAGAGACATATTTGTAAGCTATAAATTGGGATGGCCTCTCCATTCCAAGGGGTTAACATTTGTTGGTTGTTGTTAGTTGTTGGCCTTTTTCACTACTACTGTAAGCAATAAGCTATATTATTCTATCTCCTTTCCTATGTTATTCTATTCTCTCTACTTTCTAACTTTGCAAGCATTGTAATCTTATACAACCAAGAAGGAACTTTTTGTCTTTGATTAATGAATCCATAGAACTTTATGTCTCTGATTTATTAGTCTTGTTATTTCTTACATGGTTGATTTCTTCCTATTGAATGTGGACCTACTCTGGTTAATGTTGGTGAGAATCTACAAGTGCCTACTCACAATCTTAACCCCCTCTCTATTTTCCTACTTTCCTTTAGCTCTCTCCAAAAAAAATTCTTCCTTGTACACTATATAATTAGTTTTCCACAGGTTTAGTGGAGTATTCTTATGTGATCCCCGACCTAATGACCACTCGAGTTTTATTAGTCCTTGCATTCAATAAATGGGAGCCTCCCCATACTTAAAAAGGAGGGTTCTAGCCCCATGATCATTGGTGAAAACACTAATTTTTCTTGCAACAAATTATTTCACCAATAATTTTTAGTGACTCTACTAAGGAACATTTTACCCTTTGTGCACCTTATAATGATCTATAAAATCCAAAAATAATAATGAGAGAGAGAGAGAGAACCATTAAAATTAAAAAAACATGCCAAAAATACTATCCGAATGTTTAAGATCCTTGTTGAACTCTATTGAAAATCTACATTGTTTATGATTGCATCCTTATCTAACATTCTAAGTAAAATTGATAGAAGAGAGATTCACTAAATTATTTAATTTAATTTTAATTAAATATATATTTAAGAAGTAACTACTATAGTAATAAATATACAAATGCTAATATATAGTAAGATGCAAGCAATAAAACATGTGCAATATGAAACCCTAAGTAAGAAGGAGAGATATGAAGACTTAGCTGATTTTGAGAAAATATGAAGTGATTTGGGTAGGTAAAAGTGTTGAACAAACTATAGATAACATCGTTGATGCTCACTTGTAAATTCTAAAACTTATAAATGATGCAAGACGGGGGCACCCAGAGAGAGCGAGGTACCTAGGAATTGACATTTGGATATGGGCATTAGTGGCCATGTAAATGCTTAGGAACTAGTTTCTTTTATGTCACAAGGGTTTCACTATTGATTCCTATATGTCACTTGATATTCACTCTTTGATCACCAAGGGTACCTATAACCTACAAAATAGAATATCTACCTGCACATGTCCACAAACCACATCAAATATAATAAAAAAGATGCAGAATGTGGAGTCGAATGACCCCGATGGTCACCGAAAGAGTGAACTTGCCAAGTGTTACACTACATATCATACCCCATGTAGTTTATGTGTGTGTGTAGAAATGATGCCCTAGGATGCCCTTGTGCAAGTTGCACAAATGATAGTGGGCTAGATCTAGAATGTAGCAATGTATAATATGTGTGGATGGAATAGAATAGACTTCCCCTCCTATGCAATGTATGCAGAAGTGATGCAACCCTTTTCCCTTGAATGGATGTTAGATGGATGCCTTTGAAGTGCTTTAGTGCCTTTAGAATGCAAGCTTAGGTGATAATAGTAATGCTTAGTGCTTGGTCCTTATTTTTAGAAGTAACTAAGTATATATATGATTCCCTTGTTTGAATTTCATAATTGACAACCTGGAAGGCCGACCCATAAGTGAAAAAGATTCCTAAAAGATAAAAGAGACCCAAAAAGAGCGAGTAAAGGTAAGAAAGGGTCAAAAGTGCCCAGTATGGATAGAACGTCTTGGACTTTGGTGTCCTAACTAGTTGCAAGTGTCTCGAGGCCATAAAAGATAAATAAATTAGGTTTTTTTAGGGTTGTAGGGTATGTACGACCAAAGAGAAAGTAAGAGACCAAAGATAGTTGTCAACCACTAGTTTTCTTGCTTAGGAATCATATATACATTAGTATGCTTTAGGACCTAGAAATGTACCCAAGTGCGTGATTTAGTGGCTATATTTTCCCCCACTTTATGTTGTTGAGTGAATAAGCAATAACATAAAATATATAGAATATGTGTACCTTATGATCCTGTAGAGAAGAGAGTCACCCAATAGCATTCCGTGGACAAGTGAAGCGTGAAGTGATTGAAAAGTGAAGTGCAAAGACTAGGAAAGGGAATTTAACCCTAGGGGTGAAGCGTATACATCATAACGTGTTATTGTAGCTTGTGTGAGTCACTTCTTATTGCGTATAAGGATAGAACTATAAAAGAAGAGAAATAAAGTATTCAAAGTTTTGTATACAATACACCAAAGGAACATGTGTATAAGTATGTAAAAGAGTGTAAAAGTGTGTAAAAGGAAAGTTTGCACTTGATATGTAAGAGAGTAAAGGATAAAAATGTCTTGTTGCTTGAAGTTGCAGATTTGGAATGCGATGGTGAGTTTTTTTGGTGATCTCACACCAAGAGCGAGTTTTTTGGGTGATCTCATGCCAAAGGCGAGTTTTTTGGGCGATCTCATGCCAAGTGTGAGTTTTTGGGTGATCTCATGCCAAGAGAAGAGTGTTGGGGAGAGAGGTCTAGTTTTTCTCTCCTTCCATGATGCTTCCCAAATAAGCACCACTACAGATGGTACGTCCCAATTTCTTCCGAATTATTCTGATTGTATTAAGTGTAGGAGATAGAATGCATTTTGTGACTGAAGGCTAGTGCCATTCTTGTAAAAATTCTCTATAAACTGTTGTAGACTATGTTGTACTAAAAAAATTTCTATTTCTACCCCCATGACATTAGCGCCTGTGGGGAGGACGGGGAGCGCCAGGAGCTAGTGTATGAGTTTGGGTGCTAGTGTCCACTTTGTGTGTGAGGTCCAAGTATATTTTTATAATGTTCTATGACCGTGTGTTCATGTGATGTTTTTGTACTATTTTGATATGAACTATAGCTCGAGAAGCTGTAGGGGTGATTTGTTCACCCAATATATGCCCCCTTGTTTGGGGTGCATGCGATGAATGTAGGAGCATGCAATCTAAAGGAGATGACCTGAAAATTATATTAATATATGAATTTGGATACCTACAAGTGGTAGGGGATGTGCATAGTAGAAACCAAGAGACATGTAAATAAGAAGGACTAGTAACAAGTATTAATAGTAAAATAACTAGTATGGAAGAGAAGACAATGTAACAAGAAACTGGGAAGACAAGATGTACCACAAAAATGGGTTTCAAACATGGGACATCACTCACAATGTCACAAGAAAATTAGGGCCGCAATGTCTATAATCAAATAAACAATAATCAAGAAATACATAGGGAATATCCCATGAAACAATCAACAAAAAATGACAGAGATAGTCATGGTTGTATAGATCTTGCAAAAGAAAATGTTACAAATGAAACACTCATTAACATGTTAGAAATATAAATAGTATGTCAAAAATGTATATAGTAGTGAAATTAAAGTGAATGTAATGAGGATTAGTTAATAATGTAGCAACAAAACCTATGATGTGTAGAATGTGAGGGTAGTAAAAGTAGATGCCCCCAAGAGCCCGGCCTTGGTGGGGTGGTAAAAGATACAAAGATCTGATCTTGAGCATCATTGCATCGTATGAAAAGTTGTAAGATATTTGAATTCACCTCAAGATACCAAGTGAACGCTCATGTGTGTGTATATAAAGATGATTACATACTAAGTATCTGACTAGCATAATAAGCAAAGTACAACATGTAAGTAGAATAAGGAAGAAAGGGTAAATACAACCAAGATATGTAGATGCACAGTGCATGAGTGTGATGGTATGATATAAAAAAATTTAAGATGGGTGGAGTTGGATTTCCCCCTATAGTATGTGTGTGAGATGATGTTCATGTATGGAAACCCTCAACAGTCAAGTGTGAACCATAGCAGAGAGTGCATCATTGGGTAATGACAATATAAGGTGTGTTTTAAAGGGCATAGAGGTGCTTAGAAAGATTAGGGATTATGCATGGAACTTGAAGTGTAGTAGTAGACATGAGAGACAATCAATAATACTAGAAGGGGGAAGAAATCATGATGCCCCCAAGTGTGTGTGATGGAGAGAGATCAAGTAAAATCATCTAAGAGATCATTAGCGTCGGGATCGTGAATCGATTGGATTTAGATTGGAGACTTGGTAACCAATGGTGTGGGTTAATCATATAAAGAGCTGTGTGGCATAAATTGAACATGCCTTTAGCATATTCTTTATCAGTAAAAGGAGGTTGCGATAAATTATGTGCATACCAACGAATGAGATTTTGATTATAGCCAAGGAATCAATCATTATAAATAGAGATGCATAAAGCCAAAAGGCATGGGAACCGTGAGATCAAGTATGATTAGGATCATGAATGCCACCAATGTAATCAAGCCAAGACTATCCAAGTGTGAGTGGAGAGGAACGAGGGGTGTGTGTAAGGAAGATCAATAAATGGACAACTTGGAGGCCATAGGCTGCGGTAATGAGGACACATCCATGATAAAGGTGAGGAGTGTGAATCCTAGGCATGCTAAGCCATCATGCATGAAAAAAGTGTCAGAGCAAGTATGGTCGAATGGAATATGAGGCCAATAAGAGTTATGTATGAAGAGAGTGCATGTGAAGGGATCAAGTTACGATGCAAAGTGAATTTGGGGAGATGCAGTAGGTGGTAAGATGTCCAATGTATGGATGGTTCCATAGAAAAGAATCATGGAATTAGTGGAAGTAGGATTTTTTTTGAATTGATATTCACTAGGGCTAATAGCAAAAAAAACATCATGGAAGTAGAATTCATCTATTTCAAGAGGAGTAAAGTTAATATTACGTAATGTGTCATTGTTGAGCTCTATGACATCAACCTCATCATTAAAAAAATTAATGCTAACATTATCTTGTTGGATAACATTGTCAAGGATATTAGGAGCTAGAACAATGTAATGGTAGGAGGGGTAGCAATAGTTGGAGTAGTAGTATATAGGTAGAGGAAGATGAGGTAGGCGAGATAAGGTCGGTTGTATGCATAGGGATGGAAGGAAGGCTAGTGGAGGTAGTTGTAGTAGTGGAAGCACTAGATTGACCAACATCATATGTGTTGAGGTTATGGTATGGAATAGGATACAATGGAGGGATGGGCATGGAAATGATTGGATATATATGAAAAAATTTGAAGGGGTCGGATTGGAAAAAATGGTGTGCTCATATCCATCATGTCAAAATTTTAATGCATCAATGAACTATACAAGGAATTATATGCATGTCATGAATCCATGGTCAACCAAGTAAGAAATTAAACTTAAATGATGTGTCGATGACATAGTAACGAAGTAGGAAGGAGTGTAGGGCTAACTTGTAGCTCGGTAAGGTGATGGTACCCATGCATTGTGAGTAGTTGAATCATACATGTGAATGAGAGTAGAGGTTTTATTGATTAAATCATCAGAAAGTCATATTTTCCTTAGAAGAGATAGGGAACACAAATTTATAGTGGAGCCATTATCAATGAGTACACGCTTGATACAAATGAAACTAATAGTAGCACTAATAAGTAAAAGTGTAGGAATATTGCTAGCGGAATTAGATGATATATTTGCATCAATGAAGGATATAGTATGTGGAAGGTTTTGAGGACTGGATAAGAAGTGTAAATGCAATAGAAGAATGATCACTTTCAATATGTATGGAGCATAGGGAAGCCTATAAAGTATGATGAAAATTGGGTGCACTTTGTAAAAGATCATAAAGAGAGATTTTGGTTGGTGTATTCTTAAGTTGCTCAATGATGTCATATCCTTTAGAGGTGGTGGTAGGAACTATAGAAGTAATAGGTGGTGGGATAAAAAATAGGTGGAGCGATAGGAGTCCGAGTGGAATGAGTGGTGACTACATTAATGGTTAGATCAGGCATTGGAGTAATGAAGTGCGAGGACATTGAGTACATACCTACATAAAATCAACAATGGTGTTATCCATGTTAGAAACCTTGGTTGGAGTATAGGAGGGATAAGAAGATTGATCCATGAATTTAGAAGAAGGGGATAAATTTCGATGCATTCTCAGAAGGTAGGTTTTGAGTATTTGGGTTCACCAAATGATTTTATTTTATTTAAATTAAATCTATATTTTAGAGTAACTATTGTAATAACCGATATAAACATGCTAATATACGGTAAGACATAAACAATAAAGCATGTGTAATATGGAACCCTAAGTAATAAAGAGAGATGGGAATACTTAGTTGATTTCCAAGTGAACAAGAAGTGATCTGGGTAGGTAAAAGTCTTGAACAGATTGTAGACAATGTCATTGATGCTCAATGTAAATAATGGAACTCAAAAATGGCGCAGGACAGGGGCGCTCACAGGAGGGCAGAGACACCTGGGCATTGCCAATTTGATCTGGGTGCTAGTGGCCATGTAAATTCTTAGGAATTGGTTTCTTCTATGTTGTAAGGGTTTCTTTATTGATTTCTGTATGTCTCTTGATATTCACTCTTTGATCATTGAGGGTACTTGTAACTTGCAAAAAAATGTCTACCTACACATGTCCACAACCCACATCAAATCTAATAAAAAGATGTAAAATGCGGAGTCATATCGACCCCAACAGTCACCCGAAGAGTGAACTTACTATAGAGCATTGTACTACATCTCAAACCTCATGTAGTTCTTTTGTGTGTGTGTGTAAAAGAAGGCTTAGGATGCCCTTGTGCAAGTTTCACAAATGATAGTGGGATAGATCTAGAATGTAGCAATGTATAATATGTGTGGATGGAATAAAATAGAATTCCCCTCCTATGTAGTGTATGCAGAAGTGATGCAACCCTTATCCCTTGTATGGATGCTAGATGGATGCCTTTGAAGTGCTTTAGTGCCTTTGGAATGCAAGCTTAGGTGATGATAGTAATTCTTAGTGCTTGGTCCTTATTTTTGAGAAGTAACTATATATATATATATATATATATATATGATTCCCTTGTTTTAATTTTGTAATTGATAACTGGAATGTCGACCCATAAGTGAAAAAGATGACCAAAAGATAAAAGAAACCCAAAACGAGTGAGTAAAGGTAAGAAAGGGTCGAGCACCTAGTATGGACAAAAATGCCAGGCGATGGTGTCCTAACTAGGCCCAAGTTTATGAGACCATAAGAGATAAATCGAGTCAGCTTTTATCAAGGTTGTAGGGTGTGTAAGAGAAAAGAGAAAGCAAAATAAAAATAAAAAGGCCAAAGACAGATGTCAACCACTAGTTTTCTTGCCTAGGAATCATATATACATTAGTATGCTTTAGGATCTAGAAATGTACCCAAGTGCATGCTTTTGTGTCTTTCACGCTACCCATATTAATGAGAGGAGTATCCAGGTTTGATTGAGCTAGTGGAAAAGAATTATGATGATTTAATGGAGTCAAAATTTGATAGTGTGTACTTCTTGTTGGATATGGATATAGGCTCTCTACTTGGTGATGAGGAAGGTCATAGAAATCTTGTTAAAGAAATCCCGAGGTGATGAGAAATGTAGATCATAAATAAGAAGTGACATCAAATGAATTCTTAGTAGGTGAATCCCAAATTTCCAATCATCTTCCCGAGGTCCAACACAAAGACTTTTTGGTGAGTATGAAAATGATTGTGAATTTGAAACCTTATTTTTCCCATTGGGAGAAGATGAAGACCTTCTCAGTGAAGAATAAATAGATGGAATGATGGTTAATCCTCCCAATGATAATTCCATTCAAGAGAAAGGACCTTTGTAACAAGGAATGTATAAATGATAAGGTGTTTGAGTCTCTCAAGGTTGACTCTATTCAAGAAGAGGATATCTCCATCATGAAGATGATTTTTGAAGCTCAATATGGTCACGAGAAGGAAAGTGATGATGTCCACATTTCATGCCCCACCTTGTGCTCATTTTCCTTTCAAATAGGATTTGTAAAATTCACACTATTATGAGAAACATGTCGAAATGAGTTGGTGTGTGTAAAGGAAGACCATTTGGAGCAACATGTAAACATTGAATATCAAGAAATTGGTGATAGTGTTCAAAATCCTAGGATCTCTATCAAGAACCAAGTCATGTTAACCATGGTCACGAGAAACATGAACAAAAAGGTAAAATTTTCATTAGGGATCATAGGCCTAGTTGTGAACATGATGAGTTTAATATTATTAAGAATAATTCTTATAGCAAGAGGAAAATGAAAAATGAGAAATCAAAAGTAGGGATGAATTAGAAAATGGGTTGGCAACCAAAAATGGAATGTTAGAGCAATGAAGGCAATGTACCATCTGCATGGATCGACACCTAAAAGAAAAATCATTTAAACTATCCTAAGAAGATAAGGAAATGGTTATAATTCATTGATTCATTCAATGGGTTTACTTAAACAAAGGGATTCTGTGTTACTGTGCACGGGTAAACATTGAGAGAAGAATATTTACTATAATGAAAGTGAGTTGTCCCCCATATAAACCATAGGTGATGTAATTTTGTATTATAGTTTCCTTTCCATTATGTGTTTCCTTTTCTACTCAAAGTGTTTTTCCGTTTATGTTGTGTGTTTGTTTAGTTTGTAGATTTGTTAGTTGTTCAATATGGTGACTATATGGCCCAATGGATAAGGCATTGGTCTGTTCCCCAATGAGATACCGAGGTTCTTAATTACCCCCGACGGTCTAATGTCCTTGAGATAGAGCCAAATATTTTCATGCTAAATAGATAACATGAAAAATTGATTTTTTTAATCATGACAATGAAGTCCAACATTTGAAAACCTCTATTTCGGTAATCATGAACCCTTCCTTGGCCAATCCATCATCTCACGCAACCCCTTTAGGTCTATGATATCCTCATTCGGATGAGAGGAGAGTTCTAATATGGTTTTCAAGTGTGTTTCATGTGTAGGGGAATGGATCAAAGTTTTTTTCACAGTAATACTAAGCTTCAAGGCGAATAGTGCTCCTAGAGCACTAAATTGGCTATTTTTAGCCATATTACAGCATGAGGACATTCCCAAAAGTTAAATGGAAAGGATCAACCCATATGGGAGTTGTGTAGAGATAAATGAATTGATCCAATGAATTTTAGTGAAAATATATGAAGGAAAATGATGTTAGGAACAATTCAAGAAAAATTGGATTATTTTAGGCACAATAAATGAAGGCTTCAACAAAGAAAGTTACCTTATTCTGAATATTCTAGTAGTTTAGTGAGGAGTTTTAATCTCATCAAATAGTCAATGTAAATATTTGGGAGTCCCCTACATGGTGGATGCATTAATTTTGATCCTCCACCTCATCACTTTGCGTGGTAGTTTGGGTCACTGTCGTTCCTCCTTCGTGAAAAAATAACCACTAGGATTTTAATTCAAGTTACAAGCTGAATCTAGTCTTGAAATTGGTTTTAATGAATTTAGTGTATTCTTTTGAGTCAAAATCATATAAGGTTTCACCTCCAAACTCCAATTTTTTCCCCCATGGTAGAATAGGCAAGCTTTGTGTTCTAATTTTGCATTGGGATGATGGCATCGACATCAATTAAAGAATTCAACTCACTTTTGGACCCTATCTCTCCCTTTTCCATTGTCCCTTGGTGTAAGGGGACAAGGGGGACAAAAAATTGTGCTCCCCTATGAGAGTGTCACTTAAAACTTGTGAATTGGGTTCTTTAGGAAAGTGGAGAACATGAAAACAAGCACCTTTCTCATGATGTTGGACCCTTTGGTCCATTTTTCAAGGTGTTTTGTTCCTTTTCCCTTGTCCCTTGGTGTAAAGGGATAGATGGTACACAAAATTTCACTCCCTTTATGATTTGGTTGGTTTCTTCACTTAAATTGAAAACCTTAGTGTGCTAGAAAGTTACAAATGTATGTTTTAGACTGCTCCTCCCCCTCCTCATGATACACGAACCCATGAATTTTTTTGAGCTACTGATACCCCCTTGATTTGTACCAAGGTGCAAAGGGACACAAGGGACAAAAATTGCACTCCACCTCCCTCAATTAGCCCCGAACACATGTAAAACCACAATTGAGCCCCGAGAGCTAGTTTTCAGCCCCCTTCATCTCACTCTCATGAAATTACATGATGACACTTAGAATAACATGGTGTAAGGCACATTTTTGTGTCCCTTTTGTCCCCTATTTTTAGAGTGCAACTCCACATTGACCCCCATCGACCTCGGTTAAGCCTAGTTGGGTTAAACATCAGTTAAGATGTGCAATGTGAGAGAGTAAGGATGAAATCAAGGGATTAACCATTTTTCATGTTTTCAAACACATATTTTCCCTCCCAACATCACTCTCCTTGTTGTTACATCGCTGGATTTTTCCGAGACCTCATATACAAAAATGGAATTTTTCTCATCTCCCAAACCCTTGTCCATTTTCCATGAGATTTTAACAACTCCTCCTTCTCAAAAACACCCTTAAAATGATTATAAGTTTGCATCCAATGGTGGTCTATAGTAATTTTAATAACCATATGAAATTTCCATTTATAAAAAAATCATTTTCCAGATCTACATAGTTCTGGCAATTGAAATCCTCTAAAAATCTGGAGCAAAACATCCTTGTGAAATAATTTTTTTAGACCACTCTTGTTCCATTCTGACACTGGGAAGAGCCACTTTTAAAAATACTAAGCCTTACTAAACTTCAATTATATAAATAGTAAGTATTGCAAACAATTCATTCTCTAAGTTTTCATTGATCCTTGCATATCAAGAATACTTAAAGGTGTCAAATTGAACAATTGATAACCAAAAATAAACTTCCTAAATTAAGACGTACTAAAAATAGTAAGTGTCGGGATATTGGTCAAGGAACAAGGATGTTGAGTTATTCATGATGATGGGAGAAAACTTGGATGTGATTCGGCCATTTGCAAGACATGATGGTGACTTGACAGATCCATAAATTTATAGTATGAACTTTTAGTTGAGTATGATTTCCACTTCTCTCTCTTCTTCTCTCTCCTCCTCCCTCTCTCTAACATCATAGTTATTCATTGGAAATGTACTTTTTCACTCTTTTGTCTTATTCATTTAAGTGGCCTCACTTTTCATTGTAAAATTCCCTTTTCAAAAATAATAAAATGACTTAATTTCATTCCTAAAGGAATATGAAAGGTCACAAGTGGTGGCAAGATGAAAAGTCACTTGGAGGGAGAGGAAAATACATATTTATAATCTATAAATTGGGATGGCCTCCCATTCTAAGGGGTTATCTTTTGTTGGTTGTTATTGATTTGCCTTTGTTTCACTACTACTAAAAATAATAATCTATATTCTTATATCTCTTTGCCTATGTTTTTAGTTGTCTCTACTTTCCAACTTTTCAAGCATTTTAATCTTGTACAACCAAGAATCAATTCTTTGTCTTTTATTAATGAATCCATAGAAATTTGTGTCCATTATTTATTATTCTTGATATTTCTTACATGGTTGATTTATTCCTATTAAATGTGAAGCTAATCTGGTTAATATTGGTGAGAATATGCAAGTTCCTACTCATAATCTTAACACCCTCTCTCTATTTTCCTACTTCCCTTTACCTCTTTCCAAACAAATTCCTCCCTTATACACTAAAATAAGTTTTCCATAGGTTCAATGGAGTATTCCTATGTGATCCTTGGCCTAACGGCCAGCCACAATTTTATTTAGTCCTTGCATTCAATAAATGAGAGCCTCCCCATACCCAATAAGGAAGGACCTAGCCCTATGATCATTGGTGAAAACACTAATATGTCTTGCAAAAAAATATTTCACCAAAATTTCCTCAAAACACACACACACACACACACACACACACACACACACACACAACACACACACACACACACACACACACACACACACACACGTTGTGTATTTTCTATCTTTTGGATTAACAAGACTAACACATGTGTCTTGTGCAATGCTTAAAATTATTGCTTCTCTAGATCTTATATATCACATGTTATGTGCTTTTCATTGTATTTGGATAAAATTGTTTTTCATAGATGCTTGCTACTTGTGTATGTAAATTCTTGTCTTATACTCTCATTATGGCCTAAGGGCCTTTATTATCTTATGACACCATGAGTGTCCCATGTTTGCGGAATTATGCCTTGTGTGTGGTTGTGTATCTCTTGTTTACATGCTCAAGGGAATTAATTACCTTGTAACACCATGGGTGTCCCATATTTGCAAGTATTTCATCTTTTATGTGACACACTTGACAAGTTTTTCACTTATTTCTACATTGTATGCACTTGTTTTCTACACATGGTTTTCTATTATTGTTATTAATATTTTGTTGTATTGACACTATTATGGTAATCACGCTTCTTACTTTTGTTGATTTTGTTTTGTGCCATGGTTTCTACAATACACATCCCCTAATAGGTATAGTTTCTTCTTGGTGGTACACAAATTCTCAACTTCTCGAGACATGGGTATACATCATTTATTTTAAGATGTGTGGTCAATGTTTTTATCACACATGCCTAAAAAGAGGGGGAAATATCTAGGGTTTATTTTACATTTCTAGCAGACATGCATTTTTCTAGGCATAGACATATGCAAGGGTAGAAAAAAATGTCTCAAAATTGGACTAAGACATAGGAAATCAAAAAATTTAGCACGGGGTAAAATGTACAACATGGTCAAGACCATACAAACAGATTCGACCCTATTATATGGTTTTATCCAGGGGTATTTTATCCAAATATTTTAATAGTCTCATGTTTTTCATTACTAATAAAACATTTTCATATGGTTTCATACTTAAATTGACTCAGTTTGACACAAATTTAGGGGACATGAAGTATTTCATTATCTCTTTCTCCACTATACTTAGTTTTACTTTAGGTTTTTGACATGTTGAGACATGAGTCTCCTTTTTTCACTTAGATTTCATCATGCAATTGGTTCTATTCAGTTTCTAATCAAGTGTGTGGCAATTGGGAAGAGTATGTGGGAACTTTGTTTTATTTTCTATTGTGTGTCCCAATTTACAAAATTGGGCTTATATCCATTTTCAATGATATGGTCCATGGGGTTGTGGAAGGTATCAAAGTATCTAAGTTCATCGTAGGTAAACTTTCATATCCTCTTGCACTTAAGGGAAGATATTAGAGTCAATTTTATTCCTTGGATGGGTGTTTTGGATCCTCATCTTTTTAGTTATTCTCTTTGGAATTTATGTATTGGGTTAGTAATCCTAACACATCAACCTCTCCTCAATACAAATTGGGTGCTGATCACCGCCAATTATCCATCAAAGTTCAAAAAATCCAAAATCTCCAAGGTATAAGAATGGGAACACATTCCCTCTGCAAAACAAATAGGTGTATTCCTTTCATGTTTTGCATCTCTTTTGGTATTTCATTTTGTACATTTATTTATAGTACTTCTATTGTATTTTGAGTTACATTTCAATTTCCTATCTTGGAAATTGACTACACTATGTGTTGCATGTTTCATTTTGGAGCATGCGAACATTAAAACAACGTGATACTGAAAAACAAAGTTATTACTAGCGAAAAAAAGTGTGTCTACACACTCAGGTATATTTTCCTTAAAGCATGTAATTTCATTTCATACTTAAAGGGGGAAAATTTAAACACTCAAATTTGGCAATCTATCCTTTAACACTGTTGATCTTGACATTGCACACTTACATGGACAAATGCACTCTCCTCACTCTTTCTTAGTACACCCTAGTAACACTTCCGACACTTGCTTATCCTTACACACTCTATGTCAATAGTCTCTAAAGTTTGACTACATAAAATACATCCTGAAGCAATTATGCTTAGGCTTAGAAAGTGAAAATGTGTTTTTCTCCTATAGTCTAAAAACGTTAGTTTTAGTCACTATTGTAAAATGTCAATCTTGGCCCTATTATACGGTTTTGGTCTGACATGTCTTGAGTTAATTATTTCAATTATATAACATTCCTCCAAACAAATATCCCCATTGTCAACCTTTCATGACATAACAACCTTTGGAAGCATGTATAAGCAAGTAAATCATACCTCATTTGGTAACCTGACACTTAAAGAACTCCTTATGTAAAAACAAGAACTAAAGACACTCAAAGCTCCCTGAACTACAAAATAATTCATGCACATCTATTAGGGTAGCACATTCTACTTGTCTGAAGTATCCTTCCAGGTCTAGGAGTCTCAATCTTCATCCTACAAGCAAAAAAGTGACCCTTCCCAAGTATTTGAGCATGTCTGAAACTCAAGTGAAGCATTTTCAAATCACGATTATAAAGTTTGATTGCACTATGGTAGATATCACATGATAGGAGAATGATGTGAAGTTTGAGCCCTCTTCAGAGTATTGGTGACGTTGGCGGTGCATAGAGGTGTTCACAACTCACCTAAATTTATTTTTAGGACCACCTTCTTATATTAAAAAGGTTTGAACATAGTTTATAAAGCCATTTTGAAGGTGAGCGAAGAAGAAAAACACTTAGTGACCCAAATTTCTAGGTAGGTGAAGCACTCATGAAGTTGCAAACCCAAATTCCAAGCATGTCCAAGACCATAAATTCCAAGCATGTCCAAGACCATATAAAAGGGTTAGGAATGTATGAACGCTTTGGAGTGAGTTACATGTTTTTGACCAGGCTTAGTTTCAATTTACTGTTTCAGCAATGAAGCATTTTTAGTTCCATATCTTCTTGTTCTTGCACTCAGACCACCCAGACTCTTCTATATCCACATAGAATAAACTAAGTGCACTCTTTCCCTTTTATTTTTATAGTTTCTAGATCAATCGTCACTTTGAAAAGTGTTATTCCGATTTGTGCAATTAATTTTGGAATTTAATTAAACTAAAATATCCACCTGTAACATTATTCATCCTTTTTATGTATGTTAAATAAGAAAACATTCTTAAAACTTAAAAAAATTAAAGATTCACTTCGTAAAAAGTGAAATCCTCATCTTATCAACATGTTGTATTTTGTTTGCTTCTAATTCTTGAGCTTGTCAATTAAACCCTGTGTTCTCAAATCTTTGTATATCATTATCATTTTGACATTTTCTTTGTTCCTCTCGTTGCATATATGTCATTGTTTATTTTATTTTTTTACAATATTGTCTTTGATGTTCTCTTATTTTCTCTTCATTTTCAAAATTTAATCTTGGTTGAGCCATACCTATAAAGTATTTAAGAACATTGTATAATTATTAAAATAATTAGAAATTCTACATAGATGTAATATACAATAAATATAAGATAATATAATGTGAAAAACACAAGTGGAATAGGTGCATATCTTGGTTAATATATTCAATACATTAAATACTTAAAAACACACAATTAAAAATCCCATAAAATTTAATCAATTACTTTACATGTAATCTTTTAATTTACATTTTAATTATATATTTTATATATTTATATATATTTGAATTAAACTCAACCTTTCGACCTTATATGAATATCAAAATAAAAAGAGAATTAGATATATGTTTAAGAAAAGACACAATCTGAAACCATAATTTATCTTTTGCATTCAAACTTTCATTGATTTTCACCTTTTCATAGTTAAATAGATTGTATATAATCTATATATTTGGAGACATATGTATTATCTAAAGCAACACCTATCTATATCTCTATGAAATATATTACTAGCAATCGCACGCAAGTAGTGCAATGTGAACGCCGAAAGGGAGTGGATGGAGGAATGAAAAGTGATGGAGACATAAAGGGTTCAATTTAAAGGCATGAACTTTGTTACCAAAAAAATGATAAACAAGAACTTAGAGTAGGGGACAATGGGATTAAACCAATAAATTATATAATGCATCATTCATGCAAAGAAATTATATAGTGAAGTTTGTGTATACATATGGCACGAAGTTGTTAAAATTCGTGTGACAAAAGGTATGAAGAGATGTGTAGATCGTTGGAGGAAGGAAATGAAATTATATGTACAAGAAAAGGAAACAATAAATCTCAAAACCATTTGAGTAGTAATATTAATCCATGGAAATGAAATTTGGTGTTAGAGTGGAGGAATTTGTTTTTAAATTATGTGGAAGATGACATAGAATTTAGTTGAGCCTCCTCTTTTTTCATAGTAGTAGGAGGGTGCCATGACCTGTTTTAGCGTATGCGTTGATAGAGTTGAAGTTCTTTCATAGGCATGTGCAAGAAAGAAAATATCATGGATGCGAAATGTTGTTCCTAATTGGTGTCAGGGAACAAAGTTGTTTCATGTATTCGTGACATTGATTGAGCACTGAAGTTGTGCTCAACAACACTCTTAGTAAGCATTTTGTGAATGGTAATATGTGTTGGAAGATATGGTTCAGAATTTCTTGAAATTCTGGAAAGCATATTATGGCATGTTTTAGCTCAGTGATATGGGTATGTAGATAAGAACGAGAAAAGGAGAAAAATTACAAGAGAAACCAAGGTAATGAAGAAAGAGATAGAGGGATAAGAAATACGGGTGAAAGGAAAATTTTGGATGGAAAATAGATGATCACATTCTTTGTTTCAAAAATGCTTCTAATGTTGAAGTTGAATTTTTTCTTATTATCCGCTAATACTAACATTAAAACACATGAGTTGGGATTGTTTTTATTATTTTATCATGTTTCAAAGTGGAACTCATAACATTAACAACATTCCTCCTACTCAAGAATTTTTCTAGGAACATAAAAACACGACCAAATGCTTAATTTTCATGCGAAAGGAAAGAAAAATTAGATTTAGAAGAAAAAGATTTACAAATTTATTCAATTTCACGTTACTTTTGTTGCTCAAGTTATGTCCAAGTCATCATTTACATGACTTAACTATGTTGAATTTAATGAATAAAGAAATGAAAAATTATTAGAGCATTCCTTAAAATATGGAGATAAATTTATTGGTGAAAGGATTGAGAATTTGTGGATACTATTATATCATTGATGGACCCTCTCATGTGTGGTATGAGGTGAGCACAACATGGTTGGACCTAATGGGGGTACAACAATTAATATTTCCTAACTACACCATTATAAACGTAGATATTAAGTATTTATACAAATGATTATCCTATTTTATGCAATGTTTTAGTATTTAAATTGTTAATAGATGCAAACCTATAAAGCCTTATCTTTTAGTGGCATAGTTATTATTTGGGATTACAACAATTATATTATTTCAAGCATTGAACCGACACAAATTTTTTATATAAATTCTATAAAAATAAAGAACCCTTGAAAATATTAAGATGTGATTCAAGAAAATTTTGTTGACTCATTTAAAGGGTTAAAGCGATTCATTAATATTGTAGGTATTCATGAAACTACTTGTCATTGAAATAATATAACTTAAATCATATCGAAATATTTTTAATATGGGATATGAAATTGTATGGAGATGTCATTCCAAAGCAGGACCTCAAATTGTACGACATGTTTTTTCTCACAATAACATTATTGCTAGATAATTTCAATAACATGAACGCTTCACCAACTTCTTCATTATATCAAAGGACCAAGATTTATCAAATTCATCTTCAACATTAGGTAATTATGCCAAATTTGATGAAGAAACAAGTGAAAACTTATTAAAGAATTCCCCAATAGTTGGTGAAAATTTTATTAGTGAAAGGCTTGAGAATTTTGTGGCTTAATTTATATTTGTAAGAAACAAAAGCGTATATGACAAAAACCACCAAAACTCCTTTCATATGCACTTCATGTTAAAGGTATAGAAGAAAGTTAATAGTAGAATAAGTTAATATAAAAATGATAGTTTATCAAATGGGTTGTAGTCTAGCCATGTGTATGATAGTGTAAAAGGTGTTGCCTAGGCATACACTAAAGTTGAAATCCCAAGAGATAACAAGTAATGAAGGATGAGTTCGAGGAAAATTTGATGGAATGGAAACCCTCAATCCATAATTGTTAAGCGAGAGAATTCTCCACACCACTCGGGAATGTTACGCACTTATCCCATGTAATCTTTTGAGACACATACATATCTGTCATTATGTAAATATTAAATGTGGAATACATTCAAATCATCTAAAAAATGAGTGGGCAACGCCTTAGGCCCTCCACCAAACCATGATATAGATTTTTACATCTCATTATCTCTAATTAGGATCCCATAGAATATAAAGGTAGTGGGTACCAGATATGACATGTTCATTGTCCTTTACGCATCCCTACCCACAAAATAATTAAACCGAAGGTCAATAAGTATACAATTGATTTCCATGTGATAAAAGAAACAAAACAAAACAGAAATAAAAAATTCATACCTTGTGTTGTGACTAAACGTATTATATTTCGATTTTATTAGAATTAGTTTGACGAGATTTTTCTCCATTTTGGGTTTGTGATGTTGCTCAAGACTATTGTTTTCTATTGTCATGTGCAACAAAGGCATCCACATCCTAGAGAGCTCTTTAAACTTGGATTAAAATGGCGATGTTGCTCAAGATATTCTCCAGGGCCTTGCTTATGAATGTGCGCCCATTTTCGGTGTAGGGGGAAAAAATATTACTTGTCATTGATTTTGAACATGCTAAAGGTTATTATGAATAATACACTTTGCTTGTAAGTTGTAAACTTCAATCCAACTGCAAAAGCTAAGGTCTTTCGTGACAAACATGAAATTCTAGAGGTAAATAAAGGAAGCATACCCATCCATTATATGCTACAAGGACAGTTATCTACTCAGGGCTCTCTCCTTCAGCTGTCATCCAAGTTAAAAGGGCAACAACCATTTCCGCTTCCCCTGGATTTGTGAAACTGCGTTCGTGGCTAGTCTCTGGAAATGAGTGGTCCCAAAAATGCATTGGAGTTGTTGTACAGATAGGTTCTTTTCCCTTCTAACTATTTTTGTGTTGGAATGGACATGTGGATAAATAGGTAAGATCATGGGTAAAACCCCCTCTCTCATGCGGCTTTGTACAACAAGTGATTGGAATGGAAACTGGTTGTGTTCAACTAATCGTTCAAACATTGATATTGAGAAATCATGCCTGAAAGAAAGAAAACACTTTTAATTAGCACTCACAGCCAAATACCAAGTAAAGTTTGAGTTCAGACTAATAAATAAATAAAACTAGACCAAGACGCACCCCCACTGCAAAGCACGACCAAGACGTTAATCGTTTCTTCCACATAGAACAAAAGATTATGAAGTAGCAGGCCACTCTCCCCAGAGAAACAGTCACTAACCCACGCTCCACAAATCATTACACATGAATGAAAAGCCCATAAGCGTCAAAATAACGTAGGTAGCAAATAAAAACAAGTTTCATTTCAATACCATGTCTCGAAGGCTTGGGCACATGCACCAAAAAAGTGCAAAATACATGCTCGAGAGTGTCCTCCCATAGAGAATGCAAGTTATTAGAAGAAGATTTGCTGCTTTGGAGGTCTGCAGGAGCCAATGACTACCCTTTACTCATTTTGTACCTATACATGTGGGTGTTTTTTTCCATGTGCCATGCCAAAATATAGTCCGATGCTTGCCGGAAAGGAAGCCTCTACTAGAAAAACACATGAGATGACACACAATGGGACACTTGACTCACCTTCCTAAGTTTGATGTGGATCGATGGGTTTTCATTGATGTGGAGGGTACTACATACGTTATTTTCGCTACGTGGCATTTTTGAATTATAGAACTAAGTGCCCCACACCATTGAATATTTTCCATACCTTCGAATCATTCCCCCGTCATCACATTTAGCAATCACGATTAACAGGTAATCATTACACACTTCATGAAGTCACGGGTTCCTCTTGGTTTGAAAGTATCGCCATCTCTCGCATTTAGGGGTAAATAGGAAAGTTTTTCTCGTGCATTTTTCCGGGACTTTTTATTTTTCCGGTATTCCAAAAGGTGGGTGTTCATTTGCTATTTGTAGGGGTCGAGCGAGGAACAAGGGTTGGAGAGGAGGACGCCACAACAATTTTCACCATTAGTGCCCTATAAGTGCCATATATCCCATGCTCATTTTCTGTGGAATTTTTTAAGTTTTACTAAAAAAACCATGCTCACATTTTCACATTCCGGATACCCATGATTAAGCAATTTTTCTTTACAATTTGGGGGTCGAACGGGCCATTTAAAAAGGAACGAGCAAATGAAGGAGATACGAAGAGGTAGAGACACAAACAGGGATTCAATTTGTCTCCATAACATTTATAATAAGTGTATACGTATCCATATTTATAGAAAGTTAGAAAGTTAAAAAGAAAACCCCTCTCTGTATCCATATTTTCGATGGCATTTAAGTGTAAAAATGGTTAAAATGGGTTCCATGGTTAAAATGTTAAGTTATGGTTGTCGGTGGTTAAAATGTTAAGTTATCACTCCACCATTGTTTTAAATTTACCTTTGTCTCTGTGAAAAAATTTCCCAATAATCAAAGCATGCAAACCTGTTTGAAAAAATGTATCAGACCTTTAGTATTTAACTACATTTTCAAACCATAGTGTTATAGATAATCATAGTGTTATAGATCCGTATAGATTCCAAGGAATTTTCTATAACACACATGTAAAATATATTACAATATATACTATCCTACTTCCTAGAATCTCATTTATTATTATCTATCTTTATGAAAGGAAATAATTCAAATATAAAAATTACCTTATTGGACATGTTATTCCTCTACGACTTTCTCAATTTCCCATTTTCTGACCATGATGCACTCATTTTTGTCCGTATACAAAACAACCACCTTCTAACATCTCTTTATCCCTAAACCAATATAGTCAATATTTGTTTCCATGTTTGGTATTCTCTCATTGAGTCCCTATTGATTTAATGATAATGATCTCTCGTACCTTGAGCATATAATTAACCTCCTCATTATCATTTGAGCATCCACTATATATTTTTAACCTCCTCATATAACATTGTATATTTTTAACCCTTCAATTACCTCCTTTAATACCATGTTTCTTTTCCACCCATGTCATTGTGTGGGAGATTTATTTGAAGGATTAGTTTGTATTATGTTTTTTCCCCAAATTATTTATTAATTCCCAAAAATATTCCATATTGTGGTCTTATTGAAATAGTTATTATATTACTATGTTATTTATTTTAATTATCTAATGCATTCATCTAAGTCTTGATACTTTATTTTTGTAAACTCATAGGAGGTAAGTTGTATAGGTGTATTAGATATCTTACCCAAGAACCATCAGTACTAATTCCCATGATCACAATGATGTGTGTAATGATCAATATTGACTGCAAGTCAACATTTTACTATACAGAGATATATGCCTTGAAACTACAACCAATATGGGAATTGATTTTGAAAAATGTTGAAAAACATATGTAGTGTGTTTTTCATCATTGTTGAAAAACACACTATGTTTTTCAACAATGAATTTTCAACTATTTCTTACTATAATTACTATAATTGAAAAGCTACTTTAAAATCTTATAAGATATGATTGGGTTCTCTTCCCAAACAACTTAAAAGTAGGAAGCAAGGCTAAATTATAAGAGGAGAAAAGCTTAATTTTTTTGTGATCTATTTTATTCTTAAAAGATTAAAAAAATTATTTGAAAGAGGTTGGGAAAAATAAAATTTTGTTGGAAAGTAAAGCTTAAATCATTAAAGTTATTTAATCAACAAATTTAACTTTAAAAATTCCCAAATTCAATTTTAACAAATTCCTCCACCATATACTAACATGTCAATATAAAAAAATATACCAACCATATAATTAATAGAAAGAAAAAATAACTTTCTTTTTAGATAATCTATTTTTGAGGTGTTATTCAATATATTGTGTAGATTTGGAAAATAGGTCATTGGAAACCCTAACATTTAGATGTGTATAGGAAACATAGTTTACCATTTAGATGTACGACCTTACTCTTTATATGTTATAGGGTTGGGTGCCCACTTGTTACTAATTAATGCACATAGTAACAATCTAACATTATGATTCCTCGTTAGTAATAATAAAAGGTAAAATGAAAACATACCTTACTCTTTATATGATATGGGCTTGGGTGCCCACTTGTTAATAATCAATGCACATAGAAACAATCTAACATTATTGTTCCTCATTGGTAATAATAAAAGGAAAACTGAAATATGATATTGAATAGAAATTAATTGGAGTGCTTAGAATTAGTCCATCTCTATTTAGGTTAATTTAGGAGCCATCAACCTCTGTATTTTAGCTATTTTAAGGGACAAGTAGTTGTTCTTATCTTGTTAACTTTCTCCAAAAGAGAGGGGTTTTCTTTTGTGTGACAATGCTAATTTAGAAGTGTTATTCAACATAATAAGAAAAATATAATTTTCTATAGATAACTTGAGAGATAGGTCATTGGAAACCCTGACATTTAGATGTGGAGAGGATAACTTTCTTTTTATATAGATGAGTGAGAGATAGGTTCACTAGAAACCCTACACTTTGTGTCAATAACTATTATCTAATGAAAATATTAGTACAATAGATTATACTCTCTGGTTCTATGGCCACCAAAGTGAAGTCTACTTATTATTTAATGCATGACCTAAAAACAACCTAATAATATAGTTTCATAGGGATACTAAAATTTAAGATAGGGATGACTAACTAGACATTAATTGGAAGACCTACTAATTAAGGTCCCTATATTTGACTTAAAATTAGTCCATCTCTATTTAAGTTATTCTAGAAAGAGGAGATGTTTTCATTTGTAAGTATTGATGGATACTAATTTTTAAGTTAAGGTGTAGATGATAATGTCCCCTACTCTCTATATAAATAACTTTTAAATGTGTCTTTTCTCTTTATATAAGAATAACCTGAGAAATAGGTCATTGGAAACTATTTTCATCTCGTGAAAATAACAATAAAATATAAAACAATCTAAAAGTATTACTTCCAAATTTTAATAGAAGTTAAGATAATTATGTGATTATTAACTAAAACTTATTAAAGGACCATCTTATAAATTAATCACAGTTCTTAACTCAAGAATGTGTGCTCTTGGTAGAGTTGTTAGGAAATAAGAGATAAAATATGTGGAATAATCCCTTATAGAATCGCAACAGTAGAAACTAATATGCAGAAAATATTACAGATCTCAAATAAAAGTGCAGAATAAATAACACAACACAGAGAGACAAGATTTAATGTGGTTCACCCAATTTGGGCTACGTCCACCAAGAATCACTTGCTCAGATTTTATTACAAGCCTCCACTCTCTCAATACAATACCCAGATCCGTTTGGAGCTATGCTCAACAAACTCTACAGAATTCACACCCGAATTCAAAACACATCTGCAATACATTTGCTTGTTTTTCTATCATATGCATAAGACCATATAAATAGACAATTTCTTAAGCAGTTTGATACAAAACCATGGGTATCAAAACCAAGGGCAAAAATCGTGGGTATCAAAACAATGGGCAAAAACCAAAAAAACCATGGGCCCAAAAACAGCCCATAACGGTTACCCATTACCCATGGGTTAATAAACCACCCATGAAAATTTGCTTAGGGGCTTTCGGCCCCGAACCCCCCGACCCACTCACCGCGAGCGAGACCGCCGTAAAATACCCGAGTGTAACACATAGAAGGTGTACCACATTCTAACATGTAAATAGGCTCCACAAACATAACAATCTCCCACTTGAGATCTGATTTCCACCGAGTAAGCTTCTTAACCCTTCTTTGTCATCCATGAAGACCAACCAAAGCTGAACATAGCTTTAGTTTATCCCTTGTGACCACCTTGGTCATCATGTCTGCAGGATTCTGACTGGTATGAATCTTCTCCAACTTCAACTTATCTTCCTCCAAAGTTTTCCTGATGAAGTGATATCTCAACTATATATGCTTCGTCCTGGAGTGGAAAGCAGAGTTCTTAGATAGGTGTATAGCACTCGACTATCACTATGCAACTTAGATTCCTCCTTCTTATGCCCCAACTCCTCAAGAAATTGTTGTAACCAAATCATCTCTTTGCTTGCCTCTATGGCAGCAACATACTCAGCCTCCGTGGTTGATAAAGCCACCTAGCTTACGTAGTTGTGAAATACGACTCACTTTGCTTGTCCCACCTATAGTGTAAATATAACTGTCATGCTCCTCCTACTCATCAACATCTCCAGCCATGTCTAAATCTACATAACCATGTAAAGTCGTATCGATCCTTTGTAGCACAAAACTATCCCCATGGTCCCTCTCAAATACCAAAGGATCCACTTTACTGACTTGCCAATGCTCTTTACCTGGATCACTCATAAATCTACTCACAGCTCCCACTGCATGGGCAATATCAGGCCTAGTGCACACCATAGCATACATCAAACTGCCAACCGCTGAAGAGTAAGGTACTTTGGACATCTGGTTTCTTTCCTGCTCTGTCTTGGGACACTGCTCCTTTGATAACTTAAAATGGCCTGCCAAAGGAGTCCCAACCGGTTTAGCATCCTACATTTTAAACCTATCCAATACCTTCTTAATGTACTCTTCCTGAGATAAAGTTAGCTTCCGTTCCTTCCTATCCCGAGTTATCCTCATTCCAAGGATTTGTCTGGCTGCCCCCAAATCCTTCATATCAAAGGATTCACTTAGTTGTTTCTTAAGTACTTTTATTTCCTGCATGTTTTTACCTGCAACCAACATGTCATCAACATACAAACACAGGATAATATAACTTCCATCCTGAAATTTCTTTGTATACACGCAATGGTTAGAATGACATCTAATATAACCTTGCTCCATCATGAAGCTATCAAACTTCTTATACCATTGACATGGAGCTTGTTTCAGGCCATACAAGCTCTTCTTTAGTTTGCAAACCATCTCCTCTTTACCTTTGACCTCATAGCCCTTTGGTTGCTGCATATATAGTTCCTCCTCCAAATCACCATGGAGAAATGTAGTCTTTACATCAAGTTGTTCTAAGTGCAAGTCTTCTACTGCAACTATTCCTAGAACAATTCTAATAGAAGTCATTTTTACTACAGGAGAAAAAATCTCATCAAAATCTATACCTTGTTTTTGTGCAAACCCCTTGACCACCAACCAAGCCTTGTATCTTTTATTTCCTCCTTCTTCGTCTTTGACTCTGAATACCCACTTGTTCTGTAATGCTCTTTTTCCTTCGGGTAGCTTCACCAAATCCCATGTCTGGTTCTCCATGAGAGCCTGATGCTCCTCATCCATGGCTTGCTCCCACTTCTTCCTAGCATCTACTGTATTACTTCATCAAAGCTCTCGGCTCTCCACTATAAGTGAGTAATAAATAATAAAGAGAAGGAGAAAAACATTCAAGTTCTCTTCTTACCCTAGAAGACCTCCTCAATATAGGAGTTTGGGGTTCTGTTGAGGGGGTTCTGAATTGATTCATGTGTCACTTTCCCATCGGAAGATCCTCTACCACCACTGCATATTCTTTCTTGGATTCTTCCCTATTTTCCTACAACTGCTGCTTATACATGACTTTCTCATTAAAGACCACATCCCTAGAGTGAATGATTTTCTTGTCCTTAATACTCCAACATTTATATCCAAAGTCATCACCACCATAACCGATGAAAGTACATTTTTCTAATTTAGCCTCTAGCTTGGTCCTATCATCCTTGTCTATATGAACAAACACCTCACATCCAAAGACTCTAAGAAATGAATAATCAACTTTCTTACCATACCAAGCCTCCTCAGGTATGCCTCCATCCAAGGCACTTGAGGGTCCTCTGTTTATCAAGTACACCGTTGTGCTCACCACTTCTGCCCAAAAAGAAAGAGGCAGTCCTGCATGTAACCTCATGCTCCTAGCACATTCCATTATTATTATGTTCATCCTTTCTGATACCCCATTCTGCTGCGGAGTTTCTGGAACCATCTTTTTCCTGTGGATTCCATTCTTAGAACAAAGTGATCATTAAATCCATTATTGCAATACTCCCATCCATTATATCGACTGAGACATTTTAGCTTAAGACATGTTTCATTCTCTACCAAGGCTTTCCATTTAACAAAAGTGTCAAATACATAGATTTGTTTCTAATACAATAAACCCAAACTTTCCTTGTTGCATCATCAATAAAAGTAACATAATAACTTGAACCCCCAAGAGATGATACCGAGTGGCCCCACACATCAGAATGCACCGGCTCTAACTTACTCTCTTTCTTTGTAGGTCCAACCTTGAGAAACCTTACTCACTTTTGTTTCCCATATATGTAGTCCTCACGAACTCCAAACCTGTTTACGTATATCGGGAAAATTCTTCTTTATGATGACCATGCCCTTATGGCTCATATGACCGAGCCTATATTGCCATAATGTTGTATCTGCATCTGAAGCCACAAGATTACAATCATTAGTACTATCAGTGGATAAATACAAGGTTCCAACCTTCTTACCTCTTGCCACCACAAGAGCACCCTTAGTAACCTTCCAAGAGTTAGTTGTAAATATCATCAGTACAACCATCACTTCCCAATTGCCCCACCGATATCAAATTTCTCCTTAATGTAGGCACATGTCTAACATCCTTCAATAGCCATGTATTCACATTCTGCATCTTAACTGAATGTAACCTTTTCCAACTATATGCAAGGCTCATCATCACCAAGAAAAACATGCCCAAAATCCCTTGAACATAGTCAACAAAATAATGCCTATGTGGAGTAGCATGAAAAGAAGCCCCCTGAATCTAAAACCCAAGATTGATAATATTATGCAAAGAAAGAATCAAAGCATCCTGACATACATTACCCGTTGCCACATTTGCCTCCTTGTTTTCTTCCTGTTGTTTCTTCTTATCCCGAAGCTCCCAACAGTCCTTTGCATGCCCAGGCTTTCCACAATTCCAGCATACAATCTTGTTCTTGGATTTTGACCTTGCCCGATCTTTTGATTTTCCACGGTTTCCTCTATTCTTCTGTCTCCCTCTAGTTTCCCTTTATCAAAGCATTCCTGAAGTAGAAGATTCCCCAGAGCTTTTTCTTCACATTTCCTCACTTAGAATCACCCCTACAACATCCTCAAACTTCAACTTTGAGTTAGCTGGAACCGAGTTACTTACCGCCATTACCAGGCTATTCCAACTCTCAGGTAAAGAGCACAGAATTAATAAAGCCCTAACTTCTTCATCAAATTCTATTGTAACCGAAGCTAGCATATTCACAACTGTATTGAAATCATTTAAATGATCTCACTCTTGAACTATTCTCGAAATCTTCATATTCAACAACTTTTTCATTAAAATTATCTTGTTAGAGGCAGAGGGTTTTTCATACAACTTCCCTAATGCATCCATTAGATCTTTTGTAGTTTTTTCCTTTGAAACATTAAATAATACCGAATATGCAAGACACAGCCGGATTGTCCCAAGTGCCTTCCTATCCAGCAAATCCCATTCTGCATCTGTCATACTCGAGGGTTTTTTCACCTTCTCAGATAGCGGAGTATAAAGATCCTTCTGATAAAGGTAATCTTCCATCTGCATCCTCCAAAGTGAAACTCTGCCCGTTGAATTTATCAACCTAGATCTTCCTTCATCTGCCATAGCTCCCACTCAAGCTAAAAACTTTCCCTACGATTCAACACTTCAGCAAACCAAACCAAGCTTTGATACCAATTGTTAGGAAATAAGAGATAAAATATGCGAGAATAATCCCTTATAGAATCGCAACAGTAGAAACTAATATGCAGAAAATATTACAGATCTCAAATAAAAGTGCAGAATAAATAACACAACACAGAGAGACAAGATTTAATGTGGTTCACCCAATTTGGGCTACATCCACCAAGAATCACTTGCTCAGATTTTATTACAAGCCTCCACTCTCTCAATACAATACCCAAATCCATTTGGAGCTATGCTCAACAAACTCTACAAAATTCACACCCGAATTCAAAACACATCTATAATACATTTGCTTGTTTTTCTATCATATGCATAAGACCATATAAATAGACAATTTCTTAAGCGATTTGATACAAAAGCGTCAGGTATCAAAACCAAGGGCAAAAAAGCGTGGGTATCAAAACAATGGGTAAAACTCGAAAAAAACCATGGGCCCAAAAACAGCCCATAACGGTTACCCATTACCCATGGGTTAATAAACCACCCATGAAAATTTGCTTGGGGGCTTCGCCCCGAACCCCCCCGACTTTGCTCACTCATGGCGGGACCGCCGTAAAAATACTCGAGTGTAACACATAGAAGGTGTACCACATTCTAACATGCAAATAGGCTCCACAAACATAACAAGAGTGTCCCCTAAAGTGAAACCAGATGTTATTAATTAATGTAAGATATGACCTAAAACCAACCTAACCATATAATTCCCTATTAGTAATAAAAGGTAAGATGATAATGTGATAATCAATTAAGAATTAATTGAAGGGCCAATTGATGAAGCCCACTTTTTGATTTAGAATTAGTTAGGGAATGCACAAATTAAAAACAATCTAATAATATAGTTCCCCAACAATTATAAAAGGTAAGGTAGTGATAACTAGCTAGAAATTAATTGGAAGGCCTATTGATTAAGGTTCCCATATTTGACTTACTATTGGTTCCCACATTTGACTTACAATTAGTCCATCTCTATTCCCAACATTTGACGTATAATTAGACCATCTTTATTTAGGTTAGTCCTAACTAAAATTCAATTGGAGGGCCATATTATTAATTAATGGTGGTTCTTATCTTGAGAAAGTGTGCTCTCCTAGAGTGTCCTTGCAAAGTAAAGCCAAGTGCTATTAGTTAATGTAAGATATAAATATCATCCAACAATATATAACTAACTAGAAAGACTACTTAGTAAGGTTCTTATATTTGACTTACAATTAGTTCAATTTTATTTAGGTTATTCAATAAAGAGGAGGTGTTTTATTTTGTGAGAGGTCAATATTAATTTGGAAGTGTCATTCAACATAACATACCAATAAAGTGAAGCCCACATTATTTATTAATGCACTCTATAAAATAATATTAAAACATAACTCTCCAGTTTAATAAAAGGTAAGATAATCATGTGATTATTAACTATAAATTAATTGAACAACCATCTTATTAATTAATGGTTGTTCTTAAATTGATAAAATGTTGACTCATTTTAACAAAGTGTCCCCTAAAGTGAAGCTAAGTATATTTAATTAATGTAAGATATAAAAACCCTCCAATAACATAGTTCCCAGTGCCAAATTTGTTTTTGATCGGTAAATGTTAGGGTTTCCAATGACCTATTTTCCAAATCTACACAATATATTGAATAACACCTCAAAAATAGTATATATTGAAAGAGGGAGATGGAAATTGAATATGAAGAACTGGGTTTAAATGAAGATAATCTATGTATATGCATAGATTCAAATAATTCAGTGTGCACCCATTAAATATATCACAACTATTCTTCCATCACAAGAAAATTAACTATTGACAGTCAACACAAACTGCATAGAATATAATACACATATGGAGATAGATTTCCTACAATATTCTTGCAGACTTGAGAGATTCAAATAGATCTGAGTGTACCCACTGGATATATCACAACTATATTTACATGACTTGATAGTTGACAGAAATTGCATAAAATATTTTATATATGGAGGGAGATACCTAGATTTTATGAAATACAATTTCAATAATGAGGGAGAAAATCTTGTGTGGTATAATAAAAATTGAAATAATCCACATGAACTAATATGGTCTCCCACATGATTGAAATATGGTCTCCAGTGAACTGTTTGACAAAATGCCTCAAGGCAATATGATCTATGTGAAGTGTTTGACAGAATGTCTCTAAAGTCAAATAGTTGATTATCCTATTTATTATTAATAGTTTTAATAGTGCTTCTTATATGTCTCGTTGGTAGTTGATTATCAAATTATTCCTTTAGTTTTACTTTTATTCTTCTCCTTTAACTCAAAATCTTAAGAATACTAGTCACATATTATGCTATGCAATTTTATAGTCTTTAACAATTGTTGATAATTAATATACTCCAATGTACACATTAAACCTACAAGCTAATCAATATTTCTTGCACAATAATAAGTCACAGAGTTTGAACTCAATATTTTAACCCATGATCACATAACTGTATTCTACAAAAGAGTATTACACATAACCAAGCCAAGTTTGGTTCTAACTAGCTAGTGATCACATTATACCTACATCAATGGTAAGAGTCAAGTCCATATCCCAAAATATAATGCCAATTATGCAAATAGTTGGTTGATAAACATAATGCATACCATAAGGCTCAAGTCCATTATTTATGCCATAGGAAATTCATCAAGGTCTACACCAAAAGTATGCTTTTCTTGATTAAATCAAAACCCATAATTTAGTATATATAGTACACAAGATCATTGCACACAGTTTTATCAGTATGGTAGATTCCAAATTTTAATGCTTGTCTAGTTTAGTATGGTAGTTTTTGATGTTAGTTGATTTAGTATGTTTATCATATGTTGATCCCAAGGATGACATGTCATATACTTGATAGGGAATTGTTTTTGAAAAATGTTGAAAAATGTCATATACAAGATTTTCAAGTATTTATTCATATATTTCTTAGATGAAAAGCACGATTGTGTCTCAATAAGATGAAAATTTACTCCCACATACCAAAATCCCAAATTCACATGAAGAATTTTTTTCTACAAACTAGAGAATGACACAAATATATTATTATTGACCGGTTTGGATTCTCATGAAACTATTAAACTATTTGTAAACACTTATTCTGATATGATTTTATTATTAGTATAGAAGTTATATAATTGATTTATTATTCTATTTTTTTTGTACAAATCAATAAAAAATATTGAATATAAGTATTTATGTTTTATGATACTATTACCTGTTCGTTCAGTTAATTTTGAATATAAATCTCACCTCATATGTTATGGATGATTGAGTTGTTTTTATAGCTGAACATATTCCTAATTTTTAAATAATTTTTTTGTAAGTTGTTTCATTATTATTTGTATTATGGCATAATAAATGGCTTTGAAATGTAAATATTCATTTTTGATGTTATCTAAATGCATTGGTATTTATTCTTAAAAATTACATATGAGAGTAAATGCATTGCTATTTATTTTTTGATGTTATCTATTTATTGTGATTATTCCAATTTTATTATTCATGTACTATTTTGGTTTGATTTAGTAATTTATCTTTGAATAGACATAGTTGCGACTAGTTTTAATTTTTTCATAATATAATTAATGTTAAATTTTTGTAATTTCTCAATATAATTGAGTGATCTTAGTTTTGTTAAATGGAATAACATTAGAGTAAGTTTGATTATTTTGTATTCATTGTATTTGTAGATAATGCTAATGTGCATATACCATTTGTATATAGAAAATTTTTTATTAGTTATATTTTTTTATGATGTAATTTGAAGCTACAAAAATCTTTGTTGTCATACTCTCACTCTCAATTTGGTATATGGGGGCAAGTGCCTCTGCAAAGAAAGGAATCGGTGCGTTAAAGGGGCTTGCCCCTTAGGATGCCACATCGATACACCCAACTATCGTTACGTGTTGAAGGGCTTTCCCTTAGGATTCCACATCGATAGTTGGGTGGTAGACTATGTTGCGCAGAGGTTTTTAAAGCACCCCTTTGAAGAGAATTTTTAGGCGAAGGCTACCCTTCACTCAAAATGTCCCTCCCATAATATCACAACTGTCCCTTTTGCAATGGACGATTGTGATATTATGGGAGGGTGCATTTTGAGTGAAGGATAGCCGTTGGCATTTATTCATACTTGAATTTGTCATGGATATTAGCTTTCTGAAATTGTGATTTTTTATCATATTGGATGATGTATATTAGATTTTTCATGTAACATACTAACATTAATTGTATATTTTGTTTGCATGTGTGGTGTTGTATTTAGTTACTCTTTTGTGTGGTGAAAATGAATACTCGAGCTCCATTCCTCCTAATCCCATTGGGATAACGTTAACAACTCCCAAATTCCAAAGGGAGGAATCATTTAGGAGGTCCACATTTGTGGTCTACATAGACCATCATCAATAGAATAAGCCACCCAAACCAAAAATTGCAGCCATGGTTAAGGCCCGACTCAATTTTCGAAACATATGTTATTTACCTATCTAAGTTCCACACCATAGGGCCACATTCACGAGGATATGGTTTGGCTTATGACACAATGGAGGATGCCCAAAAGTATGAGCCTCCACATAAGTTGAAGAAGATGGGAGTTCTGATCCTAAAACCAACAACAGATCCAAAAATTGTGCAAAAAAGATTGCACAAGGAAGCAACTCCAAGTTTGTTGCTAAAATCAAAAAAAATAGTTAATGCTTTTATGTGTTTTGTACTAAAAAACTTTGGATATGTTTGGAAAAAACCTATATAACTATTTAAATTTTGAAAAATGTTGATTCACACGAGCTTAAATATATTTCATTTTGTTGTTAGAATATACTTTTGATTCACACGAGCTTAAATATTAAATATGTTATTTTAATTAGTATTAAATCAAATTTGTATTAAAATTAGATATTTTGAAATTATTTATACTATTTCGTTATGAATTTGTTTAAAAAAAGAATTGAAATAATTTTTATTATGTCAAATATGAATGGTAAATAGTATTTATTGTTGTGTACTTTCCCTTACATATATTTAATTATAGGTGTAAACAAAAGGAACCCAATTAGGACAAGATAATGAATAGATTGAATGTTTTATGTGTACAGTTAACTTGCAATGTTTTATTGTTGTGTACTTTCCCTTGCAATGTTAATTGTACTAGTTGTTTTGTTTCCTTTATGTAATCCTAATGACCTTGGTAATAAAACTTTATGATCTTCAAAGTCCAATTTGTCCCAATTATTTTAAATCCCAACTTCTTCCCTTTATATGCATTTTTAGAATAATCTATTATGTTGTTCATCTACTTCTTAATCCCAATTAACATGTGTATCAACAATACCCAAAAAAGATAAGAGTGATTCAAAGACGTTTCCAACTGCATTAACAATCACATTAAATAATAGCTTAATTATTGAAAGTAATTTTCACATTTAGAAGCAAGTAGTTAATATTTAATATAATGGGATTGTTCAATTTCTAATAGAGATGTATGTAGTGAAATAGTAAGCTTCACATATTGATATATCGATATGAGTTTGTAGAGAAAATATTGCATAACCAAAAACCATCTTATACTTTCTTATCTAAAACCAAAAATTGTTCTATACTTTCTTGTCTGCATAGTCCTTAAAGAAACAATAGGTAATAAGCATGTTGAAAGTAACATGTTTATTGACACTTTGAGATCCATAAAGGGTCCTCAAAATTGCACTAAAAACTTTACTTTAGGCTACATAAAAAGCATAATTAAGATCCAAAAAATTTGATTTCATATAATACACATCTAGATGATTCATCGTCATAGAAGTTTAAATAAGATGGTAAATAAAAACTCAAAGTTTCTAATTTATCCTGAGAATCATTATCATTTGCACATATGTTTCATTCATGAAATATAAAAGAATACATAATTCTTGAAATCTATTTTTGGAATGACTCATAACATATTTTTTTGACAAATGTGATATGGATTTGTTAGGAAAGGTTTTGTTATTTATAGGTTATGTTAAATGGATTAAATTGGAAAACTTAAGTATGGACACTCTTAAGAAGAATCCCATGTAATTCGATGGATATTTTGATAAGGTCCACCTTGGAAAAGAAATAATGCCTTCAAAAATAGTTCGTTGTTAAATTATGCAACGTATCCACCCCTATTTGATATTGGACCAAATAGGGCTAAACGACTTGACATTTTAAGTATCTATTCGAATGGAGAATGGTCTTTTTGTTTTGGAAAAATATGGAGTGGCTTAATACATGGTTATCATCCTCATAATAGGGATGGTCATTCATTTTCTATTCAACCCTCGACTTTAAAGTATACAAGAATGGTCACCTTTCGATATTGGAGGGACCAAGGACAGAACACAATCTTTGGAAGATGGATCGATGAAAAACTCCTGCTAGAAGATTGGTGACAATACCTTGGGTGGTACCATGACATCACATTGATCGTCTTGGGTACATCCACCTCTAGATCCACCTCCGGATGGCCCGGCTGGCTTATTATCAACAAATGTTCTTGATTGGTGGGATGACATTGATCATCAGCTAGAAGAGCTTGATGAGTGGAGGTTTGAACAATGGAGAGCAACACATCATGACTTAGATGAGTGTGACAACGATTGCAATGGGGATGCCTGCACTGGCCTTTGTCACGTGTACGTTGAGTGATTATGTATTCGTAAAAGTGCAATGCACTTATTTTGAAAATGTTACTTCTTCCATTGTTTGGGTTGACGTTTCACTTTGTATTACAAACACAACTTATGAACAACCA
The DNA here is from genome assembly GCA_018340775.1 of Taxus wallichiana var. yunnanensis. Lineage (NCBI taxonomy): Eukaryota > Viridiplantae > Streptophyta > Pinopsida > Cupressales > Taxaceae > Taxus > Taxus wallichiana. The sequence goes on from CM031244.1 coordinate 781,131,699, forward strand.
AACACATAATATAATTGCATGGGATGATACTTGGATGTTCAAATTTCTTTTCAAAATGTAATGTTATTGTTTTGATGCTTTAATCCTATATTGTCTTGTAACACACTTGCAATTCACATTTCATGTTTAATTGGAAACATCTAGAGTTGAGTATCCAGTTTTGAAAAATAATGTGTGTGCTAACTTCGTCACAAATGGTTTATTGTGCACGATTTTCTCAATATGAATGCAAAATATGAATAAATAAGTTTGTGCACCATTTGTTTCAGTTTATCTTGTTTTACAATGTGTCGCTTCAATGATGGTTATGACAACACACTTAATGAAACATGTGGAAGTTTGGTGACATGGGCCCATCCATGTTCACAATCCATTCTTATGTTTTAGGGAAGACATAAATAATGAGACGGTAATATAAAACTTTGTGAACATTAATTATTTTTCGTAACAATGTACCTAATGTCATTTTTTGGGCTAATAAATATGAAATTGTCATCTTTTCACATAGGTTTCTTCACATTCCATGATGGTAATATTCAAATATGTGAACATTAATTATTTTTCATAATACTTAATATTTTATGTTGGGCTAATATTTATGTATTTGTACTCCTGGATACATGCACCTTCACATCACATGACACGTACACATTCCACAAGCGTCAGAGAGGATGCAAAGGGATATGCTCCTCCAACAGTTGATGGTGTTATGTCATACGTCGATGGTCCTTCCGAGCCCGTTTGCTTGGATATTCGTGAGCCTACAATGGAGGTGAATAAATTTAAAACTTAACTTTTTATTTCTTGTTGATTATTGTTATTCAATAGTGTAAGAATTATTAAAATTTTCTAACATTATCTTTCAATCAGCCACCCGTAGACTACATAACCAAACATGTTAATGGTCATATTCATTATTTTTGCCAGCATGGATCATGTGTTGTTAGTGGGGATGTTAGGTTTTGGGAGTTGCATAGACTTAATCGACATCACCAGGTAGCACACAATCTTCCCTTCATGGAACCACGTAAGCGTGGTCGTAAGCATATGGGAAAATAGTCACCTATCCCTCAAGATAAGAGTAAGGGCATATGTAAGAAGAGAGAGGGGGATGTGAACTATGTCTTGAGGCAGCGATTCTACCTACAGCGCGCAGAGAGGGTTATCGATCGAGTTTGTAAAAAAGAATGCAAAATTGATTTGAGGAGTTGAGCTAGGAAGGAAAGAGGGAGGTGGATGTTGAAATGTGCCTACTGATTCAAAGGAGATGTGACAAGTGAGAGAGGAGAAGTGGTTGAGAGCGAGAGAAAAATTAACTCAAATATCAGGACAAAGGTAAATTTAAGATTAGTATAATATATTATATATTATGTTTGGTTGGAAATCAAAAACTTAATATTATGTCATGAACAAGAAGATAGAGAAGAGGGTGGAACAACTAGTGGGAATGTTGACCCCTGCGAATGATAACGTAAGTAATTATTGGTCTTTCGTTGTTATATAGAATATAGTTTTTGTTTATTTTTGTATATACTAACTGTAGGTGTGTGTAGGATTATGACATTCCCTTGTCAGCTCCTACGCCGACAGAGAGACTCGATTCGTAGTGTGAAATGGAGAAAGGTAAAAACCACTTAACACGCACTTGAAAATTGAATGTTGCCTTATGTTGTTGATATTTAAATTGTCTTGATGACTTGATTGTTGTAGTGGACGTTTGTGATAAGACCCCCTTCACAATCAGCCATGGTCTCGATCTTATTGGTGAGATAGCTTCATGAGAGGTCAGAGAGGCCGAGATGAATATTTCTGGAGTTGTAACTTCCTTTCCAGTCGAGGAGAGAGAGGGTGATGAGGGGAGACATGAGGAGAATGACACAAATGACGTTGCTGACAATATGAGAGAGGGGAGCTAGACTGGTAAGTTATTGAATGTTCTCATTTGATTTTCTGTATTCTTTTTGGTGAAATTAAGATAAAGTTATTAATGCAATTGAGATTGTCGTTATTCTAGGATTTTCTAATGGGGTCGAAGTTAGGTTAATGTCAAATGATATATTTTTGAGAGAGGAGTGGTTTGTGATAGTAGCCCGCATGTGGTGTGTCATGGCATCACACTCCCCCAATTTACTATGAAAGTCATTATTTCTGAGGCCATTGTTCCCACTGCTCCATTGCCCTACCCTAATACATTTGCAAGCACTTTGAAGAGTGTGTCAAAGGGTTTTGCGATATGGGATCTAGAGATATCAAATTGGACACTCCTCGTGAAGAGGTAAGTAGATGTAATGGATGATTTAATTTAATTATGTGTTTAACTGAAAGATTCATCTATGTTGACTTATTTACTATATGGTTGGCTTTTAGGATGATAAGGTACAAGTTGAGAGAGTGTGCCATACTGGATGTAGAGATCAATGCCCCACCCATTCTTGGCATCACACCTAATTTTGTTCATAGAGATGAGAAGAAGTGTATTAGATATTATGATGGAATATGTTCTCTCGCTAACAATAGGCAAAGTAGAGGAGATGAAAACATTTATTGTATAACATTGCTTATGAGGACTTAGATTACTATATATGTGTATATGATGATGTTGTTACTTTAATGTGTTTGAGGTTTATGATTTAGTATTGCATTCTTGATATATTGAATATGGTTTGTGGTTATGGGTTACATAGAGTTATCCATTTACGTTTTGTTTATAGTGCATTAGATGGTTTTTATTCTTGTTATGTGACATTCCATTTATTGTATAAATGATGATGTTATCACTATGTATCTGGTTAATGTATTAATGTGACTATGGATTGTGGATTATGGTATATGGTTTATGGTTACATAGTTGCATTCTTCTTCCATGTATGCCTACTTGGGTTTGACGTGTTCACTAATTTATTGTAGATAATTCACAATTTTGCTTTCAAAACTAGTGTATTATGGATTATGGTTTATGGTTTATGGTTTATGGTTTCATAGTTGTGTTCTTCTTCCATGTATGCCTACTTGGGTTTGATGTGCTTACTAAACTTTCATATATATTTCATCCATGATAATATTTTGTTGAGTATAAGTTAAGTGCATTATTTTCTTTGTAATTATGTTTGAATGGTAACATATATTAATCGATTGTTTAATTACAGGTGTAATTAGATGGCAAGAGACAAGAAGGATAGAAAGTACAAGCCTTCAAAGGTGGAGGAACTGAAAGATTATGAAACATTTGATAGTGCCACTTATGTGTTTGGAAAGAATGCAAAAGATCCTACACACGAAGATGTTGGTGTTGGACAAGAAGATGAGTCTTCCCCATCATTCCGTATGGAATTAGAAATGAAACTTGTAATGAAGAAGGAAAATATGTATAAAAATGAGTGTGAAAGCCTTACATTGGAAAATTTATATTTGTCGAAAAAAATAAGGAATTATTGGACGAAATAGGAGATATTTCCTTGAGGTAGATGGAGTTGGAGCTTGAGGTTCAAGAGTTGGAACTAGAAATTAAGAATTGGGAGACAATGCATGAAGTGAACAAAAAAGTGTTGAAAATCAGGTAGCAAGCTTTAATTCCATTCTTAAAATACACGACGATCACAAGGAAGTATGGAAGAAGATGTATATACATGCATGCCAAGGTGTCAATTGAGGAAAAAGTACCAGTCACTCCCACTAAAGACACAACTAATAAATGAATATACCAGTCATGCAGCCTTTGACATCAAAAGATGCTTGTTAAACATATATTAAACTTACTTATATATTTGACATCAGTATGTTATTGTACTTATATATTTTACTTACATATTTGACATATTTTACTTATATATTTGACATATATGTATAGATATTGATTTTGTGGTATGCAAAAAAATTGTTTTATTTAATGATTATAGCATTTGTAGCATAGTAGATGAGATGGATAGATGTATGTGGTTATATTATGATTATTAGATGTATGTGATTTTACTCTAATGTGGTTGTGTTTTGGTTGATGTTATGATGTGCACATTAATTAGTATTTAGATCATGTATATGGATTGCTACATCTGGTATGTGATGTGTGATGTATAAGGAAGAGTAATACAAGTGTGATTAGAAGACAAGTGTATATAAGTGTGATGATGTTGTTACTTTAATGTGTTTGATGTTTACGATTTAGTATTGCATTCTTGATAAATTGAATATGGTTTGTGGTTTTGTTTATAGTGCATTAGATGGTTTTTATTCTTGTTATGTGACATTCCATTTATTGTATAAATGATGATGTTATCACTATGTATTTGGTTAATGTATTAATGTGACTATGGATTGTGGATTACGGTTTATGGTTTATGGTTACATAGTTGCGTTCTTCTTCCATGTATGCCTACTCGGGTTTGACGTGATTACTAAACTTTCATATATAAGGCACTAATTTATTGTAGATAATTCACAATTTTGTTTTCAAATCTAGTGTATTATGGATTATGGTTTGTGGTTTATGGTTACATAGTTGTGTTCTTCTTCCATGTATGCCTACTTGGGTTTGATGTGCTTACTAAACTTTCATATATATTTCATCCATGATAATATTTTGTTGAGTATAAGAAAAGTGCATTATTTTCTTTGTAATTATGTTTGAATGGTGACAGATATTAATCGGTTGTTTAAATATAGGTGTAATTAGATGGCAAGAGACAAGAAGGATAGAAAGCACAAGGATTCACAAGTGGAGGAACCGAAAGATTATGAAACATTTGATAGTGCCACTTATGTGTTTGGAAGTAATGCAAAGAGCCCTACAAACGAAGATGTGGGTGTTGGACAAGAAGATGAGACTTCCCCACCATTGCGTATGGAATTAGAAATGAAACTTGTAATGAATAAGGAAAATTTTATAAAACCGAGTGTGAAAGACTTACATTGCAATATTTATACTTGAAAAAAAAAAGGAATTATTGGACCAATTAGGAGATGCTTCCTCGAGGAAGATGGAGTTGGAGCTTGAGGTTCAAGAGTTGGAATTAGAAATTAAGAATTGGGAGACAACGGGTGAATCAAACAAAAATTGTTTGAAAATCACGTAGCAAGCTTTAATTCCATTCTTAAAATACATGAAGGTCACAAAGAAGTATGGAAGAAGATGTACATCCAGGCCAAGGCGTCAACTGAGGAAAATGTACAAGTCACTCCCACCGAAGACACAACTAATAAATGAATATATGACTTTGTAATAAAATGACATTGTCCATCCATGTACCTTTGACATCAAAAGATGTTGGTTAAACGTATATTTTAGTTTTTATAAGAGTAAATAATAATTAAACAATAAAAACATAATAAAATATTAGGTGTGAAAATCAGATAGCAAGATTTAAATTGCAATAAGATTTAGAATGTGTGAGTATTGTGAATCTGGTAGAAAGATTTAAATTGCAATAAGGTGGAAAAAACATCGTGGTTTGCACAATGTCAAAATCGACATGGCATTTTTCAAAGTGCTAAAAAACACAGTGTGTTTTTCAACGTGTTAAAAAATGCACTTTATTATTCGAGTGAGATGAAAATATCAAAAATTATCCTCATGATAACTACTTAATATGGATAACATCATTGCAATAAGGTGGAAAAACATCATGGTTTGCACAATGTCGAAATCTACATGGCATTTTTCAAAGTGCTGAAAAATGCACTTTTTTTAGCGTGATGAAAATAACTTTATTATTCGGCAAGATGAAAATAAAAAAGTGCCCACTCCTCTTTGAACTAATTAATATGGATTACATCATTAGTTAAGGAGAAAACATACTATTTGGCACATTTTGCACCTTGTGATGGACTATATGGAGTTTGATTTTTATATTTGAAAAAATATGATGCTTTTTTTGAAGTGTTGAAAAAACACATTTTTTTTATGGATTTTTGATGAAAAAACAAACATTCTCCACATGATGATTTGTGTTGAATTAATCATTGTTGACATCTTGGAAAAACAATGGTTTGCACCTTGTGAAAAGATTTTTTCAACGAGTGTAATAACACACTTTACTTTTTTTTGCATTGAAAAATGTCATCATGGTATACTTGATGTCGATTGATATAACATGATGAAAATATTAAATGCTCATAAGATAGATGTGGATTTCATACACACATTGTCGTATAATAGAGATGGTGACTTTAATTATTGTGAAATGAATGAATTATGTTTAATTGCATAATTCAAATAGGATTGAATTAATTATGATGTACGTTGATGATTGTGTGGTGGATGACTTATATATTTTAAATCCCATGACGTATTGATGCGGCCTTGAAAACACACTTTATTTTTAGACTTTGAAAAAAAACCCTTCACACAATAAGGTACTTGATAGGAAATTACATCATTACAAAAGGAAGAAAATCATGTGGTTTCTCAACTTATTCAAAACCGCAATGCGTTATTGTATTTGTTGCTTGAAAATACACAGTGTTATTTTTAACACTTTGTTGAAGGTTTTCTTCATGGGGAGCACCTTGTTTGTCCACCATGCGGGTATTGTGGATGTGTCCATCATTGTGTTGTGAATGTTGTGATTTTAAAAAGTTCTTATGTGTGTGCTCTTTTGGTTCATGTGCATACATTTTCCTTAGTTTGATGGTTGAAAATTGAGGTTAATAGTATATATATATATAACACACTTTAGGTGTATATACACACATATATATCTAATTCTTCTTCTAATGAAAAAAGAATATGTTACTTGATGTAGATTCATCATTACAGAAAAAAAAATGGTTTTACATGGAAAACAAGGTTTGGAGGTTTAAAAAAATATGCTTTTAGTAAGTGAATGGGGAAAAACCTCCCAATGATTTTTTAGATCCATCTTGAAAAGTTTTAACCCTTCTCCTCTAATAATTACTTGATGTGGATTACATCATTACAATAAGGAGGAAAAACATCATGGTTTGCACCTTGTGGAAAATGGCATTGCAAAAGTGTACAGTGTGTTAGGAACATAAAAACACACTTTATTTTTCAAACTAAAAAAAAGATATAAGGAGCTTTAAATGAATAATTATTGATATGATTTAATCCCCATCATTACAATAAGGAGGAAAAGCATAAAGTTATAAAAAAGTATTTTCATATTGGTAAAAAAACTAATATAAAATCCCTAGGAATTTTTTTTATTGTGTAAGAGAAATGGGTTGGGAATTTAAATGGAAAAGAATATTCACGTGTTGAAAAACACACTTTTTTTCATCACTTTGAAAAAAAAAAATCTTTCCATTTTATAATTACTTGATGTGGATTGCATCATTAAAGTAGGAGGAAAAACATCATGGTTTGGGTGTTCAAATTTAAAGGGGAGCATGCTGAAAAGGATTGTGTTTTTCAAAGTGTTGAAAAACACACTTTATTTTTAACTTTGAAAAAATAAACCTTTTAATAGTGGTAATTACTTGATTGTAATGTGATAAATTTAAAAGGAGGAAAAACATAATTAATTTACACCTTGTTAATAATTTAATGAGATGTTTTTTTAAAAAAATAATTATTTTTCAAGGTGGGAAAAAATGAAGTTAGTAACTTTGAAAAATTGATTAATTAAACTAAATTAACTTTTTGTGGATTAATAATTACAATTGGGTAAAAACAAATAGTGATGCTAGATTAAATCATCTCATTAAATATATTTAATTTGGGATTAATTAATGAATGGACATGATATATAAAATAATAAGTCTAGATTTTATAACAAACTTTAATTGAAAAAAAAAGGTGTTTGAGTAAATAAGACTTTTAATCCTTTAGTTAAGCAGCATAATTAAAGTAAAAAGATTGGCTTAGTGTTTTTATTGTGTTGAAAAAAACATTTGTTAATTTTCTAGTTGATTTTGAAAAAAAAACGTGGTTTTTAGGGATAATTACTTAATTAATATGGATTACATCTTTACAATAAGGTGGAAAAACATCGTGGTTTGCACCATTTGTCAAAAAATCGATGTGAAGTGTGTTTTTCAAAGTGTTGAAAAACACACTTTATTTTTAGTAGTTTGAAAAAACAATGCTTCTCCACTTGATAATTACTTGATGTCGATTACATCATTACAACAAGGAAGAAAAGCATCATGGTTTACACCTTGAAAAAACACACATATTTACAGTGTGTTTTTCAATGTGTTGAAAAACACACTTTATTTTTAGCACTTTGAAAAAAATCAACTCTTCTCCACATGATAATTACTTGATGTGGATTACATCATTACAACAATGAGGAAAAACATCGTGGTTTGCACTTGTGGAAAATGGCATTGCGTTTTTTTTGAAAAAAACAAGTGTGTTTTTCAAAAAACACACTTTATTTTTCAACACTTTGAAAAAATAAACCCTTCTCCTTCTGATAATTACTTGATGTGCATTACATCATTACAACAAGGAGGAAAAACATCGTGGTTTGCACCTTGTGGAAAATGGCATTGCATTTTTCATATTGTTGAAAAACATAGTGTGTTTTTCAACGTGTTGAAAAACACACTTTATTTTCATCACTTTGAAAAAATCAACCATTATCATCATGGTAATTACTTGATATGCATTACATCATTACAACAAGGAGGAAAAAAATCATGGTTTTTGCACTTGTGGCATTTTTCAAAGTGCTAAAAAAACGGCGTTGTTTTTTCATATTGTTGAAAAACACGCTCTATTTTTCAACACTTTGAAAAAATCAACCCCTCTCATTGTGGTAATTACTTGATATGCATTACATCATTACAACAAGGAGGAAAACATCGTGGTTTACACCTTGTTAAAAACCGCATTACATTTTTCATATTGCTGAAAAACATAGTGTGTTTTTCAATGTGATGAAAAACACACTTTATTTTTCAGCACTTGAAAAAAACAACTCTTCTCCACCTAATAATTAATTGACATGGATTGTACATCATTACAACAATGAGGAAAAACATCATGGTTTGCACCTTGTGGAAAATGGCGTTTCATTTTTCAAAGTCTTTGAAAAACACAATTTTAAAAAACACACTTTATTTTTCAGCACTTTGAAAAAATCAACCCTTCTCCTCATGGTAATTACTTGATATACATTACATCATTACAACAAGGAGGAAAAACATCGTGGGTTACACCTTTTAGAAATCGCATTGCATTTTTCATATTGTTGAAAAACACACTTTATTTTTCAGCACTTTGAAAAATTCAACCCTTCTCCTTATGGTAATTACTTAATATGTATTACATCATTACAACAAGGAGGAAAAACATCGTGGTTTGCACCTTGTGAAAAATGACGTTGTTTTTTTCATATTGCTAAAAAACATAGTGTGTTTTTCAACTTGTTGAAAAATACACTTTATTTTTCATTGATTTGAAAAAAGTAATGCTTCTCCACCTAATAATTACTTGATGTCGATTACATCATTACAACAAGGAGGAAAAGCATCATGGTTTGCACCTTGTGGAAAATGGCATTGCATTTTTCATATTGCTAAAAACATAGTGTGTTTTTCAACGTGTTGAAAAAAAATAGACTTTATTTTTAGCACTTTGAAAAAAATAACTCTTCTCCACCTGATAATTACTTGATGTGGATTGCATCATCACAACAAGGAGGAAAAACATCGAGATTTGCACATTGTGGAAAACAACATTGTGTTTTTCAAAGTGCTGAAAAATACAGTGTATTTTTCAGAATGTTGAAAAACACACACTATTTTTCAGCACTTTGAAAAAATCAACCCTTCTCCTCATGATAATTACTTGATATGCATTACATCATTACAATAAGGAGGAAAAGCATCGTGGTTTGCACCTTGTTGAAAAATTGTGTTATGTTTTTCATATTGTTGAAAAAACAATGTTTCTTTTTTAACGTGTTGAAAAACACTTCTCCTCATGGTAATTACTTGATATGTATTACATCATTACAACAAGGAGGAAAATTATGTGGGTTCCAACTTGTGGAAAAAACGTTGCATTTTTTAAAGTGCTGAAAAACACAGTGTATTTTTCAACGTGTTGAAAAACACACTCTATTTTTTAGCACTTTGAAAAAATCAACCCTTCTCCTCATGGTAATTACTTGATATGCATTACATCATTACAACAAGGAGGAAAAACATCATGGTTTACACCTTGTGGAAAAAGGCATATTGTTGAAAAACACACTTTATTTTTCAGCACTTTGAAAAATCAACCTTTCTCCTCATGGTAATTACTTGATATGCATTACATCATTAGAACAAGTAGGAAAACATCATGGTTTACACCTTGTGGAAAGCGAACCTTTTTCATATTCTTTGAAAACACAGTGAGTTTTCCAACATGTTGAAAAACACTCTTTATTTTTTAACACTTCTAAAAAATCAACCCTTCTCATGGAAATTACTTGATATGCATTACATCATTACAATAAGGAGGAGAAACATCATAGTTTACACCTTGTTAAAAATCACGTTGCATTTTTCATATTGTTGAAAAAATACTGCTTTTTTAGCACTTTGAAAAAATCAACCATTCTCCTCATGGTAATTACTTGATATAAATTATATCATTACAAGGAGGAGGAAAACATCATGGGTTGCACCTTGTTAAAATCCACATTGTGTTTTTCATATTGCTAAAAACACACTCTATTTTCAGCACTTTAAAAAAATCAACCCTTCTCCTCATGGTAATTACTTGATATGCATTACATCATTACAACAAGGAGGAAAAACATCGTGGGTTGCACCTTGTGGAAAACGGCGTTGCATTTTTCAAAGTGTTGAAAAACACACTCTATTTTTAGCACTTTGAAAAATCAACCCTTCTCCTCATGGTAATTACTTGATATGAATTACATCATTACAACAAAGAGAAAAAGCATCTTGGGTTACACCTTGTGGAAAATGGCATTGCATTTTTCAAACTCGAAAAACACAATGTATTTTTCAACGTGTCATTGAAAAACACACTATATTTTTCAGCACTTTGCAAAAATCAACCCTTCCCCTCGTGGTAATTACTTGATATGCATTACATAATTACAAGGAGAAAAAGTATCATGGGTTGCACCTTGTAGAAAACGGCTTTGCATTTTTCATATTGCTTTGAAAAACGCACTTTATTTTTCAACACTTTGAAAAAATCAACCCTTCTCCTCATGGTAATTACTTAATATACATCATGGTTTGCACCTTGTTAAAAACGACGTTGCTTTTTTCAAAGTGTTGTAAAACACAGTGTGTTTTTCAACTTCGTTGAAAAACACACCTTATTTTTTAGCACTTAAAAAAATGCAATGCTTCTCCACCTAATAATTACTTAATGTGGATTACATAATTACAATAAGATGGAAAAACATCATTACTATGGATTACATCGTTACATAAAGGTGGAACAACATCGTGGTTTGCACCTTGTGGAAAATGATGGTTCATTTTTATAGTGTTGAAAAACACACTGTGTTTTTCAACGTGCTTAAAAAATAAAGTTTGTTTTTCAACACTTTGACAATAGCAATAAAAATTCCACGTGATAATTAGTTACTGTTGATTACATCATTTCATCATAATTACATCAGATTTCTATATGTTAAAATATTTTCTACTATCCATATATTACATGAGTTGTCCTACGTTGGCTAACACCAACAAACACATTATTTAAATACTCTCAAAATCATCAAAAATAGGCTCAGTTGTACATTCCATATTTATGTATTTTAAATATACGGGTAAGTGCATGAAGTTGGGGGGCTAAAAAGTGGACAAAAACCCAGAAACAGAAGAAACACGCTCATGTTTTAATTTTTTTGGTTTGGTAATTACCGAACCTATAACGCATACGCATTTTGAAGAACCCAAAACGTGTACGTGTTCCATAATATACAAAATACATACGTGTTTTAGAAAATTTAAAACACGTGCACGTTCCATAATATACAAAACACGTATGCATTTTAGAGAAGTTAAAATGCATACGCGTTCCATAATATACAAAACGTGTACGCGTTTTAGAGAAGTTAAAACGCATACGCGTTTTGTATATTATGGACTATGTATGTGTATATGGGTGTCTTATACGTACAAGAATAAATGTTTAAGTATAAGATTTATTTTATTATTTCTTATACTTTAAATTTATTTTAGTAAATATAAGAAATTAGGGTCACTCTGCACTTGATGGAAGTGGTCCCATAGCTCTAATAGTTATAATATAGAAGATAGTTTTTCAAAATCTAATCTGGTCAATACTTACTCATTTTAGGATTTCAGCAAAGGACCTAAAACTTTCAGGGCATATATATTGTAGTCGGTCTTTGTTTTGGGAAAGCATATAGTTGTTTTTAGGTTTTTGACCCTTTTAAATTAGATTTTGGCCTAATTGGTACCAATTTTTAAATTTAGTCCATAATTCACTTTAGTGACCATGAATAAACTCTATGATGCTTGTCTACTTCTTACTAAAAAGAGATCCTCACTTTGTATATAGAGGATTGTTCCCTAAATGGGATTCTGTCCTATTGCCAAAATGAGGTGATTGTAATGTGCCTCCTCCTTAAGGTGTGATAACACTACTAGGTGTTGAATGAGTTTTTATGAATAGTACCAAGTGAATTGCATCAAGTGAACTCAAATGATTGCTCATTCTTAGAAACATGGTGCTCCATATAAAGATCATCCCCTCACCTTTCCTAGCTCTAAAAGCATCCTTTCATGGAATCAAATTCATGATTCTCATACATTTTTTTCTCATATGTCTCTTATGGAGACAAACGATGCCTTAATACTTCACACATGATGGTCTTTGATACCTCGGTGACATGACTAGCTCATTTTAGCTTGTTCTGAAGCATGTTCAATTAGCTACAAAATGGCCAAAAATTCCTTTTTAGGTCTCTAGAGGAAGTAGTCTCTCATCAAAACTAAATGAGTCGATCGATCACCTTAGACACTATTCCCTACACATTGAAACACAGTTGAATGATCTTATTAGGACTTTCCTTTGGGTGAGGGTTTATGATTTAGGGTTTAGGGCTCAGGGTTTAGGGTTTAGGGCTCGGTTTTAGGACTCAAGGTTTAGAGTTTAGGGTTTAAGGTTTAATGTTTGAGGCTCATAGTTCAAATTTTAGGGTTTAGGGCTTAGGACTTAGGGTTATGGTTTAGGGTTTAGGGTTTATGGTTTATGGTTTATGGTTTATGGTTTAGAGTTTAGGTTTTTAGCTCGGGTTTAAGAGTTGAGGGTTTAGTATTTATGGTTTAGGGTTTAGGGCTCAAGGTTCGGGGTTCGGGGGGTTTAGGGATCGGGGTTGAGGGTTTAGGGTTTATAGCTCAAGGTTCGAGGTTTAGGGTTTAGGGATCATGGTTGAGGGTTTAGGTTTTAGGGTTGAGAGTTGAGGGTTAAGGGTTGAGGTTGAGGGCTCAAGGTTTATTTTTAGGGTATGGGTTGAGGGTTTATGTTTGAGGGTTTAGGTTTTAGGGTTTTGGCTTAGGGCTTAGGGCTAGGGTTAGGGTTAGGGCTTAGGGTTCGGGGTTTAGGGGGATCATAGGGTTTAGGGTTTAGGTTTAGGATTTAGGGCTTAGAGTTTAGGGTTTAGGGGTTTATGGTATAGGGTTTAGGGTTTAACACTTAGGGTTTAGGGTTTAGGGCTTTAGGGTTTAGGGTTTAGGGTTTAGGGTTTAGGAATTAAGGTTTATGGTTTAAAGGTAAGGGTTTAGGGTTTAGGGTTTAAGGCTCGGGGTTTAGGGTTTAGGGGTTAAGGGTTAGGGTTTAGGGCTCATGGTTTAAGGCTCATGGATTAGGCTCACCCATTCACTCAATGTAATGTTTTATGTCTTACCCATTCTTATAAATATTGATAGAGAGTATTCAACTAAAAAGGGTTCATCTACTTCATAGGTAGAACATTCAAGGGAGTCATCACAATTTGATGCCTTTCATCTACTAATATTTTAAAGGAGGGAAATTATAGATATCCAAGAACAATTTGGTACAAATAAATGTTACCCAATACAGAGCTATCTTCTTCTTCCCATTGCATGCAAACTATTTCACTCATTGTAATGTTTTGTGTCTTACCCATTCTTATTAGTATTGACAAAGAGTATTCAACTGAAAAGGGTTCATCAACTTCGTAGGAACAAAATTCAAAGAGATTCATCAAAATTTGATGTCTTTCATCTATTGATATTTTGAAGGAGGGAAATGCCCACCTCTCATAAACAAGGTAGTTGTAAAAGCAGACTTAATGATGGTTCTAGGCACAAGACTAGGAAATATGGTCCTAAGATATTCAAAAAGATGAACTCACTCATGAGTCCTACTGGAAATATATGAGGTTTAGGGGTTTAGCATTTAGGGCTCATGGTTCATGGTTCATGGTTTAGGGTTTGGGACCTTTAGGATTTAACATTTATGGCTTAAGGTTTATGGTTTATGGTTTAGGGCTCGGGGTTTAAGGTGCATGGTTTAGGGTTTTAGTTTGAGGTTTGGGGTTCGAGTTATGAGTTTAAGGTTTACGGGTTAGAGCTTAGGGATTTGGATTTAGGGTTTAGGGCTCGGGGATTAGGGTTTGAGGTTTAGGGTTTATGGCTCAAGGATTAGGGTGTTGGGTTCAAGGCTTAAGGTTTAGGTTTTAGGGTTTAGGGATTAGGGATTAGGGTTTAGGGTTCATGGTTTATGGTTTATGGCTTAAGGTTTGGTGTTCGGAGTTCTTGGTTTAAGGTTTAGGGGTTAGAGATTGGGGCTCTATGTTTAGTGTTTAGGGTTCAAAGCTTAAGGTTTAGGGTTTATGGTTTAGGGTTTAGGGATTAGGGTTTATGGTTCATGTTTCATGGTTTATGGCTTAAGGTTCAGGGTTCGAAGTTACTGGTTTAAGGTTTAGGGGTTAGAGCTCGGGGCTCTGGATTTAGTGTTTAGGGTTTAGGGCTTAGGACGTATGGTTTAGGGTTTAGGGTTTATGGATTATGGTTTAGGTTTTAGGGTTTATGGTTTAGGGTTTAGGATTTAGTGTTTAGGGTTTAGGATTTATTATTTTGGTTTTATGGTTTATGGTTTATAGTTTAGGGTTTAGGTCTCATGGTTGAGGGTTAAGGGTTTAGGTCATAAAGTTTAGGGTTTCAGGGTTTAGTGTTTAGGATTTAGGGCTTATGGTTTAGGGCTTAGGGCTCAGGCTTTAGGGTTTAGGGTTTAGGGTTTAGGGTTTAGGTTTAGGGTTTAGGATTTAGTTTTCAGGTTTTAGGGTTTAGGGTTTAACATTTAAGGCTCATGGTTCATGGTTTAGGGTTTAGGGTTTAGGGTTTAGGGCTTAAGGCTCAAGGTTTAGGATTTAGGGCTCATGGGTAAGGGCTAAATATTTAAGGATTAGGGTTTAGGGCTTAAGATTTATGGTTTAAGGTTTATGGTTTAGGATTTAGGGTTTATGGATCATGGTTTAGGGTTTATGGTTTAGGTTTAGGGCCTTGGGTTTAGGGTTTAGGGTTTCGATTGTAAAATTTAAATGCTAAAAGATTAAGGCTGAATGTTGAAATCTTGAAAAATTACATATGTACTGACCAAATTATACTATAAAAACTATCTCCTAAACCGTGACTAATGGAGCTGTGAGACTAGTTCCATAAGGTGCAGAGTGACCCTAATTTCTTATATTTATTATTTCTTATACTTAAACATTTATTTTTGTACATAGAAGCTTGCCATATACAAGCATATACTGATGTTTATACTATACGAGCGCATACGTGTTATAACACATACACGTTTTGTGTTTTCACTTTTTCCAAGCCATGCCTCAAGGCTTGGGATCTAGTTTGGATCCCCAAGCTTGAGGCATGGACCTACACAAACACAACAAACATGTTTTTGTAGGAAAATGCAAAAATGCCACTTCCTCCATGATAAATCAACATAAAATAATCGATTTGTTTTAAAAAAATTATACCATGACGTAGAGCAGAGTTTCTTCTTTCTAAAAATATAATTTTTCAATCTTTTTCGACTAATATAAGGTTTCATATTATTTATTTTATAAATATGCCTTTTTATAGCTATTTTTGAAGTTTAAATATGTCTATCTTTCATCGTGTATCTTTTTTTGGGTCATCTAAAAATTGAAAAAAAATTATACTAGCACAAACTAGGCCTAATTCTATACATATTCAAAAAAAAAAAATCTAATTTTCTATATTTTTGAGGTAGTTAGGGGGCATGGTTGGAGCTCCGTTATTTTTCAAAACATAAAATTTTTGTACTAGAAAAATCATAAAAAATAAATATTTGCTAAAAAAATCTAAAAAAATTCTAGCACAAACTAGATGCTCCTAGCTATCTTTCTACCAAAGGGTTT
The DNA here is from genome assembly GCA_018340775.1 of Taxus wallichiana var. yunnanensis. Lineage (NCBI taxonomy): Eukaryota > Viridiplantae > Streptophyta > Pinopsida > Cupressales > Taxaceae > Taxus > Taxus wallichiana. The sequence continues at coordinate 781,148,021 of CM031244.1, forward strand.
TCAAAACTACTAAATGGTGCTCAAAAAATGGTGGGGGCACGAAAGTCACTATGTTATGTTTTTAACAAAAATAGGAGCACTTGTTGGTATTTTAGTTATTTGACCCACTTAAACTTATCCATTTTCAATAAAATTTAGTAGCTTAGAAACTAGACTCAAAATGCTATGATTCATGTTTACACAACATCTTCCAATTTTGAGTGTAACTATTTCAAAAACTCGTACAAGTTGAATTTTTTTTTTTTCAGAAAAATGCATCCACTTAAGACCCCTTTTGGCCCCCAAATTGGTGCACTTACCCATACGTAATCTAAAATCTCATATACATGAATTTTAAATGTTTACAATTCTAAAATATTTCCTCTCTACATTCCATACATTTACTTTCTATAGATCAATCATTCATTCTGTAAGATACATCTCTCTACATATCATTGCATCTACCACACTATGCATTAAATATTAGACAAGATATCCAAGGCTTTGTACCTTACATACAATCAAGGAATGTATTTAAATTAAGGATATTCAATACACACCTTGCATAGACACTAAATTGCTGAAATATAAGTGGCATTTACGAGGATATGTTTCATCGCATTTGAACCACTGCAAAATAAATGATCAATATGTTAGTTTTGGGAATTCGAGATTGCGGAATAGTGCTATGATTAAATAACAAATCCAAATCATGCACAAAGGAGCTTAACAATTCCCCAGAAACTATAGTAGTGGAAGTATAAACTAAAATAATCCGAATCAAAACAAAATTACACACACATATAACACAACATGTACCGTGGTTCACCCAATGCGGGCTATGTCCACCAAAGATAGAGATCTCATATATATAATACAACAAGAGTACAAACCAACTCTTCAATACAATAGCGTAATGCATCTCTCCAAGAGCATCTCCTTTCCTCCAGATCTCTAAACGTATTTCCATGAGTGCACTACAAGTTGTGCCTCAAACATCACCGGCGCAGATCTCACATAACCAAGAAGTACTCCGTCTCTGAATTGCTACCAAGTTATCTATGGATCTGAAAATAAGACCTCTCACATGGGTCTACCATATGTGCAACTATGAATATGCACCAAAAAGTAAGTATGTCTCTCCATCACTGCATGCATAACATGTGCAAACTTGAAGACAACCTCCGCTACAATATCTATATCTACATGGATCTAGAATACAAGATCTCACAACAACTTGTGGATCAACAATATAAGACTAGATCTACATGGATCAATAATACATCATGAATCCATGGATCTACAATACAATATCTCACCAACATGTGGATCTACAAGAAGAGACTCTATGTGCTTTGCATATTATGCAAGCAATTACAATAAGACAATAAATATACAAAGGAAATACGTTGCAGAAGATGTTACCCTCTTCTCACCATTAAGATGTACTGTTATTTCCTTCGTCCAACTCCTCTCCATGGAGTCTCTTTCGTCATGTAACATGTTCTTTCTTTCTCTTATTCTTCTTCATCCTCTCAATCTAGGAGAATCAAGGATCTAATTCAATCCTTCTCTTAATTCTACTTTTAAACCCTAGCTTTCATGCTTAGGGCACTTTTCCATGCAATTACATCCAATAAATCTGATTTAATGCTAAGAATAGATATAATTCCCAAGAGTTAATTAAAACATCATCACACACATGTGTAATCGCGGTTAGCCTTAACGCATAATGGTTCCTACTTGCTTTCTGTTCGATGTTGATCGTGGGTGGCCGATGTCGGTTCCCCCTTAAAGCGATGACATTTGCTATATTTTCCAGCAAATTTGTAATGCATGCTCTAGTGAAGATATTTATCTCCACAATCTAACATTATTCTTCACAATTAAAATTTCTTGCAAATTCACATTCACACCAATAATTCAATGTTTTTACTTGTAGGTTCCACTTGTGTGGTTTCTCTCCTCTTTACATGATTGTCATTTTGAAATTGGAAGCATTCATAGTCTTTAGCATCATTTTTCAAATATTCTACAATGACTGGCCTCTTAGTCATATTGCGGTGTTGTTTTTTACTTGCACTAAACCATATAAGCATGCGGGTGGTGGTTGTCTCATTGACATCTCCTTTGAAAGTAACATCTAACATATTTGATGCTTTTAGGTCTCTCCTAAACCTCTGAACACATTCAAAGAACTTTTTTTTTTGTTCATCTATACTCAGTCATGTATCCAAGATTGACTTCAAGAATTCTTAGGATGTGTGTTCCATAAAATTTGAATCGCTTTCTATCATCAACCCACCAGCCCCAACTGTTTCAGGAGTGCTGTGATGTATAAGACATTATAGAAATTTATTTATTTATACACTAGGTTTTTCAATATCATTGTACAATAGAAAAACAACCTCATACCATCCATGCATGTCACCTGTCGTTCGGTGGACAAGGGAATATTTTGGCTACAACACCCATTCGTAACATTTGATTGAGAATACACATTTTCGCCTACACATGAATACACATTGTCACCTAATCATAAATATGCGTGATGAACATTATCATTGGCATCAATTAATTGATTAAAGGCATTAACAACTAACCATCAACTATCAATGATTGTTGAGGTGGTGAGGAGGGGCCATCCCATAACATGTCATCATTTACTGTGCTTGTCTCTGCATAGGTATTGGCTCCTGCACGTGAAAGGAAAACAATTTCAACACGATGTTTATTTCATTACGACTTATGCTTAGCAATCTATATCACTACTTGCCACATACGATGACATTGAATTACCTTCCACTTCTGGTGTTGGATATGGTGAGGAGGGGCCATCCCGGAATGTGTCTTCATTTACCATGCTTGTCTCCACATAAGTACTGGCTCATGCACATGAATGGAAAACAATTTCAACACGATGCTTATTTCGTTACGACTTATGCTTAGTAATCTACATCGGTAACATATGATGACATTGAATTACCTGCCACTTCTGGTGCTTGATATGATGACATCGACACATATCACTTGTGAAGTTCCAACACCTTCAACATGTGCTTACATATGTTTCCTCTGATAGCCCAAGAAAATTTTCATAGGTTCAAGGCTCCGCATTGCCTTACCAAATACCATGTGCTTCTAGTTTTGGCTCTTCACCCACAATTGATTGTAATCGGGCATAATTGCAATGCAATTTGTATCATGAATACTCTTTACTATCTCAACCATTGTTAATAGTTTTCTTTATTTTTGAAATCGGTCAAGAAGCTAGATTGTTGTAAATTCCTCTTGTGTTTGTAAAATGGCTCCACCTTGTACACAAGTGTGTAGAACAAATAGTCCATCCAGCGAGTACATTTTTTTGTCTATCACACAAGTATCTAGTCTTCAAAAAATAATGATAAGCCTTGATGGATGCATTTTTTTCCTGATTTGCATGGGAGAAGTTTCTAAAATTTGTTTCCCACATAGCTATCAAGTGACACGGATTGAAAATCAGTGACACTATAAACCAATAATTATTTTTTATGATAATTAATAAGGAAACACATGAAGGCTCATACTCACCAATACGTTCTTCACTCTTGCACCATGTATTCCTGAAGTATTCGAGGAACTGAGTTTCCTCTTTGAATTCATTAAAGAAGTCTTGAATGATTCGAAATGTGTGCTCATCATGTATTCTAGAACCATACATGATGGTACCTAGTCTCTTGAAAATCTTCCACCTTGACTCCTTGCTACAATACATGTGCACATTTTTCAACCATGCCCTGTGCACATGCCATAGGCATAGCAATACACGACAACCAAAAACACACATGATGGCTTGGATTTTAGTCGACGCATCATTTGTAATGAATGCATTGATATGCCAATCGGAATGAAGATGTTTTCCTCGTTTACGGACTTACGCCAACTACCCATAAATGTCTCAATCTTATTCCTCGAAGAAATGGCCCATGCTATGGGCACATGACCTCTTTCTCATCAAAAACAAGTAATGTGTATAATTGCTACCACAAGGAATATGACATCAAAGGTTAATATGGGGTTTAATATAATAGAAAGTGAAAATTATTAATGATACATAAATTACACATCATTTCAAAATTCATTCCAATTACTTATGCCATATTTGTTCATAGCAAATGTCAAATCCATGGAGATTATGGAATTGTGCGAATGTTGAACCATTATCTCACACATCCACGATGTTTGCAACCCCATAATGAATGGAACGTTGGTTCCATTTGGGTGTTGATAGTAGAAAAAAATGTCTCTTTCATCCGCATGTTATAAGTTCATGCTCATAGCATCATCAATGTGATTTTGAGACCTTCTGGAACAAACTCTTTTCCATGTGTTCACCATGTCCTTTCTTGTCAAGTATTGGTCCCTCTTGCTCAATATACCCACGTTGGATGGATCCTCTATATATTTTTCGTACACGTTTCCATGGTGACACCCATCAACAAAAGACTCTCGATATAAGTTTTGCATTCATTTGATAAGTATGCGGCAACAGTGACACGAGGATCGTTAATGATATTTTCATTCCTACCATGACAACACTCACCATTTACATCATAATGAAACAAATTATTGTATAATATTATCACCATTGTTGGTCTCCCATAAAAAACCTTCACATTGAAATGACATTGGAAACCCCTTTTAATTTGACACCTACTCACTTTTTCACTTGTTGTTGGCTTATTTCTATTGTCATCTGTACCATATGAACACCAATAGCTGCAATTAAAAATGGTAATATCAAATTCTATACAAACATTTACGAAAAGAATTGTTAGAAAAGGTGAGCCCAAAGATATGACTTCGTTGTATGCGGTTTAGGGTTTGCTATATTTTTTGACTTGTGATTTGTGTGGGGAATGTAGTCTCAAAACTTTTGTTAGAACCTTCCCCCTTTACAAATGCCTCTAGTCTTTGCAAGCGGTATGGCAAAGCACAAATGTTGATGTTTGGCTCATCCCCGATTGGTGTCCATTCTAGGTCATCATACGAAAACTAAATCTTTTCCTCTGTTATCTCTTGGACAGGAAGATCGATTATGCTCTACCATTTGGGCCTCCTTCCCATCCTAAAAATTATTACATGCAGTTTTGCATTGTTAATGAAACAATTATTTCATACTTTCCGAAATAAATTTTGAGTTGTGATTGATCATCATCAACATGAATACCATCTTAAAACATTGGAAGCATTTGAATTTTTGGCTAATTCAAAAGCCACATGTATAAAAGACAATATTGAAATGAAAGGAAAACAACAATTTATAGGACTACCTACTGCTTCCAGGCACAAGCATATCACAATATGGTCATCTATAATGTGACATAATAAATATAATGTGACAAAGACTGTTACAAAATTTATATTATTTCAAATACATTTATTCAATGTTGAGAGAAACTTCCAATAAAAATATTATAATTAAATTTATAAATATAATTCACATTGTATAATAATATATTTTATGGTGCTTATTTTATTTATAAAATAATAATTTTCAAAAATGATGTATATAAAATAGAAATTATTACATTTAGCTAAAAACAAAACAAAAACATATTTTTTAAAAGCGAAGTTACAAATTAGAAAAGAAAACTAACAAAACAAAAACATATTTTTAAAAGCGAAGTTACAAATTAGAAAATATATATATGCATGCCTAAGCATAATAAATAAACAACAATAAAATAATAATCTTCGCAACACCCATGTACCCTACTTTTTGAAAATAGTGAACTTACAAACTAAAATTGAAGAATATAGATATTTCAAAAGATTTAAATTGAAAAATGTGATTTCTCCACAATGAAATTTATAAAATATGGATATTCTCGAAAATTTTATTTTGTCTTGTATGAAATTATGAATATTATTCATGATTGAAATTTTTTACCTTGTTTAAGGATTTATCATCCGTGAGTAAATTATAATAGCGTAGACTATCTACATCTATAGTTTTACTTATATTTTGTTAGTGTATATTATTAAAAAAAAGAAATCACTAGCATATTAAATTTCCCACAATGCATGTATTTCAAATTTTGTGGATAATACAAACTAAATATTATAATGTGTAGAATTTTCACACTTTTATTTGAAATTTAGAAATGGTGCTAAACTTTTGAATCGTAATAAAAATTATTTACTATACATTATGAACAACTAGTATTGATGACATCTTGAACTATCTAAAATATACATATAACTTATAAATTGTTAATAAATTAAGGACTTTTTTTTAGGAGCTCTTATAGTTTTCCAACTTTCTATGTGAACTCCCTTCATCTTCAGTTTATGTGGAGGCTCGTATTTTTGTATGTCTTCATTTTACCAACAGGATCGGGAGGAATGAAGCTCTTGGTATTCATATTCACTACACAAAAGAGTAACTAGTACACAAAAGAAGCATATAAGTAGAGTTAGTATGTTATATGAAAAACTAGTATACATCATCTAATATGAAAAACATACGAAAAGAAAATGCCATTTCAGAAAGCTAATATCCATGACAAATTCAGGTATGGATAATTTCTCTTCGGTGGACGGCTTTAAAAATCTCTGCTTGATCTGATCTACCCCCTAACTATCGATGCGAGAATCCTAAGAAGGCAAGCCCTTCAATGCAGACATTGATAGTTGGGTGTATCGATGTGGCATCCCAAAGGAAAGTCCCTTCAACACGCACCGATTCTGTCTTTGCAGAGGCACTTTCCCCCATATACTGAATTGAGAGTGAGAGTATGACAAAAATATTTTTTTAGCTTCAACTTACATAAGACATTCACAACCTTACAATTACCAATATTTAACAACTAATAAAAAATTATATATACAAATGATCTACACATTAGCAATATTTACAACTATAATAAATCAAAAAATCAAACTTTTCCTAATGTATTCCATTTAACACAGCTAAGAGCAATGAAATTACAACTAAGAGCTTGAAGATCACATGCATATTTAATTGAATTTTTTATATTTTCTTACGATAGAAACAGATCAACATGCAAATCTAGAACTTATTTATGCTTATAGATAATATTAAGAATCATCTCAAACACTTATAACATTAAATGTGTTCATTTTGTTTAACTATAATTGTATTAATGTTTGAGTTATAACTATAATAATGTTTGAGTTTGGATTTCAAGACATTTATTATTAAGGTTCTTGTTAACAAATATAAATACAAATATTAAGGTCATACTAGTTTGATTTGAAAAAATTAATTTCATAAATGAAAATGTGTGGAAAACCGTCGTGTTTTTCAACATGTTGAAAAACACACTGCGTTTTTCAGCATGTTGAAAAATACAACATGGAGTGAATTGTCAAATTTAAGTGTCTAGAATCTCCTTTTTTTAAAATTCTAAAGCCTCCTTTTTTAAAAATCACTCAAAAATTTCCTCCTAAAGTTTTTTTAGCTAAGCTAATTAGAGAAGACTTTGGCGAGTTAAGAAGAAGAGCTCTAATAATTACGCAATCTCTATGCCAAGTTGGGTTAGAATGAACCTATTGTATTTGAACTCAAAACATATCTAACCTAAAACCTACTCACCAACCAAATTTCCACATGGCACTTTGAAACAACATATGGACAATTTTTCTTTTATATGTTCTTATTTGATAGAGGAAAATTTTATAAAAAAAAGATAAGTTGAATAGGGTTTAAACTCTAATCACATTCATGTATAGTGTATTGAAAAGAATAAATCAAGCTATTGTTATATGATAACATCCCAAGTGAATGGATTTGGGTAGTGAGATTCAAATCATGAGGGAAAAAAACTCATACTAGGTCATGTTAGTATTTTAACACCCACCATAAAGCAAGTTTCCCTAGTAAGATAGAAAATGAAATTCCATCCCATCCTAATCGAATTGAGATAATAAACATGAACCATATGGATTTAAGGGTGAGTTTTCTTGTAGTCTTATTTATTCACCAATGTTTATTTTGGCACGCTGGCACTTCATTCGAGATAGATATCCGAGCGATCACTGAAGCATGCACAACCACCGGTCCCTCCTTTACTATGCTTATCAAGATGTGGTTAGTGCAAACACAATCATAATAACCATTATAACATGCGGATGGAAATAACACATCATATATTGGAAACACATATAATAAGTAAGCTTAATCAACATACATAGTGATACAACTTTCCCATATCAGATCCAAGACCTTCTCAGTATTTCAGAGCCTATTGGAGACCTGTTCTCTATATTTTTTATCCACTCTGCTTTGGTTGCCTTCGATTATACTTGTCAATCTCGGGTCACTGTCAACCCAATCAGGTTTGGTTTAATATCATTTATTTTTATTAGATCTACATCTTATCTTATCCATCACATTTCATATCTCTATTTCAATTCAATTATTTGTTGCATCATATCATTTATTCATTATCATCTTATCCTTATTTTCTATCAAAAATAGGGTTGACATCCATCCTAGGAAGTTTTCACTTCTTGGGACCGACATTGTCGGCCAACCCTACATCCTATCTACTAATCCATTTTCTTTGTTGATTTTCCCTTTGTTGAGCAGGTAATCAATCTTGATATGAGGAGAATATTTTACGCCTGTATCTATCATCATCTCAACTAGAGGTATCTTAAACCATCTCATATTGGAGTTACTTGTTTTCTTTTTTACGATTTCACTAATCCAAAATAAGTATGACAAAATTGCCTCAACATTTTGGCACACCCAGTGGGACCCACCCTTCTTTGGTGAGTCTTTTACGTTTGTCTTTCATTTTCATTTTATTTTATCCATCTTCTACTAACCTCGTAGGTAGGATCGTTGCTTGTTTTCTTGTGTGCGTGGGTCATTTTTCTTGTATTTTCTTGCTTGCTTAAAAATAAAAATAAAAAGGAAAAGTGTTATCCAAGTATTCTTCACTTTCCCTATTTGTTCCTTTTGCATTTTTTTCCCTTCCTTGCTTGATTGTCTTCATCAAATATAACACTTCATTTTGGATCTAAAAAGAACCTTCATATTTTCTTGGCAATCTAGTCTAATTAGGAGGTTAATTATTTGCATACACTCTTATCACACACATCCAAAACACACGCATCAAAACTACACATCTTAAAAATCTCCTTCTAGGTGGAACTATTTGGATTTCATCACCCAATAGGAAATTCGGTGTTGTGTTATGGTCACATTATAAATTTTTTGTCTATCAATATATTGGCTAAGCGCACGGCACCCTTTTCGATTCGGTGTATGAAGTGCGGTGGTAGGCCCCAAGATCAAGCCCTATACTGGTATTCATCATAGATTAGGGCCTCACATACCTTCGGGTATATCAAGGACTCCATCCAAAACTACCTAAAACCATCCTTAAATTGGCCACTTCTCTAGGTTCCCTTTGAGCCCATTTTTTTCTTTTTTCACATCATTCTAAATAATCAAGATGATCAAAATTTTGTTTCTAAATAAACTATATAAGATCTTTTTTTCTATTTCATTCTTATTATCACCCATTCTAAGGCCAAGAAAATGTAGCAATCCAACTCATCTAACAACATCCTCACTTCAGATGATATTTCCCAACAAACTTCCACACTTTCCACTATTTCTTCTACACCTATGATCACCATGCCTTTGGTCTCCCAACCCCTTATTTCTATGGTCTCTCTTCATGAGACCCATGTCATCCAAAAATATCCCCATTCTAAAACCAATCCTTCTATCTCTCATCATTCCATTCCCTCTATAACAACTACGTCCCCGTTTGTTTCTTCTTTAGAGGCCCTTGGAACTCCTACTATCCCTCCTGAATGTTTAGAGTTTCAAGAGTTTTTAACGCTAATCATGTTGCCCTTCATGACTATATTATAATTAAATCCAACATGATCCCCAATCACACCAATCCACTCAATTGGTGGTGAACATTCCACCCAACTTACCTCATATCAACACTATCCCCACTTTTTGTATCCTGTTACTTCTTCATCCACTTTGTTGTTATCAATACCCCTATCTAAACCCTATAAGATTATCATTTACTTCATCTTCCACTTGAACAAAATGATCAAAATTCACTTCCTATATCTACATCCCATGTCCACGTAAATATCACTACCTAATAACCCCATCTTCTCGAATCAACCCAAACTCATCAACCTTCTCTTTGAATTTTCTTTTGTCACATGTTCCCTAATCAATCTAATCAAAAATCCCAACCACCCCATACCTACATCCCAACTTATACCACAAAAACCAATATAACATCCCCATATCTCAACAACCAACATAATCTCATCCATCTTATTACATCCATATCTCCCAACAACAAATGATATCTCAACCTATTCAATCCCAACCATTCAACTATCTTCCCCTTATCAACTACCTCCACAAAAACCTAACCCATATAATTCCTATAACCAACAATATCATCCTTTAATCTCTCATCCCCATACATCTAATGACCCTATGCATGTTTTACTAAGTAGAATGGCCAATCTCAAAGCCACTACTTTGGGGTCTAAAACCACCTTCTCTTATGAAAATATTTGCAACAATCCCATCAATCTATCGGATCCTATTAAACCATATCCTCCACATTGGGAATTCCAAAATATATCCAAGTTCAATAGCAAGGAGGACCCACAACAACACCTTCATGCCTTTAGGCATGCATGCTATCTCATTGCTCATGACCAAGACCCTATGCTCTACACCTTCCCTGTGTTGTTGGTCAGGCCCGTTTTGGATTAGTACAATGGCATTCCACAACACTCATTATTTTCCTTCACCCAACTCACGTAAATATTTCTACATAACTTTTCTATCAACATTTCACATAAAATCACCATTACAAACCTCTACACAATTAGAAAATTTAATGACTTATCTATTACAGATTTTTTCACTAGATGGTGTGGCATAATCAATCATTTGTATTTCTCCCTTCCACTGAATGAGATAATCAAACTCTTTACACGATCTTTTGCAAATAATATCTCCTCTACTCTTCAAATACATTCATTCCAAACCTTTTATGATTCATTCGACATGACTCATAAACTTGAACTTCGCACCCTTGAGCAAGGCCATCTCAAACTTTGATCCAACAAAATAACACCCGAATTCACCAAGTCTTCCACCCATATTGACAAATCAAAGAACGTAGCCAACGCCATCATATTTGAGTCCTCATCCACATCTACATCTTATACTGATCCTCCACAAAGGGATCCAATACTAACCCCCAATTACACTCCCCTTGGATATTCATATAACTTTATCTTGAAAAATTAATGGTTGTACATCTCATCCAGATTCCCCTCACGACCCAAACTCACATGGTATCATGAGGATCATTATTGTAAATATCACTAAGACTATGGTCATGAAATTCAAAATTTATGTTCCTTCAAGGACCTCGTTCAATGACTCATAGATTGTGGTGACCTTCAATTGGATAATCCCAATACACCTCCCAATCAACCTCTAGATATTTTTAAGCAACCTTTTCCCAACCATGCACCAAATAATCACAATAATCCCCCTATATCTCAAGCACCCAACACCCACATGATCAATACTTTGGGTCAAGATTCAACATTACCACCCACATCTATTTTCCCCTCTACTCTACCTACATATATTGAGCCCATGCCTACCTCAACATTTACCCTCACCCCTAAAATCTCATCTGCATCTCGCACTAATGTTGACTTCTTTATCCACATCTACTATATCTATATCCACATCTATTACATCCACTTCACCTATCTTTATTCCAAAAATACCTATCTTACCCAAGCCCATTTCCATATCTATTCTAACTTTACTAATGCCTCTTTATCTACAGTCTCACCTACTTCAATTACATCCATTTCCCCATCCATATCTACACCTACTACATTTAGGCCTATTATACCTTTCTCTCTACTCACATCTATTTTAACATCTATCCCAACATCCACACCACATATCCCTACATATATATCCATTTTTATACCTTTACACTCAACCACATCCACCATTACAACCATTCCTACATCAACATCTGAATCCACCAAGTAAACATCCCCTCTTGATACAATCACGAGTGGCTCTCTCACCTCATCCCCATCTTTAACAACTATGACCATACCCATATCAACATCTGAATCTTTTCCCACATCTATATCATCTCTCAAAACTCCTATCAAGTAAACATCCTCCTTTGATCCCATTACAAATGATGTCCCAATCTCATCTTCATCTCTAACAAATCCAATCACCCCTATACCAACACCTCTAACATCCACACAATCTGAAACTTCTTTGGATCTTATCAAACGTATTATCCAAAAATCACTTCCATCTTCAATCCCTATGTGTACAACAAAATGTACATCATCGAATTCTATCGTTAAGGATCCCTCAATCGAAATCATTTTAATTCCCACCAAGGGTAAATCTTTGCAACAAAAATCTAAAAACTTGGGTGTTCCTACTCAAAAATCTATTACGCATCCACATAATAAATTGGATCTCCCTCCTTTAAATCCCTAACAATCCAAGACATCTAAGAAAATCAACACCTCATCATTTATATTAGAACCTTGCCCATATATTTTGGGGACAGGCCCTTTGTCCAAATCCCCCATCAACAAAGCTAAATCCAAACCATCCCTTCCTCCTCCCAAATCTGAATCTAAATCATCCAAGTCACCTATGCCTCCTTTAAAATGCAAATTATCTATCCCTTCTACATCCACATCAGAATCCAAGCCTCCTATTAAACCTCATAAAATCTTAGCACCTCTCTTACCTTCATCTATCACTCTTAAACCAAACTCATCCCCAATATATACATCCCCTTTCTCAAAAAACCCCATTGGATCTTATACATAAATATTTCAACCAATCCTTCAAGCATCTGCAATCACTCTTCTACCTATTAAATATTTTGATTCACATGGGATGAAACCCCTCTAGTTCGATCATAATGTCATGTGTGCTTATCATCGTACCCCTGGGCATGTTATAGAACAATGTAAGGCCCTCCAAAATCTCATACATAATATCATAGAAGAATATGTCCTTCTTATCCATGAATACCACCCTCTTACTTCCATCTCATCCATAATCAAAATCAAATCCTTGCCCTCCTAAGGAATCTAGGTCAGGTTATCCATCCAAATCATTCGTCACAATCCCTCCCCGAGCTCTATTTATCCTAAAGAGAGGCCCCCTCTCTTCATCGACTCCATCCACATTACCAATCCTCCTCTTCCTCATGATCCTCAATCATCACTCCTCCTTCTAATGATCCTACCTCATCTCTCTTGGCATCTACTAGCTCATCCACATATGCATCCAAGTTGTTTGATGTGATGTAGTATCTCTCACTGGGGGAGTATCTACTCCTCACTCTTAGTATTCTCACATCTCCTTCATCCACATCTCCCATACACATCGATCCATCTCCTTTACACATCGATCCATCTCCTTCTTCATCCAACCATCCCATGGATATAGATGACATTGTGTCCCCGCCCCTAACCTCTTTTAATCTCTATCACTACTCTAGAAAGGAGCCAATGTGGAAAGTTTTCTCCCAATTAGATTAGGTCATACATTATCACACATAAGTATAGGTTTGGATCCTATCATTTAGATTATCTCGATGGTAAATTGGAAACAGAAATTTTTAATGCATTGCTTTGTTGGGCTAGAGAAATTTCCTAAGTATTTGAAGAGTGTGCGAGGTGTTAAAGAGCACAAGAGGGACACATAAGTGTGCAAATGTGTCGATTGAGGAAGGGTGGGCACGGGAAGGAAACATTCGAGGACTTAACCAATTTTACATAGAACAACCTAAAGATAAGAAAAATAGGTTGGAGTGTGGATCACGCAAATGGATCAATGTAGAAGACTACGTGGCTAAGAAAGAGCTATTTTGGGACTGAAGTGGAAGATCAAAGGTTATACATAGTTTGTGCTAATAATAGGATTAAAGTAAAGTGATTTATATATTAATATATTATTATCCTTCTTGTAAAAGCATGTAGTTGTTGGTGCATGGCTATTTTGAGCATGTAATCTATTTTGAGATGCATGGGCGGTGAAGGGAAAGTCCCCACCCCTATATATTATTTGATTTGCATAGTTTTAGACACCGTATGTATTATAGAGTTATGCTTTACCCTTGATGTACTAGCGCACATGACTCTCTGGTTACTATGATTATGTATTCACTTTTGTTACTTGATGAATTAATGCAATGGATAATTGTGGATGGATTATGGTAATTGATGTATTTGATCATGGTATTTGTATGGTGAATCTAATTCTAGTAATAGTTTAATCTATATGCTTCTTTATTATTTGGATTTCTACTTGAGCTCATGGATCGCGTTTATACGATAATGATTAATATGAACATGCATGTTAACATCTTGACAAGACAATACAAAAGAGGGACTTGGTAGCTTTGCATGCTTCAAGTGAGCATTTAGATCTATCTGAATGAAGTGTCAGTGTGCCTAGGAATTTGAGTGGGAAAAATAAGACTACATTTGGGTTTTGTTCTGGGACCTCTTATCAAACCTGTCTACTAGGATATTACATGTTGATGGCATATTGATTGACTCTTGCGGCCATTAAAATTTGGGTAGACAAATGATAAGATCAGTTTGTGTGAAGATATGGTTCTAGAATTGATTTCAATGTGTGCATGTGGGTGGAAGATAATATATATCATGAGCTCTATGAGACGTTTTTCAACATTTTCCCTATATAAATTTACAAGTGGTTTTGAGAATATACATCAAAGAAAAACTGGAGTTATAGACCCGGGGTTTAGACGCGGGAGGATTACCAGATTTTTTTATGTAGATGAAGTTTGGACGCGTGATGTAGATCATTGGTGGGATGGTTTTATGCGCGATTTTACTGGAGTACGTTGTTTCAACGTATTCTTATCTGGAGGTTTCTAAATTTGAATTTTTACGCAAGCCCAGAGGATCTTACATACGCATTATTCCTTTGGAAATTAAGATCTTGATGGTGGTACTAAGTTTGGAGCGATTACCTATGGATAGCTAAATCCATCATCATGCACGAGGCGGGAGCAGGTGTTGTGAGAGATGGCGAGACCTAGCGAGAAGAAAGGAAAAGAGAAGAAAGGTGGATCAAGTATAATGAAGCACGTGAGAAAGAATTGGTGAAGAAGAAGAAAATTGAGGATTCTGTGGAGTTGTGGAGGATGATGTCTCGTGAAATATTTGAAGCTCAAGTGGAGACATGGATCTAGAGCATCATGCTCTCCCTACTTAGGCAAGCGTGGTAAAGAATCCCTTCAAATTTTGATGATAGTGCATTAAAGGAGGAAATATTTAGGAATGCGGGCACACATCTCATCCCACTTGGTGACCTAGCCCTTGTGCTTGGTGTTCTAGTTCTAGAAGTAATCATTGATAAGTAGGTGAGTGTAGGTAATCTAATAGTTTTAGGTAGATATCATTTTCCTTTGAATACAGAAGTGCATCAGACAACACATACACCTATGGAAACATAGATGACATCATCTTTGTTTGGGGGCCCGATTGGAGGAATATTTTTTGGCACGTCATCAAGATAGAGTGTGGGCACACAATATATTGGAAATATATCTGTAAGTAATACAACTTCGCATATTGTGGGAGTTAATTTTAAAACTACGGTTGGGACACGGGAAGTACATCCACCGATCTAGTTCCTACTATAGGAGTATCGGGTGGATCGGGAGGTCGGATCAAGTGGAACATGAAATTATGGAGGTGGAGGAAATACTAGTGGGTCTAGTTCTAGATATGGTGGACAAGGTCTGCACCCTCATCAACCACATCAAGTGTATTCTAACATTTCTTTTCACTTTTCATAATATAGAGGTATTGAAGATGTTTGAGCATGTGCACAAGTGTGAGTTTTTATGGCACACTAAAGGAATTACAACCTCAGATAGGAAAGCAAGTCATTTTTCTACTACTCTTCAAGGGCGTGTGCATAGCTAGTATAGAAAGTATGACCCGCATCAAACTGTGGTGGATTATAATGTTTTACATTCTACGTTTCTAGTTGAGTTCCATATTCTAGAATTTGAGTAGAAATGTATCAGCACACTTAAGGACATTAAGTAACGCTTATCTAAGAGTGTGTGGTATTATGACGTGCATTTTTAAATTTTTTTGTCAAATTTCTCTTATGACATACATCTTAGTCAACATGCATAGTGGTTTTTGGTGGATTGTTGAGTCCGTTCAGAAGGGTGCTCTCTCATAAGACCTTTTTAGATCCATGTGATGCCTTAGAAGTAGCTCTACGTTGAGGCATTTAGAAGTGTAGACACTAGAGTAAGCCCATTTTTAAAGGTGCGGATTGAAGTCATGGTGAAGAAGTTGGAAAATCTCTCTACTAATTCAGTTCATGAAACATGCAATGGAATATGGTGTACAAATTGCAAGGTTGAAGGACACAATAAGGATAGTTTTCATCGTAATTCGGTGTGTGCCATGTTGTTGGATTGTGAAATTTGTAATTTAGACCATGATGTAAGTAGATTTCCCCTCTTATAGCGTGTGATCTGGAAGAATGCGTCTATATATTATAAGATTTGCAAAATTCATACACATGACACCATTGAATTCAGATTGATTAATCATATTCATGAAGCTATTGAGACTAGTGTAGCTAGACTAGTGTGACAAGTGAATCTACGGAATAGGGAGAGCATCATAATGAAGGGCACAATAATGGGGATACTAGGAATAGAGGCTTTCATGGAGGATATAGAGGTTGATGTCACAAAGCAGTGGTAGAGGAGGATTTCCGAGAGGAACTTGTTATACTTGTGGATCACCTGATCATTATCAACGCGAGTGTCCTCTAAATGTGGTTTTCTCCTAGTGTGGGAAACAACACAAGTTTAAATAATTCCTTGACTTATATGATCACATGAGCAAGAAGCATAAGAAAGATAAGAGCACGAGAATGATAAAGGTATAACACGTAGTTGAAGATTGATGGATGGTGAAGGTAGCACCTACCCTTGAGTTACAGCTAGTTTTAGTTACTACACATGTTGAGGTTGTTTGTACATATGAACCTCTGAAGTATAAGCTAACTATAACAAAGCTAGAAGTGATGAATGCCAAGTACTTGTTATTGTTCCAAAGTACTCTGGATGGAAATCTAACTTTTGACTTTGGCCAGTACAATGGGATTCCCTTTGAGTTGTGGGCATCTCGGAATAAGGGAAAACTCCATAAAGGGATGGCTCCCTTTGATGAATCACTAAAAATTTGTATTTGACTGAGTTAAGGGTTATAATGAATGTAAAATTAAAAACATGTAAAGTTGATGCACCAAAACTTTTGTGGGCCTAAGCTTGCAAAAACACACTTATTAACAAGTAAAAGACTATAATTCACTTCAATGATTTCTTGATAACTATGCATTCACAAAAGGTGTTTGGTACACTTAAGGGAACTATAAAACTAGAAAAATTCTTTAAAAAGGTGTTGGAAAACCATCAGCATGCAAGGAAAAGGAATTTTCATTGTAACATGTTGCATAATGTATGTAACATACTTGTAAAAAGCTTCAAATATGGAGGAATAACTAGTCTTTTATTGCTCAAAGGTGAAAAATGTACAATAAATTTTTGTAGCATAAATGTGCAAAATACTCAAATTTCACCCCAATTGCTTCAACAAGCATACAATATATATAAAATACCACCCCTAGCTTCTCAAAAATAGACTAAGTCACTCTAGTTCCACACTCCAATTCCACTTCTCGTACATGCATAATGAATTAAATAAAAAAGCACAACCAAAAATGTTTGCATGAGACTCCAAAGTTAAAATTACCTTCCCTATCAAAGGTCACATTAAGCGCTCAAATTGTTTTTTGCATAGCATGTGTATGGGATTTTTGTGGATATTAAGGTAATGTTTTTTTTTCTCCTTAAAAGGCTAATTTTGGCCTTTTGTGTAAAATCTATTTTTGTCTTTTGTGGCACATATGG
Source organism: Taxus wallichiana var. yunnanensis (assembly GCA_018340775.1). Classification (NCBI taxonomy): domain Eukaryota; kingdom Viridiplantae; phylum Streptophyta; class Pinopsida; order Cupressales; family Taxaceae; genus Taxus; species Taxus wallichiana. Next base: position 781,166,068 of record CM031244.1, read on the forward strand.
CTGGAAATAATTAGCTTTGTCTTTTGCAGAATTCTATCTTTGGCTTAATCTAGCTTTGACTATATTTGGAACATGCATAACTTCTAGTTAAGTGTCGCTTGCCTTTGTTTTATTTATTCACCCAAAAAGGACTTGTAACTCTAATTAGTTAACCTCTTTTTCTAAGGTGTTCTTAGCACCATCCACCCCCACTCAACACAAACAATAACTACATCATTAAAGGATCCTGGAAAGTCCCCTTCCCATGGGCATTGCAAAGATTTAAATAACATAATTGTGATCGAGGAAGGAGACCCGGGTCAATCTGATGGTTAGGGATCCATTTTTTAATAAAATGACTAACTATGGTAAAGTGCACCCCCACCCTTGGTTAACTCATATGATCCATACACAAGGATTGAAACCCTATTTTTTCACTTTTACATTCACAATTAGTCTGGAAGCCTCCAGAAATCCCGTGTTAAGTTGTGGAGCTTAATCACTTCACTGGCATGCTTTTACAGACTTGTCAGAATACACAGTAACCGACGTCAATTGACAAACCACCGTCAGTCACCCATGGACGGGTATCGGTCAAGAAAGGATAAAATGGCATCGGTTAGGGCTAACCGGTAATGGTTAATGCTAACGAGCATCGTTTCGTGTGTGACTATTATAACTAAGTTGCGGGAATTAGATTTATCTTTAGTTGTAAAGTGAATATAATGGTTGTAATTACATAGCTAAAGTGCCCTAAGATTGTAGATGCATGTATAAGCATAAAGCTAGGTTTTAGATGATGAAATCAATTGAGAATAGAGAGAAATTTCCTTTGAGAGAAAAAGAAAAACTTGTACAGAAGAAAGTACAGGACATCCAAGAAGGTTTGGAAGACTGCAAATATTCATTGTATTTCCTCTATGATAATAAATTGGTTGTTTCTTGGTGGACGTAGCCTACATTGGGTGAACCAAATTAAATCTTGTGTATTGTTTATTCTTGTTTATTTCCATATTGATTGATTTTATGCTTAGATCTTATTAATATATATGTACAACCGGTTTGCTAACCCCAACAACTGGTATCAGGGCATATTTGTTTGAGGGTTATGTGTGTTGACAAATTTACTCACGAGAGGATTTTTATTGAGTGGGAGAAAAGTAATGGGAGAAGAAGGAAAATTTAGAGTAGATAAATTTAATGGTCGTGACTATCTATTATGGAAGATGCAGGTGGAGGATTATCTGTATCAGAAATATTTATACTTATCGTTGGATGAGAAGGTAAGACCTACAAAGATGATTGATGAAGAATGGAAAATTCTTGATAGAAAGGCTCGTGCATTTGTGGCTTCGAATATTACTGAAGCAGGATCTATGGTAGAGTTGATGAAATCTTTAGCAAATCTATATGAAAAACCTAGTGCTTCAAATAAAGTTTATTTGATGAAAAAATGTTTAATTTAAAGATGCAAGAAGGTGGATCTGCATCAAGTCATTTGAATGATTTTTGGTCTATTGTAAATCAATAAAAATCATTTATTATTCCATTTGAGGGTGAATTGAAAGAGATTTTATTATTATGTTTTTTTGACATAGTTGGGATAACTTGGTAATGGTTGTTAGTAATACAACGTCTGCTACTAATGTTTTAAAGTTTGATGATGTGGTTAGTATATTCCTGAATGAATAAATACATAAGAAAATTACAGGAGAATCATCATCTAGGAATGCTTTGAATGTAGAAAGAAGGGGAAGGTAGAAGGAGAGATCCAAGAGCAAGAATAATGGGAAATCAAAGTCTAAGAATGGAAAATCTAAATCCAAAGGTAGAGGTATAATCTTGGAATTGTGGAAAGAAAGGTCATGCAAAGAAAAATTGTTGGTTCAAGGAAAATAAATAGAATGTAATAGAGAAAGGTAAAGAGGAAAATTTTATTGTAAAAGAGGTAATGCAAGATGCTCTAATTCTCTCCCTGGATGATAAATTTGAGTCATGGATTTTAGATTCAGGAGCTTCTTTCCATGTAACCCCTAATAAGGGTTATTTCAGAAATTATGTCCAGGGTAATTTTGGGCATGTTTATTTAGGAGATGATGAACAATACAATATTAATGATAGAGGTGAAGTTCATCTTAAATTGCAGAATGGAAATACATGGATATTGAAATATGTGAGGCATGTTCCAATCCTTAAAAGAAATCTAATTTTTGTAGGACAATTGTGTGAAACTGGTTGTATGGTTACACTCACAGCCAAATCTTGGTAAGTTACTAAGGGATCTCTTATTGTTGTAAGAAGCAAGAAGGTAGGATCATTGTATTTGTCTACCTGTATTACTAATTCCTTTTCTATTCTATCTACTTCAGATTCAGATATAAGCATGTGGCATTATCGGCTAGGCCATATGAGTGAAAAGGGAATACAGATCTTAAAGGAAAAGGGTAAGTTATCATATATGAAACATGTAGATCTTGATTTCTGTGAGTGTTGTATTTTTGAAAAGAAGAAGAGAGTGATATTTCTCAAAGTTGGGGAAATAAAGAAGAAGCATAAATTGGATCTTGAACACTCATATGTGTGGGGAACAGCCCAGGTAGCTTCTCATGGAGGAACCCAATACTATGTTACTTTCATTGATGATGATACAAGAAAGATATGGGTTTATTGTATTAATCAGAATCGATATTTTTGAAAATTTTAAAATATGGAAAGCCCTTATTGAAAATGAATCGAATTCAAATTTAAAGTGCCTTAGATCTGAAAATGGTGGTGAGTACTGCAGCAAGGATTTCAATTATTATTGTTCAATAAATGGAATACACAGAGAAAGGATGGTTCCTAGAACACCACATGAGAATGGTGTTGTAGAGAGAATGAACAGGACAATCATGGAATGTGCTAGAAGCATGAGGATACATGTTGGATTGCCCTTACAGTTTTGGGTAGAAGTAGTAGACACGACAGTTTATTTGATTAACCATGGACCTTCAAGTGCACTGAATGGTGGAATACCAGAAGAAGCTTGGACCGTGTTGGTCATCAAAAAGGAATTCAAGAAGAGCAACAGTCAGGGGACAAGAAGTCCCTCCTCTTTAATGGGAGAGGTTCCCTTATTTAGAAACGAACCTATTTACACATATACAAAGCATAATTTTCTTGTCGAACTTGGATATTATGAAAGTGTTTTCTATAAGGATCATCAATCACAAAAGGACTGAGGAATGAAAATGTGAGAACGAAAGTGTAAAGGCACCATTCAGAATTATAGATGACAGAGTAATTCCTTATGCATGTGAGGGTACAGTGAATTGGAATAAGATCATTTGTATCACATTAATAAGATGAAATTTGAAAAGACACAAAGTTCTGTAAATAACATCTGCAAGAATACAAAGCTTCTCAGCATAATACAGACAAATGATCTAACAAGATTAAATGAATAGCTTAGGAATAAAGGAAACTAGATAGACAAAGAATGAAAAATCCTTTTGTATTGATTTCTTTAAGATTTATTTACACTTTCATAAATAAGCCAAGTTCTTCCCCTTCAAAATGGCAAGGAGAGGCCATTATATAGTTTACAAATTAGTTACTCTCGATAACTAATTCTTTTAACTAATGATTAGTTAAAGGGCTGCAAATCGCAATACCCCAACTAATTACAACAAATCCGAGAGAAAGAAGGGGAAGAGAAGAGAAGAATTAGGAGAAGAAGACAGGTGCTTATGACTGGGAGGGACCCACCAACTTTAAGATCCGTTGTCTGAATCTCTTCAACGCCTCGGCTATGTCTCTGCCACATGGGACTGATGTGTTGGCGGTAGACTGAGTCCAAAATCTGAGGCACTTCTCCATTTCCTTATCAAACTCGACATGAGTATGATAATCTTTATTGGCTTCTTCTATGGCAAGATTGAAGAGAATAGATCTCCTTCATTTTTTCCTTAGAAATGGAGCTTTCCTTGAACATATCCCCTTTGAAAAAATCTCTGAATTGAGCTTTGATTTCTTGTAAAGTGAGAGGCACACCAGAAGTCTCATCATGAAGATGGCAATGTATATCTTTAAAGGTAGATATAACTAGTGTTTTGAAGGCCATCACCCTTCGCCGCTAGCTATTCCTTAATTCTCCCAAAGCCTCCTCCAGACCTTGATCTTCCATTCCACGTCTGTAGACCCCAGGACTTTGACAAATGATCCTTTGTATCTTCAAAGACCTTGCTTGCCAATAAAATGTTTTCATCTGTTTGTCCCATGAGGCGGAGGTCTACTATGCAACCGCTCCAAATTTTAAGTTCTTTATCAATGCTCCCAATAGCGGAGGAGAGCTTCACATTGCAAGTTGTTCACCTTCTCGTGGAGTTTGAAAGCTTCATCAATGAAGTTCAATCTGAACAAGCATATCATCCACCATGGCCTCCATAGCTCGCCATAGATGGAATACTTGTGCATATCTTTTATACTATGTACTTCATCTTGGCTCAAAATTACAAGTGGTGGAAGAGTAGTCAATCGGGTAGGGTCCAAAACTTTGTCCTTGGACAAAAGATATTTGATGAAACTTGTAAGAATCGGGCTTGTTCTTCCAAATTGTTCTATGGCTCACTGCCCTTTCTCTACCCTCCCAATGACTCTGGTGACTGTTTCCTGAAGATTGTGGATCTCACCTTCAGGGGTAGATTCTCCCATGGGAATTCTTGAGAGCTCAAGATCAGACGCTTGCAAATCTTGTTCTGGCTTGTCTACCTTAGGCTTGGCTATCTCTAGGAATTGCTGGCCCTGAGCGTCAGACACTATCCTGGAGGTAGTTCTAGCTTTTTGGCGTGAGAAGGAGGAGTAGTGCCTAACAAGGCCGCCACAGCATCAAAATTTGGTCCTGAGATCCGGAGGAAGACTTTCTCTTCCTACTGTCGACAAGAGGCTGCACCCATGCAAAAGAGGAGGAGGAAGAAGCAGGTGGGGCAAGAGGACCAAGAGAAAGAGAACTCATGGCGCCCAAGGTTTACACAAATTGTTACCTCGAGTTGAGATATGAGTGGAGTGCTTGGGGCTCCTGGTGTAGAGGAATCAATAGTGCTTGGAAGTTCAGTGCTCTGGACTTCTTTATCCTTATCCATTGGGGCTTCAGGGTGCTTATAGGAGTTGGCACTTCACTTTCTTCACTTTCACCGAGAACAATAATGTTCTCTAGTCTCAAGGCAGTCGCATGCTTCCTCGGGGTCTTTTCCACTGTGCTCCTTCTTAACTTCTTTGAATTTCTTCTGATACACCTGGGTGGATGAGGAAGGAGTAGAGACTGCAGGTCCTTGAGTTGATGAGGCAGAGGGGTTTGCGCAGGTGCTTCTGATCTGGGTGTCAATGCTTCCCTTCGTGTTGAAGCATCCTTGGAGGAGGATTCCCCTGAGTGCCTCCTAAGCTCACGGACTTTCCTATCAAACCAGATCTTGGTCCTGACTAAGACTGGAGCCAAGATTTTAGCCAAATCATCCTTCTCCTTCTTGAACCAATCCAAGTCCTCCAAGGGAGTGTGTTTGACCACATTGTCATACTCATATGAGTACAAGTCAGAGTTATCATCTTGAAGCCCTTCAGGAACTTGGTACAAATTGAGTTCCTGAATCAATTGTAGAGAAAACCCGTCGTAATGCCTCCTTCTTGCTTCAAAATCAATTGTAGAGTAATTCCTTATACATGCGAGGTGCAATGAATTGGAATAAGATCGGTTGTATCACATTAATAAGATGAAATTTGAAAAGACACAAAGTTATGTAAATAACATCTCTGCAAGAATACAAAGCTTCTCAAAGATAATACGTACAAATGATCTAACAAGATTAAATGAATAGCTTAGGAATAAAGGAAAACAAGATAGACAAAGAATGAAAAATCCTTCTGTATTGATTTCTTTAAGATTTATTTACACTTTCAGAAATAAGCCAAGTTCTTCCCCCTTCAAAATGGCGAGGAGAGGCCACTATATAGTTTACAAATTAGTTACTCTCGGTAACTACTTCTTTTAACTAATGATTAGTTAAAGGGCTGCAAATCGCAATACCCCAACTAATTACAACAAATCCGAGAGAAAGAAGGGGAAGAGAAGAGAAGAATTAGGAGAAGAAGACAGGTGCTTATGACTGGGAGGGACCCACCGACTTTAAGATCCACTGTCTGAATCTCTTCAATGCCTCGGCTATGTCTCTGCCATGTGGGACTGATGTGTTGGCGGTAGACTGAGTCCAAAATCCGAGGCACTTCTCCATTTCCTTATCGAACTCGACATGAGTATGATAATCTTTATTGGCTTCTTCTATGGCAGATTGAAGAGAACAGATCTCCTTCATTTTTTCCTTAGAAATGGAGCTTTCCTTGAATAGATCCCCTTTGAAAAAAGCTCTGAATTGAGCTTTGATTTCTTGTAAAGTGAGAGGCACACCAGAAGTCTCATCATGAAGATGGCAATGTATATCTTTAAAGGCAGATATAACTAGTGTTTTGAAGGCCTCACCCTTCTGCCAGCTATTCCTTAATTCTCCCAAAGCCTCCTCCAGGACCTTGATCTTCCATTCCACGCTGTAGACCCAGGACTTTGACAAATTATCCTTTGTATCTTCAAAGACCTTGCTTGCCAATAAAATATTTTCATCTGTTTGTCCCATGAGGCGGAGGTCTACTATGCAACTGCTCCAAAGTTTAAGTTCTTTATCAATGCTCCCAATAGTGGAGGAGAGCTTCTGTTGCAAGTTGTTCACCTTCCCGTGGAGTTTGAAAGCTTCATCAATGAAGTTCAATCCGTAACAAGCATATCATCCACCATGGCCTCCATAGCTCTGCCATAGATGGAATACTTGTGCATATCTTTGATACTCTGTACTTCATCTTGGCTCAAAATTACAGGTGGTGGAAGAGTAGTCAATGGGGTAGGGTCCAAAACTTTGTCCTTGGACAAAAGAGATTTGATGAAACTTGTAAGAATCTGGGCTTGTTCTTCCAACTGTTCTATGGTTTGCTGCCCTTTCTCTACCCTCCCAATGACTCTGGTGACTGTTTCCTGAAGATTGTGGATCTCACCTTCAGGGGTAGATTCTCCCATGGGAATTCTTGAGAGCTCAAGATCAGACGCTTGCAAATCTTGTTCTGGCTTGTCTACCTTAGGCTTGGCTATCTCCAGGAATTGCTGGCCCTGAGCGTCAGACACTATCCTGGAGGTAGTTCTGGCTTTTTTGGTGTGAGAAGGAGGAGTAGTGCCTAACAAGGCCGCCACAAGATCAAAATTTGGTCCTGAGATCCGAGAGGAAGACTTTCTCTTCCTACTATCGACAAGAGGCTGCACCCATGCGAAAGAGGAGGAGGAAGAAGCAGGTGGGGCAAGAGGACCAAGAGACAGAGAACTCATGGTGCCCAAGGTTTACACAGTTGTTGCCTCGAGTTGAGATATGAGTGGAGCGCTTGGGGCTCCTGGTGCAGAGGAATCAACAGTGCTTGGAAGTTCAGTGCTCTGGACTTCTTTATCCTTATCCATTGGGGCTTCAGGGCGCTTGCAGGAGTTGGCACCTCACTTTCTTCACTTTCACTGAGAACAATAATGTTCTCTAGTCCCGAAGGAAATTCTGCATGCTTCCTCAGGGGGTCTTTTTCCACAGGCTCCTTCTTAACTTCTTTGAATTTCTTCTGATACACCTGGGTGGATGAGGAAGGAGTAGAGACTGCAGGTCCTTGAGTTGATGAGGCAGGAGGGGTTTGCACAGGTGCTTCTGATCTGGGTGTCGATGCTTCCCTTCTTGGTGTTGAAGCATCCTTGGAGGAGGATTCCCCTGAGTGCCTCCTAAGCTCACGGACTTTCCTATCAAACTAGATCTTGGTCCTGACTAAGACTGGAGCCAGGATTTCAGCCAAATCATCCTTCTCCTTTTTGAACCAATCCAAGTCCTCCAAGGGAGTGTGTTTGACCACATTGTCATACTCATATGAGTATAGGTCAGAGTTATCATCTTGAAGCCCTTCAGGAACTTGGTACAAATTGAGTTCCTAAATCAATTGTAGAGAAAACCTGTTGTAATGCCTCCTTCTTGCTTCAAAATCATCAGCACAGTCAGCCCAATAGTCCTCTGTGTTTTCCCTATGATGATAGGTGATCTTGATGTTCTAGCTCAATAAACTTCTTCAAGTCAAAACAAGTTCTTGGCTTGAAGAAGTGGACCGTAATGGGAGCTAGGGCTCTTTCTATATTTTGTGCGTCCAGGGCTGTTTTGCAGGTGTAGTTTCCCAAAGAGATGGGGAAATGCAATCCAATAATTTTCTTATCCCTGCAGGTTCTATGCAATTTGTCCAATTTCCTGCATACTTCTATCAAGGCCATTTTTTCATTGCAGAACATAGGAAGCTTGAGGGGAGTGCTTTCATAGCCGGCAAGCCTGATATAGGAAAATTTTTTGAATTGAATAAAGTAGGCACCGTAGTGCGATATCAGATTCATAGCTTCATCAGAAAATCTCCTTGCGGTGTCGCTCTCTAGTAGCCTGACCATGTACATGGTGAAAGCGTCATTCACCCTTCGGAAATTACGATTGCTGGTTTCCAGGGTGAACTGCGGGCAATAGGCATACACGGGGTCATCCTTGTGAGCATCGATGTATGAGAAACCAAACCATTGCCTCGATCTTGCGGAGTATACATCGGTATGAAGTCATATAAAATTTCTTAGTTTTTACACATTTGTGATTTGCTCGCTAGGTTCATACTAATGATCTCTACCCAGTTGATATTCTGAGTTCCCTCGCACACCATATTGATAAGCGGGCACATCTAGAAATGGAACTCATTTGTAGAGGGTAAACCCATGACCCGAACTAGCGAAGGATTATAAAATCCGACAATTCTTCATTGAAATCCACACGGAAAAGAGTCTTGGACAGACGAGATGCCCCCTTCTTAGGGTTTTTAGCCAGGACTTCGCCACCCACGCCTTATAGTTATCACTGTCTTGATCGAAAAGGGCCTGTGCTTGATTCTGGGAGATAACTATAGCATTTTCCATTTCTAGAATCCTTAGGGCAGTGCTAATGGTGGTGGCATCTAACTTGGCAATGAGTTCTCCATGCACGTTCGTTAGTTCGCTTGAGTCGGGACTGAAATGAGCTCCGCAAGCGAGTACAGTGTCTGCACATTGTACTGAAATTGGGAAGCCACCGGCGAACGCCAAGCCACTATCATGAATCATCTGTGCCATAGCTGAAGGGTTTGCATCTGTCATCCTTGCCCAAAAATCCCCAAAATCAAGGTGGCGAACTTCACTGTCCCCGATATCGGGAACGGTAGACTCGAGTGGTGAAACTTGTTCCTGCCCCTGGAATTTGATCTTCATGTTGATAGTAACTCGGAGAGCAAAGCTGCAAGCTAGACTTGGGATGGAATCACAAGGGAAATGGATACACGCAGAAATTTTGGTTGCAAGGGTTCGAGCAATAGATAGCATGAAAGCAGTGTGCAAAAACGCATAGGGGGTAGTTTATTATATAGCCGTTTAGGAGAGAGAAAGGTAATAAATGCACATTAAATACATATCTACCAAATTGAAAAGCAAGATATTCGGGTAGAGCGGGAAAAATTAGCATGAATGGCACTTGGTTCATTTGGGACACAAGGGACGCGAAAGTGCGAAGTACGCGGTTCGGCCGATTCGGGCAATGTGGGGAAAAGACGCACAAATGCTTTTGGGACATGCGGGACGAAAGTACGCGGAATACGCAAATCGGCGAATCGGACGAAAAGGGAACAACGGGTCTGGGCGAACTTGGGACATGTGGGACAAAAGTTTCGACGGGCCCGAAAATAACGGACTTTGGGTAAACCGCCGACGGTAAGAGCCCAAATGAACACGGGACACGCGGGACAAAAATGTCTCGACAAGCCCTGAAAAACACACAAAATGACCCAAAAATGCAGATTTTCCCAATTTCTTGACTTTTCACATTATCGGGACAACGAAAAAAACACTAAATCTCAAAATTTTAATTTTCAACTTCTTAAAAGCGAGGGGAATTTTGAGTGGACAACATGACTGGAAAAGAGGTAGATCTTTCTTTTCTTAGAGTATTTGGCTCAAAAGCTTTTATGCATATTGATAAGGAAAATAGAAAGAAATTAGATGCTAAATCCAAAATATGTACTTTCATTGGTTATGGCTTTGGTGATTTCAAGTTCCGGTTTGGGATTTAGTAGGTTTTAAGATAATTAGGACTCATGACATTTATTGGAATGAAAAGAGAATGTATAGGGATCAATTTTTGGTACCCAAAGGTGAACCGGTGGAGAATTTTGTGGATGAAAATGAACTCTCAGATTCAAAATTAACACCGTAGGTTTACACAATCACCAAGATGTCGATTTACCCACGACGGAATCGATCCCCTCTATAAGCGTCGATTCACTGAAGAGATAGACCGGTGTCAATTAACTGAATCAACATCGGCGAAGTTGACCAATGTTGGTCACTATCACAAGTAGATAAAAATATATAGGATTAGCGATTGAGCCTCAGGCACCCCAAATCTCAGGGAGAAGGTCATAAAGGGTAATTAGACCTCTATAAATATTTTCACCTTCCTTGTTTTATTTATTATTGACTGATAGTGGTGAACTAGAAAGATTTGAAGAAGCAATGCAAGATAAATCCCACAAGCAATGGGAGCATGGCATGAATGAGGAGATGGAATCTTTATAGTAGAACTAGACATGGAATTTGGTTAAGTTGCTAGTAGGTAAAAGAGCATTGCAGAACAAGTGGGTTTACAGGATCAAAAAGAAGAGGGTGGACAAAGAGATACAAGGAAAGACTTGTAGTAAATGTATTTGCACAGAAAGTAGGTATTGAATTTGGTGAAATATTTTCTCTTGTTGTAAATATGACTTCTATTCATACTTGTATCGAGTTTATTTGTAGTAGAGGATTTGTATTTAGAGAAACTTGATGTCAAGATGGCATTTCTTCATGGTGATTTAGAGGAAGAGATTTATATGAATCAATTGCTTGGGTATGAAGTCAAGGGTAAGGAGAAACTTGTGTGCAGATTGAAAAAGAGCCTATATGGGCTCAAGAAAGCTCCAAGGAAATGGTATATGAGGTTTGATAGTTTCATGTATGAGCATGGTTATTTGAGATGTGAATCTGACCATTGTGTTTATTTCAAGATGCTTGGAAATGGGAGCTATATTATTTTGTTATTGTATGTGGATGATATGCTTATTATAGGATCTAGTATGCAGGACATTGGTGAGCTTAAAGAAAAGCTAGCTCACACATTTGCAATGAAGGATTTGGGAGCTGCAAAGAGAATCCTTGACATGTAAATTCATAGAGACAGAAAAACAGGAAGTTGTATTTGTCTTAGGAGCATTATATCAATAAGGTGTTGGAAAGGTTTAATTTGCAAAATTCAAAACCTATAAGTACACCTATGGTTGGACACTTCAAATTGAGAAAAGATCAATTTCCTACATCACATGAGGAGGTTGAGTACATGGCACAAGTTCTGTATGTTTCAAGTTGGGAGCTTAATGTATGTTATGGTTTATACCAGACCAGACATTGCATAGGTAATGGGAGTTGTGAGTAGATTTATGGCTAATCCAGGTAAAGAGCATTGGAAATCAGTCCAATGGATTCTCATGTATTTCAGAGGGAAATACGGCATGCAATTATGCTATGGAGGGTTAGATACTTCTTTACGTGGCTATGTGGATTCAGATATGGCTGGTGATTTGGATGGTAGAAGGAGCACCACTAGATATGTTTTCATAGTAGGTGGCATGGCAGTTAGTTGGATTTCTAGATTGTAGAAGGTTACGGGCTTGTCTCTACTACAAATTTGAATATGTTACAGCTACGAAGCTAGCAAGGAGATGATATGGATGAGAAGGTTCATGGAAGAGTTGGGAAAAGAGAAAGAAGATTGTAGATTGTAAAGTGATAGTCAAAGTGTGATTCATCTAGAAAATAACGCAACGTTTCATTCTAGAAAGAAACACATTCAATTGAGATGTGACTTCATACGGCTGGTATTGGAGGATGAGCAGTGAAGTTAGAGAAAATTCATAAGGAGAACAATGTAGATATGCTAACGACTACATTGGCAAAGGAGAATTTGGAGCTACACTCCACTTTTGTTAGTCTTCAAATTTGAAACTTGAAGAGGGATAAACATGGCAAAAGGAAAGGATCAAAGGATGGAGATGTATGGTACAGTGCAGAAATTTATCTCCAAGTGGAAGATTGTTGAGTTATGGAGCTTAATCACTTCACTGGCATGCTTTTACAAACTTATTGGAATACACAATAACCGTCTTCGGTTGACAAACCATTGTCGGTCACCTATGGGTGGTATCGATCGGGAAAGAAGGCAGGATGGTTAGGGCTAGCAAGCATCGGTTAAGGCTAACCGGCATCGGTTGCATGTGCATGACTATTATAATTAAGTTATGGGAATTATATCTATCTTTAGTTTTAAAGTGAATCTAATGGTTGTAATTACATAGCTAAAGTGCCCTAAGATTGTAGATGCATATATAAGCATAAAGCTAGGGTTTAGAAGGATGAATTCAATTGAGAATAGAGAGAAATTTCCTTTGAGAGAAAAAGAGAAATTTGTAGAGAAGAAAGTAGGACATCTAAGAAGGTGTGGAAGATTGTAAATCTTCATTGTATTTCCTCTATGATAATAAATTGGTTGTTTCTTGGTGGACGTAGCCCACATTGGGTGAACCACATTAAATCTTGTGTATTGTTTCTTCTTGTTTATTTTTGTATTGATTGCTTTTATGCTTACATCTGATTAATATATTTGTACAACTGGTGTGCTAACCTTGAGACATCCTAATCGAGAAAATGAAGGGGGTGGCCATTTTTCTGCTTTTTCTTGACTTTCAACTCACTTTGTTAGAGCTTTGGACACTTTTTCATGCTTTGTGTTTCTTTCCAGGGTGACTGCATTATTTTTTTTTTTAAAGCTCTATTTTTCGCTTGTTGTTCCATCTATCCGAGTTTTCATCACGTTATAGCTCAACCCCTTGCATTTCATGAGCACAGGTCGCCATTTTTAAAGAAACTACTCTATATTTCGAGTTGCATGATGATTTGGGGCTTGGTCGTACCCACCAAGGCTACATCAATGGTTCATTGTGCATTTTGATGGTTTTCAACTTGGCCTTTGAATAGAAGGTAGGAAATGTATTTGAATTCCTAGTTTGATTAGATACATTATTTCATACTTTGCACAATGATTTGTTCTTTCAATTTGATGAAACTCACTTTGTTGTCGAGTTTGGTGGAGCTTGTGCCATTGATCTCGCATAGCCCGTTTGCATCCCAATACTCGGTGATTGATTTTCCCCTAGTCTTATTCACTATTTTTGCAAGTTGAAGGTTGGGTCTCTTCTTTCTAGCCATTTTTCTTTGGACTTTGTAGCTCACCTAAGCCCTTTCACAACAAATCCCTACTCGTTTTCTACCCAAACTACCTATCATAATATTATTTGAAACTTGGCACGTTTTGTGTAACTAGGCCTTTGTTTAACATTCCCTAGCTTGATTTGTTATCTACATGGAGATCATCATTCAATATTATCCAACTCGATTGGGTGAGTGTAGATCTAAGTTATGATTTCCTTGGAAAACTTTTCCGATGGTCGTGTCCCCTTTGATGTGTGCTAAGACCCCCAACTTGTGGTATATGGACCCAACTCACTACATTCAGGTGTATGGTAAGTCCTTTCACTTTTTGACCCTATGTTGGAAATTTTCTAACTCTCTTGGCATTTTTCCTTCTATCCTGTTATGGGTTTGAATCATAATTTCTGCATTAGCTTGAGCTATAATGAGCTCACTCTGTTTACATTTAGCTCACCGAGATAATCATGTATGCATTCTCGGTGCATCGGTATTGATTGAGCTCTCACCATTTGTGATTGCTTGGTTTCATTATGTTGGTTGTGTTTCCTTTTTATGAATTTGTTTATTTCAAGGTGAGGTGTGAGTTTTTATCATGAATATATACGAGTGACTCGGCCCATCCTTACCGATTGAAATTGCACTTTGTTGCTTTCAGTAGCAAGTTGTTTACTCTAGGCTTGGTGGTGTTGTTTTGATAGAATTTGTGTTCACATGCCAATGTCAAAGCCAACTCCATCCACATTTGATTTCTCCATACTCCAAACGAAAAAACCTTAAAAATACTTAAACATTGTACAGTATAAGCTCCAAAGGAAAATTAACTAACAAAAATTTTGCAACTGAAACTAATTTGAGTCATTATCCACATCTTTCCTTCCTTTCCAAAACTCTAGAAGAAGAATTTCACAAATGTATACATCAATTTTTTCATTAAGCCTTGATGTTCTTACATATTCAGGGTCAAAGTGAACTTTTCCATGTAATGGTCTTTCAGGACTATTATTCCCTGCATTAGCTTGTTTTAGAAGTTGTAACTCATGGTATTGATGCTCTATTCTTTTTTGTGTTTCTTCATTTTGTGATTGCTCTTCGAGACACCAAAATCTCTATTCCTGGTTACTTTGATGCATTTGCATGCCTTGGTAACTCACCGATATACTGTAATGAAAGATATCCTAAGCTTTTTTACTGTTGCTAGAAAACCTTCAATGGAAGCTTCTTCATGTTTGCAAGATCGCTTACTTTATTACTCACAGTTTACTATTTGCTATGTGGCTTGTGAATAAATTTTATTCATTGGAAATAAATTAAGCATGGTTTTCCATTAAGATGGATTGTTTGATATTGCAGCTCAATATTTTGTATAAGATATTTCTTTCACCTTGTTGTTGTTTAATTGGAACATTTTATGTAGCATGAAACCTTGATGGTCTTGTTATTTCATTTCAATTTATGAAGATAAAATACTCTTGTTAATGTTGGAAAGATCCTTATTACAAACATGATTGTGTTCTTCTACTTAAATACAAACCGAAAACCACATTTGAAGGGTGAACTCTATTAGTGAAAGTTGCATTCATGTTTGAAAACTATCTCTGCAAAATTTGTCTTTATGCTCATGGTTTGCAATAGATTTCTTATGTTGATATTGATATATCTTGAGCACTTGTACCTCTTGTTGTTCTTAAGTCACCCCACTTCCATTTTAAACAGTTCATGGCAATGTATATTCTGGAGAGATATGTTTTAGCTCTTTGTTACTTGCATTTCTTTGAGCTTTCATTCTTTGTAGTAATTGTTGTATTCCTACTGGAAGCTGCTCATATTTCTTGGAAAATCAGCACTCTCTTACATTTTGTTTAGTTACAACTTTAAAAGTTTCAAACAGATCCTATAAGATAGAACTTGTACACTCATGTTGAAAATATTTCCTTCCAATTCATTGATGAGCACTGAGATTTGCAATCTTTTCCTCCTGAAAGCAAGTTGATCTTGATCTTGTATCCTATTTCTTTCTCTTTTCAAATGATGATGCCTATAAAATCAAAGTTAGAAGAATAATTGTATAGAGTTATCCTGAGCTCTAATTGTTTATTTTCACTTTTCGGTATAAAAAAGAAGCCACTTTGGACTCATGGAGGGACAACTTGAATAGAAGAGGACCCTGTCTAATAGGCAATGACGGTTCCTCTATCCCCTTACACTTCTAGCTTTAATTTCATATGCATTGCTTACTTGTAGTTACTTCTCATGGCTTGTGTGAGAAAAATATGTACAGATTATTCCTTATGAATAAATGAAATTACTTTCATGTAATGAGTTGTATGTACTTCCTTTTGTACTTTCTTCAATTGAATGGATAATAAATGAATTTGTACAACTCAATACACTTAATAAATTCACTTAATCATGGGGAATAAATTCAATTCAATTGTACCTTTTGATTGATCCTCCCAATATGAATAAGAACACTCAATTCAACTTTATTTTTATGTTTCTCCTCAAAATGCAAAATTGTTTGTAAAATTATACCTTCCCATTTATGTAAATCAACATCTAAAACTAATGTTTTAGAATATAATTCCTAGTAAATGATAACTCTCATGCCTTCATCAAGGCCTTGCAGTGGTCTTCCAAGGCTACTGCATTTTTGATGAAGATGACACATTGAGGGGCAGTATATGCAAGGTGTTGCATCTTGGGACAACACTTTCAATTATTGATTTGACACATGACATCCTAATCTTGTTCAAAACCAAGCAACAAAAAAATTGGAGTGCCCCCTTTCGATGATGATCAAAATTGGTCAACATCTTGGTGACTCTATTGGCCTAACTACTGCTACCCATGAGAACCCCTAAATCTCTCAATTCCGCCCAATTTGTAATCTAAAATATTTTACTAAGCTGAACATGCATGCCAAAGGCTGCATAATGCTAATAAAGACTAAAATCCTCCCGAAAACAAGCTGAAAAATCACAACTACAATGCTGCAACATGTGCACAAGGCACTTGGAGGAAGTAAACAACACCTACGAGGCCTGCCAATTAAGTTGGTAGCCATTTATTAAAAGCAAAACAATTACGTACTAACTAACCTCCACTTTATTGGTCCTCCTAGGTCAAAAGGGAAATTTATGATTTCATCTCCACGAGGCTGCAAAAAGGAAGAAAACTTCTTGTTGGCCCACAACCCATACTTATGGGTTTTGTAGGCATGCTGCAATCTATCTTATCTTGGATAAAAGTATCCACAACAAACACTCACTCAACTAATGGCATAATCTAGATGTCTTGATGCTTCATGACAACTTGGGAGGCATCATACTTCTTGTCTTCACCTGTAAGTCCTTCTAACTCATCTAGGAGCGCATATATTGCTCCCAATATTCATCACGAGTCTTCAGGAGACAAATTGTAATCAAACTCATCCTAAACATGTTCCTTATTGATTTCCCTCAAGCTAATAATATCCTTAGATTAATTTAAAGGTCTGAAAATAATTTGCATCTCATCAAGGAGCTAAAAATACTCCTCCCAATCTAAATTTGAATCTTTCACCTGAAATCCCAAGCTAATATTTGGGCTGCAAGAGCTTGTTTTCTCCTCAATTGGGGATGTAAGTACCTATGAACCATTAATTGCTATAATCTAACTCTTATCTTCCTTCATGAATTTATCCTCTGATTGTTTCCCAAGGTCTTCTTTGACCTCTTGATAACCTTCCACATGCTCAATTATAATTTTAACTTGTTGTATCATGACGTCCTCAACTACGACTTCACCAAATGGGCATGTGTCATCCCTTGGCTCTTGATCAAGGCCTATCATGCGAACATAAACTAGATCTTCCTCCTCAATGTAGCATGGAATTTCTGACAATTCACAAAGTTGTTGTTCTCTTTGGGTTTCCTGTGAAAAATCTGCAAGTTCTCTTTTAGGAGTGTCAATCTCAATCTCATCTTCACACACACTTTCATCCTCCTTTGCTTGTTCTTCCTTAAATTCATGTGGATCAGCCATCTTCTGCTCTAAATCTTCTTGCTCCTCTACAAGATAAAACTTCACCTCTTACATGCATCCTTTCTCCAACTATAGAATATGATCAAACTGAAACTTGGAGACCCATTGTTGCAGATTTTTCATAAATTCCAGCTTGTTGTCTTGAATGGGTTGCCCCTCCTGATTAATTTTATGATCTTCACCTTCATGAATCAGGTTTGAGGATGAAGGAGGAGGGGTGGGTTAGGTCTCAAGTTGATTTTGAAATTTTTGTACAAACGGATGGGGTTCAAAATCTACATGTGACCAAGGGGAAGTGGGAACAACAGCAACAAGAAAGCTTTGAATCTAATAGGTAGGTTGAATTGGTTGATAGGGAATAGAAATTGGATTATGACAAGGGAGGTAAGTGTAAGCATCCCATTTACGGGTTTCCTCTTCCCGGCCTTGTTGACCTCTAATGCCTACAAATGTTCCAATCATTTAATGAGAGCTTGAAGATTCTAATCCATCTTCTAAATTTTTTTGCCAAACTCTTCATTTTGCATATAACTTCTCTCATGATCTGCATAACCTAAATAGTACTACTCATATATTTTATTCTTTGCATAACCTATAAAATATCCATATTCTTTTACTAGTATAATGGCTATAAGGGTGTCCATACTCTTGATCAACATAATTTGGATCATGGGGATATGGGTTGTAATAAGGGTCATGATCGATCTAGCATAGGATATTGAAAAAATGGATGCATGGAGCCTTGATTACCTTTTGCGAACATTGAAAGTGAGTATAGAATGTATTGGCATGGGATTTCTAGGTTGGCAAAAGAGGTAGTGTTTACTTTCTTATATAGGGTTTCATTGGTGATTTATCTAAGAAATTCCAACCTATTGAGATTATAAGACCCAACTACATATATGAATTTAAAATAAAAGTTGGAGGACATGGTTTTCTAAGATGTATAAGTCGTCAGATCTGGATATACTATTCTAACCAAAATATACGACCTTGAAGGAAGACATGTTGTCTGAAGTTTGGAAGTTATTTTTTATAGTTAAATGATTTTTACGAGCTATGAACCAGGGGGTTCTTGGGTCCCCTCCCTTAACAATGCAAATGTCCTCAGATAAGATATTACAATTAATCCATCACAATCACAAACCGCAACCACTGAGCCCACACCAACAATGCAATTTTTCCACCACCATGGTTTTTTAGAGCCACCATTCGCCATCAACGCCAATGTTGATGATGCAAAGTCCACCACCACCAAGAAGAACCACTTTGGTGATACAACACCCGCCACCACCGATAAACCACGTGAAGGGATTGTGCCCAACGGGATTTGAACTTGAGTGGATCCAGATACAACCGTCTGTGTTAACCGATCCACCCAAACCCCATTGGAAAGTTTGGAATTTGTTACGTGGCATTTTTATATGGATTTAATTCATTTTGTTCTCATAATTTGATCAATTGTCGGTGTGCAAGTATAAATAAGATAAACAAGAGACCATGTAGAATGTACTAAGAGGGAATGAGAAGGTTGTATTTATCAATCACTAAACATTAATTACCATTCAAATTTGAGAGCTTGATTTTTGTGTGTAGAAGCTTAGTTGTCATTGATGAGTCATTATGAAATTGATCTTGTCATATAGACATTTAGTTGTTAGTCAATGGAAATAGGACTTTTCTGTCTATATAGGGAAAAGGTCTCTATGACCATGATAGGAACCAATAACCACGATAAAACATGTTAAAGAAGAACTACTTTCAAAATAAAGTGGCATAAAGAGGAGTTCAATTTAAATTAGTAATAGTGTTTAATGGTCAATCACAACATGTCACATAGGTTGTAGGTTATTAAGACACCATTCACATATTTTACGATGTTATAAGTCATTTAATTGGTACTAAGTAAATTCAAAATATACTTTTCACTGTAATCAAAGAGTTCCAAAATAATAAATTAATGACACAATACTCGTATTATTTGATTTTTTAATACAACATTTAAGTATTATTTAATAAATTTACTAATAAAAAACAAGGGTGATGCGACCACTATGATATTCAAAAGCTTGTTTTTGGAGCAAGAAATTGTTGTTACTACAAGCCCTTCCAATATAGAACACATCTATAAGAACAATATTAATTTATGAAGGCCTAACTATTCCCAGCTTATTTTATCTGATAAATTGCACCATGGGTAAGATGTTCTTGTTATACCATCTTTCTGTTTGGGTGCAGATCCTAGCTTTGTGGAGTTGTCTTTAAATTTGAAACAAAAATTGGTGAATGAGAGACTGCTTCCATTCTTACAAGTGCAATACGAGAATTCCTCTGTTGTAAATCTTAGAGATGTGTTGTTGAGTTTGGGATTTGGTTATATATTAGATTTGGTTGCTATGGGGAAGGACAATAGGTGCTGGTGGTTCCATTTTCAAATCACCATGTTAAGGCATTTGTTGAATCTGTCAATAATCACAAAATTATGGGGTCTGCTTTGTTTTATCATGAGCATTATGGTTAGCCTACTCTGTGGCATTTAGAAAGCGTGTTTATTTATCTATGACGAATATAATAGAGATATTAGGGTGAAATTGGGGGGAATAGTATAGGTGTAGATAAAAAAATATTGGAAGAATATTTTGATTTACATTTTCTATTTTAATTGTTGGTTAGAAGATTATTCTAATTTATATTCGGGAATATAATAGATGATCTATTAAATAGGTTATAGTTTTTCGATAGAAACAGATCAACATGCAAATCTAGAATTTATTTATGCTTATAAATAATATTAAGAATCATCTCAAACACTTATAACATTAAATATGTTCATTTTGTTTAACTATAATTGTATTATTGTTTAAGTTATAATTACGTATTTTAAAAAAATATGTTGTTAGAAATCTATAAAATTCACTAAATATTCGTTACATCAGTCAAATAATGTAGAAAACCATAGTGTTTTTCGACGTGTTGAAAACCACAAAGTGTTTTTGGATCGTGTTGAAAAACACATTGTGTTTTTCAACGTGATGAAAAACAAACTGTGTTTTTCAACACGATGAAAACCACAATGTGTTTTTCATCATGTTTTGTCTTATGGAATTAATTATTATTTTATTAATAATGTCCTGAACATGGTTGATTATAAAAATTCCTAATTAATGGGGGGGCAACATAATTCTTGATTAATGGGTAGAGAAAAAGAGAGGGAGAAGGGATTAAGGAAAGCCCACAAATATGAAGAGGGGTTGTTTTAAATAGAAGTGAGATTTGGTGGCTTGTCAGAGTTGGGAGGAATGTAACAAAATTATGACCATGTAGCAGGCCCTGACTATATACTACAATTTAGGGCTTGACTATGAAATGGTTTCTTAAGTACCAGGTGTATGTATGGATTGTGGTTGTAAGTCTAGTAATTGTACTTGACAATGATTTAATCTGAATCCTCATGCCACCACATTTGTGAGTGTTGATTAGGGTTGGCTTGCTATCAAATGAATCTATTTCATATCAATATTAAGTTATAAAGTTGATAATGTGTTAATTCCCAACTTTGTGTCCATGATTGCCAACCCTCTTCCATTTTTATAGGAGGGCACCTTCTGCATATGAATCAATTTTTTTCCACTTATTCTATGTTCACGGAACCCAACTATGCCCTGAGGTTTGAAGCCATCTTTATTTTTCACCATATTCAAACAAAGAATAAAAACTAATGGAGAGATTATTTAAGCTATGATACTTACAAAAATATGCAAGTTATTCCACCTCTATTCAATGGTATTCCTAAGCATTATCTACACATCATCTTCCGTTGAAACATCTACATTAGAATTTTTCTATGAGACAAAAAAAATGATAAATTAATACATATGATAAATTAAAATTAATAAACATATTTGGTGATGAATTACAGTAACCAAACTTAACAATCAATTGAGAAATTAATAAACATGGTTTTAAATCAAATTCGTTCGAGATCCATATTTAGTGTGACAACAGAAAGAAAAATTAAGAAAAATCAGCCTTTACCATGGTTGTATATAAAGAAAAAAATATAACCAAATTGCATATTCGTGATGGTCCTCTAGTTTTCGATGTTGAGTTACCTATGAGTGGATTGTGTCACGGTCGACTGTGTGCTGTGGAAATAAAAAAACTTGCCTTTAATTGTTGTTTATGTTTCTTTCTCTGGGCTTGGTTGAGGTTTAAAGGATCCAAATACTCCATTGGTTATCTAACAAATGCAATTTCCTTCCTCGTAAAACATCCATTGGTCTGTGATTTCCTTCATCCTCTGGTCTACGAAAGAATGTCTATGTTTAATGTTTAAGTGGTTTGCAAATTCAAGTGGTTTACTGTACCATGGAAAGTGAAAACCACATGGCTTCCTTAAATGTATTTGACCCCTCACGGGCGGCAGCATACTGAGCAATCTCAGTAATATATCTTCCGTACGCGTGAGAAATTCTGCCATGATTTTAATCCCTCTGGCACCAGGTTTTCTTTCCACGTCATGCCTTTTACATGCTCATGTAAGGGGGAGCATGGTAATTTTTATGGGGGCTGCACATACATAGGTACAAAATGAGTGAAGGGGAGCTGTCGTCCTGCAGGGAGGAGCGCAAATAGGTCTGTCATAAAGTATAATATTTAATATTTGATGAAACATTTCAACCTTATATAGAATGCCACGTGTTCATTATTATTATTTTTCATTATAATATTACAAAAATGGAGAGAACTTATATAGGGAACTGTAATTGCTAATTTGCTATGTGCGGGAAACCAGATTTTTAGCCCTCTCGCGCCAGCATCGGGTGCCCTTCAGAACTGTGCATTTTGGATCACGTGCGTGGGCTATGAGACTGATTTATTTTTATTGATACAAATATAATAAATGCACATTTGTTTTTCTTTTTGGAGCACATTACCGCAGTGGAAAAGGTAGAATAGCCTCTGCCCACCCTCAAGGCAAACACACAATTTCCCTCACTCTGTAGCACACACAACCTACAGGCTACAATATACAGAATACGTTTTGCTAGATTTTAAGGGCCTCGATTCAACTGTAATCAACATCCTCTACCCGCTAATCACAACCGTCCAAGTTTCTAATAAGCGTCAGAGGCCCCAGCCTCTACCCAACTGGAAGAACGCTTTCAGAATAATTTTTTTGTCATGGTTTGTTTGAAATAAATACTAGCAATCGTATGTGAAATGTACAATGTGAACGCGAAAGGGATATAGTGAAGAAGTGAAAGTGGGTCGAGAGGAATAATCAGAAAGGAAGATGGGTGTAGAAAAAGGTGTTTGAGGGTGTAGAAGTGCATAGGGAAGGAAAGAGGAAATGAGGAGCCAATGTGAGAATGAATTATATGTGAAGAGCATGACACGTATGTCAATGAAAAGCATGAGAAAACTTAGAGTGGGAAGACATAGATGAAACTGCAAAGAGCAAATCTCAACAAATAATTATTTACGAACTACAGATAAAAAATTGATATGAGAAAAGGAACCTCAAAAGATAAATAACTACATTGGCTAAATTACAGAGACAAAATTTTGTCTTTTACAGTCAACTATTGAATAATTACATTCTTCAGGAAAGAGATGTCGTGGTTAAAACAGATGCAGTTTCAAACACATTGACATAAGGTTATCTCCGTCAAAGTGTGTTAAATGCCAAAGGAGATCTATTGAGGAATTCAAATTGGAGGGAGAGAAACAATGGGAGAGGAAGAGAGAGGAAGATGAAGGATTCTGGAGAAGACTAAGGAAGAGGAAAGTGGCTTTGTGGATAAATGGGAAAGTATACCCTCGAATAATGACCTGACAATAACAACTATAGTTCAAAAAGGAGAAAGTTCATGTTATCTATGACGGTAAGGAAAATGTTTCCCTAGATATATCATAATGTAAGGAGTGGTGTAAAAGTACTCTTGAATGAATCATTAAATTCTTCAAACGTGCAAGCCTTCAATAGGTCTTTTTCTTCTCTTTATGAGACACATCACTTACATGTTACATATTTGTACATACATCTCTTATGGTAGAGAAAATAAGAGAGGTGCTTCTCTATGGGTAATTTTAACTTTTACCCACATTTTATCGTCAAGGCATTTCATATTCTTACCCCCTTTACTCAAGTAAAGATACTAACATATAACTTGGCATCATAACTTTTGTGCGTGCAACCCGCTCTTATTCAAGGAGTCCACACACATCCCTTGGGGCACACCTCAATGCTAGAGCATAGGGAGTTCTTCCACATATATTGGTACATGCAAAATATTACAATAAAATATTGTCTCAATGTTATCTAAAGTAGCATGCAATACTTAGCTCTTTACATCAAGTTGTAATATTATGTACTCTACTCATGTTCAAGGTTCAAGTTAATACATACAAGTAGATTTACATTATCTGCTCTTTGTTCTTGTCTAACCTTTTAGAACAATTTGCTCTTCACTCATTCACTATTCAGTTTTGCAGTTACCTTCGCACTGCTATTTTACATGTTGTCTCCCACTACTCATGGGATCCAGATCAGGACTACCATTGAAAATGCAAACTCTTGTAGTAACCACAAACACTTAGAAATTTTCCTGTGTTCTATAGGTTTATTTATTTTATACGACATTATCTTATTATTTAGAAAGAACAAAAAAGGGTTGGCCAACACGTAGTATCTAAGATTTTGCGAGGTAGACTATTCCCGACACTTCCCCTTATGTGGAGTATAATTTCTTTCAGCATGTCTTAACAACATAACTTGTGAATTGCTAAGGATGATACAACTTATGATTCCTTCTTGGGCACTCCCAATTGTATAGTTCAAAGCGTCAATATGTATATGGAACAGTTACTCCCAATTAAGTGTGTTGTGGTCTGCCACTAACCACCATGATCTTCAATTTATCATCAAAGGCTTCTTATTGCCTGGGATCCCATTCAAATGGTGTCATCTGTTGGGAATCACAACTAAACTAAAGATCTTACAAGTCTCCTATATACTCACCATGTCCCCCTACATCTTATGTGGACTATAATTTCTTTCTACATGTGTTAACAAATAGCTTGTAAATTACAAAGGATGATACAACTTATGATTCCTTCTTGGGCACTCCAAATTTTATAGTTCTAAGCATCAATATGTATATGCAACCCTTTATACCAATGAAGTGTGCTAAGGTCGGCCACTGACCACCCTGATCTTCAGTTTATCAAAGGCTTCTTGTGGTCTGGGATCCCATTCGAATGGTGTTATCAATTGGGCATCACAACTCAACAAAAAAGCTTACAAGCCTCCTATATACTCATGTCCAAGTTACATCTTTACGGACTCTATCTAGATTCATCCCAAACTTTGATAATTTTAGCTTTCAATTGATCTTCTGCATTATTGTTGATTTGATTGTAGCTGGGCATACATTCACTTCCAACCACCAACTCAAGCATTGTCCATTAAAGAGATTGAAAATGGATCCTTCTTTCTTACTGCATGGAAATCACATGGGAATGTACTATGTCACAAGCTTTGCTGACATGATAACCATCGCTCATTGTACCATATCATTGATGAGTAAAAAATGTGTTACCAAAAAATACTGAATCTAGGGATGAATCTTGGATTCCAAAAGAGCATTAGCTTTGTATAAATTAATCCAATAGAGAATAATCATAAATACAGCCTATGGTTCTTTGCAAACCTCCATGGGACCATGCCCTTAGGGTACCATGTGACGGTGGTCTGCTCTCCTCTTTCACGTTGCCCATAAAATGGATTTTAAGAAATATGAGTTCAAATCCATGGATATTGTTGAGTTGATGTAGATTGATATGAAATCGAAAAATGTTGATCCTTTGGGGAAGTGGAATCAAATCCTACTACCTCCTTTGCTTGTGGAACAAAAAGATTGATACGAGATTTGTAATTTTCTGTTATGGAAACAAGAATGCACAATGATGATGACTGGCCACATAAATGAGGCATTCAAATCTAGGCCATCCCTTGTCATCCCTGGAAAATTGAAATTAATCCCAAAGCATATCATAAGCATGGAACAGATTAGTAATAAATTATGTATTGAAAATTATAAACATTTACTTTGTTTTCACACAGATTCAACCTTAACTGAAGTTTTGAAACCTTCAAGCTACAAACCAACATTAATAAATTATGGAATGCAAATTTTAAACATTTCCTCTATACTCAGACACGAATATTCAGCCCTAACTAAAGTTTTGAAAATTTCTATCTACATATAAGCAATAATTTTAAAGTAACTGATGCTTTGAAACCTCCAATTGCAAATCTCACCATCCAGATACCAGCTGGAATAGAACAATTGTATCACTAACCTTATTAGAAAAATCAGTCTTAGCCATTGGCAAATATAAGAAAAAAACACCTAAACCCTTAATGTCTGCAATATTAAACCCTGTGTAAAACATCTAACCCAACTCAGATAGTTAATAAATCAAATCCGGTTTATATTAACAATGGTTTGTATTAAATTATTAACACACAATTGATTATGTAAGAAGATAATAATGCAACACAGTAGAAGGATGTTCTAAAAGGGCCTGCTATGAGAATTTGGGGAGAAAGTCTAATACTCTAACGTTGTCCGTCTGGTCTGGACGGATTTGCTCTGTTGTTCAGCTCCCACCCTTGCTAAAATATAGCCACAAAAAAACTTAGATAATAAAACATAATGTCAGATAATAAACATCTCTAACAAAATGTTTGGTACACGTCCATTTTAGTAATAAAGCTTCTCCATATGACCTCAATGTTGGGTGTGTCTGGAAGCTCAAACGCTCCTATGGTTATCACCCCCACTGGAACCACTGCCAAAGCCAACGACCCCTGCCATCCCAACCCACCATGGATTTTGTTTGTTCCGTAGTTTATCAAATTCACAGCCAGAATGCCGATTGTGGTAAACATTTGGAACCCAATGTTAAGGGCTCCTCTTAATATCGCCGAACCCATCTCGGAAAAACAAATAAGAACTACCTACAAAAACACCAATTTTATATAGCTACATTCTTGAAATCCTGGATAAAATCAACAGAAGCCATGAAATTATTAAAGTATTCACCTGATTGGAAAATTTGACACCCATGTTGAGCATAATTAAACATTTTGATGTTAACGGCGGCTCCATTTTGCGCAGAACCGATCAAGAACTGAAACCCCCAATTAGCATTGAGATTTTCCATCCATAAACTGTGGTAATCACGGATGCTGCAAAAGCTATCTGCCACGCAAAACCAAGGATTATTTATCCACGTAAAAGTGTTCAAGCAGTAATTACACAAGCAAAATCGAGAGAATATACTACCTTGATTGAAAACCGTGAGAAGTGTCCCAAATCTGCAAACATGGCCTCCGCACCCGTCAATCACATGGACCAGTAAATTCTTCAGTATGATCCTCCAGCAAAATAGCCTCTTCATCAACCCCAAATAAAAGACACACACTTAATATCCCATCCATATTTTTAAATGTCAGATCTTTTCAGGCACTATACCTGGCTAAAATCCTCCATCTTTGACATACTTTTCTATTTCTAAGTTTTTAGGAGTTTCAAATGAGATTTAACTTCCATTCACTGTTACTATTTTTCTCAGATGTTCTTATTCAAAAGTAATTTCTAAGATATCCTAGGATCCTGAAATAGAGGCAAACCTGTAATGCAAAGCACTATGCCTCCAAGGGACTCCCATCCAGCTTTTTTGGTTTTCGAAAGGAGATTATACATGTAAAATGGTGAAATGGCCCTAAAAACTTTTGGATTCCAACGAATTATGTTGTAAACACCAATGTCGCTGATGCAGATGAGCCAAGCTATCACAATGGGTGCAAACATAAAGGCAACATTCTGTGTCCCAAAATGCTGGAGTGCAAAGAGAGCCACCAAGATCACACAAGAAATTACTACAATGTACCCTGTCAAATTATTTAAAGTGAGTCCCCCAAAAAATTTTCAGAAAAACATTCCATTTCCGATTCTTACACCAGGGTTTTAAAAGTTAAGGATAAAAACACCAAAGGATAGAGCCTGAGATTTTGCCTACTGTCATGGAGATTAGTAGCCCTGATTTTATCCTCCGAACCGCCATAATCCCCAAAAAGAACAAATTTAACAAACCCTAACAAAAAAATTCATGACAATGACTGTGCCGCCCAATGTAAGTTGTTCTACAAATAACAAATTGATCCTTACAGAAATTGTGGGCGTGAGAACACCATCGCCGATGACCATGGAGGTTCCCAAAGCAGTACAACCAATCAGAAGCCCAACGTTGAACTTATGCCGCTTTTCAAACAACGATTTTATCAAACAACTCAGTCCACTTTCTCTCGCTCTGCTGACGTTATAGGTTGATACCTGTGCATCCAAATCCTGGTGGTTGGGAAAAAGGCTCAATTCGTGTGTTTACACATCAACGAATACAAAGAAAAAGTCCCACCTGTCAAAAATAAACCAAAAGAAAATTCAGACCCGGAAAGATTCGACCCATTGAGCCCTCCATGGAATTGGAAACAAACAAACAAATTCCAGTTACCTTCGCCGCTGTCATCTGCAGTCAACATGAAAAACATATATTTCAAGAGAGGAATGAGCGTGAAAATCCATAAAATAAACGATAGAACGCCCAAAATCTCGTCGTCGTCCTCGCGAAGCCTCAATTCTCTAGAAAATGTGCTCTTGAAGACATACAAAGGTGACATGCTCAAATCCCCATACACCACTCCAAAGCTCTAGTAAGCCAAAGCTAATGTTGTTCTATATGAAGCATGTAACAACTATTAGTGATAGTTCAGGCCTAACCTTACCTCCGTCCATTAAATCCATGCAAGCCGCGAAACGTCATGCGAAGGGAAAGGCCAAAAATCCAAACTGTTAAAAATAGCTTCATGCAAAAACAAAAACGTAAAACAAGTTGTTGTAACCGTCAAAACGAGCATCAATTTTAACATAGTTGCAGAAACATCCGGAGGTCCTTTACCATAGGGGGAACGCCTTCGGTTTAATTATAATTTTAACTATATAACTAGCAATCACATGTGTACAATGCAATGTGAACGCCAAATGGTATATGTTATTTGATTTAGAGGGATAGTTATTACTTTTTTTAGTTGATGTTGATAAGGGGTGTGATTGATTTTGGTTGTGTAGAAATATAGATGAACCAATTAATTTAAATAGCACAAACGTGAGGTCTAACCTTTAAAACATTTCAATATGAAAAAAGTGATATAATTTACAAAGCTTTGTGAGAAGTCAACTTATGTCACGGAGGTCAAAATTTTGCAAAAACAAAGTTGCGGTGTAGTGGTTCTACTCGTTTAGCTGAATTGTCTCCTTCAAATTGTATTTCTAGTCAGTTTGTGCTACCATATACTTAACAAATTTGGCATATCGGGAATACCAGAGCTGTTGAGGCATTTAAATATTTTTTAATAAAAAGAGTTATGACAAGATGGAAAAATGTGTTTGAAAAGTGTAACTCTAAAAATTACTTATAAATACACATATTTAACATGCATGCACTAACCTGTGCATGTCCAATGGAGAAAATCAGATATTGAGACTTATTAGGCAGTTTAATAGAATAAGAAGATACACAAAAATTGTGATTCCTTGGCTTATTTTATAAAAACAATTCCACTTGAATACATGGAAAGCTTGTCGCAAAATACATAGGTTTACATTGAGTAAATGTGTTACCAAATGCTTATGGTTTCCACTATCAAATTAATAAATATCTTACATAGCATTATTTCAACCATTTTTTGAATGCTTCAATATGTATTTGTTAAAACTTTGCTCCTAAACTAAGAAGACAGATATAAATCCTCCAATTTCTCTGTGACCGTAACATTATAAGGGAAATACATATGGTCAATAGGTTTGAAGTTTTGTTGATTGCATGTTACATGATACCCATGTTTGATCCATGTCTGAGCCCCATTTATATGCTATTGGTAGCCAGTAGTTTTCATTTGTGGAAATTTCAAATTTCACTCATGTTTGTTTGAATGATGCCTTGTATTGGCTAATCTAACGTAGTGGTTCTTTTGCATTTTCCTAACTCTCACACACATTTGCGAGAAGTCAACTTATGCCACGGAGGTAAAAATTTTGCAAAAACAAAGCTACGGTGTAGTGGTTGGACCCGTGGCATTGAACCTCGAGGTCACAGGTTCAAGTTTTGCCGATCCCCACTGCTAACGTGCATGAGGGATAGGCTCTTCCGTTCTTCTGCTTTTGTGCATGCATTTGCATATTGACCAAATTCTTAAAAACATCTTTAAATTTATCAATCTAGTAAATTTTCTATAATCTGTATGGTTATTTCTGCTCTTCATGGAATTCTGGTTTCAAAATTTGTATTTGTATTTGTATATGAACGTCCCTTATTTTCTCCTTAATTTTTCGATCTTCATATTCAGGTCTCTCGCTTCCTCCCTAAGCTCAAAAGACTTGTTGTGTGATTTTGGCACCATGGCTCAAGAATGCAAAGGATCAAGATAAAATAGATCATTCACTGCCTCTTTCATTTGTTTATGATTCTAGGGACTTTTGTTCTAGAACATGTGTAAAGTCTGATTGTAATGAAGAGCAGTTTTCTCATTGTGAGTCAGCTACAAGATTTGGTGGCTATTGTCACAATAAGGTTCCTATAGGACCAAAATTTCAAGCCTGTAGAATCCTTCAACCTCATTCTTCTATTTCACATGCCATTTGGGGGCAGCTTGTGCATCTGTGTTGAAACCTAGTTGATGATTTGAAACTGTGTTAAAAGTTTAAATAACAATTTCAAGTTTAAACCTAAACTGCATTATATGTATACATGGAAAAAGAAGGAACATATATCATATTTGGATTACAAATGTAATCATTTTTTGAATGCATTTTCTATTTATGCTCTACTTGCACATGCAACCCATAGACATTCCAAAGATACTATTCTCTGGAGAATGTTTTCAGAATGTGGCTTTAGCCTTAAGATTTGAAATCAATCGCTTATTCGATGTGCTGCACGATGTTGCATCGGGCAAAGACATGAAAATTTTTGTTGCGGTACGGGCATTTTCCTTTTATTTGAGGTGAGAAATTTTAATTTAATCTAGTTGCTTACCCTACAATTGAATGCAAATTGTTGCAATAAATGTTATATACATCATCATAAAATGTGTTATTGCCAATTTTGTATATTACTTGTAAGAGTCTTCCCTTTTAACTGTGTAATGATGAATGGACTGGTTCAACCATATTAGAAGTAATATTCATCAGGAAAGGTTTTCTAATCCTTGAATTTTTACAGGTTATCACAGGTCTCTGGATACTCTCTTGGATTGGCAGTTGCACAAATTTCTTGACCCTCTTCTATGTTGGTAAGAATGACCTATACTACTTTTCTTTTAATGATTGGGATGGCTTCTTGAAACTGCTTACAGTAAGTCTTGGGTGGGTTTTTGATCCTCAAAAATTGTTTCTAGACTACTATGTTCATCACAATTCTCAAAAGTACACATTTGGCATTTTGTAATTTTCTAATTTGAATGGTGTAAATAGTATCTCAAATAGACCCGATATTCTCTACTTGTATTCTTAATATTTAGGGCCTTATCTAGTATTATGTTTTTCGATTGGCAATTCTTACAATTTGAAGAAACTCTAGATTGTTTACATTATTTATTAAACTGCTAATACCCATATAAATAAGGGCCATTTCTTATTTGACCTCTGTCAATTCTATAAACAAATGTTCTGATATTTTCTACCACTATTTTATGCAACATTTATGATAGCCCACATAGTTCCCAAATCAACCTGCCCACATTGCACCCATTCGCTACCCGCTCACTAAATCTGGAATCTACAAACTCTTTAGACCATACCCATTTTAGAATCCACATAACCAAGTTCCAAAAACATCTCGATGCAAAGAATTACCTTGTCTAAAGACTGAATCAAGAAACTACTGAAATTCTAACAATTCAGACAGACAGTTCTAACAATTATTATAATGTAATTTGTAAATTGGATTAAAAACAATTAACCACAATGCAACTTCAGTTCACTAAAATTGAGAATGAAAATGTGGCATAAGAAGGATGACAATTACCATAGACACTTATAATAGGATTGGGAAGGAAAAACATCAAGACTACCAGTAAAACCCAACAAATTATCTTCACAATCCATCCACCATGATGCCAACCATTTCGAATATCCTTTTGGGTCTTAATTCCAATCATCACAAGGGAAAATATTGTGAAAAACAAAAAGCTTCCCAGACTCACACACATTACAACATCTGTCTGAAACCATTCTTTTGTAGGGGTAAGAGAAAAATGGTTGATCCCTGCAATATTCAAAAGGAGTGGATGATATACATTTGGCCCTTTTGTGGTGAGGGACATGGAATCTGGGCTCCTTTGGGATGGTTGGACTCTTAGAAGACTGTTCAAGTGAAAACCATTTAATGGCAAGCTTCACAAATTCTTTTTCCAACTACAAAATAAGAATATGCATACAAATTTAACTTCAATAGAATGCAGAGACTTGAAGAGTGTTTGGCCCTGTAAATAGTCATACCTTCAAAATCTATACTCACATGAATATGGCGAAACAGGAGGGTTGGAAGCTGAAGGAGGCTTGACTAAGGTCATTGGTGATACTCCGTGTCACTCATGCCTCCTCACTTGATCTCTCTATTTTTGCACTTGATCTATGCTCCCTGAGCCTTCTTACAGCCTCATCAGCCTTTGTTCAACCACATCACCAAACCACAGGCTTAACATCTCATATTTCCTCATAATCTCTTTAATCATTCTAGATTACCTGTCTTTGAAAATACCCACAAGATTACACAGTTTTAAAATTGTAGATAACTGAATACCCTTTACAAATGGTATATTTGGATCAAAATTAGAAACATCCTGAAAATACACATAATCATTTGTTCTATTTAATGAGATTAACTGGCAATAGAAAGATCAGAGTCCACCAAAAACATTGTATAGGATGGATCTTCTGAAAAAGGAAAAAAAAACATTTGTAACAAACCAATGCAACGTCTGATTAATTAAACACAACCTCTATCAAGCACTTATTCACCTTTACAATAGAATAATACCGATTGATAAGCACAAAATATACGAAGAATTCAATCCGACCACATGGAATGGTAGGCTCCTCACCTGCACCCCACCGTAAGCTCTGTTAATCGATTCTTGCTCCATCACGTGATGCAGAGTGGTACTTCTGTTAATCATTGTGAGCATGCTTTTGAACTTTACTCCAAACGTTCCAAATGCACAACATATGATCCCTTCCTCCAGAAGCAAGAAGGTGTCCATGATTCAAATCTAAATTTCATTGGGGCATTGTGTCAAACAGTTCACATGCATTCCGTGTCTATAAAATTAGCAAAGATGGGACAATTGAATATCTAATCTTCAAAGCTTTGAAGCTTTTCTAATTCAATCTCTTGATAAGAGAGGCTTTGATGTACCATATTACAGCTCGACTGAATTGAATATCAGAAGGATAACACTATGGAAGCCACTGCTCCAATTCCTCTGCCTATGTACGACACACGCATGCTTGTCGGGCACACAATAACTACTGGACCTTCATGTATGTGACAAGATGCCATAGAAATTGGTTGTTGATACACATAATGCAGACCCTTCTTATACAATTAGAGCAGGCCAAAGTAAATTTTCCATTTCCTTGGTTTCGAAGGCATCATCGGGCTCTGTTGAAAAAGAAAAGGATTGTTTGCAACAGGCCGATTTTAATTGGCACAAGTTTGATTCCCCAAAATGACTGGGAACATTTGAAATATCACTTCCTGAGCCATTAGAAATACACCTTTGTGTTACAATTATAACAGAACTATTCTTTCATGATTATTGTTGTTGAAATCTCTACACAAGGTTTCGCCACGGCGATCATCCGCAAGCGATTTCCAAGGCAACGACACCGAAGTTGAACACCTAAAAAATGAAAAAGGAATTGTTAAAAATAGCCGGAAAATGCGAAAAATGTCCAAACGGCCAGACGACCATATAACCGTCAAATTTAACATTCTTTGAAACATCAGGAGGTCCTTTACCATAGGGGAATGCCTTTGGCGTAATTAATAAAACTAGCGATCGCATGTGTTCATTGCAATGTGAACGCCGAATGGTATATGTTATTTGATTTAGAGGTATAGTTATTACTTTTGTAGTTGATGTTGATAAG
This sequence comes from Taxus wallichiana var. yunnanensis, assembly GCA_018340775.1. NCBI lineage: Eukaryota > Viridiplantae > Streptophyta > Pinopsida > Cupressales > Taxaceae > Taxus > Taxus wallichiana. The sequence goes on from CM031244.1 coordinate 781,199,800, forward strand.
GGGTTTGATTGATTTTGTAAGTGTAGAAATATAGATGAGCCACTTAATTTTAAGGTTGTTTCTACATTTCAAACTTGTTACAAATTCGTACATGAATACATTTGATACCATTTTCGATAGTTAATTAATTTTATAGTTGATGTTGTATGTATTTAATTCGGGTTAATTGTGTTAGTTGTCTCATCGGTTGTTCGGTTGGTGTTTTGTTGAAAAACCCCTTATTGTACAGTGGATAATGTGTGTGATTGATAGTGGTAGTGTAGGAATTTAGATGAAACATTACATTGAAAGGTTGTATGTGTACATTTAATTTTGTTACAGATTTTACATTTAAAGTTGCAAATCATATTTCAAAACATCAAATACATGAAGATCTACGTACACATAATGAGACATGTATACATTTACAATATTTATATCATGAATGGTAGACTTTAGTGGGTGATTTTAGTTTCAATGAACATGATTACATTTGATACCCCTTAAATGGTAGTGTTGCTTTGGATACAAGAAGTGTTGAGTATAGTAGTACTAGAGGTGCAATCAAAGCAGAGGGTAGTATTTACGATGGGTTGAGTGATAGTATTCTTTCTTCCTTCTTTCTTCTTGCTCCAAGTGTTGGTACGTGCGCCATATTTGAGTATCTCTTGAATGAAAAAATAGGTGAAATGCACAGATTTGCAAGTGAGGGAACTCTAGAGAAAGTTGTGAATGTCAAACCCTGCCTTTCAGTGGTTCCAATGTCGATGGTTTCTCTGTGCAAAGTAAGTCCCTGCGACTTGTGGATAGTTAATCCCCATGCCATTTTAATCGGTAATTGTCTTCGATTCCCTCTCGAAATAGGGGTATGGGAATATGTAACGGGTTGGAGGGATCCCAACATGGGTCGTTGTATCTATCAAATTTGACAACAACAAATAAAGGTAATGTTGGTGGTTGCATTGATGTGTCGTAGACAATGTTGGTGATTGTTCCTGTGGCACCATTTACGAGGCCTGCGCTAACCCATAGATTTGCAATGGTGTCCCTAGATTTCATCATGAAATCTGAGACTACCCTATCCAAAAAAATTCTTACTTTTAAAATAAGGGGTTGTTTTGTGTTTTTATTGCCTAAAAGTTCTGTATTGTGTCAAAATATTCCCAAAGAGCCATATTAGTCATTTTCGCCAAATACCCAGATGCCCAAAATTGTTATATTGTGTCATCGAGGATTTGCCTACGGGAAATTTGTATTTAATTATTTTGAGCCCGTTTGAGGCAATTTGCACTCCGGTTTAACTATGTTGTGATCATACATATCGTTATTCCTATATACCAAGAGTGAGGGTTTTAACCAGAATGCCTTTTGGACTTTATTTTTGACTTCTGGCAACGTTTTGTGTTTTTGTGTTTTTCCCGTTTCATTTTCTGTGAAATTTCTCTGGATCAATTCCTTTGTCGGTTTGGCCTGATTCTTACCCTGGAGTAGCTGGAGATCACATACGCACGTTGTGCCAGAAGGAATTCGTCATCGGAGGTCTAGTTCTCTGGGAAAAGACGAAGTCGTGCACCAAAAAGCCTCTTCTTGGCTAGCCGCATTTTTAGAAAAAGAAGGTTTGAAGTGGATCATGGGAAAATTAGAAGCAGCAGGCAGATGGGAATTTTGTACTTGCCTACCAAGGTACTTTTTCCCATGGAAGCAACATCACTTAAGTGACAATGGGAAAATTAGAGGCAGCAGGCAGGTGGGAATTTCTTATCTGCCTTGCAGGGTAAAAATATCCATTGTGGAATAAAAGAAAAATCACTTAAGTGAATCATGAGATTTTATTACTCGCCTTGTAGGGTAAATAATCCCATTATTAAAGTCAAATGACTTAAGTGAATCATGAGATTTTCGTGGCTCGCTTTGCGGAGTTAAATAATCTCATTGTCATGTGTTTCTTAAAAATAGAATTCTTTATGCCAAAAAGTGCGACCCCTTTGGGGAAGGAAAGACAACCTTTAAATTAATTAATTAAATTAATTATTCACCCAATTTTGGTGCCCGGAGCTTGTGGAAAAGTCAACAAAGGGTAAAGGACAAAATGAGGTTGAAAATAGACTATTATAAAATTAAATAAATAATATTTATTTAATGCAGCCCCTTTATGTCAAAAATGTGCCCCTTTTGGGAGAGAAATAATACTTTTTAAAGCATTAAAGATTAAATTAATTCCTATTTTCGTCTAAGGTCAAAGCATCTTGTAAGGCTTGAGTTAACTGGAAGCACAAGTCTAAAATTAAATAAATTTAATTTATTTAATGGCAGCCATAAGCATGCACAAAATAGGCGCCCCATTTGAAGAGTGAAGCTTATTAATTAATTAATTAATTTCCAGTAATAGCAAAGGCATTAATTAATTATAGAATCATGAGGATTATATAAGCAGGGGCTGCCATAAGGATGAATTAATTAATTCACAAGCAGAGAAGTGTAGCCCAGAGGAAAAGTGTGCCCCATTTGAAGAGGATTTTTGCTCAAAAGAAGGTGAAATTAATGCTAAAAGCTTCTAATTTTGGTGCACATGTTGAAGGAAGTTGATTTGTGTTTGGATAATTATTTGCATAAGTGATACAGGTGCTCAGGTGAAGTTGGTAAAATTCATGTTTGCTTTGTATGCAAATAAAACATCAAATTTTGGGGCAAAGAAACTTGAACTATGCAAATTTTTATGATTAAAATCTACGAGTTCATGTTCGGTTGCCATCTTTGTCGAATTAATTACAGGAATTCATTACGGGTGCTTTATAAAAGAAAAGAAGCTTTAATCAATGTCCAATACATTGAATATATCCTCCGAATCGAAGAATTATCCATATCTGCACCGATTTTGAAGAATTTGGTGATTAAGAAGAAAAAGAATTGTTCAGATAGAGATAGACAAAGCCATGGCAAAGAGGGATGAAAAAGAAAGCACAACAAAGTCATGCATCACTTCCAAATTTGTAGACATGGGAGACATAGATCTAGTTCCGAACCTCTTTCCGAATTGATTGATAAATCCAGAAGGGAAAGACTTCACTCATGCATGCGGTTAAAAACAGTGGAATTATTCGAGTTGCGGCCTTTCCATATACAGCCCAGTTGTCAAATTTCGTTATGGAGTGTGCTAGATCTTACCATCCTTCATCTAGATCAATGCGAGATGCTATGGGGAAAACAATAATTCGGTTGGACGCAGAGTTCATCAATTATTGCTTGAAGATTCGGTTCGAAAGGTAGTGACTTCCATTAGCATTCAGGATGTCGATAGTAGGTAGAAGAAGCATAGAGTTGACTGGATGAATATAATGAACAACAGATACATGAAAAATCCCAGATCTCCTTCTAAGTTCCCAAGAACTCTTCCACGGTCGAATCTAGTACAGGAGGTAGATGATATTGCCAAATTGTTATGCAGGATAAATGGCAAAGTAAATGCTCACACTTTCCATACATGAATGTATGCTTTCATAAGGACCATTGAAGTCAACAAGATTGATTCCAAAATCAATTGGTCGGAAATCATTAGCAACAATATTGGTGAGCAGCTCGAGCGTGAAGCATACTTTCACTTCAAAATGACTTCTTATTTGGTATATGCAGCAACTTCACAAGGCATCTTCTCCAAGCTGGATAGATGTGGCATTCTTTCTAAGGACCCCATTTTCGAGTGCTACCCACGACTTCACTTGTACCTAAGTGCAAGAAAGATTTTAAAGTGGTCAACGATGGATTTTTCTATGAATTCATTTGTAAGGCTGAACAAGGACCTAAAGGCCAACAGGGTGAGCAAGGAAGTGTGGGAAGGCGTATCCAGAATTGGTAGTCTATTCATTCAATTTGTGGATTTCACATACCTCAGGGTTCGGATTTTCTTGAGAACCGGTTAAAATTTGCCAGAGATATTGAATGATAGATTGGTCACCTTGAGCCGAGAAAACAACTTGTGGAGATACACGACCTTCAGTCGAAATGACACAAGTCTATGGGCTTCTTCCGGTCACTATGGGACATTATAGCTGTCCAGAGCATTCATAAGGCCCAAGAATTGGAAGTGGAAATGTTATCCGAGTATGAGCAAGAGTTCTTCCCGGCAAGGCTAAACTTTGATCCATTTAGAGTAGCAGGAAGACGATCTCCAAGAGTATGCACATGTGCCTTCATTAGAGGATTTCGGATGAAGTGCAAAAGTGAGTACGAGGTTAGAAAGAAGGATTTTAGCGAGGCTCTCGGCCACAGAAAGTGTACGACTTTGGATTAGCATGGATACTGCGGATATTAAAGATGATGGGAATGTGTTACTTGACACTTACCATCAAATGGGAGGAGATACGGCCGTACTTTAGGATAACGTAGGGGCTACCATACGATTGAGGAAAGGTCGTGCACTGCGTCAGTGAATAATTCAAACCGGATTTCTTTGATGAAGGGATACTCGCCTTGATGAAGCAATGATGAATCAAGTCACGTGCAAATTCAAAGCACTGGGAGATTCCCTTAAGAGGAAGCACACAGAGAGAAAGAAAGCAGAAGGCTTAAGAAGATGAAAGTGCACAGAAGATCTCAATCAAAGGAAAGATCACTTCCACGGCTATGACTTTAGTTTTGGCTTCTCCAGCATCTAGTACTTCACCGACTGTTGCACCTTAGCAGGACACTTATATGCCTCCATTGAATCACGTAACATTCATCTTCTCTCCTCAACCACTCCGTTCAGCACCTATTTTAGAAGAGACGTTGAAGCTGCAGATGGCGGGGGTTCGAAAGAGCTTTGTCCTTGGATAATTCAGAAGATGGCAACCATAACACGTAGTAGTTTCGATGGAGAGGAAATGGAGTGGGAGATAGTAGTGCACTCAACTTCTCATTCTCCGAGAAGTAACTTCTCAGAATGGTTGGCTTCATAGTTGGTTCCAGAAGCTAGAGTGAAAACGAACTTGAAGGAACACGACTTGCAGCTACTCTAGAGTCTAGGCGGAAAAGACATAAAACCTAAAGTTGCTAAGGTAACTTCAAGGTTGATCATTGAGGAGTCAAAGGCGAAGTTTCTTTGAAGTGTCAATTCGGTGGAAGGGAATAAGGAGGATGAGCTCACGGCAGAGGATGTAACAAGAACTGTGAGTACCCATCGGTCAAGCCACCATAGAAGGATTGAAGTAGGATACACAGACATTGATAGATGCTCTATTCCTTAGGCTTGATAGAGAAAAGGTGGAGAAAGATGAGCTTTAGAAGTAGGTATCTCAATTGTGTGAGATCATAGACAAGGTTACTAAATCTTCCACTCAACCCATTTCAGCTCAGGTGAGTGATCATCTTATGCAGGAGATGGAAGATGCAAGCAATTAGGTGAAAGCTATTGATAAATGGAAGAATCTGATTATTCGTCAAGCTTTTGTACAACTTAGAGAGGTGCCAGCCCGCCTAAAGGTTATGAATGATGCAAAAATCAGCTGAAGCAACTGGTGACGAGCATAGTAGATATGAACACAGTTGTTGAGAGTAACCTAAGTACTTTGGCCGAAATCAACAAGCTGTCAGAGAAGTATTGGTTGCAGAGCAGATTGTACCGGATGAATCAGTTGAGAAGGGGAAGCAGCTAGAGTTTGCAGTATCTTTCCATTTGGAGATCTACTAAATTTTGCTAAAGAGGATGCAGGCACCTGAGAGTATGACATCATCTTTTCCAGATAATATTATTGCTTCACTAAGGAAGAAGTGGTCGGAAATGTTACTTCATATGTACGGATCATTCCTAGCAAAGTGCCTAATTCCTGAAAGGGTCCCTTCTGATGGTACAAGGGAGAATTAATGAAGCTACTAAGCCTTTCACGATGAATTCCATTAGTAGACTGGTGGCATTGTAGGTGGATATTGCGAGGTTCGGGCCGAGCTTGGAGGATGTGGAAGCATGTATCAAGGTGTTGAATGAAGGATTGTTGCAGTTCAGGACAGAAAAGGAAGTAGTGGCTAAAATAGATGGGAAGATGTTGAATTACATGTTCGACAAGTATATTTAGTATCAGAACAAAAAGAAGATATAAATGTTACAGCTGGCTTGACTTCTTCTTCTATTCTTTCTTCTTCTATTTTCCACATTCCTGGATGAAATTGTAAAACTTTAAAGTTATTGGTTTTGAAACCATTACTTAAAGTTATGTGGAACAATTCTATTAGTTAAGTGATACATGTGTCACTTAAGGAGAAGTTAGTGGAGGATAATTGCCAAATGTCATCTTTACTTGTTGTCTATGTTTGATTCGGTTGAGTTTCCCATTTGTACTTTCCTTCTACATTCTATAAGTAGAAGAAGAACCTCGGGTTAATGATGAGAATTTGTAAGCAACATTCTTATGTTCCAGACTTTGTGCTGAAACCCCTGATAGCCACTTGAAGTAAAGAAATATAAAGGAGTAGGTTTCTGGAGAACTTTGTGTCACGGTGCAATTTGTTTCTAGATTTCTATCTTAGATCTTCTAATAGACTTTGTGTTATTTTAGATCTAGATCTGAAGTGCCTTTGCTTATAATTCTGTGCATTGATATCTATTGGTTTCTTCTATGTGCATGCAATCAAATCTATTATCTATTGATTGTGATGCACATCTTCCCCATTTCTTCCTTGTGTTTTACTATTTTCTTCCTCTATAAATATTTCCTTTCTTAAACAACTGCTTACTTACTGCAGAACTATACAACTATGGTTCATGAGCTGAATAGTTAAAGTAAAACCCCATATAGATACTAGCATATTTTAATTGACAAATCTGACATGGGAGCCTCACTGGTAAATGAGGGAGATTTATCTCATGACTACCTAGGTTTTATGCTATGCAGAAAATCTAGCCAACAGTTTTTGGTGACTACTGGGAACAACTATCTTTGTAGATCAAAGCTTATCTTTTGAAGATCAAAGTGTTTTCCATACAAATCTCAACCTGGTTGAGCATCCATTCACCCAATCAGAAGGCGCAAGGAAGGACTGGTCATTTCTTCAAACTGCAGGAGCAATTCAATTGCAATCATCCTCCTCAAGTTAGAAGTCACAGATCTAGTCTCTCACCAGGAAGGAGAGTGCACACCCATCCAGATCTGAATCGTCTTTAGCATAATCCGGTGGCTGGAATTATTCACCAAGTCTACACAAGGAGAAGATGTGCTCCATTCGTCATGGCGAATCAAAACCAGATTGTACCTGTCCCATGGGGAGCAGCTTTTGGGCCACTGAACTTGGCTCCACCTATGCACGATCTGCCAAAAGGATCCAGAAAGAATTTTCTAAAATTCTTTGGAGATGGAAAACAAAACCTAGATGATCATTTGGAAGCCTTCTTCATATCTTGTGGTGTACTTGCAGAGAGCATGAAGATGTCTTAGTTAGACTATTCATGCTCTACCGCAAGTACACCACAAGACTCTTCATTGAGACTCTACTTTGCATGAAGATGTCTTAGTTAGACTCTTCATTAAGACCCTACACGACTCAAGCTAGCGAATGGTTCTATCGGCAGCTCTCGGCACCATAACCAACTGGGCGACTATGCGTGAGAAATTTCTGAAAAGATTCAAACCTGCAGAGGACGCTAGCACATTGATCACTCAACTAATGCAGTTGAAGAAAGAACCAAGTGAGAACATGCGGGACTTTATTGCAAGGTTCCAAAGGATTTTATATAAAATCCCCACTTCTACCGCATTGAGCGATGAAAATCAAAAGACATTTTTATAAACGCTCTGTTGCCCAAAGTTGGATATCAACTGAGAAGGGCAAGGCTCTGTGAATCTACTTGAAGCACAAAATGCTACCGTGGAAGTTGAAGATGACTTGATCATGGTTGGAAAACTCAAACAACCATCTCACAAAGGTGATGGAGCTTCTTCAAGTACTTCAGATCCTTTGCTGCAAAGGTTGGCTAATGACATGCTGCAAATCAAGAAGCAAATCTCTCAAGCAGGGAATGCAACCCCTTCAAGATTAGCTCCTGCTCGGACCTTTAATGGTCAAAATCAAAATAAAAATCAAAACAGACTTGTTGTTGCACCACAACGGTTGGCAATTGAAGCTGCTCCAAGGAATAACTTGGAAACTAATGAAGAAGATCTTGACATTGATGAATCATTCGATGATGAAGACTTTGTAGATCTCCTTGGCGACTCCAATATTGGTTACTTGGACTACGAATTTGACAATGGCTACTATGAATCTTTTGAAGATTTTGATGGTCACACATTTACGGTGTTCACAAGGTCCCAGACACACCAAAATGTCGAAGCATCCACAAGCGGCCAAAGAAGAGAAAGAGAAGATCCTGGGCCGGATGTTACTATCTTGAAAAGAGGCAGCCCTCTTCCTTCTTCATTAGCACCCAAGGATAAATATTCAAATTCTTTCAATTCACAGCAGAGGGCCAACACACATCCGGCTAAAGAAAGTCAAGCTTTCGACATCATTGACCACATCAAGAAGACCAAGGTCCAAATGTCAAAAGATGAGTATTTGAGGGCATTTCTGGATCAACTAAATAGATTGGTCAAGTATGTATAAAGTAACGGTCCTAACCCAACAAATAATCCTTCACGAGGTATCTTGTCAAGTCCAAAGATTACTCCTTCAAATAATGTGGTTGTAAGTTCTTCTCCTTCTACTTCTTCTCCTACTACATCAGAAAGGATCGAGCCATTTTATGTATCTTTGCTTATCAACAGATATAAATTGAGTAATTACATTTTGGACTCTGGAGCTTCTGACAATGTCATGCCTGCCAAAGTTGTTGATGCCTTGGGTCTCACATTGACAAAAACCATCGGAAGATGTTATTCAATGGAAAGGCAAGTTCCTCTTGTGGGGAAAATCAAAGATGTGCAGGTAGTACTTGCTTCTTTCCGACAAAAGATTGAAAATGACTATCCTCAGCAGACATCCCAGAGTCTATTATGGCATGTTCTTTGAGTAGAAATTTTGTAAAGAGCTAGGCAGAGAAGTTAAGATGGATTGGTCTTGTGTGCACATACCAATCAAAGGATTTAATCAAAAGTTAGAACCTGAGAAGAAATCCAAGTACACAGTATCAAATTCTGAGGATCCTAGATCTCATATCTTGTTTCAGGAATCTGATCACGGAGTCTATTATCTAGAAATGGATAAAGAAGAAGTTCAACCTATGATTCAAGAACCACATCAACTTGACAACAAGGTTTGGTCTCTTGAATTTGATTGCAACTACTATTCATTTGGATTTGGTGTAAACGTTGTTCTTATCTCTCCTGAAGGGAAGGTGCATGCACATTCCTTCAAATTGATGTTCGAAAATACTAACACAACAGAGTATGAAGCATTGTTGTTAGGTATGGAGTAGGAAAGAACAATGGGAATCAAGCTCTTACATGCAAAGGGAGATGCTGAGCTGATTGTTAAGCAAATAAGAGGTCTCTATCAAGTAAAAAAGGACAAACTTTGGCATTATAGAGATCGAGTCTACTCTGCTATCCTGGATTTTTCAGCTTTTCTGTCTTACATTCGAGAGAACAAAATTCTAGAGCTGATTCACTTGTAGTGACTACAGCTTTGTTAAATCCAAATCATCCTCCCAAATTTTTGAGACAGGGGGATTACAAAGTTGAGATGGTTTTCCACCGAAAGTTCGACAACGTCCAAAAATGGCAAGTTTTTAATGATGACAAGTAGATCGCTGCATTTATCCAACAAAAGGACAACTTTGAAGAGATCTACTATGAGGGAAGCAATTCACCTCCGAGACAAACTACTATGGGAGAAATGGATGTAGATGTCTCAGGAAGTCAGAAGATTATCCAGCTAAAGGGCAATAAAATTCCTAAAGGCTTGGTATCTCTTGAGGAAATGTTCGACAAGCATGATCAGACGCTTAAGAAGAATGAAGAAAGTGGGGAAGGTTCTTCCTCCAATACATAGTTACTAAATTTGGGAGCCGACAATGATCCCAAATTAGTAAATCTGAGTAAGTGTTGTTCAGAGGCAGAAAGAGAAGCTTTTAGAGAGCTTCTTAAGAAATATATGGATGTTTTTGCATGGTCTTACCAGGATCGAAAACATATCACCACAGAAGTTCAACACTACATCCCATTAAAACCGAGAACAAAAGCCTTTGTGAAGTTACGCGGCATAACCCTACCATTTCTAGAACTATCTTTGTAGAAATCTAGAAGTTGTAAGATGCAAAGATAATTTATCCCATACATCACTCCGAATCGTTACCCAACATAGTTCTTATGAAAAGAAGAGTGGCGAGATTAGGTTGTGCATATATTTTCACAACCTCAATCAAGCTTCATTGAAAGATAACTACCTCATCCCCATCATGGATCATACTCTACTGGTGGTCACCTGGATCTGAAATGCTTTCCATGATTGATGGTTTCTCGTGATACAATCAGTCAAGGTGGTCAAGAAGATCAATACAAAACAATGTTCATTACACCTTGGGAACTTTTGCTTACCAAAAATGCCATTTGGTTTGATCAATGTTGGAGCTACATTTCAAAGAGCTATGGATTTAGCTTTTTCTCATCTCAAGGATATAAGCATAATGGTGTACCTTGATGATCTGACGGTCTTTTCCAAGAACAGATGCACACACATTTCAAATCTGAAAGAGGTTTTCATACAATGCCGCAAACATGGTATCTCTTTGAACCCTAAGAAATCTATCTTTTCTGTAATAGAAGGAAAGCTATTGGGGCACATTGTCTCTAAGGAAGGAACCAAGATAGATCCGAAACATGTCAAATCCATTCAAACATTGCCATTGCCAACATCGAAAAAAGGAGTTCACTATTTCTTTGGAAAAGTTAATTTTCTCAGGAGATTCATCCCTGACTTTGTTGAGCTAACCCGTCATATCTCAAATATGATGAAGAAGACACAAGATTTCAAATGGAGCAACGAAGGGAAGGAAGCTTTTGAGAAGATTAAGGAGGCCCTGTCAAAAGCCTCAGTCTTGGTTTCACCTGACTTTAGTAAAGAATTTATTCTTTACTGTTATTCCTCCGAACACACCATGTCAGCAATATTGATGCAAAAGAATCAGGAGGATGTAGAATCTCTGATTACTTTCATGAGCATGCCCCTTAAAGCTTATGATTTGAAATATACTCCAATGGAAAAGCACACATATGCAAAGGTGAAGGTGTGTAAAGCATTGAGTATTATATTCTTTCCTCACACACCGTGTGGTCTTGGTTCCAGATATCTGCAGTGAAATCTATCCTCACTCAACAAGAGTTAGGGTTTTGAGAGGCACATGGGTGAAAAAGTTCAATAATATGACCTAGATATCAAACCTACAAAGTTGGTTTGAGGAGAGAGGTGCGTGCGAATTAATGACGGAGATGAAAGCAACAATGCTAGAGGAAGATCGAGAGGTAGATGAAGATTTGCCTATGGTACTTTTTATACATCTGGTGGAGGAGTGGTACGGTAACATTGCTTTTTTCGACATATGGAGAATGCACGGATCAACTTTCTCGGAGAAACGAACTATTAAATTGAAATCCAAAGACTTTGTTCTTTGGGATAATGGTTTATACAAAAGAGGAATTGATGGCGTATTTCTCTGATGTGTGCATAAAGCTCAGCATGATCAGCTCTTACAACAGTTTCATGACATGGCTTGCGGTGGTCATTTCTCATCCCAAGTCACTACACACATGATCCTTAGAGTAAGGTATTACTAGCCCACACTTTTTCAAGATACTGCAGAGTGGGTATCTAAGTGCCAAGCATGCCAACACTTTGTTGGGCGTGTGAAATTGTCTGCATTACCTTTAAAACCAATTGTAATCGAAGAACCTTTCCAGCAATGGGGAATGCATTTTATTGGTATGCTCAACCCGGCTTCCAATGTCGGCCATCACTACATTCGACAACTACTCGATTATTTCAAGTAAGTGGGTAGAAACCATTCTCGTGAAGAACGCCACTTCCATTTGAGGTGTGCGGTTTTATAAAAGAAAATATTGTTATCAGGTTTGGCGTGCCCAATAAGATAGTAGCAGACAACACTCCAAATCTATCTTTTGAGGAACTGGTTGATTTCTACTACACTCATGGGATTCAGCTGGTACATTCCTCTAACTACTATCCACAAGGGAATGGCCAAGCTGAATCAAGTAACAAAAACTTGGTGACTATCGTACAAAAAGATAGTAATGGAGAATAAAAGGACTTGGCATAAGAAGTTGTTTGATGCATTATGGGCCAATAGAATTACACCAAAAAGGGCTATAGGTATGTCCCCATTTCAGCTATTATATGGTAGAGACATGGAGTTACCTCTTACCTTGGAACTTCCTACCCTACAAATTTCTAGAGCCCTGGAGGATTCTACATTCACTAATGTTATTGATAAAAGGATAATGTACCTGACTGAATTGTGGGAGGTACAGACTCAAGTCGAGATAGGACCGACAGAGCATCAAAAGAAGGTGAAAGTCATCTTGAAAAAAAAAAACCAAGGAAAGAAAGTTTGAAGTCAATAACTGGGTTCTTTTATGGGACAAAAGAAGAGAAGCAAAAGGCATGCACGGAAAATTTGATTCACTATGGAAAGGGCCTTTTGTGATTAAAAAGATCACCGGAGCAGATAACTTCATTCTTGCTCATCAGGATGGAGTTGAATTGCCGTTTCCTTTCAATGGGCAACACTTGAAGCCGTTAGGACATGAAGAGCGGGGTAACTTTGTATACACATAAATAAAACTTTGTTTGTTTTTCCTTGTTTTGTTTTTGTGTTGTGTTGTTTTTGTTTGCCTAACCCCGTGCCCAAAAGACAAGATACGAAACCAGAGATTCTAGGATCTCATCTTTTCCCTTGTCATTCTGACAGAGAAAAAGATGTCCACAGACGGAGCCGACTGGTGTCCCTAAATTTCATCATGAAATCGAGACTAACCTATCCAAAAAAAATTGTACTTTTAAAATAAGGGGTTGTTTTGTGTTTTATTGCCTAAAAGTTCATGTATTGTGTCAAGATATTCCCAAAGAGCCATATTAGCCATTTTCACCAAATACCCAGATGCCCAAAATTGTTATATTATGTCGCAGGATTTGCCTACGAGAAATTTGTATTTAATTATTTTGAGCCTCGTTTGAGGCAATTTGCACTTCGGTTTAACTCTGTTGTGATCATACATATCGTTATTCCTATATGCCAGTAGGGTTTTAACCAGGAATGCATTTTGGACTTTATTTTTGACTTCCGCGCAACGTTTTGTGTTTTTGTGTTTTTCCTGCGTTTCATTTTTCGTGAAATTTCTCCGGATCAATTCCTTTGTCGGTTTGCCCGATTCTTGCCCTAGAGTAGCCTGGAGATCACATACGCACATTGTGCTAGAAGGAATTCGTCATCGGAGGTCTAGTTCTCTAGGAAAAGACGAAGTCGTGCACCCATAAGCCTCTTCGGGCTAGCCGCATTTTTAGAAAAAGAAGGTTTGAAGTGGATCATGGGAAAATTAGAAGCGACGAGGCGGTGGGAATTTTGTACCTACCTACAGTAGGTTACTTTTTCCCATGGAAGCAACGCCACTTAAGTGACAATGGGAAAATTAGAGCGGTGAGCGACGAGAATTTCTTACATGCCTCGCAGAGGAAAAATTCCCATTGTGGAATAAAAGAAAACGCTTAAGTGAATCATGGGATTTTATTACTGCGCTTGCGGTAAATAATCCCATTATAAAAATCAAATGACTTAAGTGAATCATGGGATTTTTAGGGCTGCCTTGCAGGGTAAATAATCCCATTGTCATGTGTTTCTTAAAAATAGAATTCTTTATGCCAAAAAGTGCAATCCCTTCGGGGAAGGAAAGGCAACCCTTAAATTAATTAATTAAATTAATTATTCACCCAATTTTGGCGCCTGTGCTTGTGGAAAAGCCAATAGAGGGTAAAGGACAAAATGAGGTTGAAAATAGATCGTTATAAAATTAAATAAATAATATTTATTTAATGCAACCCCTTTATGTCAAAAAGTGCGCCCCTTTTGGGAGAGAAATAATATTTTTTAAAGTATTAAATGATTAAATTAATTCCTATTTTCAGTGGCTAAGGTCAAAGCATATTGTGAGGCTTGAGTTAACTGGAAGCACAAGTCTAAAATTAAATAAATTTAATTTATTTAATGGCAGCCATAAGCATGCACAAAATAGGCGCCCCATTTGAAGAGTGAAGCTTATTAATTAATTAATTTCCAGTAATAGCAAAGGCATTAATTAATTATATAATCATGAGGATTATATAATCGGGGGCTACAATAAGGATGAATTAATTAATTCACGAGGTAGAGGAGTGCAGCCCAAAGGAAAAGTGCGCACCATTTGAAGAGGATGTTTGCTCAAAAAAGGTGAATTTAATGCTAAAAGCTTCCAATTTTGGTGCATGAGGTTGAAGGAAGTCGATTTGTGTACTGGATAATTGTTTGCATAAGTGATACAGTGCTCAGTGAAGTTGGTAAAATTCATGCTTGCTTTGCATGTAAATAAAACATCAAATTTTGAGGCGGAGACTTGAATTATGCATATTTTTATGATTAAAATCCACGATTCATGTTCGGTTGCCATCTTTATCGAATTAATTGCAGGAATTCATTATAGGTGCTTTTCAAAAGAAAAGGAGCTTTAATCAATGTCCAATACATTGAATATATCCTCCGAATCGAAGAATTATCTAGATGCACTTTTGATTTTGAAGAATTTCGGCCGATTAAAAAGAAAAAGAATTGTTCGATGACAGAGATAGACAAAGCCATGGCAAAGAGGGATGAAAAAGAAAGCACAATGAGTCATGCATCACTTCCAAATTTGTAGACATGGGAGACACAGATCTAGGTTCGGAACCTCTTTCCCAATTTATTGATAAATCCAGAAGCAAGAAAGACTTCACTCATGTGTGCAGTTAAAAGCAGTGGAATTATTCAAGCTGCAACATTTCCATACACAACCTGATTCTTTAGAGTTTGTTATGGAGTGTGTTAGGTCTTACCATCATTCATCCAGATCAGTGCAAGATGCTATGGGGAAAACAATAATTCGGTTGGACACAGAGTTCATCAATTATTGCTTGAAGATTCCGGCTTGAAAGGTGGTGACTTCCATTAGCATTCAGGATGCCGACAGCAAGTGGGAGAAGCATAGAGTTGACTGCGTGAACATAATGAACAGTAGATACATGAAGAAGCCTAGATCTCCTTCTAAGTTCCCAAGAACTCTTTCGCTGATCCAATCATGGGAGGTAGATGATATTGCCAAATTGTTATGGAGGATAAATGGTGAAGCAAACGCTCACACTTTCCGTACATGGATGTATGCTTTCATCAGGACCATTAAAGTCAACAAGGTTGATTCCATAATCAATTGGTCAGAAATCATTAGCAACAATATTGGTGAGTAGCTCCATAATGTGAAGCATACTTTCAGCTTCAAAATGACTTCCTATTTGGTATATGCAGCAGTTTCACAAGGCATCTTCTCCAAGTCAGACATGAGATGTGGCATTCTTTCTAAGGACCCCATTTTCAAGTGTTACTCACGACTTCACTGTACTTGCGTGCAAGAAATATTTCAAAGTGGTCAAAATGGATTTTTCTACAAATTCATTTGTAGGCTGAAAAGGACCTAAAGGCCAACGGGGTGAGCAAGGAAGCGTGGGAAGCCATATCCAATCGAGGCGATCTATTCATTCGATTTCTGATTTCACATTCCTCAGGGTTACCGGATTTTCTGGAGAACCAATTAAGCCGCCTAGATATCCGAATGATAGATTGGTCACCATGGAGTTGAAAGCGATAACTTGTGGAGATACACAACCTTGATCGAAACGACACAAGTCTGTGGGCTTCTTCCGATCACTGCGGGACATTATAGTTGCCAAAGCATTCATAAGGCCTGAGGATTGGAAGTGGAAATGTTATCCAGTAGAGCAAGAGTTCTTCTAGCACGGCTAAACTTTGATCCATTTGGAGTAGCCGGGAAGATGATCTCAGGGAGTATGCACATGTGCATTCATTAGAGGATTTGGATGAAGTGCAAAAGTGAGTACGAGGTTAGAAAGAAGGATTTCAATAGGCTATCAAAGCCACGACAAGTGTATGAATTTGGATTATCACAGATACCTTTGGATCTTAAAGATGATGGGAATGTGTTACTTGACACTTACCATCAAATGGGAGGAGATAGAGCCGTACTTCAAGATAATGTAGGGGTTGCCATATGATTGAGGAAATGTCTAGCGCTATTCTGCGGTGAATAATTCAAACTGGTTCTTTGATGAAGGGATACACGCCTTGATGAAGCATTGATGAATCAAGTAATGGGCAACTCAGCACAGAGATTCCTCAAGAGAAAGTACAGAGGAGAAAGCGCAGAAGGCCCAAGAAGATGAAAGTGCATGAAGATCTCAATTAAAGGAGAAGATCACTTCCATGGCTATGAATTTAGTTCGGCTTCTCCAAGCCATACTGGTACTTCATCAAGCTGTTGCACCTCAACAGACACTTCCATGCCTCCACCGAATAGGAAACATTCATCTTCTCTCCTCAGCCACTCCATTTAGCACTTTATTCTAAGAAGACGCGTTGAAGCTGCAGATGGCGAGTTGAAAGAGCTTTGTCCTTAGATAATTGAAGATGGCAGCCATAACACAGAATGCGATTTCGATGGAGAGGAAATGGAGTGGGAGATAGTAGTGCACTCGATTGGGAGATAGTAGTGCACTCAAGAACTTTTCATTCTCCGAGAATTAACTTCTCGAGAATGGTTGGCTTCGTAGTTGGTTCTAGAAGCTAGAGTGGAAATGAAGTTGGAGGAACACAACTTACATCTACTCCAAAGTCTAGGTAGAAAATAAAGAAAACCTAAAGTTGCTAAGGTAACTTCAAGGTTGATCATTGAGGAGTAAGGGAAAAAGTTTTACGAGATGTTAGTTACGATGGAAGGAAGAAGGAGGATGAGCTCATGGCAAAGGGCGAATAAGAATTGCAGTACCCATCGGTCAAGCCACCACAGAAGGATTGAAGCAGGATACATAGACATTGATAGATGCTCTATTCCTTAGGCTTGATAGAGAAAAGACGGAGAAAGATGAGCTTCAAAAGTAGGTATCTCAATTGTGCGAGATCATAGCCAAGGTTGCTAAATCTTCCACTCAGCCCATTTCAACTCAGGTGAGTGATCATCTTATACGGGAGATGGAAGATGCAAACAATCGGTGAAAGCTATTGACAAATGGAAGAATCGATTATTTGTCAAGCTTCGTATAACTTAGAGAGGTGCCGACCCACTTTGAAGGTTATGAATGATGCGAGAAAATCACCAAGCAACTAGTGATGAGCATAATAGATATGAACACGATTCTTAAGAGTAACTGAGTACTTTGGCGAAATCAACAAGTTGTCGGAGAATGGTGGCATGCGCAGAGATATTGCAAGGTTCGGAGACCAGAGCTTGGAGGATGTAGAAGCGTGTATCAAGGTGTTGAGCGAAGGATTCTGCATTCGGGACGAGAAAAGGAAGTAGTGGCTAAAACATAAGGTTAGATGTTGAATTACATGTTCAACAAGTATATATAGTATCATAACAAAAGGAAGATATAAATTTTATAAATTGGCTTTACTTCTTCTTCTATTCTTTCTTCTTCTATTTTCCACATTCCCAGATGAAATTGTAAAACTTTAAAGTTATTGGTTTTGAAACCATTACTTAAAGTTATGTGAAACAATTTTGTTAGTTAAGTGATACATGTGTCACTTAAGGAGAAGTTAGTGGAGGATGATTTCCAAATGTCATCTTTACTTGTTGTCTATGTTTCAGTTTAGTTGAGTTTCCCATTTTTACTTTCCCTTCTACATTCTATAAGTAGAAGAAGAACCTCCGGTTAATGATGAGAATTTGTAAGCAACATTCTTGTGTTCCAGACTTTGTGCTGAAACCCCGATATCCACTTGAAGTAAAGAAATATGAAGGAGCAGGTTTTCAGAGAACTTTGTGTCACGGTGCAATTTGTTTCTATCTTTCTATCTTAGATCTTCTAATAGACTTTGTGTTATTTTAGATCTAGATCTAAAGTGACTTTGCTTATAATTATGTGTGTTGATATCTATTGGTTTCTTCTATGTGCATGCAATCAACTCTGTTATCTATTGATTGTGATGCACATCTTCCCCATTTCTTCCTGTGTTTTACTATTTTCTTCCTCTATAAATATTTCCTTTCTTAAACAATCTTACTTGTTGCAGAACTATACAACTATGGTTCATGAGCTGAATAGTTAAAGTAAAACCCCATATAGATACTAGCATATTTTAATTGACAAATCTGACATGGGAGCCTCACTGGTAAATGAGGGAGATTTATCTCATGACTGCCTAGGTTTTATGCTATGCAGAAAATCTAGCCAACATGCAATAAGAATGACTTTTTGTTATTTGCATAGTAGTACTTTGTGTTCCAATTGATCATTCTATTTCTAGTTTGCACTACCTTACAAAGAATGGATTGGGTGATCGAAATGTTCAATGCCTTCAACATTTGTAGGTTGTGGGAGTCCACTAGATCATTTTTTGCAAACAAATGTGGTGCGTCCTTAAAAATGTTGAGCTCTTACTGAGTTAGGTGTGTGTCTATGCGAGACATTAAGAGTTCCCAATCCTCAATTAGAGGGGTTGAATCTCGCATGTGTAGCAATAAATTCCAAAATGAAACATGTGCATTGGTTGTTCCTTTTTGCAAAATATTGTTTGCAATGTAATGGAAGACTGAAATCCCTTCCAAAGGGTTACTCCGTAGGAATTACTTGCATAAAGAGGACTGTCCAAAACTAGTGGTAATTAGCCGAGGTCACCAAGGAGGATGACTAATTTGTTCCCAAATTCAGATGTTCTTGAGTGTGGGAAAGCTTCGCAGAGCCTACTGTCAATTTTGCTTAGTAACTTTGGGCTGATGAAACTCATTTCATCAATAAGAACATATTCTATATGTTTCAGTGACTCTTAAAAAGATGATAATGCAATACCTTCAAGGGTTTCAGTTCTTTGATTGGAATACGCATGGCTGCGTGGATTGTGGATGTGGAGATGTTGAATGCTGAAACACTAGTAGGGGTGAGCACAAGTAGAGGTGAGGGAGATGTGGTTGATGTTGTGAATGAATTCCAGATTTTATTTATCAGAAATGATTTTCCTATGCTAGCCAGTTCCTTGAATTATCAATCTTAGTGGAGGTAGAAGGGTTTTGTTTGTTGAATGGTGTAGTATGGTATCAAGAGCTATTTGTTGTTCTGGAGATAAAGGAAGTGTGGAAGATGGTGGTGTGGCCTACATGTTGTTGTTAATTGTGTTTTCCTTCTCTCTCTCGATGAATGATGAACCAGTTATCTGCAAATCATGGGGAATGTCATGTATGCTCCAATTATTGTGTATGTCAAAATATCATTTCCCCAACATGTCAAGACTGTCTAGACTTGTGTTGTTTCTCGGGAGAAGTTGTGTGCAAAGACCTGTCATTCTTGCAATGGTTCGTGTTGAATATTGCATTCGGGCTCAGAGTCAAAACTAACATCCGTAGAACAAGTCCTGTGTCTGCGGTAGTGCATAAAACATGCCATGGTTTGTAGTTGTGCTTGAACATGTCCCAAGTGTCGTTGATGTCATGTGGGGTTGAGCCAAATTCAGATGTAATATTTCTGAAAGGTTTGTATAAAAGGAGTTCTGACCAATAGAAAAGGTCATATGACGTTGAATCCTGAGCTGGGACATCCAAAAATCTTGGGTGGACCCGAACAATTGCTTGTGTCGGTCATTTTTCCATTTATCACCTTTACGGTTCTTTTTATAGCTCAAATCTCAAGCAACTTGAATAAGTGGTAGGTGTTCCATGGTTGTAGAATGAACTTTATATGCATCCAAGAAAGCGGTTGTTTGTTGTGTATCGGCGTCACTTTCAACAACACGTCTCGAATTGTTTTGCCAATATTTAATGTTACAAATAGACACTGCACATAACAAGTGTTAGTTTTTTCAAGATGTGACATGTTTCTTGTGCACTTATGTCATGCTCAACAACGCTTTCTGTGAGTATTTTATGGATCACAATATGTGCTGGAGAATCTGTGTCAGCATCTCTTGAAGATATGGATAACATTTGGTGATATGTTTATGAACATTTCTCAACTTTCAAAGCATATTTTGCAATATACTTAAGAATGACATGGCAGAAAGTACTAGTTGGAAATCGACATTTTCTCTCCATATGTATATCATAGTTTGATTGTGGATGTTCAATCTGTCATCATTTCTAGAAGGGAGGTACTTAATTTTCCCATCACTTTCAATGTGTAAGGAAGAAGTAGGTTGTGTGGCTGGGGGGCATTGTAGCACTGTGACCGTAGCTTTATGATTGATTTCTACATAGGCATGTCTACTCGAACATTTAGTGTGGCGTTGAACACGATTAAGTAGTTCTTCAAGGTCTGTATGTGGGGAGGAGGATAGAATTTTTGTTGTATCTAGCAAGCAAGGGTCGTCTAGGAGTGACCTACGAACAAAATCCAAGTGGTTGTAAGCCAAGCGGGGTTCCAGGAAGACATGAACTTATCAAAGTATTGTTTTTCGCCTCAATAACTATTTTATCCTCCCAATCCATTTCATCAACTTTAGGCACATTCTCAAGCCACAATAAACCGTGGACATGTGCGGAGCCTCTATGTTGCCATTCATACCTGTGAGACGAGGGAACATAAATATTAGATATGTAGTTTGGAAAAAACTTTTAAATAAATAGATTTGATTACCCGTATAATAAGTCTCGCTCCAAGTTCCTTACGCAATATTTCTTCGAGAAATATTATAAATATGTGATGCAGGTATGTTGATACTCGATGATGGTTAGAGAAAATGTTAAGTGTTCTCCAATGCTTTGTGCGGCTCGAGGATCAGTTGGGCATTCACCAGGCATAATATTGTGGAGATCTAGCCATTTAGTGTCTATAACACTTGGAGTGAAGAATAAGGTTGGTGTCCCCAATTATTCCACCATATCTAAAATTTCACTTCTATTTTTTTCCGAATGAATGTGTCCCTCAAAGGCTCGATCCAAAAAGCATTAAGTTGTCTGGGAGGTTGTCTTTGGGAAATTCTAGTAGTTGTCTTCGCAGCTCTCTAATTGTTAGAAGGATTCCATATTCAACGTTTTGTTTCATAAAAACTGCTGCGTTGTGGACTAGCTTCTCTATCACATTATGAGGTTTAGAAGGAAGTAACAAAATCTTGGGTGGGAACCAAAGTGCCCATCATGGTAACACATCAAATGAAGAGCATATTCATGCATTGGAACTTATTTTATGTGGGGTTGTTACCACATTACTTTTCCTATCGGAAATAAAGTTGGGAAATCCATTGAGAATAGGCCCTTCGTATTTTATTCATTTATTGGTGAAATCCCAAGCTCTGGCCATGGCATGGTAAATGGAGTGTTACCATCGTGGTTGAGCAAGAACTATTTGATTTCCTCTTCTTTTGTTCTTGTATTGTGAGGTGTTGGCACGAAAGACGATGAGTGTTCATATGTTTCATCAAAGTCAGTGGGAACATCAATACCATGAGCTATAGAGGCACTTTGCATTTGGGGCAGTTCCATTGTGGTTATGTTAAGAGAGGAGGAAACATTTGACGACTCATATGGTAGAGAGGAAAGGGCATCATCATCAATTAAGACATCTTTGTAATAGGGATTGTGTTGGATTTTATATTACAAGGTTGCCCAAACACGAGATCTACTGATGTAGAAATCATAATTTTTAAATTATATCCTTCCCTTTGTATGAGAACTATGTCCAAATCTCCAAGGCGGTGGGGTAGGGTCTTTGTTATTAAAGTAATGTTTTGTGGGAAACTTATGGTGTGTCCTGAGTATTTGTATTGCCCACCACGTACTTGGGTGACTTGCAAGAATGGATTAACTCGTGCGATAAGAATCTCCTCGATTTGGGTTAAAGATGCAAGAATGGTAGGCTACTTTTCAGGGTCCATGTTGTTCCATGAAGAGAAGTGGTGGCCTTTTTTTGACTTTTGCATCTGTTACATTAAGAGGGAAAGCCTTCAAAGGAAATTGTTTTTATTCCAGGTTAATTTTTGAAACAGATTGAGCAAGTATGGATGTTTGCCAAAAAAATTATTCTTTTGCAAAAATGACGTTGGGCTTCAATAGTCAGTGATGAGGGCAGGAATATGGGAAATATCTATGTATTGGAAGGGGTGGGGTGTTATGTTTGAGACGTTTGTGGATTTTAAGGTGGAAAGCATTCGGAAGGAGAGGAGAAACTAGTCGTATATGTGTGATGAACTGAAGAAAGGTTGGTACTTGAGACAGTTTCATGTGGCATCCCAGATATTTGGGGAAAAGTGGCAGTTGTTAGTAAAGATGGGTTTGCATGAAGGAATTGGTATGCTCGTGAAATTTTGTTTCCATGGAAGTTACATGCGAGAATGTTGGTTGGCAATTCTTCAGTAGTTGTATTTGATGGCAAGATTGGAATGTCAGGGAATCGTAGGTTGTTGGTCATTGTAAGTTGAAAGATATTAGAGATTTTTATTGTTTTATGCTCTAATTTACGATGTCGTTGCTCAACAGTTATGTGTACTTTATTTTTGTGTAGTTCTCTCTTCGTTGGGCTCGTTTTCTAAGATTTGACATGATTTCAAAGTCACGGGATTATGGAGTACCACATGTTGGATAAAGATCATGTGGGTTAGCAAGGAATGATACATTGTTTGATGACATACAAATGCAAAAATAAGTCAAAATATAAAACTAATTACAATTGTAATGCATGTGGAGTTCCAATGGGAATCGTTGAGCATGGTGACATCGCAAGAACAATTCCAATCAAGTCAACTTTAGAATGGTTAGTGCTTGCAGGTATGTCCTTAATTTTTGTGAAGTGAAAGTGATGGGAAGGTATTATATCCTCATTTTCTATGAGTGGAGTTATGGTTGAAGATGCTTGCAGGAAAATATCCAAAGCATTGTTCAAATGGCTGTAACATAGCTTTGCATCAGGAATGCTCACAATCCTCCCATTAGAAATTGTATATAGCTTCCCATTTTCAATATGCTCATAGAATGCTTCGACGACCTCATTGAAACAAGTGATGTGAATTTCCCCTCTTTCCTGATCTACAAAATCAAACCCAAACACGGAACCATCTCCCCTTGCATTGTGATATTCGTGAAGGGTTGTTTTTGCTAGGGCACGACCCTCTACTGGACCACATGCACATAGATGTATTCAAAGCACTTATTTTAGTCGTTGCTCTCACAAAATATTTGTTAACCCGATTTGCACTTGTATTTGTTCACTTAAACCGAATGTGTACGAGCATCTGTTGGTAGTTGGATTGGAGCATCGATTACCAAATGTGTTTCAAAACAACATCCATTTCAATGATAAGAACAATGATGCAATGGAAAAGAAAACGGGATAGAAATAGAATCGAGCAACAGATGAAAAAAAAAATAGAAAGAAATTTTAATTAATATAGGGATTTTTGTCCATTGCTAGTTGAGCAAGAGATGAAACTTACAATTCACTTTTGATCATTCTAACAAGGATTTGTGTAAGCACACAATGGACCCTTCTTTTATTGATTTTTTGGTTACACGACTTACAAATTTGGAGGGTAGAAGTGTTGTTTGAAAATGTATCCCATTTGAAAGGTCAACACGATGTTGGGCTCCCATGTTGAAAATGGACCTTAGAGAGCACAAGTGCAGTATCTCAAATGTGGGGTCAACATTGGAACTACCCCCAATCAATTGAGAAATTCCTTCGTATGTCAAAGTTATTTCTATGGCAACTAAAAGATACTTGAGATTATGAGAATTTCTGCAAATATATGGTGGAAAATGTAAACTTGTAGGGCAGTCAATCATGAAATGAAGGATGTGTTCAGGAAAGCATGCATTTGTAAAGAATGAGAACCTTTAAAGTTGGCTTCCTTATTATTTTATATTTTCTAAAAAGTGCAAACATGAAGTCTAACCCTTTAACAATTCAATATGCAAAAAAGTGATATAATGTACAAAGCTTTGGTTGAAAACAACTAAAATTTGCATGGTTGTTTCTCGGCATTTAAAAACTATATGTATTTGTGTGCAGATATTATGAAGAACACATTAAAAATGTGTTGTTGGTTTACATAAAGAAGCGAGCAATTGTATAAAGGAATAATTGAACACGTATGTTGAAAAATTAGATTATGTGATCCATATGTTCCACCACAATATATACATGCATTTATTTGAAACGAATTATAGATTATTATGTTAAGAAAATAGAATGGAAAATAATAACAACAATATGTAAACTTGAAGTAACAAAACTATAGGTATTTATATGGAGATACAATGATAAAGAAATTTGAAATCCATAGTTGTTGGATTACAAAATTTGAACATGTGTTTAAAAAGTTTGATTCTCTGTCTGATATATATTGCCACAATGCATACATGGAATTATTTGGTACGAGTTACAGTTTGTTTCAAAAACACTTATAAACAAACACTTATAAACTAACCACTACAAGCTATTTCTTTAAATCAAATTTCTTGCTTTTTGCTTGTGCAATTTTCTTAGCACGTTTCTTGTATTTTTGTCCATTTACAGATGCCTTGATTGGTATTCCCATTCTCCTCAATTTGTGGGGTGGTTCATATTTCAATGCATCTTCGTTAGAATCATAAATCAAATAGAAGCCTCGTGAATGATCTCCAATTGTTCAGATTTTGGAGAGAAAAATTGGGGATGTTGGCATCAGGTGGAGGCGATCTCTGATCATTTCAGCTATCACTGTTTTAGGTGGTTTTGGTTGCCTACAATGCAAAACATTAAAAACACATTGAATATGCTTAAAATATTCCTCCCTCTGCAAGCGAGGTGTAGTTAATGTCAATCCCATTGTAGGGAGGGGAATTTTGTTTCTAGTTTGCATCATATTAAAATGGAGAGAGAAAATAAGTATGTTAGTCCACCAAGATGTTCTTGTTAGAGTAGGTATTTACCTTAGCTCATGTTCACCTAGGTACATTATTTACCTTTATTGTATTTATCCTCACCCACTTATGTGTGTGGATATTTCTTTTATTCATTTAGATATTAGGAGATATTATCTAGTTGTTAGGTATAGTTCTTTCCTTGATCTATGGTATTGACTAGTTCTTTCCTAGATCTATGGTATTGATTAGATCCTTGATGTCTAGTTCTCTCCTAAATCTATGATCTTGACTAGTTCTTTGATGACTCGTTATTTCCTTGATTTATGGCTTGATCTACGACCTTGACTTAGTGGTTCTTAGATTGTTATTCATTTCCTATTTAAGTAAGGCCCATTCTCAATGTATTGCATTGAGTTCCATAATAATATATGACATTGTTTCTCCCATTAAAATCCTTAGCCCTTGGTCATATGAGGGCTTAAAGCTTGTGATTCCTACTAGTAGGTGCTTAACTTCAGCCCCCTTTAATTTTATTTGTTCGGTGAAGGCAACAACATTTTTATTTTTATTTTTTTAGTGGCACCTAAAATAAAAAATAACTTTTGATGGCAAAATATTATAAAAGTTTTCATTGCTCGAACATGTTTTGATCGTTATTTTGCGAATGGTTACGCTTTGAGTGCCAAAGTGCTTGTTTTTTCGTACGATTGTTCCAGTTATTTATGGAAACTTGCTCATGGAGGTCCAAGCTATTCCCTCAATCCATTGGGGTGTTTCGCCCTTATCCTTCTGGGATGATAAAGTGTTCCAATGCATGATGAGAAGGGAGTTTCCCTGTGCATTATGGAGCTTTGCGGGCTATCGTCCAAATATCGATGTTGTCCGTGAATGGTGCGACGGAAATTGTTGATATCATCGCTCTTCGACCCGCCCCTGTTCGATTTTTCTAAGGAAGATGAATGATTAAGGTTCTGGGAGTTGGATGTTTGAAGAAGCGCCCTATCATGGTCTCTCTTCAAATCAAGAATGCCCATTTATCTTGCTCTTCTTTGGAAGTATTGTGGATGATGGGAGAGCTAATAGAGGATATTGTAAGATTTGCATATAAAAGATAAAACATGAAGAAAACGACTATGTGTTAAGCATGGAGGTGGGGCTATTCTCCCAAAGAATATCATTCTTTCTTCTCCCACGGGCCGTGTCATGCGAGAACATCATCCACTGAAGACCAATTCACCATCCCCAAATGTTGGAAGGGTACTTCCAATAATACACTTCTGCGAGCAGCAGTGGATGAAATAGGCGGGAAAAACACAGAGAGGAGGTGCGGATCTTCGAAGGAGAGATCCACGACACATTGAAATTGCGCCTAAAACATGCCTTCGCATGGTGACCTCTCTACACGCATGCGGGCAGCCATATTACGAGTCAAACAAGGTAGATAGTGAATCTTAGAATGGGACCTGGTGAAAGCAATACGGCGGATTGGAGCGCCACACGGGAAGTGAACCGACATAGTAAATCTATGAAAGCTCATAAACAAAGACCTTTAAATGCGGATTTCAACAGTCATTGTTGCGAAGGAAGATGGACGATAAAAGTAAAGTGAGGCTTGTTTTAAATGGTAATTTGTTCTCAACGTGGATGAGGAAAACATGCCAGGAACCTTTTTTGTAGAAAATCTTTCCGGTTTTTGTGGAGGGTGGCGCGCAAGGGCATGTCGCCATCAAGTATTATTCTTTTCACGTTCTCTTCTTTGCCGGGTTTTAGTGTTGTCTTTAGTAGGTTCTATTCTACTTTGCATGTTGTTGTTTTGACCTTTTGATCTTTTGCTCACTTGGGCACATCGAGCCGAGTCATTTTATCAAGGGTATAGTCCCTTTCAAAAACTATTTGCCAATAATAAAAAAAAACTTCGTTTTGAGTGCCAAAGAAAGTGCTTGTTTTTCGTACTCTTTCCAAGTTATTTATTTTGAGACTTGCACTATAATTATAAAGTGCCAAATATGGAGGAGTGTTATAATCGATTGATCAGGACGCAATTTTGAGCCGATGTCCTAAATTTTGGGGAGTTACAGTTTGTACCTATCATGGATTCGAGAATGATATGCTTTTCTTTGAAGTATGTGGACTTCAAGAGGATTAAGATTTGTCGAAGACTCGAAGTGAAATTCTCTTCTACAATCACTCATTCACGATAAGGATACAATAATACACAGAACAAACTTGCTAGCCTAAAACATCACCATCATATTTGGGCACCATATCCATGCTCCTAGTCCAACAATTGTTGCTTTTTGTATTGACATTGACTCGGTCTTTGAACTTGTACCTACTTTTGATGCTTCTAAACATTCATTATCGCATGCTCTTCCACATCTATGCCTATTATAGTACCACATGTTGTGTATCCTATACACTTTCATGCATGGATTTTTAAGAAGCATGCTGCATTCATTCTCGCATGCTCCGTTCTCATGGGTGTCACTTAGAGGATTCATTAGCACACATTCACAGGGTATTGTTTCCTCTATTCCACATGTTAAGTGGAATTCTCGCCATGACATTAGTTTTCAAGCTTGAATACTTTGTTGGGATCACACATTGTGAGCTCCTTTTTTGTTCACTCGACTCTTTCGAGGATCATGAGCAACACATGAGTTTCAGTACCTTCACGCAGCTTGAGAAAACCTGAGATTTCATATGCCGACATGATCAACCCGACACACATTTCGATGTTATTTTACATGCACCCATTGTGCATTTTGCACCAAGTCATATGCAGCATCTTCTTCATCCATCCGTGTTGATTTGGGGTGGATATTTGATCACTTGTGGCGGTGACATAGGCATTCGTTGAGAGGACTCTACATGCATGGCTCCTCCACCATTCGACCTCTTACTCCACTTTCTATACCTTATGCATTGTGATGCTTCTTGTTTTGAGCATTTTCTTTAGCAGGTGTAGTGTATCTCTCTTGTTTGTTGAGAGATTTTGTATCTGTATTTTCAACACTTTTGGCATGTTGACAGTACCTCTTATGGGGGATCTATTATGGTGAAGTCCAGTGTTATTTTGTCAGTGTTCGAGTAGTTGATTTTGGGCAACTCATCCAGGTTGTAGAAGCGTCAATCCACCCATTCAACAAGATGGGAGGGTGTGGTGTTGATCCTACTTCTTCGGGTTTCATGTCCTTGCCTTTTTACCTTGGATTTTCTTGGATCGTGACACACTGGATTTTCGTCCCTCCCTTGTTGCTTTGGTTATTGTTCTTAGATCATGGCACACCTATTTGCAACAATTGATCGAATTATGTTTGGTGTTTTTTACACTTTCAACATCACTCTGTTGACAGTCTCCTTGTATGGAGCTATTCTGGTGGAGCCCAGTGTCAGTTGTTTTTGAGTTTTGTGATCAAGTAGTGGATTTAGACCATAGTGCACACCAAACTTCTTCAACATTGTATGAGTTTTTTGAGCCGAGCTTCGGGGATGCCTTGAACGGGTCTTTACTCTCTTTACTTTACTTTGTTACTTAGTTTTGGGTAACTTACGGTATCCCTTTTTCCCGCTTATTGTACATGAGTACCTCATCGGAGCCTAGTTACTGGGACTTATATTGTGGACATGCCACTTCTATTTTGGCTCCTAGCTTCACTTGAGGGGGAGTGTTAGAGTATGTATTTACCTTAGCTCATGTTCACCTAGGTACATTATTTACCTTTGTATTTATCCTCACCCACTTATGTGTGTGGATATTTCTTTTTATTTATTTAGATATTAGGAGATATTATCTAGTTGTTAGGTATAGTTCTTTCCTTGATCTATGGTATTGACTAGTTCTTTCCTAGATCTATGGTATTGACTAGATCCTTGATGTATAGTTCTCTCCTAAATCTATGATCTTGACTAGTTCTTTGATGACTAGTTATTTCCTTGATTTATGGCTTGATCTACGACCTTGACTGGTTCTTAGATTGTTATTCCTTGCCTATTTAAGTAAGACCCATTCTCAATGTATTGCATTGAGTTCCATAATGATATATGATATTGCTGCTCATTTGTTTGCAAAGGTTTATGTAAATTTATTTTGGCGAATTGCTTTCATCTTATTGATCGTGATGTTTGATTAGCATCTATATTCTTGGCTTCGCACGATCCAAGTTATTGTTCCTTTCGGTTCTTAAGTATAACAAGTAGATTTAAAAGCCTTATCATTGATCATTCTAACGTCCAACTTGGGACACTTCAAAATGGCTTCATTAGGGAATGAGCCCTCAAAGACATAATGAATCCTATCATCGATTGAAGGCACGTGCCCCACATGTCACTTTGAGAAAAAGGATTGGAGCCAACTACAAATATAAATGGAACAATCCAAACCAAATAACATGAAAACTCTCTACAATAATTTTTTAGTCCATAACATGCAATAAACAAAACAATTGAATAAATACTTCAATCAATATTGAAACCCACCTGAAGTTCATCTAGAGACAACACTCTTTTCTTTACCACCAAAGAAAGAGAATCACAAATATCCTGCAAAAAAATGAAATAGGAAGTTAATAAAACTAAATGTATCTGCGAATTCAAAAGGAGGGACTCCTCGATTAAGATTATTCTATATTTTCAATTTCATTCTCAGATATAATACAAAAAAACCAAAAAGATTATAAAGAGTTATTAAAAATTGTATATTAGTAGAGGCCATACATAAGAAGATAGTAAATTGTATTTTTTTATTATGGTTTAGAAGAAATTGCACAAAGGTTTCTCTACAAAAAAATATTTCCCCATTTAGTTTTTGAGATTTAGTTTACATCCATAAACTTGAAATTCACCTAATTAACACAATATCATCTCAAAAATAAGAATAGCAAAACATAACCAGCCATATCTATTTTTATTCTTTCTAATTTACCCAAATAATGTAAATATTTATAGTGAGTCCATCCTCTACATATTTTTTTGGACAAAGGATTGCTTATAGAATCTTGCATTCCAAAAGCATTTGATTCTCATTAATGGCAAGTTATTTCAGTTCTGTTACATTTAACCATCAAATCCAGCATTCATTCCTCATTTTAACTGCACTTAAAATAGATAATATTTCATCTAAATTTATTATAGATTATAGTAAAAAATGTCGACAATAATAAAAATTATGTTTGGGGTGAAGTGTCAGATCCAACTTTGGGTGCAACTTATCCATAATGGAATTTAACGCATCTAACATTGGGTACCGTAATAGAAATTAAGGCAAAAACTACCACATTCAATCGATTTATATTATAATTCATCAGGAACTTGTGGGATTTTCAATATACTATAATTTGGATTAGAGCACGTCAAAATTTGAATTCGGTACTATATACCATCACCAACCCTGATCCACACCTAGATCCTGAATATTATCAAAATCCAATGGAGTCAAGCAAGGTTATTAAGAAATTACTAGAGGCAGGGAAGTCAGATAAGCTTCCTAAGCATATTACTCCAGATGACATAGGTGTTGTTCATAATTGGATTGCACCAGGGAAGGCCAAGACTTCAAGTGATTTTAAAGGTGAGTCCTTGAATTGGTTATCTGTGTTATCTTAAAAATGAGCCTGCCAAGATTGGATGTTGTTTAGTGCCTTACAATGATGAGAATGATGTTAGTGCTTTGTAAATGATGAGGGAATTGCAAAAATAAGGTAATACTTTAGACATATATTCTTGTTGTATGTTTTGTATCAAGCCTGGATATTTTAAAAAGATGTTCACTCTGCAGTGAAAATTTGCACACCATTTAAGCATCACTCTGCTTTTAAAGGAAACTCTTGTATAGGGAGGTTTGATGTTATCCCCATCCAGGTTAGGGAATCTAGTGGTTGGACTCATGATCTTGAAATATACACTAGACAAGTTAAACATTTCAGGATAACAGGGCATGAACTTATTCCAAGAAACCTCATTACTATAGAAATAGAGATCAAAAATTATTCAAGGTCATACTGCAAAAATATGAGAAATATTGCTAATTAAATAATATTACTATAGACTCTAGAGTTTAAGAGGGGCTTGAAATATGTGGTTCAACTACATCCTCAATTTGGATCTGTTGAATCTTTACCAAAAAGGACTTATCTAAACCTACTTCAGTATCCATCAAGTAATCTTGGACATTAACTTCACCATACTGATGGTTGGACATTAACATCATTGGAGTCTTGATTTATTGCTTGACCATACTGATGGTTTGCATTATCAATGTGCTAAAATTGATATTAAATTCATAGCTCCACAAATTAATTCAATTACCTTGAAAATGCTATAGGGTGCAGTCTTAGAGGGGATTGCATTAGCAGTACTTGACTTATGTGTTGGTGTGATTTATGATCTTATGAGGTCTGACCTAATTATAGAATGATACTTCATATCAAATGGACCTATTAATTGAGGTCTATATATAGCCCTTAACTCATTTATGAAGTTGTATTCTAATTTTCAGTTCTTAATATTACTGTGTAATTGTATTGGATGGTTGTTAGTTGATGTGCTAGATGGGTTTCAACTGAGTTATTTGATGGTTGTTGTATCTTTTTATTAAATACTTGATGTCAAGGAAAACATTGTACCTGATAGTTATGGGCTTTTAACGAGAAAAAACTTCAAAAATTTTGGTGCATATCAGTTGTTTTAAAAATTGGGAGATGGTTGTGGCTAGAAGTTGGTAAACATGAGCCATTATTGCTAGTTATGGGACCTGATTCCTTTATTTACGAATCAAAATTAGCAATTAGTATAGGTATTTTCTCTTCTTGAAGTTTACTATGACTGGAATATAGACTTGGATGTTGTGACAAGTGATATGGTCTGACTTTAGAACTCAGTTTTGTGTTATATGAAGGTATTGTTTCATTTTATGATTTGATGAGAACTCCATTATGACATGCCTTAGTCTGCTTTTATTTCAATTTTTCCACACAAGATATCTGGATTTTTCCTTGGTTGATATGATTTAATCTATTGAGAGATTACTCAAACCAGTGGACTATTTTACACTTTTGAAATTCAAATGTGTGGGCAAAGCTGACATACGGTGGGAGGATGGTTAGATTGCTAGACCGGGACACTTGGTTATACCTAAATTGAAACCTACCCTGCACCAAATCCCACTATTTTTAGAAGGTGACATGAAGCAAAAATTTTTAAAAAAGAGAGTAAAATTACCTCTGAAAATATCAAAGCTTTATACAAAACACTTCTACTTCCCCATAAATTCATAAGAGGAAACTACATAATTTCATGACTTGCAGGGTTCATTAGTAACATCATTCTCAAGGTCCCATACATCAGCAAGCTCATACAAGATTCTGAAACACAACCTATGACATCGTGCAAGCATCAACAAATTTTCCAGGTGAAGAAGTCAATGTCTTGATATCCATTGAAACTATTGCTCATTGCCACTCATAACTACTAATCCCGTGCCTTGTAAAACTGCCGGAGTAATGAAGAACATACAAAGTGTAGGAATTGTAGAGATATTACAGAGGAGGTCCAATTTTATACACCATTCCTCGAATATGCAAGTAGAGTAACTTCTGCATGACATCCACCATATGCTTAGTCGTAACACATGATAAGCACGCAGGATGATCCTCAACAGAACACATATATAATCACTATGTCTACTGGAAGAATGGGAAGCATTTCTAGACCTTGACATCATCCACCTTAAATAATTTTTAGTGGTATTTACTATTTTTGTTTCTATGCCATTTAGAAATGCCTGGCCAATGCATTATCCGTAACAGGGGTATAGGAAGCTTAGGCCATCAATCAAACAAGTCTATATTATGAATTATTGTAACAAGAAGTATTCAGTCACAAAAATTTGGCAAGTAGCATAGACCTTTTCCAAACATATGCCTTACATTCATTTCTCAAGGCGTCTTATGTCACAATTCACAATTTCATGATACACGTCCTTCCTTTCAACTGAAAAGGTTCACCCTTAGTGGGTGATACACAAGGACTGTATAACAGTGTATGGTTTGTTCAGATGGTATACAAAGATTTAACATAGAACATTGATGCATACAAACAACAATCTCATCTCCTGTTGACACTAGGGTAATTCATTAGAATAGGTTCCAACACAAGTACATCGATACAAATTGTCATAAGGATTACAAAAGAAAATTGCTAGAAGATACATTAAAATGAAAAGTTAAACATTTTAGGATAACAGGGCATGAACTTATTCCAAGAAACCTCATTACTATAGAAACAAAGATCAAAAAAATGGTTCAAGGTCATACTGTAAAAATCAATCTGGGTGTAAATCTCCCTTTTTTTCTTGTTTTTTGGTTTATAAAAACCCTTTTTGAGGGATAAATTGAATTACATATAGGTGGTTGAATATGTAAGAAGCTATAAGTTGGACAAGGACCTATTACTATTTTTCATTAATAACATAGATGATTGAAGCTTGTCCATGCAGAACAGGTGTGGAATGTGTATGATATTACAAAAGCTAAAGTTTTGAGTTTAATGATGATCCAAGTGACATTAATATAAGCAACATACAGTGGGAGGATGGTCAGATTGCTAGACTGGGACACTCGGCTATACCTAAATTGAAACCTACCCTGCACCAAATCCCACTATTTTTAGAAACTGACATGAAGCAAAAATTTAAAAAAAAGAGTAAAATTGCCTCTGAAAATATCAAAGCTTTATACAAAACACTTCTACTTCCCCACAAATTCATAGTGCCACACACTCGTTCTTGTTTTAGATTTACCATTATATTGGATAAGAGGAAACTACATAATTTCATGACTTGCAGGGTTCATTAAGGGCATCAAGATTTTTCATCCAAGGAAGAAAATTTAGCATCATCATATGAGGCTTCAGCTAAAGTTGCCATCAAAACTGAGGAAAGGGATGATGATGAGTCGTCTGTGTTTAAGAAATCTAAAACAAATAAACCTTAAATTGAAAGTTTTCTAGCTTCTTGAAATGCCCGAATCTTAAAATTATTTATCTATCTAAATTTTGTAATTGAAAAGAATAAAGAGGTGGAAAATTACAAGGAAAGACAATCATTAAAGCAAAACAAAAAGAGAAGATATAATGTTAAGTGTGGATATAATTATAAATAAAAACCACGAAAGAGTGCATAAAAGGCAGTGAATCCAACTGTAGATAGAATGCATAAATCATATTACACAGATACCAAATTGCTGACAAAATTGAGAGTAATAATATTAAAAGAGGTCAACTAAAAAGGTAATTCTACAATATACAATAGCTCATACTCTTGGGGAATTATGTAGTTACTGCATTTGCTAGATAGAAATCATGATGAGAAAAAGAATTGTCAACCTAAGCATGTAACTGATGGTCATCTCTCCACCCTAGAATCCACAGAACACAAAAATTCCAAACCAAAGAATCTTGATCAGTAATCACACAAGACCCATTTTCCCCCTACCTCACAAATAAGTGAATAAGTCTATCCACAAAAGAAATAATGAAATTTCATAATGTCTTCAAGGCAATAACCATCGCCACAGATTTCGCTTCCTAAAATACATATATCTACCCAAAAGAATGAAAACCCACAAAAACCCAACAAATTGTAATTAAAGTGATCATGGTTATACTGATATTAATTGCATACATGAATTCTTGAACTCAAACAATGAAACAAAGCTTGTAGAAGTTATTTTAGAAACTCAACATTCATAAAAACAAGACCTAACCGCATGCAATTTAAGTCCCAATTTTTTTGTAATTTTCCAATCACCGATTAAATAGATAATATGCAAGTCATCGATTTCACAGAGTAGCACAAATTTTCATGCATGCAACTACACCCGTAAGAATGAACACTTGGTGGATAATATAATTAAAAGAAAAATCCCAAATGCATAAAACTTAGAATCTTTAGAATCTAGGGGTCACTGGTTCAATTCGTGTGAGTTCGTGTCTGTTCAAAGGCATTATTATTATTCAAACAGTTTAATGTCGCATCCGAGTGCAATACAAACAACAATTTTGGCTATGAAGTAGCGTTTTTGTTTCCTTTTAAGATAATCGTACCCTTTTGTTTTTCTTGAATAAGGATAAGTAAATACAAAGAAGCTACTAAATTCATGGTGGAAACTATATTCTAACACTCTGAAAGCATTCAAGACAGACATCATCATCCATTACTTCAATGAATTTTCAAAACCCACAGTTATTTTGTTTGGAATGAGTAATTTTATGCAAAAACAAAATAACACAAACTATTAAACTATATACAAGAAACATTGTACAACACAACTAATACCGACTAACCTGTTTAGTTCATCCATGCAAAAAACTAGGCTGAAGATATACATTACCTATAAACAAAGACAAACAATTGTTAAAAAGAACTAGACGTAAATGAAGAAGTTCTTTGCTAGAGAGACGCGTATTTAAAGAAAATTCAGCATGCAGAAAAAAACTAATCGAAAAAACATCAGTTAAAAATAGGTTGTTAAAAATAGAAACGAAAAATCCACGGTTAAAAATTGCCTGCAAAAGTGAAAACGACGTGCATTCAAGACAGACATCATCATCCATTACTTCAATGAATTTTCAAAACCCATAGTTATTTTGTTTGGAATGAGTAATTTAATGCAAAAAAAATAACGCAAACTATTAAACTATATACAAGAAACATCATGCGACACAACTAATATCAACTCATCTGTTTAGTTCATCCATGAAAAAACAGTTGAAGATATATGTTACACGTAAACAAAGACATACAAGTGTTAAAAAGAACCAAACGTAAACAAAAGAAGGCGCTGCAGAGACGCGTATTTAAAGAAAATTCAGCATGTAGAAAAAAACCAATCGAAAAAACAACAGTTAAAAATAGGTTGTTAAAAATAGAAAGGAAAAATCCACGGTTAAAAATTGCCTGCAAAAGTGAAAACGGCGTCCATTCAAGACAAACATCATCATCCATTACTTCAATGAATTTTCAAAACCCACAGATATTTTGTTTGGAATGAGTAATTTTATGTAAAAACAAAATAACACAAACTATTAAACTATACACAAGAAACACTGTACAACACAACTAATATCAACTCATCTATTTAGTTCGTCCATGCAAAAAAACAGTGAAGATATACGCTACTGTAAACATGACAGACAGACAGATGTTAAAAAGAACAGACGTAAATAAGAAGGCACTTTGCTAGAGATGTGTATTTAAAGAAAATTCAAAGCATGCAGAAAAAACCAATCGAAAAAACAACAGATTAAAAATAAGTTGTTAAAAATAGAAACGAAAAATCCACGGTTAAAAATTGCCTGCAAAAATGAAAACGACGTGCAAACATCAGTCAAAATTAAACACGTTGGAAAAACGTCGGGAGGCCGTCAAATTTAACATTGTTGTAGAAACGTACGGAGGGCCTTTACCATAGGGGGAACGCCTTCGGCGTAAAATATACACATAAATGTGATAGACGATAAATATACGATATGTTAATGTAAAAGGTACAAGTGGAATAGGTTCCTATCTTAGTTAATTTATTCAATAGATTAAATACTTAAACACATAATTAAAAATCCTACAATATTTAATAAATTAATTTAAATATAATCTTTTAACTTACACATGGTATTTAATTATATTTTTTCTATTAAACTCAACTTTTAAACCTAATAAGAATCTTTTATATTTGGAATTTCATCGATTTTCAACTTTTCATAGTTAAATAACTAGCAATCGCATGATGGAGCATGCAATGTGGACGCCGTAAGGGATCGGAGGTTTTTTTTTCCCATAATGTGGGCTATATTTGCATCGGGAGTGGAACATAACATAAGTAGGAAATGTAGTAGTAACTATATGTAAATGGATGAGCATGATGAATATATGAGTATATGAATGAACGAAAATGAATATCTATTAAGTGATGGTTCCAAATATCTAAATGAAAAGCACCACATTTAAAAGCATGTAGTTATGAAATCGACAAGTAAAAGATACATTGCCTTTTTTTCAATTTACACCAGGTCTATTTTCTTTGTTAATCAAAGTAACATGGTTTTTACATAGTTGATCCTATATTCATTCAAACTTGCTCCTACTTGCATATGAAAGTTAGTTTACAAAAATGAAAATTCAAAAACAGTAGACAAATGTCTTTGTTCTTAGGTTTTGCAATTGACTTCTCTATAGCCTTTAGTGTCTCCACAACTCGAGTGAATTTCTTCAAAAGAAGAGTGCAAATACGTAAAACTAACACCAATATCCCGGTCCATAAGCTCTAGGTGAAAACATCAAATGTAATTTACCTTGAGCCCCTTCTATATCAAATTGAAAAATCTGGGTTCCACGCTTATGCAGAAATTTGAACTGTCTTCAGGATAAGGCTGGGCACAAAGGTATCTGTAGAAAGAAAGTTGAAAACAAAATTTCAGTTACAACATTTGTAGACATCAGCAATTTCTCTCCATATTTTGGACACTATAAGTTTTTTTGTTGCTTTGCTCTTTAAGCATTTCCCTCCCAAGAGTCTCTATGGAAAAACATGAGCCATTGAACACCCAGACAAGTTTCTCCTACCAGAATGACACTGCACAGCCTTAAAGAAAATCTATGGACTCTGGCTCATACCCACTGAAAAGAAAATCTTTTATACTACATGAATCATGAAACCGATTGTTACTGGGGAAGGACAACCTTTCCAACAAAGATGTAATAGAATGAGAAATTCATACAACATAGTGTGAATATATTCCAGTCACAACATACTTCTTCATTGAATGCTTATGCCATTTTATTAAAAATTCTATCAGTTATCATTGTGTTTCTGTGTCTATATCAGATTTTGGTTACTTCCAGAAATAGAAATTGTACATACGATCATTAGAAAAAATGAGTCCAAATTCTGTAAAAATATGGCTTTGTTTGTGAATTCTATTCTGGGGTTTTGTAATCTTGTGATACATTCCATAAAAATGTGTTTTGCAAAAAAAACATAAACTCATGACCTGCAGTTTTCTAGAAATGCATTCAATTTTGTAATAGGAAGCAAGGTTTGATAACTGTACATTCTAAGCGTATTTTGGAAAATGTGAGTTTTTTTTGTGAGCTACAAATGCCCTCATGACATCATTCATGTCAATTGTTTGAAAAAATGTAAATTGCAGGTGTAAAACCAGTCATAATGAAAGAAACATGCAAGATTAGCTCAAAACACAGATGAAATTAAGATCAACGTAGCCAAAAAATAGAGGTCAAGATTAAGCTCACCATAGTAGAAAAAGTATACCGTGTGGAGCAATCTGATGCCACAGAATGCATATGAAGGATATAGGATAACCACCATGTATAAAAATTAAAAATATAGAAGCTATACGACAGGAATCCTTGAAGCCTACAAGCTAACATGTATGAGGGCAATATTACATACAATGAAAGTTTCGACTTGCAAACTATTTACATGGGTATGAAACCACGTTTTTCTGATGCATTCTGTCAAACAGTTCAGGTGCCTTGTGTAAGGCTCCACGTTTTACATACATGTAAAAGGATTTGCAACTACATCATCTGACAAAATTCCTCTATCTTTTTGCTTTGATGGATGTCCATAAATATTCCAGAGCTCGTATTTTGGCACGTGTGGAGCATCCGAATGCAATGCGGATGCAAAAACTTATATGAGCCCTCTCGGTGGTTATACATACAATGAAATCGACCACACCTTAAAATGCCATCTCAGATTATGGACGAGAAAGAAAGAATCATCCAGAGATTTGTAACTAATAATGCCCTAATTGAAAATCCTGTTGCCTTTGAGCAGGAAGGGAAAATTCTAAACATGTTATAAAAAGAAATGTGAAAGAAAACGAATATACTTAAATTATAGACCTGGTCTATTCCGGAATTCAACAGGTGATTCTTTAGCCCCAAAATTCTATTAAAAGTAAAAATAAAATCCAAGTGCATTGAAATTATCATAAACCCTAACCGTAGCAATATCATGTAATCGATCGGCCATGCAAATGAAGCCTAGGGAAAATACAACAACCGGATCTAACAAATCAACGGCCACTGTCATTCCTCACACATCGACCGCCAGATTTGCTTCCAAGAAAGCACAATCCCTGTGCTGCGCATCAATTGGTTGGTTCCTCCGAGATCCGTGATTTTCTCCACAGTATCCTCCGCCGTTCGATTTCAACGACAATGCAGCAGCCAAAGATAGCCATCGGATCAGCAAAAACTGTCAGAGAAA
This sequence comes from Taxus wallichiana var. yunnanensis, assembly GCA_018340775.1. Lineage (NCBI taxonomy): Eukaryota > Viridiplantae > Streptophyta > Pinopsida > Cupressales > Taxaceae > Taxus > Taxus wallichiana. The sequence continues at coordinate 781,239,113 of CM031244.1, forward strand.
GGAGGTCTCATCCCACTACAGGAACGCCTTACGGCGTAATTAAACACACAATTAAAAATCCTACAATATTCAATAACTTAATTTAAATATAAGCTTTTAACTTATATATGGTATTTAATTATTTTTTTATTAAACTCAACCTTTAAACCTAATATGAATATCAAAATATAAAGACAATTAAATATATGGTACAATATGAAACCATAATTTATCTTTTATATTTTGATTTTTAAATTTTCATAATTAAATATATTAGTTGAATAGATCTGGAGTTCTATATCTCTATGGAATATATTATGAAGATGTCATGAATTGATTGAAATCAATATTATAATTTTAACTACTAGCAATCGCATGTGTACAATGCAATGTGAATGCCGAATGGTATATGTTATTTGATTTAGAGGGATAGTTATTATTTTTGTAGTTGATATCGATAAGGGGTGTAATTGATGTTGTAAATGTAGGAATATATATGAAACATTACATTTAAAGGTGTTATCTCTACATTCAAATTTGTTACAAATTCGTAAATATACATTTGCAAATCTTATATCATGAAGTAGTGTTTTGTAGATTATTTTATTTAAACTAAACATGAATATGAATAAAAAATTACAAATTTTATATCATGAGTGGTAGCCTTTTGAGGGCAATTGTTTTGGCACTAAACATGAATACAATTGATAACGCTTTGGGTACTTAATTACTTTTGTTGTTGATGTGGTTTGTAATTATTTGGGGGAAATTGTTTTAGTGTTACAACGTGTTTGAGACGGTGGTTACATCAGTTATTTGGTTGGTTTTTGTTGAATAAGTCTTTTTTGTATTGTCGATAACATGTTGATAAGGGGTTTGATTGATAGTGGTAGTGTAGGAATATAGATGAAACATTACATTGAAAGGATCTATGTGCACATTTCAAATTTGTTACAAATTCGTACATATACATTTGCAAATCTTATATCATGAGATCTGAACCAAACATGAATACATGAAGACCTCCATACATTTGCAGATTTTATATCATGAGTGGTAGCTTGTTGTGGCGAATTTTATTTGAACTAAACTTGAATACATTTGATACCCCTTGAATGACATTTCCACTTTGGATACAAAAGTGTTGAGTAAAGTCTAGTACTTCCACATACCTTGACCATAGAAAACAAAATGTAGAAGTTATTTTTTGTGCTCATTTCGTTATGCAAATGGTAACTACTGAGAGCAATACATTAGCAATCGTTCATGAAATGTATGATGGAAACATTGAAGAGGATGGATAGTAGAATGAAAACATGAGGAAGCTAAAAAATGAGAGAGGATGACGGATGATGAAGAATGGGTTTGATGGAGAATTGGCAACTTGGTCTGATGTGTTGCCCCACTCATTTTGAAATGTGTCGAACATGCCTCCCATGATTTGGTTGGAGGAGCTTATATTGGTGGCTGGGACGCAGTTTATCATAATTAAAACATAAAAAATAAAATAACTGTATTTTTGGGCCATGTGTCGCATTAAAGACAATCATTCAAACAAATAAATAAGCTCTGCAAGCTTATGCATATCATCTAATCTCAATTTTTTAAAGAAAATCCAATTTGAAGAAAATTTCAATTAAAAAAACGTGAAACAAAAAAGTGGGTGATTATACGCTACGTACAAAATACAATTTTTACTTAGAATAATGTTCAATTAAAAATGCCACATGACATTGAGTTATGTTTAAGCATTCTAAAAATGAAAGTAGTAGTTGTGGGGTAGAACCTGAAAATTAGCACGATACATTTGCAAAAGCATGTAATTCTCTCATAAAATGCAGGACGTCATTTGCCTCTATGAAATACAAAGATTTGAACGGAACAAGCCGATTGGTATGATAAAATGGGGATTTCATAATATGATAGATTGCGCTTGTGCCAATGCCTAGAGTGGTGGAAGAGTATATTCGGTGTACTGGATTTTGAGATCATGTGCCCACCACTAATGAATACCATGTGCCCTTCGAAAATCTAGTGCAGGGCAAAGATTCACTGTAAGCCTTGCACAAGGAATCAAATGCCCTGCCTTTAACTCCTTCCCAAATGCTACCACCTTATCCTCCAATAGTAAATTTCACCCTCACGCTAATAGGAAAATTCAAAACATAAATTGTGAGTTGAGGGATATTTGCAAAATTACACATCCTGGATGATAAGTAACATGTTTTGGTTGTTGCATTTAACTGAAAATTGGTCTCATGCCGCCTATAAAGTTGATATTTGGTATGAATCCATACAATTTGCATGGGTATAATCTACCTTCACTTATAGAGTGGAGCATTTGGTCCCCTAACTCAAGACCTCAATTTAGAGGGGCAAAATCTTGTCGGTTCTAAGGATAATCTTAAAACAACTCAGAGTAGGATAAAATCACAGGCAAACCAACACTTCTTAGTATTAGTCTTGTGGGTCAACTATAATCCTTTTTTTTGTATTTTGTTAGTCTTGTGGGTCGATTTGCTTTTTAGTTTATGAAGGCATACTTTTTTGGAAGACAACTATTTTTCCCACATGCAGAAGGCAATAGACTCTTAGAGAGGATTAGAGCATTTTGATAAAGTAAATTCTTGTATACAAATCTTAAGAATTTGTTGGCCCAAACACTTGTTGGCCCAGACTAATGTCTGTATTGTCCCGGATTCAGCCAGCATCGGTAACTTAACTCTCATAGAATTCATTTTTATGTATTTTCCATAAAATATTAAATTTTTGTTCTCCCTCCAATTTGAAATAAAATGACAATAAGTTTCAGAGTTGAGATTTTCCAGCTTTCCAAAATTTTCAATTTCATGATCTTAATAAAACTGAGAATGATACCATCAAACTGAAAATTTAGAAATATTTTATTTCATTTCCAATTTAAATTTTTGAAGTTTCCTAACCCACAGTTAATAGCATAAAAAGTTGTCATCTATTTTAAGACCTGGGGTTTCAACCTAGGGTTTCGCAATAGCCGGCCTACAATTTGGTTTCACATGAGGACCAACCAATTTAGAAATGGTAGAGAGGAGGAAAACACATTTTGTTAAAACAAGTTCTTGTGCACAATTTTGAAGACTTTGTTGGGCCAAGAGAGTGTCTATACTATCCTGAATTCATCCCAAGTCAGTATCTAATCCCTCAGGGGAGTCATTTATATGTACTTTCAAGCAATATTAAAATTTTGTTCTGTTTCCAACATTTAAAAAAATTAGTTTCAACATTGGTCTCATTCCAACAACTGAGAGTAAGACCATGAAAATGAAAATCTAGAAATATTTTATTGTTGTTTAGATTTTGAAGGCTTTCAGACCTAAAGTTAGTAGCAAAAATTTTTTTGAACTGTTGTTTTGTCTATTTTCAGACCTAGGTTTCTACCTAAGCTTTACAAAGAATAGCTACAACTGGGCTCACAACAGGGACCAGCCAATTCAAGAGTAGTAGACTGTAATGAACCCCAAATTGTCTTGAAAATAAGATGACAATAAAGCTATTCTAGGAAAACAGGATGGGAAATGGAATAAAGCTATTTTAGGAAAAAAAATCATATAAGAAAATATAATATTCTAAGAAATGGACATGGAAACGGAAATAAGCTATTTTAGGAAAAATACGTGAGCAAAAAAACTATAAGATTGTTTTTTCATTTGGGAAAAATAAGATTATGTTGCAGCGAAGATTAGAGAAAATCTTTCTTTAGGATGCATCAAAGATAGATAATTATCGAGAGGGTGTCTTTGCTTAACAATATGGCAAGATTTATTGTAACGAGGATATGATTGTTTGAAATTGCATCAAATTTGGGGAGTGACTCGCACCTGCAAGCTTGGCTTTGCAAAACTAATTTTAATCGAAACCCGTTTATATTTCTTGTTCCTAAAAATAAATTTACTTCTTAAATTTGCTTCCTCTCAAATATTATAAATTTATATTTCAAAATTTTACAGATAAATTTCTTTTTCCGAATTTTATCAATTTCTGTTAAAATTTATTACAAATAATTACAAAAATAAACCTAAAATTGAATGTGTAGAGTGCATCTGATTGCAACCAAAATGAGAAGCAAAGTTGCCTTCAGATTTTCCCTTCAAACCTTTTCATTATTGGGGTGAAATCAAAGGTCCTCATTATAGACTATCTTTTTTCCATCGTTCTCACTGCTCTCATAAATCACCACATGCAAGAATAATTTTAGCATTCCAATATCCTCTAAGATTGACACCCCTTTGTTACAAACTGCAGTTTTAATTGATGGTCATAAGTTGTGACTTGTAAGGATAACAGGGAGACAATCTCGCACTTTTGGACAAAATACTAAATAGCAAGCTTGGTCTGCACTTTATTGAAGCACAACAGCCTAAACAAGAAGCTCCCTTGTTCCCCATTTTATTGAAGCACAATAGCATTTCAACCTAATAGGCATGCAAACATTGACTTGTGATAGGTACACACACTCCAACTTTAGTCGTATGAAGATATCATTGATCTTTATGACTTAAAAGCTATCATTAACTACCTTTACTAACAATGTAAATTAAAAAACAGAATCAAGCAAATAGAAAATCTCAGCAAGCTTGCTAATTGTCAACTCAATTATGACTGACAATTTAAGTGATAAATGCATGCTTCAAACAAGAATACTAAAACATAAAATATGCACTAAAACATGATTAAAAGAAGGAACAAAGACTACTAAATTGGAACTCTGAAATATTTTCCCAAATTACCATTTCATACATCAATATAATATCGAAATTGTAGTTTAGATCAGGTACAAACTCATAAACAATCTGCATGTGTGTGAGTCCATTAAGACTTCAAAGTATCTTACAAGGAATAAACCTTCTGCATTTCTTATCCTAGTGTAATAAAAAGAGAGAACAAAGATTGATCAAGGATCGTGTTCTGAATAATGACTATTGGGGGCCAAACGATCTCTCTATCAATTATTGTCTCTTGTAAACCCTTCCACTTGCCAAACATTTCCTCATATAGTGCATATGCCCCTCTCCTCCCTAGCTCTTCTTCCAACACTTCAAACAGTTTCCTATGCAACGTTGCGATTTGACAATAAGAAACAAAAGAATCTCTATGCACTTGGTGAAAATTCTTAGCCCCCTGAAGCTAGCTAGGGTTGATGCCACTATTCCCAAAGAGGTGGTACTGCACAATTTTAAGAGAAGATTTTATTTTTTACAGTTTTACATAAAACAAGTTGCATGGAACGAAACGGGTATTTTAGTGCACGTCTATGAGAGCTTAGCCTTCAGGCAGGGTCCCGCAAAAGGGGCTATCGTTCATAGCTCCTATTCTTATGGTGCAGGTGATCATAAAAGTTACAATTCTAGAGCGGAAAGAAGTGGGGAGAGGTTCATTGATTATTTTTAACAAAAGATAGTACTTGAGGCATGCCTATGTGGAAAGGAACATTTTGAAAATAAAATTGGTGTGATCGGCTAATGCAATATCTAAAGCTAACAGCTAGGCTAAATATTTAAATTGTTATAAGATAGAAAGGAACTATTTGGTTTGAGACAAACAGAGAAAGAGAAACCACACGGAATGAGGTTTTGAGGAAAGCGAAATTGGTGTGCATTGTAAGACATCCCTTATTAGAGAAATTACAGCTGCCTTGGGAACTCCATTTCCAATGCATTGCATTTTCAAATCAAACACCGAATTCTAAAGAACAAAAGAGGATTCAAACCCTAATATGTAATTCCCGCATCAAAAGGAGGAAGATTATACAAAATAGGAATGAAAACAACACCGAACTATGTGAAGCAACATACATAGATATACACAACCCATGTAAAATGAAAAATACAAATAAAACAACGACAAAAATTAGTTTCCAGACACTATTAAACCCACATCAGATATAGATCCAGATCAATCAATTTGAATATAGTAAAATAAGGAGATAATTTGGGGTTATAGATTTATTTCCGTCTGTAGAGCTGATTTCACAAATAATGGGGATGGCTATTGCAAAGCTCCGACTTATTGTCTACCTGGTGATGGATGCCACATATTTAATTTGATCCACCACACTATATGATTTTTTTGAAAGGCCCTGCAACGATATCCCACATTAACAACGGATTAATAAGATCTTACCCCACATTGAAAATATGTACGGTTAATGAAAAACAATTTTGGAGTGGTTAATACGCTAAAAATGATTTCCTATTGGGGTTTTATAAGAGATCTCAGACACGAAATTGTCATCTGTGGTAGCTTAAAAACTACCCCTATCTACAAATTAAAATGATTTTTTAATGGGTTTTCATTAAAGATACCTTACACGAAATTGGTGTTTCTGACTTCAAAAACTACCACTGCCTTGCAATTTGAACTGATGGATAAATACCTTCATTTCACTAAAATCAATAAGCAAATCTACTTGTTGAACCGGATCTTCACCGCCAATGCTGCGCCTGATGGAGTCAAGAGCAACAGGGGATTCATCTACCGGATCTGGTAGGGGATTCATTTACCGAATCTGCAGTTAAAATATGTGTGCCTGTGGATTCACTCTGCTGAGGGAAGAGGCCATGACCCCTGGGCACCTGCAATCTATTTTTAAAATTCTGATAAATTAACAAAAGGTCTAGGATTCAAGTAAAATCTGATAATTGCATTAAATTCCAACCATAGATGGGCAAAAAAAACCGGAACTGGATTCTATTCTTTACTGGCCTCGTCGAAGCTAAATATGCAAATCAGGAGGATACGTTAGGGTTTACTTATAGCCTGTACATGGAAAAAAATTAGTATAACATGTGGGTTGTATTCAGACGTTTCATGGCCGATTCTCGTAGGGTTTTGTGAATTTGTCAATACCAGGATCCCTTGAAAAAACGTTCGGGCACCACTTGAAGAGATTAACCAGGCATCACGTTGAAACATGCCACCAAAAATTCTATGTTGTCTTCCGTAGCAACCATTTTGCCCTCATTTTTGTAAACTATGTGAACTCTTTTTTGGTGGTAGCTTGAATATCCACAAAGCCCAAAACTTTGCATGAGACCCGCAACAAACTAATGATAGACGAGGAATGCATGCAACTCGAAATGGCTAAAAAATAGGAAAAACGTGTAAAGGGACGTCAAATTTAAACCCTTCAGAAAAATGGCAAAACAGACGTCAAATTTAACGTAGTCGTAGAAACGTCCGGAAGTGCCTTTTCCATAGGGGGAACGCCTTCGGCGTAGTTAAGTGTTTCAATTTCTCTTTAACTATAAACTTCCATTTTATTTAGTTTAATGGTAAAGATAAAAGACATGTGAAATGTGTATATGTGTGTGGAAAGCAATTGATATTTTGGAAAGCCTCATCATTGTGCTTAAGTGTAAACCATTCAATTAGATTACATGTAATTATTTTTGATAAAATATAACATAGAAATGCATCAAGATGGGTGCCATCATTTCTTTTGATATATAAACAAGGATTGAAAGGTGTGGTTCCCTTTACATACCAAGAAAAACATTACACTATTGACAAAAATGTGTTATTAAGAACTCACTAGGACTAAGCCCAACATCTAGACTCATACAAAAAGATTATTACGCCGAAGGCATTCCCCCTATGGGAAAGGCCCTTGCGGACATTTCTACGACTGTATTAAATTTGATGGTTTGACCTGTCTTGACATTTGTGTTTTTCCTCCCTATTTTAGCTTTTCTCTACTATTTTTAATAATTTTGTTTTTATAATTAACAATTTTAGCTTTTGTTTTTAATTAACAATTTTATATTTTAATAATTTTTGTTTTTAATAATTAACAATTTTAGCTTTTGTTTTTAATTAATAATTTTGGATTTTAATAATTTTTGTTTTTTAATAATTAACAATTTTAGCTTTTGTTTTTAATTAACTCCTCCCTATTTTAGCTTTTCTCTACTATTTTTAATAATTTTGTTTTTAATGGCAACATTGGATTGTCGGGAATCATAGGTTGTTGGTTGGACGTAAGTTGAAATATATTAAGAGATTTTCATCGTTCTATGCTTTGATTTACGATGTCGTTGCTCAGCAGTTAAGTGTACTTTTTTGCGTAGTTCTCTCTTCGTTGGGCTTGTTTGGCAGGAGTCAACATGATTGTGAGGTCACAAGGTTATGGAGTACCACCTATTGAAAAACAATCATGTGGGTTAGCAAGTAACAATACATTGTTTGATGACATACAAATGTAGAAATAAGTCAAAATATAAAACTAAATACAATTGTAATTCATGTGGAGTTCTAATGGGAAATACACATAAGAGGTAACAATTTGAGTATCAAGAAATTGCATTTTTTCTAAAGGAAAAGAGTATTAGATATATAGAAACATACAATGCGTTCACATAGTACACAAGGATGCAAATACTTACCTAACAAATGTGCATGTATTTTTTATTTATTTTTTAAAAAGTACTAACAATCCACATAGTAGTAAGAGACAATAGTATATCAGTGTATAAGGGAATACAACAGTTTTCTTTTGAAGTAGGGAAAAAGTGAAACATGGATATGAAATAAGAAACATAGCGGTGATACTTGAAAGTATAGAATGGGATGGGTGAGGGTGTAATGTTTGAAGGGATGGGTGCATTGGAAATCCTTGCGTAAAGGTTACAGAGGAGTTGCACTGTTTTCCACTTTCTTTGAACTAAGGATGACACATTTCAATCTATTGTTTCCGCAATATGTCTCTTTTTCAGTGAAAGTGTGAAGCAGTATTCATTTCCAATGACATTACTTATAATTTCACTAGTCACATCTTTGTCTATAGACAATATATGGAGGTCGCTAGCTGCAACACCCATGATTAACTTAGTTGTCTTATCGAAAGCGGTAACTGATTGAAGTTCTCCTTTCAGAGTCCTTTAGATCGATCCTCAGTGCATATCTATAATCATAGTTTCAAACTTGTATGTTGCAACTCGAACATAACCATGAACCATTACCATTCTCTCTCACCTTTTTGTTGCATTGTTTCAATTTGACCTTACTGCCACAATGGTGGACTTAAAACTAAGCAAAGTGCACTACATTCCGGACTCCAATGTAGTTTTGTGTGCTTGTGTGTGCAATTGTGTGCTTAGGGTTCCCAAAGACAATGACGTAGAGATAATGGGCAATAGCTAGATGTAAAATGTTAGTAATAACTAATAGTTATAAATAGGCATGTGTGTTAGTTGTGAATAAATATGAACGTTAGGAGAGTTGTAATAACTCTCATAATAGTCTTGACATGAGAGTTACAATTGAATAAGATTGGAGAGATTATATGGTCTCCTTGATTTGTACAGATATTAGTCTATAAATGTAATATCTATCACACATAGAATATAGAAGAAACAATCCATTATTGTTGTCTTATTATTCACAATTGGAATATTTTGTTTGTTTAACTTTTGAAAGCTCTACCAAATCTCACATGCCTTGTAACAAAAGTTGTCCATGCTGATATTCGTGATTTCTGTAGTAACCATGGCCCATTCATTTCTCTCAGTGTTCCCCATATTTAGTACCTCCAAAATCATTGTTACAGAGGTCGGGCTTTTGGAGGGCCCATAAATTGGCTTGTGATAGAGGGCACCGGAAGGTAGTAGTCATCGGAATCTACCCAGCTATGAAGTGTATTGGTTTCTGAAATTTGAGGGTTGACATAACATTTGGTACTTGAAACAATGTCGATTGAGCTCCCATTGAAATTGGAGACACGAGCAGATTTCAAGGCAAGGACCGGGAGAGGTGGTATAGAAAGCATGTCTTCAATTTCTTTGCTTATCTCATCTAAGTGATGTCCCCACAATGTGACACTTACACTAAATCCGACATGTCCTTTAATTACAGAGTTCTCCTCTTAGTCTCTGACTTGTCATGCCTATGAATCATTGAGCATGGTGACATCGCAAGAACAATGCCAATCAAATCAACTTTAGAACGGTCATCAGTTGTAGGTATGTCCTTAATTTTTGTGAAATGAAAGTGATGGGAAGGTATTGTATCCTCATTTGCTATGAGTGGAGTTATGGTTGAGGATGCTTGCAGGAAAATCTCCAAAGCATTGTTCAAATGGCTATAACATAGCTTTGCATCAGGAATCCTCACAATCCTCCCATTGGAAATTGTATATAGCTTACACAATATCTCCACAATATTATGTTGGGTGAATACCCACTGATCTCGAGAGCCTTCTGACATTAGAGAACGCTTAACATTGTCTCTAACCCTCATCGAGTATTAGTATAACCGCATCTGATTCACAAAGGTATCAAATGTATTCAGTACGAATTTTTAACAAGTTTGAAAAGTAGAAACAACCTTAAAATTAAGTAATAACTATATCAATCAATCACACCCCTTATCAACATCAACTACAAAAGTAATAATTATACCTCTAAAACAAATAACATTTATCATTCAAGCGTTCACATTGCATGAAACACATGCGATTGCTAGTTATACTTTTCTATAACTCAATATACATACTAGTAGAGTGTTGTCTCACAATTCCCATCTAGTTCCTTTGTATCAAATGAAACAAAGAGCACCTCCACTACCACATTACCCTCATCCGGAAATAGGATACTCCCTTCATTTGTAAAGCTGCCCAAAACATTGAAAATGAGCCATTCTATAGATTATGACACAACTCCTCCCACCATAGAGGCTCTTTTTTTAGTGGAGATATAAAAGATTCCGTGTCCAAACAAGGAATACGAAGAATTGTTGAATCCTTCTCCTTGCAAAATTTTATTACCTATTCTACAAAATACAACAAAATGCCATATCTTTTTCCATTTCTAGATAAATGGCACTTTGTTAATAAGTATAGTTTAAAGAATTATGCTACATTAGATAAAAAGGGATAGACATTAATTGAACCCACTCCACAACATCCTCCATTCCTAACCGATGTTTGGGCCTCACCATGTTGTGACCAATAGCAATGGCCAGTTCTTTATCCAACTTGATAATCGAAAGTGATCCATAAAAGTGGCTACCAACTCTACATTTACCCAAGGAAAACCTTCCAGATTCATTTATTGAGCACCCAAAATGATTTCAATTGCTTCCAATGCCTACAAATATTGTATACATAAGATAAGATACAACTACTTCCTAGTAATACACGAGTAAAATGGCATTTTTCTTTCTGAGCCCATAAAATTCAACAGAGGATACATAGGGTTTTCCATTATTGCAACGGTAAGGGTGAAATTCATTAACTTGAATATAGTTGGGAGACCATAAACCATCCTTTATTATCACTTCACATGAATCCGAATATAGATGAGCATGCCTCGAGGAATCATGAATTTATTTTCATTCCTCAATAAGGAATTCCGTAAAAGTTGGACATTCATTGACATTATTACTAATGAGAACCTCAAAATCTTGTTCAAATCCATTGTTTTCTAGGAAGTCTCGCACTCTTATTTATTTCTCTAAAATTAAGATTGATGGACCCATCATTTATTTTACTTAGCTAAAAAGCACTTTTCTAAGGATCAAGTTGATTTTCCAATAAAAGGCCTTTCGGATATTATAATATTTATAATTACCCAGGAATCACCTTTAATATGTAATTTTCGATGTATGAAGCCCAGTTGGATGACGAATCTTTGGATAGAGATTATTAGAACAAGATAATGGAAGAACCATAAGTAGTCGAAGAGGAGATCACAATGAAAAAGGGGCAAATAAAATAGTGCCTAACAGAGTTACAAAAATTCACCATCATAGAAGAAGTAGAGTTAGGGTTGGTGCATGAATATTTAAAGCAAAAAGTCGACCAATTAAGGGTTAGAATTATAGTAGCGGTAAAAGGTGCATCAATGTTCAATCAACTTACTTCACAGGTTGGATAAAATACATCAAAAAATTGAACACGTTCTACAAAAATGGTAGGCACATGAAGAATTGTTGCATCAAGAAGTCCCATAATTATTTAAAGGTGTCCAATAAGTGTTGCCTAACGACGGACATCTGATTTAGTATGGGGTGATGTAGGACCCCTGTAAATTATACTTTCTATTCTCTATATTATTTATACTTTAACCATTCTTTGGAGGTGTGAGGGAATTTTTAAGGATGTGCACAAGATAAAACTAGGGGAGTACGTGAGAAGTGTGCACACAAGGAAATGAGAAGGAACATGTGTGCAAGAGGAACAATGGAGATGCATGAAAGATATCAAGAGACAAGATACGAACAAAAAGGTAAGAATACAAAGAAAGGAATGCAAGGTAATGAGGAAGTAGGGATAAACATGAGTCCGTAGTGGACTTAGACTTGATTCTCGATGATTGCATGAAAGGGATGTGTGAGGATAAGAATAAAAACATGATAAACATAGGATCAACATGTAACAAAAGTTTATGGTGGTATGAGCTATTTTTCGCAAGCTAACATAATGGGATAATTAACTAGAGTTGTGAACTCAAAGGCTATTCTTAGCCTTTGTAAGACTAGTGAAGGGAAAGTCCCCACCATTATAAATACCTATGTAAGGGGTTGGGATAGGAGTACTAATATATGCTGATATCGAGATACTAAAATTCAAAGAGATAGAGTTACAAGATTATAGATTCATACTTTTGTGTAGGAACTCTGTAATGATTTATGTATGACTTATGACTTGTATTTTGAGTAACAATATATATGAAATGAACAATTTGTGGAATGTTCATGGTTATATTTCAATATAGTAGAATCTAAGTCCTACTTAAATGCTAGATTAACCATTAGTAAAGTTATTTTATCTTCACTAACCTGTGAAGGGACTTGGAAAGCTCCAACACTGCCGGACGAGGGCACCTAGCTTAACTAGGCGTGATATGCTAGTGCAGCGGTAAAGGAGAATTGTGCACAACTAGTGAGGGAATGTTACATGGATAGGGAAGAGGACTAGAATCCAAGGAGCATTTTCTATAAGTGGGATATGGGTGTAGACACAAAATCACGCACTTGGGTACGTTTCTAGCTCCTAATCACATACTACTATTCATATGATTCCTAAGTGAGATAAATAGTAACTGACATCTACCTTTGGCCTAGTTTCTGTCTTTCTGGTTTCCTCTTTGGTATTTCTCACCCCACAACCTAATATGATATTCATTGCTTTATTTTTATTGACTTTGGACACCAAAGTGCCTAGCTAGGATGCCAACGTCCAAGTGCCCTCGTCCTCTCTAGGCGTCCCCGACCTTTTTGTATCTTACTCACCTCTTTTGGGCCTCTTTTATATTTTGGGCATCTTGTTTTCTTATGGGTTGGCCTTTTAGTTGTCAATTACGAAATTTAAACAAGGGAATCATATAAATACAAAGCTATGTGACCATAATAAAGGACCAAGCTCTAAGCATCTACTATCACCACCTAAGGTTGCATCCAAAGGCATTCTAAGAGCATCAAAACATCCATCTAAAGCACTCACTCACGAAACAAAAGACTACATTTTTTCATACACACATACGATGGGAAGCTCATTTTGTCATCTAAACATCTATTTACATTGCTACGTCTAGCTATTGCTTGTTATCAAGTACATCTTGCACAAGAGCTTCCTAGGGCACAATTTCACACACACTTCACAAAACTACATGGAGTCTTAAATGTAGTGCAATTCTTGGTCATAAGTTCACTCTGTCGAGTGATCGTTGGGGTCGATACGACTCCCCATTTGCATCTTTTTATTTTTAGGATTTGATATGTTTTGGAGTTTTACAAGTTACATGTGAATACAACAATCATCCAAAGTGACACACAGGTGAACAACAACGAAGGTTAGTGACCATATTGTGACAAAAAAATCATTTTCTTAGTTCTTTCATAGTCACAGTGCCCACAAGTAGTCTCCAACACCGAGGTTCCCTATTCCAGTCTTGTTCAAAGAAGAATAAAATTTTTTAAGGTGCGATTGCGATAATCTTCTTCTCTTGTATTACAGTTCTTCAATCCAACACACTTCGAGATTTATTGCAAAATCAGCTAAGTCTTTTATCCTCTCTTTTACACATAGGGTTTCATTATTGCTTGTGTTAGATATATACTTCATCATTTTATTTATTTATGTGACTCTACAATTAGGGGTTTACAAATTTCAATATTTGTTAAATCATTTAGTGAGCCTGACCTTTCAAACCCTACATTCGAGCATGTATCAAAATTTCTCTTCTTCTCAAGTTTTGGATCAATCTTCTTATCTTTATTGCACCCCAAATAAGGTTTCTGGCATGATTACTACTACTATTGATTTTATGCAAGTTTGTACTCAACATCCTCCTCACTTTATTATGCCTAGGGCTGATCTAACTATCAATGTAGTCACCACTCACCACACTCATCCTCCTACAACTCCTACCACCACTTCTAATGGCTATGATATCATCGAAAAACTTAAGAATACACTAGAAAAAATATCTCTTTATGACTTATTGTGCAATGCACCCGATTGTCATCATACATTAGAGGTTGCCCTTCACTCTATCCACATTGAAAGAAATAATTCTTCGGTGGCCTTCACACATCTCATTCAGTCTCTCAAAAATCTACCACATGCTATATCATTTAGTGATGAGGACATATTGCCATTTGTTGTTAATAATCCATGTGTACCTCTGTTTATCACTAATATCATTGGCACCATTTTTATCAAATGTGTACTCATTTACAATGGATCCGTCATTAATCTATGTGCTCACTCCCTTTTAAATAAAATTGGCATTACTTGATAATCTAATTACTAAAAATTCCACTCTCATTCATGGTTATGATTCCACTACTCACACATGCCTAGGCACTATCATGTTACCTATACAAGTCGGGCCTAATATTATTCCTATAATATTCTTCGTTATCGATGCCTCATTTCAATTTAATCTCTTGTTGGGTAGACCTTGGATTCACACAATGCATGATGTACTACCTACGGTTCATCGATGCATTAAGTTCCTACATGATGCTTGTGCGTATATTGTTCTTGTTAATTAATGCACATTCAAATATTGCACTCTAGACCCACTCACTACTCTCCCTACTCCATTCTCTATCACAATGTTAGTCATCCCCATAATATTCCTATATATCTCACTGATGATTATCAACTTGTGGAACCTTATACCCCTACCATCGACATGATTCGTCTTCAAGGATCTATTTGTGCATTGGACACCATGCCACCTGCTTCATATTCTCAAGAACATTTTGCGTCAACACCCCTCCTACTACTAATACTATGGTACTTTATCGAGGGTTTGTCCATAAATTGGATAGAATCTCAGCTTTGTCATCTTCTCATGATAAACATTCATCCGTGCTTCTCCTTTCACATGCACTATGTTCATCAATAATGCTTATTGGCCACATATTCCATTCGATCCCACTTTCTCGACATTGTTTGTACACATGATGGCTTGACTCAGCTTGGATTCACACTCAATGATCTCCTCCTCCACCTCATTCTCCTCATCTCTATCATGGAGATGATCACATCACTTCTTCTTATGCACTTCATGTCATCCATATATTAGTATTTGTTGCATGCACTTCTCGCATTTCTCCACTTACTCTCGGAAGTATTGGCTTGACTACATTGGTGACACTTTGGATCATGATCATATTGATATCATATTTCCAATTCCCTTCGACCTTGTTTCTATTAGCAATGACTCATTTCTCCTATTCACAAAATCTTACTCATTGGTATGCACATGGTTGTCCACTACCACCTTTCACTGATGAAGAATACACAATGGGCATGTATAATTTATGCCATAATGGCTCCTTATATGATCAACCACATACTATTACTTACCAAGTCTCTGACACATCTCCATTTGGCTTTGATCATGACAATGATGATATCTTAGATGATATTACTTGATTCTTCTTCACATCATACACTTGGGGGCATCATGCTTACTCTCCCCTTCTAGCATTACCAGTGTCTCACATTTCATCTTACACAACTTGTATCGTCGTTACTCTTTAACACATTCTTGTGTTATGGTTCACACTTGATTGTTGAGGGTATACTACATCCATGTTCCTCACACACCACATCTCACACTTGGCGCATTTGAAACACATCTCTCGGCATCAAATTATTACACATCACACTACCCTATGATGCACTCTATTTATATGGTTCATACTCAACTGATGAGGGTCTAAATTTGAAATGAACCTCACCACTGCGCAGTATTCACGATCTATGCTTCATGATCTATCTATCTAGCACACATTTTCAAACCATTTCTTGATGATGTACTCTTGTTCTATGGTTCATTATTGACTGTCGAGGGGTATTTTATAAATGAACCTCATCTCATACACATCCAAATTCACTCAGGGGCAAGTTGCTCCTATCACATTTACTTTGCATTCCATTTCATTCACACTCACATCATGTTGTATATCTTGGTTGCAATTATTCTTGCTTGCTTATACTCACATGTTACACTTTGCTTACTATGTTCGATGATATATCTATTATGTCATTATATTTTCTATATACAAATGCACGTTCACTTTATATTGTAAATGGAAGGTTTTAAAAAGAAGAGGATTCATATCGGGAGTTAGCAAATTTTTCTTTCATGTCTTAGTTCCTCTTTTGTAAAAGGTAGAGGTTTGTAACTCTGGCCTTCTCTCTAAGCTTTTGTAATAGCACTCTTCTTGCCTCTTATCTGTCGTAATATTGTGCATACTTCTTAGAGTAATATAATATGCCCTATGATGCATTTTTTCCATCCTTTGTATATCTGTATTGTCTCTGATAGCCTTTATTTTGATGTTGGTATACTATGCAAGTTTTAATGTTATTACTATTCTCTGAAGTTTTGCTTAAGTAGTTTGAAGTGAGACTCTGTGTGAATAGTCTATGGCCTATGGTTCATTTCATCCACCCTTTTCATTGCTCACCTCTTCCCAATTTAGGCAGTGATATTTTTGACTAACTTCTTCCCTTTTCGACGCATCACCTTAGTTAGTTTTACATTTATGTTAAGTTTTCTCCTAACCTTATCTCACACCACAGAGAAGATCTAGCTTCTTTAAAACCTAGAGGTTACCTTAGGGTGCATGTCCCACTAACCTAAGGTATCCAATGACTCTAGCAGTTCATCTGCAAAGATAATCATCAACATTTTTCTGGCACGCCCGGTGGGACGGTTCGAAGAATCCTATCATTTCATTTCATCAAGTTGGTGTGTTCTTGGTGAAATTCAGCCTTTGGAGGCATGTATAAACACATTTGGTGACTTCATTTGGCCCAAACAAACCCTTCTCTAAAATTGAGACCTTTCTTTCATCCATCTCCATTCATCTTTCTTTCCACGTCCTTCATTTTCCTTCATTCCATGAAGTTGTGCAATCATGACTCAATTCCCACAGTGGAATTCACACTTTCAGCGGTATCATCAACATCTAATGAGCTTCACGCCTACTCTAAACTAGCAGCATAACCAGTTTCAAAGTTGTTATGGCGACCCAGATGAGAAAAGCCAAGACCAATTTGGCTTTGAGAACAATCAAATACACGGGTGCGCATTTGGTGACTACGGTCAATTGGAGGATGTTGGTCTACTAGAGAAGATAACACAAATAGAGGCAGGCATGGTTCAATCTCGGGCCACATCACAAATGGAGGCATTCAGAACAAGATGCAAGGCACCTTGTCCATGGGTTGGCCCTGTTCCCAGACACTATAGCTCGCAGGAGAAGCTTGGATTTTTAGAAGAAATGCTTCCTTCACTTATGCAATGGATTGAAGGTATTGAAATATATGGGTAAAACATGAGACAACCTTATCAATGGGTGGGTCAATCCCCAACTCTTTGTTCATCTCTCACCCCACCCTAAGTTTTACCATATCATACCACTCCATATGTGAGTTCTCTTCTCCATCTCCAAGCCACCCATTCCACCCTCCCTTTTCTTTGAGTAGTTATGCCCCCCATACGAACAAGGAACGACTCCAAATCCAAAAGAAGAGGAGCATATGAGGAGAAGTGATGTGAACCTACGGGGTTAAAATCACAAGCTGAGTGTTCAAGAGGCTATGGATCCTGTCTTTGTTTGTCCTCCCCACAAAGCATAGCTCCTAGAAGAGTTTGGGCCAACGGGATTCATATTTCAAAATGGAGCTATACATGATGGAGAATTTGTAGACTCAAAAACCATCATACAAGAAGGAGGGACCCTTGCACAACAGGATGACGATAGGCTTGATTGCTTATCAGATTTGGGGGGATGTCTCGATGAAGAAGAGCCCATGGAAATCACAACCTTTGTTGCTTCATCAATCCCGTAACCAAAGCATCCTACTACTCATGACAGTTCCCCTGAATCAAATTCAAAGGCTCTAGAAAGAAATATCATTGAAGGCTTTTTTGCTTTCAATCAAAGAGTCTAGGTTTGTTGACGAAGTTGCTAAAAAGGGGGAGGAGAAAGAGGATAAGGATAATATTAATGAGGAAGATTTGCAAAAGGGCCTCATCTCAAAAGATGAATTTCATAATGACGAGAAAACACAACGAATCAAGTCCCGACCCATCAAGAGTCTGGCCACACCAGAGCTCATGGAGAAGCCAACACCTATCATGCTCACCTCAGAGCATGAGGATAATCTTCAAAGCCCCAAGGGTCAACTGCAACACCTCCAACCAAATGAGAAGCATCTGGAGGTATTTTTTTTTGTTGATACCATGGGTGGAAGAGTGAAAGGTAATTTTTCACTCTTATTACAGGCCATATCTATTGCTAAATTAATTGCATGACCACACTTTATAAGAAAGGGAAGCTATTTCTCCCTACCTGTTTCAATTTTTGTTTAGCTTCTCTCAAGTCTGGTTAGCCTAGGAGTAGGAGTAGATTGCTTTTAGCTAGAATAAGTGCTTGTGCACACTCTACATGACTCATTTGAGGCATGTATGATTTATCTTTGTATAGGCCATGTGTCCGTATTACTCCAATAAAATGCACCAGACTCTCTAATGATCGCAATAGGGGATTCACAGTTGTCTGTAATAGTTGAAAGCTTCAATCCAAGAAAATGCAAAGCAACTAAAATTAGTCAAGGGAGTGATTTTGTTAATTCTTCAATTTTCTACTCTCACAAAACAAAGTTGCAGAGTTTCCTTGTGAGAGTATGAAGGCGCAAGGATCAACTAGCGGCTCAGAAGCAAGCAACGACACTTCAAATACTCTAGAATCAGGGTTCATATCAGCTCATGATAAAGATACAGACTCCATGCCCAATAGATAGTGGGAGATAGTGGGTTCATCCCAGTTAGTAGGCTAATGGTCCCCCGTGAGTCACCAAAACTGTTATCTAATTTCCTCCACTACCCGCTAAAATTAGATAACAAGCAGATTCCTGCTAAAATTGAACAAGTAAGCTCTAAGATTCCTGTAGATTCAAATTCCACCAGGGGTCAAGCCTTTGGCAACATGGAAGAAAGACTTAGCCGAATCAATGATGAAAAACTAAGCTAGGACAAGCCAACTCAAAAGAAAGCAACAGGCTCATGGAAGGTGCCAAGTGTCAACCTGGCACAAGTTCCAGAAATTAAAAGGGGAGAAAGCCTCAAAATCTTGTGGGGCTTACATGTGGAGTCAACTATGAGTGTCCTACCCAAGAAAAAGTCTTCGCACATATGCAACAGGTCCATTACTTTCTCAAAGGAGAGCAGTAGGCTCATAGACGATGCCAAGTGTCAGCCCAGCGCACTTCCAAAAGCTACGAAGAAAGCAAAGACCCTAGAGAAGCACTTGGCCTCCATGTGGATCTCGTAATAAATGGGCTCCAAGTTTGAAGCAGGTTGTGAAGGATTGATGAGAAGCCAAATACCACATATGGGCAATTATGAAGCATATCTAAAAGTTTTAAATGCTCAAGATCTTTTCAAAAGATCAAAGACAAAGGGTCATTCGGCTGGTATTTTTAGTAACAAAGTTAATGCATAGTTCCATGTGGAGAGTGCAAACTATGAATACTCAATTTGTTCACCTACACTCAAGGGGTCATTTTTAACTAGAATAATATAAAAATAGGTGCCGCCGAAATCGTGATCCCAGAGCCGATGCATAAATTTTAGATATGTAATAAAGATTTGAAAGAATAAGTCCACTCCAAGGGAGTCATTGCAAAATAGTTAAGAGATGTATTAAATGAGTATGGCTCTCACTCCTTGAAAAAAAAATCATGGGGAAGTGTGAGACAGATCTCGTAATCTACTTCTATCACTTCACACCATTTACCATAATTAAAAAGCAGTTGGAAAATAGTTCAGAATGATCTTCTTATCTTCTTCCCATCCTATATATTGTAAATGGAAGGTTTTAAAAAGAAGAGGATTCATATCGAGAGTTAGTGAATTTTTCTTTCCTGTCTCAATTCCTCTTCTGTAAAAGGTAGAGGTCTGTAACTCTGGCCTTCTCTTTGAGATTTTGTAATAGCGCTCTTCTTGCCTCTTATCTGTTGTAATACTGTGCATACTTCTTGGAGTAATATAATATGCCCTATGATGCATTTTTTCCATCCTTTGTATATCTGTATTGTCTCTGATAGCCTTTATTTTGATGTTGGTATATTGTGCATGTTTTAATGTTATTACTATTCTCTGAAGTTTTGCTTAAGTAGTTTGAAGTGGGACTCTATGTGAATCGTATATCACTGTGGTGCATTTTTTCCACCCTTTTCATTGCTCACCTCTTCCCAATTCAGCAATCTTATTTTTGACTAACTTCTTCCCTTTTCGACGCATCACCTTAGTTTTACGTTTCTTTTAAGTTTTCTCCTAACCCTATCTCACACCACAGAGAAGAGCCAACTTCTTTAAAACTTGGAGGTTACCTTAGGGTGCACGTCCCACTAACCTAAGGTATCCAATGACTTTGGCAGTTCATCCGCAAAGATAATCGTCAATAGGGAGGATTTAAGGTTCTAGTGTTAATCTAAATAGGAGGACTAAAATGTAGTAAACAAAGTAAAGCTATATGCAATGAATAGTAATAAACTATGCTAAATGAAATAGAAACCCTAATGGAAAGGAAGGAGAGGGAAGATGACTTAGCTAATTATTGTAGACTATCGCAAGTTATCACAAATCTGAAAATAAAATCTGGAAGTGCAGATAATCACTCAAGGACCCTATGAAGGGTAGATTTGGACTATCTAAAGTGACACAGTGCACTTGGGGAGTGTCTTTGGGGCACCTTGGTTTGGATTTTGGGTGTTGTGAACTATACAGGACTTAGGAACTATGTTCAACAATATCGTAACTAGGTCTGAAACCCTGCCTATCTATCGCACTAGATTTGTTGGATGAACTAGATGATGCCTTGTACATGAAGAAGAAGAAGGGATCAGATTGACCTCATTGCCAAACCGGTGGACTTATCATTGAGTGTTGTACTACATTACGAACCCTGATGTAGTTCTGGTGAGTGTGTGTATGTCGTGCCCTAGGTGCTCTCGTGTCAATTGCACTTTGTGAAATAATGAGCTATGGTAGCTATAAAAGATGTAAATAGTAGAATAGAATGTATAAAATCCCTCCTCTAAGAATGTGTGTGATGTAGACTTCTTAGCTTGAATGTATGGTGTTATGTGGATGCAAGATGGTGCAATGGATGTAGCCCTAGATGGAGTGATAGTAGTGATAGGATGCAATGACCTAGGACCCCATTATGGTCTTATAAGCTTTATATTTATAGGGCTCTCAAGTTTAATTTCGTAATTAATCCTAAAAATGCCAACTGAGGAAAAGATAAAGGAGACCAACGCTAGAAGTGACCCAAAAAGGAGTGAAAGAGGTTAAACATAAAGGGGCACCTAGGGTGGGACTAAGGCACCCGGGGTCACCCCAAGATAGAAGAGTAGGGCACCCGGGATCAAGGCTAGAATCTGGGAAGTTGTGAAATGGGTGGATAGGTATCGAGAAATATGCGGAAAAGATGAAGTAAAACATAAAACAAAGATGGAAAAAGGTGGGATTAATTGGTACTTTGTACACTTGAGAACCTTCTAAATAGTAGTATAAGACCAAGCTAAATATTGTCTAATGTGTATATTTGTGTCTACATTTTCCCCCACTTTATGTTGGTGAGCGAACAACTTGGTAACATAAAGTAGATAGAAAAGCATACCTGATGTTCGTGTAGAGTGTAGAAGAAAATGCGTTGATGGATGAAAAGCGTGGAACGAAAAAGATAAAATGTGGAGGAGCGTGGATTCTAAAGATGAAAAATGTGAAAAGGTGAAGAGAGTGAACCTAGGGCGGAACATGTGTGTGTGGTACTATTTGCAGTAGTGTAAAGGCAAGTGCATGTAGCGGTGTGTTGTCATTATCATTGTTTGTTTGTTGTTTCCCCCAATTTGACTTTTTGTTTCTCATACGGTGGAACCTGCAAGGAGAAAATGATCAAGTAGTCAAATATGTATGTATGTAAAAATGTTGTGTAAAGTACACAAATGTAAAGTACGCTAGAATAGAAAGTGTAAATGGAAAAATGGAACATGTGCACCTGATCCATGTCAAGAAAAAGGGTGTAGAAGGATATCATGTGATGTCGCAAGTTTTTTGGGAGATCTCATGCCACCCTAGCTAAAGAAGTGTAGGGAGGAAATTATCGATGTCCTCCAACTCTAACCACTTCTGCTGTAATTTGTTGAAGAGATATTTGTATTGCATTAGTTTTTGGGAGATCCTACACCACTGGATGGAGAAGTGTAGAGAGGCCACCCACTGTAACCCCTGAGCTGTGACCGCTCCACGCAGAATTTCCAAAGGACACCATGTCCTATTAAGGCCTTGTGTATGGAGTTTGGTCTGATTTGAACTCACTCGTTGTGTGTGAACCGGTGTAGATACGTTGTGTTAGTAGAAACCCTCAATGATGCCCCCTCTTTGGGGGCATGTGATGACCCTGGAAGGAGAATGTGGCCCAAAAGAGGACCAACCACACTGACCTTATAACCAACTCAACCTTGCAAGGGGGGAAGGAAAATCACTTAGTAGATATACCAGGCACGCCACAAAAGGGGATGACTAGCCAATATAAGTGTTAGTTTGAACACATGCATGCAAATAAGTGTAAAAGATGCAGACAATGTAAAAACTACTAAGAAAAGTAGTGTAAACACGCAAGAAAACAAGTAGACTGCACAAAGTGGGTTTCAAACATGGGACATCACTCATGATGTCGCAAGACATGCAAAGGCCATCATGGTCATAAACAATAGTCAAGTGTGCACACAAGCAAAGGGAAAAGCCCGCATATAATGGCAAACAAAGCATACAAGTAGAAATACAAGTAGTCATGGGAACATGTAGTCCTGCAAAAACAAGTGTTGCACATGGAACACCCGTTAGCATGTTAGAGTGAAAACCAATATGTCAAAGCATGTAGAAGTAGTAAAAGATGCTAAGTATAAAATGAAACAATAACACCTGTATGAGACGAATGTGGATGCCCCTAATGACCAAGTATAGTAAGGGTAGAAGGCGAGCATCCATGCCATGTGTAGAGTCTTGTATCTACTGATCACACTAGACAAAGGCGTGAACACGCATGTGTGTATGATAATGACATATAGGAAAGCAAGCTAACATGTGTAGTAAAGTGAGCATGCAAAACACTAGTAAGAAAAAGTAAATACTACCAAGACAATGTAGTATATGTTATGGATGGATGGAATGGAATGCAAGATGGAATGATAGAGACAACATGCCCCCCCCGAGTGTATGGAAGTGTATACAGTGAGGTTCATTTTTTTCCCCCTCAACAATCAAGAATGAACCGTAAATGAGAGTGCGTCATCGGGAAATGGTCGAGTAGTTTAGTTTGTGTCTAGTGCACTATGATGAGTGTATATGTGTAGTGGTGATGTAATGCGACATGTGGAGAGATGATGTGTGTGAACCCTATAGCTAAAGTGTATATCATGACTTTGTTGATTGGAGGAGTGATGATTTATCCCTAAGCATATATCACTATAGAAGATGAGAGGATGGTGATAAGATGTATAGAAAGATGTGTGTGGACCCTATAGCCTAAGCATATACCATAATTTTGTGAATGGGTGAGTGATGATTTATCCCTAAGTGTATATCACTATAAGATGAATGGATGGGAATGCAACATGTGAAAAGATGTGCGTGGACCCTATAGCCTAAGTGTATACCACGACTTGGTTGAATAAAGGAGTGATGATTTAGCCCTAAGCGTATATCACTACATGATGGTGGAAGAAGGTGATGATCTAGCCTATAGCATATGTCACTATGTGATGAACAAGGCAAGGGTGGTGATTTAGCCTAAAGCGTATACCACTACATGATGAGTAGGAGGAATGGTGATGTAATAGAATGATGTAGGATAGGATAATAGAATAAGTGATGATATGATGTAGGATGATAATGTGAATTGGATGAAGGGAGTGGTGATTTAACCTAAGGTGTATACCACTACGTGATAATTGAAGGTGTGAGGATGTAATGGAATAGTTTGGGATTGAGAAGAGTATAGGATGATATGATAGGAGGTTATAGAATGTAATAGAATGATGTAGAATTGATAAAGGAGTGGTGATTTAACCTAAGGTGTATACCATTATGTGATGATGGGTGTGGGTGATGATATAGCCTAGAGCATTGGTCACTAGTCCGAGGAATGTGGTATGAAGATATGTCGCATGTAGGTAAGGTCCATTTGATTGGTAAACCCTCGGCAATCAAGTATGGACCGAGGAACTAGAGTGTGTCATAGGGTGGTGGTAAGAACAACACATAGAACAATGTAGTGTAGATGACCAAGGTATGTGAATGTGTGGTGTAGGCAATGTAATGTAGAGTGTGTAGTAGGTATGAAATGTAATGTAATAAATGTATAGGTAGAAATAGAATGTGTAATGATGATAGATAAAACTAGACCCAAGTATAAGGAAATCTAGTGTAGGATATAGAATAGGTAAGATGTATGAATGTAATGATAATAATGTATAGAAATGGCGGGTGGAACGATGATAGATGGAACTAGACCCATGTGTAATGGAATCTAGTGTAGCGTGTAGGATAGGTAGGGTGTATGAATGCAATGTGGGTGGGGAAGGTGTAATGCAATAAGTTTGTAGATAGGAATAGAATGCGTAATGATGATAGATAAAACTAGACCCAAGTATAAGGAAATCTAGTGTAGCATGTAGAATGTATAGGATGTATGGATGACATAGAAGACTAGACTCATATATGATGATGACTAGTGTAGCATGGATGAGATAGATGAGGTAGAAATGACGAGTAGATGAGGTATGTATAGGATGATGTAGGATGTATATGTATAGGTCCAGTAGTGTAGTGTGTGGGGTTCAGTGTAATAATGATCCCTCAACAGTCTAGTGTGAACCGAAGCACTAGGGTGCGTCATCGGGTAATGAGGGTGTGATAATAGATGATGGAAATGTTGATATGCGAGGAAAGGAAACATGTATGGGTGGGAGAGGTATCAATGTGAAAGTGTAAGATGAGGGGGAGTATGTCAGGTGATATTCCCCCAACAGTAATGTGAGAAGAGGTTATGTGAACTCATCAAGGAGATTGTCATCCTCTGGGTCAAAGTCAAATGGATCGGAATTAGCAACTTGGCAAGCTATAGTATGAGGTTGATCATGTAATGAGCCAGTGAGAGACAAATGGTACATGCCCATAGTGTATTATTCTTTTAGTAAATGGAGGATGTGGACAACCTTGTGTGTACCATTAGGTGAGGTTAGGTGAATGGCCAAGAAAATAATTATTGTAAATGAAAATGCGGCCAAAGGGCATGGGGAATGAGATGTCAGTGTGACTAGGGTCTAATGTACCTCCGATGTAAGTAAGCCAGGAGTCCCCTAATGTGAGTGGCGAAGAACACGGGGTACGTAGTAGATAAACGAGGAGATCAAAGACACACAAACCATAAGTAATAGTAATGGTGACAAAACCATAATAGAGATGAGAGGTGTGAGTAGATGGCTGAAGGTCATCAAAGATAAAGCCAAGGTGAGCAAGAACATTAGAGAACATATGGTTTCATCACATGTGGGATCAAATGGAACATGGTCCCAAAATGAGTCATAAGATAAAAAGGGTACACGTGAAGGGTGGGTGTGTGGCTAGTATTGGCGGAGATGGGATGATAGTGTTCACGGAGGGAGGGGTGACTGATATGGAACTACGACGGTGGGAATGGGTGATGGAGGGGGAATGGCATCTACTAAACAAATAGCTCCCTCAAGTGGTGGTAAATGTGGTTGATCATCCAAAGGTTGAGGTTCATCGGTGGTGTCAATGTGAGGAATAGGGATACTAGTATGAGGGTCATGGACACAATATTGGAATGGATCATGATCTCAGAAGATGGTATACTCAACACGTTCATGTAAGAATTTGACACAATGGTGGATGGTAGAGGGAACGACTTGCATGGTGTGGAGCCATGGTCTACCTAACAAACAATTATATGAGACAGGAAATCAATAATGAAGAAAATGGTGGGGAGAGTTTTAGGGCCAACAGTTAAAGGAAAAGTAACATGGCCTAGACATGGATGAATAGAACCATCATAAGCACGAAGGGAAATGGAAGAAGGGCTAATGTCATGGGAAGACAAACCTATGGCTTGGAGAAAGGACATGGGGCATAGATTAAGCTCAGAGCCATTATCGATGAGAGTATGCTTGATGGAAACATTGTAGATGTGGGACATGATGTAAAGTGGTGGGTCATTGTCAAAAGGGTGAATGTCAATGGGAGGATTTCCCTAGAATGTTATATGTTGAGAAAAGGCCTTAGAAAATGTGTCATAGAGTCCTGGATGCATGTCGGTAGAAACATGGTAGTAGTGAAAAGGGTTTGGACTCGATGAAGCAAATCAGGGTGGGTAAGCAGGTATTCAGTGATAGAGATATTCATGATGATGGAATGAAAAAGACTGAGAAGGTGGTAGAAAGTACGGTCGGGTTCACCAAAATGATTAACAAAAATAAGTTCCTAAACCTAAAGGGAGGATTTAGGGTTCTAGTGTTAATCTAAATAGGAGGACTAAAACGTAGTAAACAAAGTAAAGCTATATGCAATGAATAGTAATAAACTATGCTAAATGAAATAGAAACCCTAATGGAAAGGAAGAGAAGGAAGATGACTTAGCTGATTACTATAAATTGTTACAGGTTGTCACAGATTTGAAAATAAAATCTAGAAGTGTAGACAATCACTCAGGGACCCTGTGAAGGGTAGATCTAGACTATCTAAAGTGACATAGGTGCTTGGGAGTGTACTGGGGCGCCCTGGTCTGGATTCTGGGCAATGTATGAACTATGCAGGGACTCAGGAACTATGTTTGGTAGTGTCACAACTAGGTATGAAACCCTACCTTTCTATCACACTGGATTTGCTAGATGAACTGGATGACCCCACACATGAAGAAGAAGAAGGGGTCGGATTGACCTCATTTCAAACAAGTGGACTTATCACTGAGTGTTGCACTACATTATGAACCCTGATGTAGTTTTGGTGAGTGTGTGTATGTGTGCCCTAGGTGCTCTCATTTCAGTTGCACTTTGTGAAATAGTGAGCTATGGTAGCTATAGAAGATGTAAATAGTAGAATAGAATGTATAGAATCCCTCCTCTAAGAATGTGTGATGCAAACTTCCTAGCTTGAATGTATGGTGTTATGTGGATGCAAGATGGTGCAATGGATGCAACCCTAGATGGAGTGATAGTAGTGATAGGATGTAATGACCTAGGACCTCATTATGGTCTTATAAGCTTTATATTTATAGGGCTCTCAAGTTTAATTTTGCAATTAATCCCGACAATGCCAACTGAGGAAAAGATAAAGGAGACCAATGGCTAGAAGTGACCCAAAAAGGAGTGAAAGAGGTTAAACATAGAGAGGGGTGCCCAAGGTGGGACCAGGTAGGCACCTGGGGCACCCCAATACAGGTAGGGCGCCCAAAATTAGGGCTAGAATCTCGGGAAGTTGTAAAATGGGTGGATAGGTATCGGGAAATACGCGAAAAGACGAAGTAAAACATAAAATAAAGATGGAAAAAAGTGGGATTAATTGGTACTTTGTACACTTGAGAACCTTCTAAATAGTAGTATAAGAATGGGCTAAATATTGTCTAATGTATCTTATGTATATTGCACATTTGGATGTATATTTATATTATTTGTTAAAGTACAATGCAATGCCTTATGGTATTAGATACCTATCTTAGATAAATCTATGTAAAAGATGCCGAGAGGTATTATACTCGAGGAGTCTATTCCACCTATGCCTCAAATCCAATATAGGCACCTTGAGTATGATACCTCTTGTCACCTTTTACTCATATGTATCTAAGATAGGTATGCTAGTAGTTGAAATAATATATTAAATTGTATGTAAAACGTATATAATTTTAAATTAATTAAAAAATCAAAACTTTGAAAAATAAATGGCAATTAGTATTTTTAATAATATTAATAATGTCAAATTTTATGTTTTATTTAATCATTATTGTTAATACAAGAAAAACACCATTGATTTTTTTAAAAATGGACATTTAAAAGAATATTGAAAAAACAAGATTTGATTTTTTTAATACTTTATAATTAGAAAGATTAAAAATATCAAAAAATAACCTCGAAAAAGAGGTTCTACCAAGAGCACCAATTTTGAAATAGGGCAAAATTTACCGCTAAATGCTACCTCTAAAAAAAAAGAGAACTTCGGGTGTAAGAAGGAATATGTAATTAGTTGATTCGATGATCAAAACAGGTGATTCGGGCAGTTGACAAAAGGGTAAAAAGGCTAGAACTAATCATGAAGTTTTTTGTCTTTAGATATAAAAGTGCAAATTGAACATGGATGAAATTGTTGGGTGTATATGGAACGATTTAATATTTATGTACCTTTTAATAGTTTTATATGGATAACTATTGGCATTCTACAACTTTATATACATGTGTGAACCTCTAAAGTATGCTTCATTATCAAACACATGTGTAAAACCCTTTGATAGCTCAAAATAGCTTCAAACCCTAACCATGGGTAGGAGACCTTAAAAAAAGGTTATTGGTGACGGTCGTTGTATTACAGTCATTTAACCAACTCATAGACAAGTTGGTGTCATTATAACCAAGGCGGTGTCTAAATTTGTATGTAAAAGGAGAAAGAAAATCTTATTCAATAGTACTTCTTCCTAAGAAAACAAACTGAAATTAAACATGCATGAAAAGGAAACACACAACAAATAAATTATTGAAATAAATCAAAGTAAATAAACTATGCTAAGAAATAACAAAAATCCTCCTCCTTGGGGAAGAGTGGCTTTTGGCCATTCTCTTCCCTTGATTTGGAGCAACTACAATTAACTTTTTAGAACTACACTTGTATTGATTCAAAACTGATTTACAAAATATGCCCCCCTTTCCAAGTATATGGAAGAGGTATTTATAGACATTACTCCTAGTTTACTTAGTCCACACACCAAGAACTAACTACCTATTCTTGGGTGGATTTATTCAAAGCAATAAATCCTAAACAAACTTGACTACAACAGTCCACTTATTGTGGAGAATATTTCTACAACTCATCCCTTTAATCTAGGAACACAAAGTGGGAGAGTACTTATTCAACATTCCTAATATTATTCCATTATTTGCTCATCCTTGAAACATGGAGAGAAAATGGAGGAGTGCTAAGTCTATGACTTTGAATTCTTCTTAGAATGCCACATGCATGCATGACTTTGGATTGCCACATGTTTGGATCTATATTCTTGGTTGATGATGTGGAAGCAAAGAGTGGGTGAATAGTTTGGTGTTCCTTTACATTACTTTGGAACAAACCAACAAACTTTCACTAGCTGGGCATTTTAGTAGCTGCGTGAAGATTTTCCGTAGCAGAAATCTAGCAGCAATCTATGAACAACTGGGCCTTTTAATAGCTGCGTGAAGACTTTCGGTAGCTGTAATTTATGAACTTGGAGTAGAGTTGTTTATGACCTGTTTTCTACACACTATTACATTCCAACTTTAGAAGAAATATCAGGAAATAACAACAATTAGATTGCAAATATATTTCTAAAGAGATGATAAGATAAATCCTATATTCTACCTTAAATATGCTATCCGTTATTAAAACTACATCTAAATTCACTTGAAAGCTTTATTTTAAGAGAGAGAATAAGAGTGTTATTTGGTGATATAATGAGACATATTTTGGTCTCATCATTTCCCCACACTTAACTTCTTGCATGCCCTCATGCAAGCTACTGATCTTCCTATAGAATCTAATTTTGTCAATACTTCTGCATCTTTCAAATTGTCTTCTCCTTTTTTCATGATAACAAAAAACTGAGATTCTAGAAGTAAAATTTTTACTTCTTTCTTATTCATGCTCTCATGAGGTTTTTCTTAGATAATGTAGAGAGATTTTTCCCCACACTTAGCTCTTTGTTTTCTCATGCATTCTTCAAAAGATTTGGAAGAGAGTGAGTCTCCCCCACACTTAGCTTTGTGCATGCCCTCATGCAAACTATTTTTTTATTGAGAAACTTATAGATCCCAATTGCTATAAACTAGAAAAATGTCATTTGCATCATCTACTTTATTACTTGACTTGATCAACACATGTAGATCTTGACAAATTTCTTTCTTTATTTTTTAAACTTTCAAGAAGTGAATCTATTTGTAATTAAAACAACAAATAACAATATTTGAGAATAGAAAAATAGAAGTTACCATACCATACTTAGTCATTATCCTTGCTTGTATCATGTTATATAACCTTGATTTCCATCTGTAGTTGAATAAAACAAATAGATATGAAGTCAAGGCTTATGCAACAGAACATTTCAAGAATGAAACATTTCATCAACCAAGTCGACATAAGAGAAACATTCATATGGATCCAAGAAAGACTTTGAAGTGCAATTTTTTTTTTGTTTGGTTTTTTGCTTTTTTTGTGTATTCTTTTTAGTAATTGGCCAACAAGGAAACTAGTTTGCTACCCAATCACTATCCTTTTGAGAAATGTTAACATGATGGAAAATCAGGAAGCAATCTTCCAGAGTTTCTACAACATTTAACCAACTTAGAAAGTTGATTACAATCTTCAAATTTTCCTTCAAAATGTAAAATTTGTGATCTGAGAACAATATACAACCATTGAAACAAATGTCTTCTTTTGCAAAGAATCAATCGGCCCTTGGAATCCTCATATGATGAGTGCTCCATGAAGTGATGAACTTGCTTTAAATAAAGAAACTGCTTAGAAGCTTATGTTGTCACCAAATTATGAGCAAATGAAATACAAATATTAATGTATTAGATAACAAAAATATCAAAAAACTTCATTTGTCTGAGGTATGGTTTGACATAGGATAAAACTTTGGCTATAATTGTTTAGCGTATACACAAATAAGAAGTTGAGAAACAATGGTAAATTGTTCTAGGAAATGGGATGGTTTAGAAACTTCTTCATTTATTGGGAATGGATGGTTTATTATGAGAGGTTGTGGGTATGATCCTGAAGACAAATGGTAGGTTGGCATTTCAATTAGCATATATTGGTTGAGTCAGTATTTTCCTATAGTCATGAGAAGAATTAACATTGACTACAAAATATCGGAGGAATTTTTAGTGGTTCCAGTAGTTGGGAAAATGAGTTTTAGAAAAACTCAACAAAAATTGAGACAGAGAGGGTAACATGGAATGAATCAGGTACTAAAAATGAGGAGTATTAGAAGAATACTTGCATGCATCATAAGATTGTTTTTCTTTGAAAACAATCTTTAACATGTTATTTTTTAGCAGCGTGCATTCAAACTGCAATATCTTGGTCGTTTCTCAATGAAAATGAGTGATTCAAAATGATCTGGAAAGCTCAGATTGTGTAGAACAAGACTTAGAAAACATTTGAGCTATTTCTTTACGAGCTGTGAGAAGTTTGCATCATAAAACATTGTTATCAAAATAGTCTTCAACATGTTATTTTCAATGTGCATTCAAACTGTGATATCTTGGTCATTTCTCAACAAAATGAGCGATTCAAAATGATCTAAAAAGTTCATATCGTGTAGAACAAGGCCCATAAATCGTTTGAGCTATTACTTTGTGAGCTGTGAGTAGTTTGCATCTGGAAAATGCTGCTATTTTTCACATAAAAACTCCTTATCAGCTGAATCTTTTCTTTGACCTCCTCTGCAATGCCCCGTTTCTTTTTGCATTTGTCCTCCCAATATACTTGCATAAATAATCCACATAAATCTTTGTCTTTGTTAACCTGCACAAAGTTTTTTTGCATTTCTTGCATGCATGAATGTTATTTAATCTTTCGCATACATGCAAACAAGAAATATTTTAGAATAGGAAACCCAAATCAATTTATACCCTGTAGAAATATATTATTTTACAATTTTTATAAAGATTAAGAAAACTTATCATCAGATTCCTATTGTATCCATTCCATCACACCAAAATACATGGGTAACTAGCCATTGTAATTGTTGTGTATATAGGAAATGGAACTAGATATGGGTTTTATTTGATGACAATGCATATTTATATTATGAATTTTCATCCATATGTTGATTAAGGTAGTCAATCTTATCAACAAGCTACAATATCATATTGAAATGATCAATATGAATATAATAGAAATATTTCTTAACAAAATAAATAATTGCATAAACACATGTCTGATGGACTAATATAAAATGATGTTTCCATTTTATTGAGTGGGGGGGTTTCTTTTGGCAATCTCCATCAAGTTTCTAAATCTAATTGCAAAAATAAAATTTAATCTATTTGTAGAAATAAAATTATAGGAAAAGAAATTTGCAAGAAATGAAGTTGCAGGTAAAGAAACTATGAATAAGAATCTCCTGTCACAAATCTTGCTAAGAGGTATTCTACTGTCACTAGAATATTCTTTTAGAAAAATTTGAGTCTCCTAATAACACCATGATCCCTGAAATGACGCCAAAAATGACGGGTCATTATATTGCCAATCATTTAACCAACTCATAAACAAGTTGGTGTCATTATAACCAAGATAGTGTCTAAAGTTGTATGCAAAAGGAGAAAGAAAATCTTATTCAACAATACTTCTTCCTAAGAAAGCAAACTAAAATTAAACATGCATGAAAAGGAAACACGCAGCAAATAAATTACTGAAATAAATCTGCAGTAAATAAACTATGCTAAGAAATAACAAAAATCCTCCTCCTTGGGGAAGAGTGGTTTTTGGCCATTCTCTTCCCTTAGGATTTGGAGCAACCATAATTAACTTTTTAGAACTGTACTTATATTGATTCAAAAACTGATTAACAAAATATGCCCTTCTTTCCAAGTATATGGAAGAGGCATTTATAGACATTACTCCTAGTTTATTTGGTCCACACACCAAGAACTACCTATTCTTGGGTGGATTTATTCAAACCAATAAATCCTAAACATACTCAAATACAACATTCCACTTATCCTAGAGAATATTTCTACAACTCATCCCTTTAATTTAGGAACACAAAGTGGGAGAATACTTATTCAACATTCCTAATACTATTCCACTATTTGCTCATCCTTGAAACATAGAGAGAAAATGGAGAAGTGTTAAGTCCGTGACTTTGAATTCTTCTTGGAACGCCACATGCATGCATGACTTTGGATTACCACATGTTTTGGATCTATATTCTTGGTTGATGACGTGGAAGCAAAGAGTGGGATGAATAGTTCGGTGCTCCTTTACATTACTTTGGAACAAACCAACAGACTTTCACTAGTTGGGTGTTTCAGTAGTTGCGTGAATATTTTCCATAGTAGAAATCTAGCAAGAATCTATGAACGGTTGGGTCTTTCAAGAAGCTACGTGAAGATTTTCTAGTAGTTGCAATTTATGAACTTGGAGTAGAGTTACTTATGACTTGTTTTCTACACACTATTGCATTCCAACTTTAGAAGAAATATCAAGAAATAACAACAATTAGATTGCAAATAGATTTCTAAAGAGATGATAAGATAAATCCTATATTCTACCTTAAATATGTTATCTGTTATTAAAACTACATCTAAATTCACTTGAAAGATTTATTTTAAGAGAGAGAATAATAGTGTTATTTGGTGAGACAATGAGACATATTCGGTCTCATCAAGTGGTTTGGGTTAAAGTGCAATTAGTACACCGCCTACGTTAACAATACTCCAAAGAGGCCTCAAACCGCACGTAGTTCTCCACACAACATGTGATATTTATATGGTCGCAACTATCTTTGAAAATTTTATCTCATGATAATGTAAGAAATGGCTTGACATGATTTGCTTGACTTGGCTTGGTTGGTATCTAATTTGGAAGCATGATTTTAAAACATGGTTGAGTGTGCTTTAGACATGATTAGGGGTTGCTCCTAAAGATGATGCATACTTGTTAGCTTATCTTCATGAGGCCATAAATTTTGATTTGGGAATTGAAACAACTCTATTTTTTGCATAAATATCTCAAAATTTCAAAGTCGCAACAATAAATGTTAGTTGCTTATAGTCCATCTCAACAATATTCTCGAAATCATTCATCTAGGGCCCGAAAATTGGGTTTGAGCTTTCTTTTCAATTTTTCTTTTTAATTTCAAAATATCATATATTTATAACCGTGAGTCAACTTGAGTTGCAACTCAAGGAATAAGTTATTTTAGGTGTGTGGTTAATGTGTGCAAATTTGTAGCATCTAGAAAGCCAAAAGTAAAACTTATTAAAAATAGTTATTGCTAAAAATAGTAAGTTTTACTACAGATAACAAGTTTAGTCAAGTTTGGTTTAGAAGTCAAGTTTAATTAGGAGTCTTTTGGAATTCGAATAAAAGGACATCTAATGTAATTGAAAGATTAGAGAATAAGGAGGATTATTGGAGTTTATCAAAGAAATTTTGTCTCGCATGATATAATTTTTATTGTTGTTTGCTTAGCCTCATCAAAAGTGTGTTGTTGCTTTTGACGCATTTAGAGAGCTTAAAATGCTTTTGAAATGATATTTACAAGTATTGCTCTTAAAAGTGTTAGTTGGATGTCATGTGAGTAAATGAGTGCATTTGATTTGTTTATATAGGGTTTTGTAGGTATAATTTTGCATTAAGGCTGACCCATTAGGAAAGTCCCAACCCATATAAAGATATCAAACCGAGAAAGTGACAAAATTGGATAGTTTGGTCCATGTTTGGTGGTTTCATTTGTACATGCAGGGAGTGAGGTGCGAGAAAATTCTAGGCACAACATGGAGGTGATAGACTATTTTGGATTGATGCAAGTAATTATGTGAGCAACCGAGCAACACAAATGAGGAAAGAAAGTCATGCATAGGACTAAGGATAGGTAATTGAACTTAGAATGCGTGCACATGTCACAATTTAGGGATTAAGACAACAAAAATATTATCAAGTGACAATTTACCAAATTTACGTGTATACACATACATGCTTACATATGCATACATATACACACATGTGTATATTATACATATTTATACATATACATACATGCATGCATGCATACATCTACATATACATATGTAGATGTACGTATGTATTCCCAACATACCTACCTAGATATACATGCATTATACATACATATGTATGTATATACACATATACATACACACATACACATATACATGCGTACACATATATGTATACATACGTACATATGCATATATACATATGTTACATAGACATACATATGTTATAAATACATGTATGTATGTATGTATGTATGTATGTGTAATAATGAGTCACTATACATCCTTTGTGTTGCCCATGCTCTTATTTATTATATCTTATGGAATAATGACTCATTGTTATGAAAAATTCAATGATATATTTTTCTATGATTTCTATATTACAAGGATTATACTTTGACTATATCTAGAACGCACACATGACACAATATCTTAGGTGTATGTTCCTCCAAAATGTTATCTTTACACATTATGCTATTTGAGCATATAATGGCTATCTTTCAATGTTACATCTAATTCCTTTTGATATGTGAGTATTATAGGTTCACCCAAACTCTCAAAGGAGGGCATATATACTACTCATTATATTTTTAGGAACACGTGCCTTCTTCGATGGTATAATGGAGTGAAGGGACTTTTGTTTCACATCAAGGACAAATGAGCATGTACCTTATCATATTTAGTATTATAAAATTGGAGGACCGCCACTTGATGTCTTCATGGTTCTAGATTAAATTCCCATCTCATTAAGTGACTCGAATTGTTTTCAAATATGTTGGTTTGTCGCTTGACAACATACAAGGTTCCATTCCCACTCCCTTTGTTTTTTTCTTTGATGGTATGATAGGCCCACATGAATTTTGTTTATACTAAAGACAATAAAGGTTTTGACATTAATTAAATTCATACACAATATTTACTATTTTTGTGCTTACCCACGTATATGTAGGAAAGATAATGGTTTTATTGTGTTCTAAGACTTAATACCCATGAATAAAGATATGCAAAGTCATTTTTGTATCCTTTTATGTATCTTTATTTTCAAGTGTATTTTTCCACCATCTAATTTGTGGCTAAGCACACATGTCCGACTTAATGCCCATGGATATGTTGGTGCAATATTTTCATATATGCACCTTTTATTTTTAGTTTACTTAGTTTGCTTAGATTTATTTAAGCTTTGTTGAATTGGTCTACTTTACACACCTCATAGGCTTAGATTAACATAAGTGACACTCATAGCTTGACCACTTGTCTCGTGTATTCCTATTCATGTTGAGGTTGTTGTACACATGTTTATCATATAGTCAAAAGTAAAGTTGGACTACAACTCTTGCTTTTGTTGTATATAAATGCCTTCTATTTGTAAATTAGGAGAAGCTTGTTGGAAGCTTGTTGATATTCATTTCATTCAATCGATTTATCATCAATAATGTGTTTCTATTATTGTTTATCATTTGCGGCAACT
This sequence comes from Taxus wallichiana var. yunnanensis, assembly GCA_018340775.1. Lineage (NCBI taxonomy): Eukaryota > Viridiplantae > Streptophyta > Pinopsida > Cupressales > Taxaceae > Taxus > Taxus wallichiana. Next base: position 781,276,141 of record CM031244.1, read on the forward strand.
TCTAACATTTATGGAGTGAGTTCAAATTAAGGAGATTTGTGGGGTTTACCTATGCTTTCGTAGTATCAAAGCGGTACTCCTTCAATTGGTAATTATTTCGTTGAATTTTTTCTTATTATTTTTATTCATATACTTCTCCAAGTTATTTGTAAAATTTTAGGCATATTAGCTTGTTGGTATTAAAAAAAACCATCTCAACTTTTTTTTATTCTTGCGAAAAACCCCATTTCCAACCCTTTTTAAGGTGTTTTAAAATTTTGGGATAAAACTAGATTTTTCTAGTTCTTCTTGATATTATAAATGGATTCTACATTTAAAAATACATATTTAAGAAAAAGGGATTTTTTTATGCACATATTGTTTTCTATGAATTTTTAAGTTTCACTTATGCGGGACAAACCATAACAAACATGGTGTACAAGATTTTTTTACAATTTTTACAAGTTGGAGGATCCAATCACTAATTTTCAGATTTTTCATTTCATGATCTTTCCACAAAGTTCAACTTTTTACAATTTGGACTTATAGTGCTCTTAACGTTAGTTTGAAGTTTGTAGTTGCTTGGGCAATCCTTCAAATGCACAGGCATGCACTTTATCTTTGAGAAAGATAATTTTTGGAAATTGTTGTATTGATCATGATAGGTGGCATTTTGGTAAGTATTATTTTTCAAGGCATTTATTTTTATGGTTAAATGCTTTTGACCGGAGCTATGAACCGGAGGGGAAAAGGGCCCCAACCCAACAAAGAAGAAAGAATAATGAAGAAGGTGGAAGGAGAGGAAGAGGAGAGGAGAACCATGTGGGGGTAGGAGATAGAAGAAAAAATAAGAAGAAAGAAAGAGAACATAAAAGCCCATAAGCTAAAAAGAACGAAGAGGGGTGACAAAAACTCGAAACTCCTAAACTAAACCAACATTGAACCGTAGGAGATCAACCATACCGAGTACCCGTGCAAGAATTAGCTTCCCTAAGAAGAAGCCTAAAGGCCACGTTTGCGCGGTCTCTAAGGTCATTGAGGTTGTCCGTTGCAGAGTGAATCGGGAAGAGAGCAACATCGATGTCGACCGGAGGAAGTAGCCTGTGATCCAGCCTTCGTAAACAAAAAGTGAATTCACGTTTTGCGCATAGTGCAACAAATCTCGATATTGGCCACAAAGCCATTAGATGCCCCAACCCGAACCCAATGCGAGCTCATCCACTTCTTCCACCCACAACAGTGGATCAGGAAGAGAGAAATCAATCAGTTGTTCATGCAAACCCACTCGATGAACTAGGTAAATCTCATCAATAGCCACAAACTCCACAACCAAAGGATCCAGGTGAAGAAGAAGATAGAAAGAAATGAAGGCAAAGAACAATATTTGAGTCCGATCCGGTGTGATATGAGTGGAACTAGTAAGAATCACCTATAATGGTTTCAATGGTGATCGCTTCATCATGGGACGAGTACCAAAAGATTTCGGACAACCTATTGCGATCAATTTCCTCTGTGTTATCCAATTTTGGATGCTCACTACGAAGAAAGACAAAGGGGAATCCAACAAAGGCCATTGATTAGACCGAGAAGAGAAGAACGTGAAACCAAAATCCAAAAGCCAAAAGCCAAAAGCCACCGAGCGACCAAAACCAGACCAAGTGGCTAAAGACTTAAAACCTGAGCGAAGAGACCGCATGACGGTGTGATCAAATGTCCTTCCTTTTGGTTGAGATGATAGAAAAGAGCCCATTCTAGACTTTCACATCACTTGAAACTTTGACGACAAAAGGAAATCGATCACATGATTGGCAAGGAGATCCGCTGCAGAGTTGGATTCTTGAAAATTATGATGAATGCTCCAATCTTTTAGTTTCCCAAGCTAGTGAAGAGAGTTGTGAATGAAAGGATTAAGTTTCCAAGAAGGGGTGGAACCTTTGGAGATGGCATGAGTGATAATTTGGGAATCCCCTTTGATAATGAGAGATTGGAAGCCATACTTAACTGTAAGTTTAACACCTTCCAAAAGGGCTTGTGCTTCTGGCTCGGTTGCACGAACAATCACAAAGAGGAAAAGAGCCTGTCGCAAGAAGAAGACCGTGTCATTACAGAGAATACAATCGACACCATATTTCTTAAGATTGCTCTCTGAGGCTCTGTCGAAATTCAATTTCCAGGAGCCTAGAGGGGGAGGCCTCCATCTAACCTACTTTCTACGCAATAATTTTTCCACTTGGGATAAACCATGTCTGACAATGGATCCAGGATTAGGAATTTTGATAAGGGGCCAAGCTTTTTAATGAAAGCATCCTTCGAGGTGAACGAAGGGTTATTATAACTATTTTTACTAACTTTTTCAGAAATGGCCACTTCCAGTTTATTCAGAAAAATTGGTAGATCAGAGGCATGTTCTCTGAAGAGATGCAAATTACGTTCCCACCAAATATGCCAAATTAGAAAAAGGAGCCACAAGCCAAATAGAGCTCAGGGAACTTTTGGACTCCATTGTTGGCATAGACGGTGAAGAGAGTATCTTTAATCTTATCAAGGGCACCTGTGCAAGATTAAGTTTACCAAGAATTCATTACCAACACTTGGAGGCATAGGAGTAGAAAAGAAAATATGATCAATATCTTCTTCTTAGAAGAATGCCACAAAGGATGCATTTGGAGGGCCCAACAAAACCCCAAGATCTTCTGCGCACATTGAGTAAGGACTTTTTTGTTGAGAACCAACCAACCGAACACCGCCACTTTGGGAAGGATAGAGGGATTCCAACAATTGTACTTACAATGAACCCCATTACCAAACTGAGAAAGGAGCTTGGAATAGCCTTCTTTGACTGAGTAATCACCAGAGGAAGAACCAAGCCAGATCAAATGATTTGCATAATCTTTGAAGGCATCATTTCTAGAGGAAAGAGCCTCCTTATAAGAAGAAATTTCTGAGATGGAAGCACCAAGAGGGGTGATATCCTTCCACCACCAAGTGGGAGAACTGTCATCAGGATGACGGTGACCATAGTTAGCAATGTTACTGCCCCATATGACTTTGGAAACATTCATTACTCGATTGAGGGAGGGATCAAGATTAAGAGGCGAATGCCCATTCCAACTATCCTCCCAGAAGTTTATCAAAGAACCATTGTTAACGTGCCACGAAGCTGAATCTGCAATAAGAAATCTACATTTGCACATGAAGTTCCAAATGTGAGAACCTTTGGGAAGATCTTCACTAGAAAGAATGAGCTCGGGACGACCAGCCTCCAAGTATTTGTGGGAAAGAACCTAGTGGACTAGCCTCTTGGGACGTCCAAAATAATTTTTCTCCTAGGCGACATTTCGATATGCCAAGTCCACAATCCCCAGGCCGCCTAAAGATTTGGGCAGTTTAACAACATCCTGTTAGGAAATAAGGGATAAAATATGCGGAATAATCCCTCACGTAATCGCAATAGAAAAAACTAATATGCGTAAATTATTATAGATCGAAATAAAATTGCGAATAAAATAACACAACACAAAGAGATAATATTTAACGTGGTTCACCCAATTTGGGCTACGTCCACCAAGAATCACTTGCTCGATTTTATTACAAGCCATTGCTCTCTCAATACAATACCAGATCCGTTTGGAGCTATGCTCAACAAACTCTATGAATTCACATGGCCGAATTCAAAACACATCTACAATACATTTGCTTGTCCCTCTATCATATGCATAAGACCATATAAATAGACAACTACTTAAGCAGTTTGATACAAAACCGTGGGTATCAAAACCAAGGGCAAAAACCGTGGGTATCAAAACAATGGGCAAAAGACCGAAAAAACATGGGCCCAAAAATGACCTATAATCTAAGTTACTTCCATTACCCATGGGTTGATAAACCACCCATGAAAATTTTGTGGGCTTCGGGGCCCCCCGAACCCCTGACCCACTCACTGGCGAGCGGGACCGCCGTAAAAATACCCGAGTGTAACACATAGAAGGTGTACCACACTCTAACATGAAAATAGGCTCCACAAACATAACAATCTCCCACTGAGACCGATTTCCATCTCGAGCAAGCTTCTCAACCCTTCACTATCATCCGCGAAGGCCAACCAAAGCTGAACATAGCTTTAGTTTATCCCTTGTGACCACCTTGGTCATCATGTCTGCAGGATTCGACTGTAGTATGAATCTTCTCCAACTTCAACTTATCTTCCTCCAAAGTCAGTCCCGATGAAGTGATATCTCAACTGTATATGCTTCGTCCTGGAGTGGAAAGCGAGTTCTTAGCTAGGTGTATAACACTCTGACTATCACTATGCAACTTACATTCCTCTTGCTTATGGCCCAACTCCTCAAGCAATTGTTGTAACCAAATCATCTCTTTGCTTCTCGTGATAAAGCAACATACTCGGCCTACGTGGTTAACAAAGCCACCACCGGCTTCTCGTAGTCGTGAAATCCACCACCGTTGTCCCACCTACAGTGTAAATATAACCTGTCGTGCTCCTCCTGCTGTCTACATCTCCAGCCATGTTTGAATCTACATAACCACGTAAAGTGGTGTCTGATCCATTATAGCACAAAACTGTCCCCATGGTCCCTCTCAAATACCGAAGGATCCACTTTACTACTTGCCAATGCTCTTTACCTGGATCACTCATAAATCTACTCACAACTCCCACTGCATGGGCAATATTAGGCCTAGTGCACACCATGAATACATCAAAGCGCCAATTCACGATGAGTAAGGTACTTTGGACATCTAGTTTCTTTCCTGCTCTGTCATGGGACACTACTCCTTTGATAACTTGAAATGGCCTGCCAAAGGAGTCCCAACCGGTTTAGCATCCTGCATGTTAAACCTATCCAATACCTTCTTAATGTACTCTTCCTGAGATAAAGTCAACTTCCGTTCCTTCCTATCCCGAGTTATCCTCATACCAAGGATTTGTCTGGTTGCCCCCAAATCCTTCATATCAAAGGATTCACTTAGTTGTTTCTTGAGTACTTTTATTTCCTGCATGTTTTTACCTACAACCAACATGTCATCAACATACAAACACAGGATAATATAACTTCCATCCTTAAATTTCTTTATTATACAGGCAATGGTCGAATGACATCTAATATAACCTTGCTCCATCATGAAGCTATCAAACTCCTTATACCATTGACGTGGAGCTTGTTTCAAGCCATACAAGCTCTTCTTCGCTTTACACACCATCTCCTCTTTACCTTTGATTTCATAGCCCTCTCGGTTGCTGCATATATAGTTCCTCCTCCAAATCACCATGGAGAAATGTAGTCTTTACATCTAAGCTGTTTCTAAGTGCAAGTCTTCTCGCGCCACTATTCCAAGAACATTCTAATAGAAGTCATTTTTACTACTGGGAGAAAATATCTCATCAAAATCTATACCTTGTTTTTCGTGCAAACCCTTGACCACCAACCGGCCTTATATCTTTTCTTTCCTCCTTCGTCTTTAACTCGTACACCCACTTGTTCTCCGCAATGCTCTTTGCCTTCCAGAGGTTCACCAAATCCCAAGTTTGGTTCTCCATGAGAGACTTATGCTCCTCATCCATGGCTTGCTCCCACTTCTTACTGGCATCTACCCGCATTGCTTCATCAAAGCTTTCTCGGCTCTCCACTATCAAAGTGAGTAATAAATAATAAAGAGAAGGAGAAAAATGTTGGGTTCTTTCTTACCCTAGAAGACCTCCTCACCGTAGGAGTTTGGGGTTCTGTTAAGTAGGTTCCCGAACCGATTCATGGGTCACTTTCCCATCCGGATGATCCTCTACCACCGCATATTCTTTCTGGGTTCTTCCCTATTTTCCGCAATGTTGTTTCTTATACATGACTTTCTCATTAAAGACCACATCCCTAAACCGAATGATTTTCTTGTCCTTAATACTCCAACATTTAAATCCAAAGTCATCACCACCATAACCAATGAAAGTACTTTTTTATGATTTAGCCTCTAGCTTGGTCCTATCATCCTTGTCTATATGAACAAACACCTCACATCCAAAGACTCTAAGAAATGAATAATCAACTTTCTTACCATACCATGCCTCCTCAGGTATGCCTCCATCCAAGGCACTTGAGGGTCCTCTGTTTATCAAGTACACAGCTGTGCTCACCGCTTCTGCCCAAAAAGAAAGAGGCAGTCTTGCATGTAATCTCATGCTCCTAGCACGTTCCATTATTGTTTTGTTCATCCTTTCTGATACCCCATTCTGCTGCGGAGTTCCTAGAACCGTCTTTTGCCTGCGGATTCCATTCTTAGAACAGTAATCATTAAATTCATTGCTGCAATACTCCCCTCCATTATCTGACCTGAGACATTTTAGCTTAAGACCTGTTTCATTCTCTACCAAGGCTTTCCATTTAACAAAAGTGTCAAATACATCAGATTTGTGTCTAATACAATAAACCCAAACTTTCCTTGTTGCATCATCAATAAAAGTAACATAATAACTTGAACCCCCAAGAGATGATACTGAGCCGGCCCCCACACATCAAAATGTACTAGCTCTAACTTACTCTCTTTCTTTATAGGTCCAACCTTGAGAAACCTTACTCGCTTCTGTTTCCCATATATGCAGTTTTCATAAAAATTCAAACCTGTTTCTGTATATCCAGGCAAATTCTTCTTTATGATGTTCATGCCCTTATGGCTCATATGACCGAGCCTATAGTGCCATAATGTCAGATATCTACATCGAAGCCACAAGATTACAATCATTAGTACTATCGGTGGTTAAATACAAGGTTCTAACCTTCTTACCTCTTTCCACCACAAGAGCACCCTTGGTAACCTTCCAAGAGAGTCCAGTAAATATCACAAGATAACCATCACTTCCCAACCGCCCGCCGATATCAAATTTTGTCTTAATGTAGGCACATGTCCGACATCCTTCAATAGCCAAGTATTCTCATTCTCGCATCTTAACCTCGAATGTAACCTTTTCCAACTATGCCGCAAGGCTCATCATCACCAAGAAAAACATGCCCAAAATCTCTGAACATAATCAACAAAATAATGCCTATGTGGAGAAGCATGGAAAGAAGCCCTGAATCTAAAACCCAAGATTCAAGTAATATTGTGCAAAGAAAGAATCAAAGCATCCTGACATACATTACCCATTGCCACATTTGCCTCCTTGTTTTCTTCTTGTTGTTTCTTCTTATCCCGAAGCTCCCAATAGTCCTTCTTCGCATGCCCGGGCTTTCCACAATTCTAAAGATACAATCTTGTTCTTGGATTTTGACCTTATCTCGATCTTTTGATTTTCCACGGTTTCCTCTATTCTTTCGTCTCCCTCTAGTTTCCACTTTATCAAAGCATTCCCCTGAAGTAGAAGATTCCCAGAGCTTTTCTTCGCATTTCCTCGCTTAGAACCACCCCTACAACATCCTCAAACTTCAACTTCGAGTTACTGGAACCGAGTTACTTACCGCCATTACTAGGCTATTCCAACTCTCGTGTAACGAGCATAGAATTAATAAAGCCCTAACTTCTTCATCAAATTCTATCAGAATCAAGCTAGCATATTCACTACCAGTATTGAAATCATTTAAATGATCTCACTCGAACTATTCTCGAGACATCTTCATATTAAACAACTTTTTCATTAAAACTATCTTATTAGAGGTGAGAGGGTTTTTCATACAACTTCCTAATGCATCCATTAGATCTTTTGTAGTCTTTTCCTTTGAAACATTAAATAATACCAAAGATGCAAGACTCAATGGATCATTCCAAGTGCCTTCCGATCCAACAAATCCCATTCCGCATCTCTGTCATACTTGAGGGTTTGTTCACCTTCTCGCGACAATGGAGTATAAAGATCCTTCTAATAAAAGGTAATCTTCCATCTCGCATCTTCCAAAGATCGAAATTCTGCTGTTGAATTTATCAACCCTAGATCTTCCTTCATCTCGCCATAGCTCCCACTCAAGCTAAAAACTTTCTCTCGCGATTCAACACTTCAAAGAAACCAAACCAGCTCGATACCAATTGTTAGGAAATAAGGGATAAAATATGCGGAATAATCCCTCACGTAATCGCAAGAAGAAACTAATATGTAGAATTTATTACAGATCTCAAATAAAATTACGTAATAAAATAACACAACACAAAGAGACAGTATTTAACGTGGTTCACCCAATTTGGGCTACGTCCACCAAGAATCACTTGCTCAGATTTTATTACAAGCCACTGCTCTCTCAATACAATACCCAGATCCGTTTGGAGCTATGCTCAACAAACTCTACAAAATTCACAGCCGAATTCAAAACACATCTGCAATACATTTGTTTGTCCCTCTATCATATGCATAAGACCATATAAATAGACAACTGCTTAAGCAGTTTGATACAAAACCGTGGGTATCAAAACCAAGGGCAAAAACCGTGGGTATCAAAACAATGGGCAAAAGACCGAAAAAAACATGGGCCCAAAAATGCCCATAACGGTTTCCATTACCCATGGGTTGATAAACCACCCATGAAAATTTTTCGGGGCTTCGCCCGAACCCCTCGCCCACTTAAAGCGAGCATGGGACACCAGTAAAAATACCCGAGTGTAACACATAGAAGGTGTACCACACTCTAACATGAAAATAGGCTCCACAAACATAACACATCCCATATGACCAAATGAAATTTTTTCTTCTCACTGCTCCTTCTAAAGAAAGGATCTAACAACCTTCTCGAAATTAAGCAAGACCGATTTTGGGATCGCCAAGACCGACAACATATAAATCGGAAGGGCACAGAGGACCAATTTAATCAAAAGAACTCTACTTGCCAGAGAAATCCATTTCCCTTTCTAGGTTTGCAACCTTGATGAAAGAGAATGGAGAAGATCATTCCATAAGCCAGCTTTGCCTTTGCCAAAAACAAAGGGATACCCAAATATTTATGAGGGAGGGAACCCACTGTGAAACCCAGGACCACTGGATCCTATGCTACGTAAATGAGGAGAAACATTAAAGAAAAAGATGACTGATTTATGGAAATTGATTACCTCGGTCTTCTTTATAGAATAGGAATTCAAGATGTTAGACATAGCGTGAGCTTCTGGGGACCAGCAAAGCAAAGTCGAAAAGGAAAGTATCATCTACAAATTGTTGATGCGAAAGGGGAGGCAAGCTGGTAGTAAGGGAGATACCCATAAGAGAACCATTGTTAATTTCCAATTTTATACTACGACTCAAAGCTTCCATGACTAGAATAAAGAGAAAAGAAGAAAGAGGATCTCCTTGCCTGAGACCCCTTCTGCTGCTGAAGAAACCTTCTACGGAACCATTAACCAAAATAGAGAAGCAAGGGGAAGAAATACAGTTGAACACCCAATCACAAAAGTGTTTGCAAAAGCCCATAGCCTAAAGGGATTTGAGAAGAAACCTCTAGTTAATACAATCATAGGCTTTGCTAAAATCAAGTTTGATCATCATACCAGGATGAGAGGAAAGATGAAGGGTGTGAATTAACTCATGGGAAATGATGATACCGTCAGCAATGGATATCTTTGGGAAGAAAGCCACTTTGCTCTTGCACCATAATCTTATTAAGAAGGGGACTGATACGGGTGGCGATGGCTTTGGAGATGATTTTGTACGAGGTATTACAAAGGGATATGGGACGGAAGTCATCAAGCTTATCAACAGGGGATTTTTTAGGGAACATACAAATAAAAGTATGATTCAAAGCACCAAGAATTTTACCAGAGCTTCTTGATTCTTCCACAGCCAGCTGCATTTTCCCCTATGATGTCCCGAAGTCTTAGAAAAGGCTGAGAAAGCCATCCAGGACAGAGCTTTATCCCTTTCCATAGAAAAACAATTTTGTGAACTTCCTCTTTGGAAAATGGGGAGATGAGCCTAGCATTATCAACCTCATTGATCAACTTTGGGGTTTGCGCCAAGAGAGGAAGATGTGAAGCCAAGGAAGAATGTGATTCATCATTCAGAAGCTTTTGGAAAAAGGACACAACCTCAACTTTAATATGGGGTTGGGAGGAAATCTGCGTGTCATCATTCAGCTTCAGGGAGGAGATGTAATTGGTAATTCTTCTGGCTTTGGCTTTGATCAAGTGTGAAAGAATTTAGTGTTCTTGTCCCCGTCTTTCAACCAATTCCCTCGATTTTTGCCTCCAATAAGTTTCTTCTTTCAGAGAAGATCACCAAGCTCGCTAAGAAGGGATTTTTCTTGAAGATGATCCTCTTGACACATACCATTTTTGAGAGCTAGATCATTAAGAGAGCGAAGTGCCTTTTCAACCCTAAGCTTTTCTTGAAAAATGTTTTTAAAGGAAGAAGCATTCTAGAAAATTAACTGATCTTTGAGAAAAGAAAGCTTTTTGGAGAGGATGAACATCTTGGTACCAGCCACTACGAAGGAGTTCCACCAAGTTTTGACTAGGGTCCTGAAAGAGGGATCTTGCATCCACATGGATTCAAACTTAAAGGGAGAACAACGAGGAGGGAAATCAAAGTTGATGTTGAGAGAGACTGGGAAATGATCTGAACCAGACAGAGGATTGATAGAACATTTGAGAAGGAAATTCTGTTGAAGCTAAGCTTTCAGAGATTAAGAATATATCAAGTCTAACCACCAAATTACCAAACCCAGGATGTCGATTGTTCCAGGTGAACCAGCCAAAGTGGGGTTCAATATCCACAAATCGAGGAGTTAACAAAGGAAATGAAGTCAGCTTGGGACGCGTGGCTGCCAATGAATGCCACCCCACTTATCTTGATCGAGAGGGTAGCATTGAAATCCTGACAATGATAGATTTGAAATCCTTGGAGGAACCAAGGACATCTTGGACTTTAGACCATGTTTCCCTTTTTATAGGATTATTCGGACCATAAACATTACAAAGAAAGAAGAACTCATCTGAATGTTTCAAACTAACCTTGCACCATTGGAAATTAGGATTATCCTAAAGTTGTTCAATGTTGTAAGAACAAGATTTCCAAAGGATGCCCAACCCGCTAGAGGCACCATCCGAGTTGACTAAGAGACCCTCCCAACCTTTCCAACTACGAAACCAACCATCGAGACAAGCCACGCTAGACATTTTTGATTCTTGAATTAAACAAATAGAGACATCCAACTCTGTAACATAACGTCTAAGCAGACATTGTTTGTTAGGGGCATTAAGACCCCTAACATTCCAGGAAAGGAGGTTCATCTTTTCTTCAGAGAGGACTCGCCTCTCCTACTTGAAGACAGGAAAAAGAACCAAGTTGCAGTTGTTTACTGGTGGCTACCTCCTTAAGAGAAAGACTATCTTTAGAAGGGCAACCAAGAGGAGCTTTGGACATAGATTCATGTTATGAATAGATGGTGTTGGAAGAATACAAAGGTCTTTTCCATGAAGCTCGCTTTCAGTCTCCGAGTCCATATGTTCCTCCACCGCACCCGCCTCTTTGGATCTAATCAAATCCTCTTTATTACTAACCCAATTTTCTAAGGAGGCTACATCCGCGCCCAATCCCAGAGCAATGCCCTCTTGAAACAAAGAGAGGATTCAAGTGGAATCATGAACCACCGACGTAGTCTCTTTGATAAGGGATATGGTATTGGGATCAAGGGCTAGGGGTTCCTGGGTGAGAACCTTATCAGAAATGTTCATGGAAAGACTAATGGCCTTTACTGAAGAAGGACCAGTAACCATAGGAACCGAAGGCTGTGAAATCTTCTTTTTCCAAACAACTGATCTCGAGGAAGGAGGGACTTTGCAAGTGTTTTGAAAGTGACTAGGTTGTTTACAATGAAAGCAACAATTCGAAACCACCTCATAATCAACCTTTTACACCCATTTTCATTGGAGGAGAGGATCACTATGAAATCTTGTAGTTTTTGGAAGGATCAACAAAAATGCAAACCCATGCGAAGGAAGAAAGAGAGCCTTCGAGAGTCACTGGATCGATACGGATAACACGTCCCAGGCTAGAACAAAATTTCTTAAGAATGTTAGGGGACTACAACAATTTTTCTTAAGAATATTAGGGGACCAAAACTCACTAGGAAGAGAATACAAACGGATCCAAACTTGGAAGCCCTCCATTTCAGCGAGATCTAGGTCAAAATGAGTGATCCTCCTGCGAATGTGGAGCCCAGAGTTGAAAAACAAAAAGTCTTTCCTCGCTAAAGAGTCATCCCGTTGAGCTTACTGTAGAAGATCACCAGGAAAAAACCTTTATCCAAGAAGTGGATGCGAAGGCCACTCCCCATTGGGTGTCGCACCAACTGTGGATCCCTTCAACCAATAGGCGACGACCCACAAATTTGGCTATGATTGCTCTCTGACCAAGGAGGATAAGCTGAGATTCAAGGTCATCAGAGCACTCCAAAGAAATAGACACAAACTCCACTGGTAAAGAATCTTCTTGGATAGAGGTGCTCCCCTGATAGTCATCGACAAACCGTTCGAGGTAACCAACTGGGTCCCAGCCGATTCGGGAGAAGCAGGGGACATGCTAGGCCCGTTGAACATTCTTTCACCCCTTCCGAGTCGCAGACTGGATTGGAGCCGTTGCGACCTTTGAAATTTGAAAAAAATAACCATTTTGACATCGCCCCGGTCTTTTTCTCGAGCATCTTCTTCCGCCTCATTTTTCCACTAGAGCTCGTGTACTCATTTTTCAAGGCATTTGTTCCCAAGAGGTATGAAGTTCAAATCCTTTAAGCTACATGCCTTAGCCTTATGAGCTTTTAAAAATTTATGGTCACCCATACGACCCTCCCAAATTTCTAAATTATCTCTTTGCACCATAATGAGCCCCCAATTGCTTATTTCAGCCATCATATAACCTACAACAATCGTTTTTAGCTCCATGTGTAAAAAAATCACATAACTTGCACCATCGAGCATCCTTTTTCGATTAATTTTTTTCTAGAGGCCACATTTTCTGCTTAGAAGGCCTACAAACATTTTTTTCTTTAGATTGTGTATTCTTTTTCATGCTCTTCATATGAAGTGTTTATTTGTAACTTTTTATGGGTCAAAGTTTGAGAAAATTTAGTTTTTGTGGGCTATTGTTGTCGGATCCTAGTTTTTTTACTTTTAATTGGCCATATTTTTTTTTATCTCATGGTGGGTTTAGATTTGATTTATAATGTATCAAGAGTATACTTTCAACATAAGCTTACAATTTATTGATGGTATTTGATTTGTAAATACACTATGTTATAAAGTTCCACCTATTCTTAATTACACAGTTCATTTTTGTGCATTAAAAAAGTTTTGGGTTGGGCTTATTTTATTCTTGACCGTATGTCAACCATTATATTGAGGAAAAATTGTAAGAACTACATTATTATATGCAATTCTGAAGGTGTTTATTGAGTGTGTTCATTTTTGAATGTTTTCCAAGGTATTATTTGCATTTTATTGTGAATGGAATCCATCCATGACTTCCACACTCTCACACAAACAAATAATAGTTTGCTTTCCAAAACACTATGTTCTTTTTAGAAGTATGTTCACTTTAAGAAGATATGGTTAGATTTTTGAAGAGAAAATGAAGATAAAAAACTAAACTCTTTATTACTCTCACTAGTTTTGGAAAAGACACCCTCATTCGGTCTATCATAGGACACTATTGCATGCTTGCAACATTAGATTGACACCATGGAAATACCTCTTCACTGAGCATAATCTACCTTATGTCACTGATTCATATCTTATTGACACATCATCATCCTCTACTTTTCCTAATCAGGAGTTTCCCATAGAATTTGATGCACCCATAATCGCAATTGGTGCAACCCACACTTTACATTCACACACTTTATTGTGTTTGGCTCATTTGAGAAACACACAATTGATTCTGGATCCTACACTCTCCGTTCCATGGGCCATTTTAGCAGAGGCATAGGTAAACATTTGTAGGGCATCACTTCCCCTATCCAACCTATTCATTGGATTGATTGCCATGACATTAGATATAAAACAAATGATTCTTCATCGGGTCCACTTCGTGCACACACACATGTTTTTGTTTATTCCGCTCTTCACGAGGATATTAAGTGGCATATGAGTCCTTCTACACATCTTCTTAGGCATGAGAGACCCGATATTGCTTCAGTCATACATTAGAATCGTGATAACAAAGATGATTCCTCACATGTACCATTTGTACACATGACACCAAATCACATGCAAACATCTTCATCTACCATTTGTATTCACCTAGGATTTATTTCATATTAGTTATGGTGGCATCATCAATATTCTTTGTGTGGGATCTACAAGTGTGGGTCTTATACCATTCAATTACATCGGTTGTATACTACTCATTTCGCCAAGTAATAGTCCTTTGTTTTGCAAAGAACTCTCACATTGATTTGGTATTTCTTTGATAGTTAGACAACTCCTTGTTTTGAGCTATTCTGGTGTATATAGTGTCTTACTTGTCTTATTTGGTTCTTTTGGGATGTATATTTGCACTAAGTTATAAAGTGTCATGGGGGTTTGCTTTTCACAACCTAGTTTACCTTCATGCGTGTGTGCCTTATTTTGCACACCCTTTTCTTAGTTGTTATGTATTCCCATCACTATTAGTGTCATGTTATTTGTGAGAGGCCCTTTTTGTATTGTTCGATACCTTGATAATCAAATCACCTCCTTTTAGTGAGCATTTTATGACATACCTAGCTTATGTCATTGTTCGATGTTCAAGTAGTGGATTTAAACCACTCATACACATATATTATCTTGCTCACTCCATCCATTCAACATTATAGGGGTGTGTAGTCATACTGCTTCTTCGAGTGTCAGTGTCCTTGCTTACTCTTTGCACATTACATCATCGCTTCAGAAATTGATGACATTCTTGGTGTACTCTTTTGTACTTTCATCACCTCATTTGACAAATTGACAATCCTTGGAGCTATTTTGGTGCATACAATGTTAGCTTGTCTTCTTTAGTGATCGAGTAGTGGATTCAGACCACTCGTGCAGATTTGAGTTCTTTACCATTCTTTTCACTTGCACTTCTTACATATTCTTGATGATGACTTTCATCCCATCTAAGCTTGCAATCTTCATAATACTTAGTCTAGTTTTTTGAGAGACCTTGTTTTGTATCTCATTTTTCTAGATTGTACTTAGGTACCTTATTAGGCTTAGTTGTCAGAACCCATTTCTTTTTTACTTTTGACTTCCCTAGGTATAACTTAAGGGAGTGCGGTGGTGGAATACACACACACACATATACATGTTTCTTTTATTTTAAGTTTACTTTTCACTTATCTTTATTTAGGATTTCTTTGACTTAGTCTACTCTGTGCATCTTTAGGCTTAGATCGGGATACATGACACTCGTAGATTGACCACTTGTCCCATGACCACCTATTCATGAGGAGGTTATTGTACACAATGTCTATCATATAGTCAAAAACAAAGTCGAGTACAACTTTTACTTTTGCTATTTATAGACCACTTTTATTTGTAAGTTAGGAGAAGCTTGTTGATATCGATTTCATCCGGTGATTTTGGTAGAATGTGTTTATATTATTGCCTATTATTTGCAACAACTTATAGTATTTCTAGAGTCAGTCCAAATTGAGGAGATTCTTGGGTTTCACCTATTCTTTCAAGATATAGATGTGCAATATCATTTTTGTATCATTTTTATGTGTGTTTATTTTCATGTGTATTCATACACCATCTACTTTGTGGCTAAGCAAACATGCCTCAAAACATGACATCATGTAGACACCTAAAAGTGGCCCGCAACATTTATTTTGTGTTATTTTACGAGTGTTAGCACATTTATTTGGGTGGGTGACTTGGTCTAAATCAAGCGATATTAATCCTCATGTCGACTTTTAGGGGCTCTCATTCCCCTTAACACGCATCCCTATGCACTCATGTTTGCCTTGTTGATCCTATGTCGGGATAATGTGTATGGTCACCGTAGTTGGGCTTTGGTCTCCCTTAAGCAAGGATGCACTTAATCGACCCTTTTGCCTTTTTGGTCCTAGTTGTTGGAAGTTGGCATCACAAATATTGTTGGAGTTGAATTCAAAGTCACATGTCAATGTACGTAAGAAGTAATTAATTTAGGGAAGACAATTTACGAAATCATTAAAATAATTATCATTGTTTGAGCTAACATTCTATAAATCAACCACTCTCGATGCACACGGTGAATATATTTTTGTTTACAATTTTTATTTATCGACATCTTTGTTCCAAGGGGTCTCGACATTAGAGGGCTAGTTAGTTCACACTAACCACCCAAACCTTACCGTAGGCCCCAATTTTTGTTTTCCTTAACACATTGGGTTAACTTTTTTAGTTAATTACATGAAGACAAGTCGTAATGCCTAAAATTAGGGCAAAAGAGTGAAGACCAGAAGAAGGTGAGCAAACTTGGGAAATTAAGTTTTAAACAAAGTGATTTAACAAGAGCAATTTTATGGTCTTAAGATCATGTTATGTTCAAAACCATATTTCAAAGTGACATCTCACAAAACTTAAAACCTACATTTCTAAGCTTACAAATTTACGACAACACATAAAGAAGCTAAGACCATTCTATTTTTTTATGCCAATAGGTGTTCTAGAATGATAGTCAAGGATGGTGGCGGTGTAGTGTAATTTATGCGAATGCATGAAGAGGGTGATTTCAACCTTAAATTTGACATCCATTTAATTGTGACTTACAAGTTATTCCTTTTTTCTTAAGAAATTGAAATACCACAATATCTTAACCATATGGTGGAGATCACAACTCTTTTATCTTAAAATTCTTTTAAACCTAACACAATAGTGTAACTAAATTGATGGGACTTATTATATGCAAAAAGAAATTTGTAACCATGATAATAATTGTGATATTAAAAATCCAAAATAGTGTTTACCAAATAGATGTAATTAAGATAGTGCCCGGTTGAGGTTGTAGAAGACCCGTTATTGAGGTTCTAATCCCCCAGGCCCTAGGGGACCGGTTACCCTTGTAGTTACGTAACCGGTTGGGAGGACTTGCCCTCCATTAACACACCTTGAAGTTTGCGAGGTCACTTGGTCATTAACTCCCGTAATATCTTTAAAAAAAATAAAAATAGTTGTACGAGTTGACCCTAGACGTTGATCCCAATTGGCGTATTCCAGGGACCACAATGCTCAAAAAAGCCTTGATTCTCACCTGAAATTCGTCTACCAATCAAAGTGCCTTCGCCCTAACATAAAACGACGACACAAGAGTCCGATCGATCGACGCGCGGAGTTCAATCCGATTTAAAACGAAGTAGCAAGTAAACAAAAACAAAATGCACTGATCCATGTCTTCCATTCACGTGACCTCGACCAGGAGAAGAAAAAATAAGCGCGATTAGAACGAGGGTTTGGCAGAATCGGGAGAGGCCGCGAAAGGGTTTGAAAGAAGGGAGAGGTAACGAAAATGATGCAGAATGAATCCGTGACCAGCGCCGAGGAGCAAGAAAATGGCTGGCCGAAGGCATCGCCGGCCTCCAACAGAGCGCCTTCTACATGCATCGTGCCCTGGTATGTTTAGCTTCCATCCAAACTTCAAAAACAAAATCAAAATTCGATATTTAGGTCGAGGAAAATAAAGCCCTAGCGAAATTTCCTGCAAAACAAGTCCTCGGAAACCGGGAGGCATAATTTCTTAAACACTGCCATGAACTGCGGGCGAACTGCGCCGGAAAAATCATCTGAGTGCAATCTGCGCCGGGAAAATCATCTGTGTGCAATTTGTGCATGAAAAATGGCTCTCAAATTCATGTACACTGCCATTGCAGAAGCGGGAAAATTGGCTTAAGACTAGCACCTGACTCAATCGATTTTTAATTTTAATCAACAGGGAGATCTAGCCTGGGCAATGTTAAGACCATGACCTTTTTAGTGATGTTGCTTCGTCTTCGCCATGACCGCCCGAGAAACTAATTTTTTTGAATATTTATAATCTACAGATCTGATTGCTTATTATTGACTTTGTTTTGATTCTCAAGGACTCGAATAATCTCCGTGATGCCTTAAAGTACTCGGCTCAGATGCTTACGGAGCTCAGAACATCCAGGCTTTCACCTCACAAGTATTATGAACTATGTATCCTTTGATTTTCTTTGCTCACTATAGTTAGAATTATATTTTCCATTGAATTGCGATGAGGGGATCCTTTACTTATGATGTGAAGATATGAGAGCTTTTGATGAGCTGAGAAAGCTGGAGATTTTTTTTGTTGAAGAGACCAGACGGGGATGCACTATCATTGACCTCTACGAGCTCGTGCAACATTCTGGCAACATTTTGCCTAGATTGTAAGTATTGTTGCACTGATTTACTTTTCTTTGGTATTTTTAACTGGTATCAGGTTAAAATTTTCAAATGAGTAAGTTTTCCCTTAACATTTAAACAATCAATTTTACATTGATTGGCATATTCTAAGAACAAATTAGATTGCGTAGTTTTTTGGATGACTGATTTCTAGTTGGATGATCCATGATTTGTTTAGAAGCGACCTGCTAACATACTAATAGCTGGAAAACTTGTTATTCCAAGTCCCTACTGACCTAAATCGAATCTGAAAGGATTGGCTTGGCAAGGTTTGTCTAGGCTTGGCAAAAGAGTTGGCCAACTTCAAAATGTAAAAAGAATCAATCTGAGGCCTTGTCTAGGCTTGGCAAAAGAGTTGGCCAACTTCAAAATGTAAAAAAGAATCAAACAACTGGTTCAGGGCAAACAATGCTGTTTTCTTTGTATTATTTGAATGGCTTTGAAATTAAATATATTTGAAATGAAAATAATTTCCTATATGAACTTTTCCTATATTTTATGATTTTTGATTTGTCAGGACTTGGTGCCAAGTCTCATCGAAGTGCAAGATGGCTTTTTCTTATTGCTATCACTGGCTACAAATCTGGCTACTAAGGCAGGAGGTCCAATGGAGGGGAAACTGTCTATTTTCTCGTGCCTCAGGTGGTTTCACACAACATTTTAATTACAAAACTGTAATAAACAGGATGTTTTCCGTAAAATGCGGCTACTGTCCAGGAGGGAGATTTTTAGCCAGGGGTAGCAGTGGGGGACTGAGAATTTGCAACATCTGCTTGAAAGGTTTTAGGAAATATTTTTGTCAAATGGAAACTACATGTAGCATGTGATGCTTTTTCAGTTTGTGTGAAAACATTTACTGGTGGACATCACTGCAGATTTTGAAAATGGTGCTGCAGGGCAGGGAGTCTCATATAATGGGACCATCTTTCCCTTAAATGCTCTTTCCCTAAAATGCTCTGACATTTTCTCAGCAGTACCAGCAGTGAAAAATGTGGTACCGTCCTTCCATGGGATCCCTAGGTAAGGCTGCTAGTGCTTGAATTAAAGCCTATTATAGTTAACGTGCCTTTGCGATGCCTACCTTAGGTGATTTAGGGCTATTTCTTATGGTTTTCTGATCACGTCGATTGGCCCATTGGGAAGTGGGCTGCACTCCCATATTACATTTCTCTGTCTTTAGCTGAGACACTAACTTACTCTTCATGCCTCCACCTGATTTCTGAATCAGGGAGAATCAATTCTTTGTACCATGTAATTTTTGTACCAAGCCATGTATCTTCCCGGAGTATGTCCACTGAGTTTGAACCTGGGCCATTACTGCTTTAAGTGCTTCACCTTACCACTAGAGGATAGCCCAATGAATGGGCTATTTTGCACTCGTAGGCATAGTAAGCGAGGTTTATATGACAATACATGATCCTCATGTGTGTTCCTTTTAGAAATTTACATTACCATCTTTCCCTAAAATGCTCTCACATTTTCTCAGCAGTACCAGCAGTGAAAAATGTGGTACCATCCTTCCATGGGATCCCTAGATAAGGCTGCTAGTGCTTGAATTAAAGCCTATTAGAGTTATTACACCTTTGCGATGCCTACCTTAGGCGATTTAGGGATATTTCTCATGGTTTTGTTTGATCACATCAATTGGCCCATTTATAATTGGGAAGTGGGCTGCCATCACATATTACATTATTTTGTCTTTAGCTGAGATGCTAACTTAGTCTATTCCTCCACCTGATTTCTGAATCAGGTAGAGTCAACTCTTTTCTACCATAAAATTTTTGTATCTTCGTGGAGTATGTCCGCTGAGTTTGAACCTGGGCCATTGTTGCATTAAGTGCTTCACCTTACCACTAGAGTACAGCCCAATGAATGGGCCAGTTCACACTCCTAGGATAGTATAGTAAGCAAGGTTTATATGGCAACTCATGATCCTCATGTGTGTTCCTTTTAGAAATTTACGTTAAAGAATATTGAAAGTAATTATAGATTGAAATGTTATTTTACCCCGATATATCCTTGAACAGCTATTTTTCTTGGAAATGACCGTTGACTGCGAGGAGGAGGAGATTGTTAATGTGGAATGGAATCCGATCATAGTGATATACCACTCTAGTAAACAGCTTGCATTATGGATGCCACATAGAAAACAATCAAAAGCTAGAGTGTCTTCAAGCCATGACACTGAGACCTCCTGTGATGTTATGGCCGAAGAGTAGAAGGATGCTAGCACATCGAGTTGTAGACTTGTACCCCAAGGCCTGCTTTTGGAGAGAAGATGAATGTTAATGGCATAAGCACTGTATCATGAATCCATAGGAATGTAAATATCACACAAAATTGATACCCCTATCATGCCTGTTGTGCAATGGTGGAAAGGTTGAGAACAAATAACTTACACACCTTCTAGGGCCTGCATATCACCACTATTGCATTATAGCACCTACTTCCAACACGTGAGAACCTAACAACAGAAATAATGCATCATGCATGTTGTGCAATGTCAGAAAGGTTGACGATAAATATTACATACAGCTTCTATGGCTTGCCCACCACCACTATTGCATTATAGATGTATTTTAATGCCAGCACTTACGTGTTGTAACTTCATACGCTTTTGTGTCCCATTTTACCGACTTTGGACATTCTATTAACTTAAGTTCATTTGTATTTATAATCATTGACAATGCTCTAGATATAATTTATTAAGAATAAGAGGGATTTTATATTTTTGGGATATGGATTAACTGAAATATATCTATTTCCTTAGATGCTTGCAAAGTAGAATTTTCTTCAGCTTGCAATTTGTAATTTTCAGAGCTGTTGCTACAACTCATTGCCTGTAAGAAATTTGAAAAAAATAATCTTGGAGCTTTTGTTTGTCAGGAATTTTATGTGTTGGAAAATTTTGTGTGGATTCTGGTGATTCATTGCCATTATACCCCAAGGCCTGCTTTTGGAGAGAAGATGAATTTTAATAGCATAAGCACTATATTATGAATCCATAGGAATGTAAATATCACACAAAATTGATACACCTATCATGCCTGTTGTGCACTGGTGAAAAGGTTGAGAATAAATAACTTACACACCTTCTTAGGCCTGTATACCGACACTATTGCATAGCACCTCTTTACAACATGTGAGAACCTAACAGCAGAAATAATGCATCATGCATGTTGTGCAATGGCAGAAAGGTTGATGATAAACACTACATACACTTCTATTACCTGCCCACCACCAGTATTTCTTTATGATTGTACTTTCATGCTAGCACACACCTGTTGTATATCATGAATCCATAGGAATGTAAATATCACACAAAATTGATACCCCTATCATGTCTGTTGTGCACTGGTGAAAAGGTTGAGAATAAATGACACACCTTCTTAGGCCTGTATACCGCCACTATTGCATAGCAGCTCTTTACAACATTTGAGAACCTAACAGCAGAAATAATGCATCATGCATGTTGTGCAATGGCAGAAAGGTTGACGATAAATACTACATACACTTCTATTACCTGCCCACCACCAGTATTTCTTTATGATTGTACTTTCATGCTAGCACATATCTGTTGTAACTTGATACGCTTTTGTGTCCCATTTTACTGACATTGGTCACTTCTGGATATTGATGAATTTCCTTCTCTTTCTTACAACATTTGCATTCATTCTATTAACCTAAATTTATTCATATTTGGAATCATTGACGATGCTCTAGAGATAATTTATTGAGAATAAGAGGGTGTTTATATTTTGGGATATGAATTAACCGAAATATATCTATTATCATAACTGGAATGTTGCTCCAATATGGTGATTTCCTCAGTTGCTCACAAAGTAAAATTTTCTTCAATTTGCAATTTGTAATTTTCAGAGCTGTCACTACAATGCATTGTCTGTTTGGAGCTTTTGTTTGTTAGGAATTCTTTCCATGTTGGAAAAAATTGTTTGGATTCCAGTGCTTCATCGTCATTATGCCTTTAGGACGAAATTGTGCTCATCAGAAGTATTTCAAACTTGTGTATAATGAGAAATTGTTCAAATTAAACAAACTGAAAAATGAAGAATCTCATCAATATAAAGGCTTTAGCTTGATCTGAGCTAAACCAATGTAGTTATGGTGAAAATACTGTTTTGACTAGCTATAGATTGTTTTTTGGATGGTCATCAATTTTCTTTTTTCCTCTCCATCCTTATGGTTTTTGTTTGGGTTATGGATTTCTGTGCATCAGGTATCTCCTCTGTACTGTGGGATCTGTGTACATCAAGTCAAAGGAGGCACCAGCCAAAGATGTTCTGAAAGATCTTGTTGAAATGAGTCGAGGAATTCAGCATCCCATTCGCGGTCTTTTTTTACGGAGTTACTTGTCCCAGGTTAGCAGGGACAAATTACCAGATGTTGGATCTGATTATGAAGGGTGAGCTAACCTTGTACAGAAAATTTGTTGTATTTGGGAACAAAGAAATTAATATTGCTGGATTTTTGTTCAAGTTTGGTTTTGGATGGGAGAATGATTGAATATCGGGTTGTTTGTATGTTTGGGATAGACTATGTTTTTTATGCCTTAAAAAATCCTGATTTCGCTACAGTCTGAACAATACAAATCTAAAATCCTTTTTATTCTTGAATCAAAGGTCATGCAACATGTTTGGGCTTATATGACAATTTTTATTTCACCTTACTTTACATTTAATGTGGTTAGAAGTTTTATAGTGAGGGAGATCAACCCAAATTATCCTCAGTATGCAGGTTAAAACATTGCCATGTGTCCATACTTTTTAAAACAGAATGGTGCTCATTGTTGCCTGAGAGCAACTGCTAGTTCAGAAAAACTGGAAACATTTACTATAGAAAATAAAATATTGTTGCATTCAGAAAAAGAAACAACAAACAGAACTAATGTGGTTTGTAATTATGTTGATAGAACCAATGAAGCTCTATAGTCGTTGTCTATTTTGCTATGTGGTACAATGTGAACAGTCTTTGTCGCCTGAGAAACCATGCCTTCCAATTTCCTTCCTTCAGTTTTGTATTGATTGGACCTTTGAGTGGTATGTGTATGTAAAGATAATTTATGGATGGAACCTTGTTGATAGAACAATTTAAGGAATATATAATTATGAGATGCTTTCAAGATACAATATGTAGAAGCCCTAAACACTATAATTAACAATACTTAAACTCACATTGCTTCTAAATGATGGGTTAGTTGATTTTTATTTAAACTGCATCTTACTAAGGATATTACTCCTCTTTTTCGGTCAAACTCACCCTCATCTTCCTCAAGGTATGTTTATAAGGCCTAAAAACAAAATATCCCAACTCATTTCTATGCAACTTAACATGTTTCAAGGGCGTAAGACACTACCTCATTTGAAAAATTGGGTATAATATGAGCAGCATCGTACTGCTTGAGATCAAAAGACTTCTAATGAAGTATGTCTCTTTGTGGCAAGTGAATGACCAATTGCAGTCTACAAATTATGTTAGAGGATGTTCAAAACTCTTACATGTATTAATGAAAAGGATTATCTTTCTCTTATCACATTTCGGGCATGCTATAAAAGCCCTATGTGATTATTAGAATTTCAATATATTATTCATAAACCACAAAAAAAGTCTATTACACCAAGACCATGAATGGTTGTGTCATGAAATATGGGTGTATCCAATCCATAACTTGCCATTTCAAATAGTTTCCTATACATTTTGATATTTCAATGTGTCCCCATGGCCACTACAAGGAGCCTATCCCTGAGAATGGAAACTGGGTCTTTGGTGGGAAATTAGTTGTTCTCTACCACTTGCTACAAATCATTTGGGTTATGCTTGTCAGGTAATTGGTTTAACAAGTTTAATTTGTTTGTATCAAAATTTTACTAAGTTAACGGAACTGCCTAGGGGCCTGGCCATTTGCATTTTCAGCATTTCTGAAGTATCTTAGAAATGGAAATGGCTTTGAAAGATCTTGGAAATGCCGATAGCTGATATGTAATTTGGAGTCTGCAGAAACATTTTGGCTCTGAAAAAACAGCCTCTGAAACAGCTCTGGAAAGGTGCTGACCATGGCATCAGACTGCTTTTTCCTGCATCGTAGAGCAAGTTGTTACCTTTCCCACCTGTTTTAGTTGATTCCTGCTCTAGTTGTTTGTTGTTAAGCAACAAACTGGACGGTCAAGTGTAGTGATGCAGAGCAATGGTGTCAGGGCATTGTTTAAGGACATACATCCAGCTTAACAGCTGGTGGAGAGTCTGAGGACCTCAATGTTATAGAGCTTCAATATCATGATGTTATGCATTTTGATCATCTAAATTATATATGTTTTAAACCAATTTTGATGCTTTGCCTAATTTGTAATTCTCAATTTGATGATGTTTCATTCTTTTTTTTTTTTTCAAGAAGCATGTGTTTTTGACTTGAGGAAGAAAACATATTTTTCTTGTTTTTATGGGTCTGTTGAATCAAAATGCCCATTTTTAACCCTTAAGCCATGCCCTAATTTTTTTATGCTTTTACATCTGAAAAGCCCGATTTTAGGTTTTAAAAATGAATACTAATATAAGGATTTTATTCATAAAGTACATGTTTTGGCTTGGTGAAAATTCTCTTTTGTTCTTTTTGTTTTTCTGAATTTTTAGCTCAATTGTATTTCACCTTTTTTTTAAATTGCTGGTAACTCATTTTTTTACAAACATAGCTACTCTGATATATAATTATAATTATATATATTCATGAATGTTTCAATGCTGTATATCATATATGGGGGCCCTTAGGATTTTCTGCATCGCTGTTTGCATATCGCTACCCATTTTAGCTTAGAAATTTTTGTTGCAATACTTGTAACATAATTTTCTTGCCTTTATTAGCGACAAATTTGGATTTAGTATTTGTGTATCAGTCCTTGTTACATTGAATATATAGAGCCTTTTGAGTCTGGAATCCACCTGGAAATTATCAGGGGACACCCAGAATTCTGTGAGCATTTTACGTCTGTGGTTTGTGTATTTTACCCTTAATTTTCATCTATCCATGGAAAGGCTGAACCCACAAATATTCAGTGGAAATAAATATATATCACTTTATTGAAAAAGAAACAATCAAATCAATATGAACACATGTCAACTTTCATCTATCCATGGAAAGGCTGAACCCACAAATATTCAGTGGAAATAAATATATTTCACTTTTTTGAAAAAGAGACAATCAAATCATTATGAACACGTGTCAACAAGTACATAAAAGACATGTAATTGTTTGGATGTTAATTATCTGCTGCCAATTCTATAAGCTTATTATGTGTTTGCATTCACTGCTCCACGACCCTTTGGTTGATGACTTGGAAACTCAATACATGCTCTTTGAGTCTTCAGTTCTGTTTGCTTGTGGATCCTTTGCTCTTAAAATTTAAATAGCTTATTTTGATCCTCAAATGGGCTCAAGTATTTTCTTCATGTTTGTTGAATTGTGGCACTGTTTGGTTCATAACTCTTGTTGCTGTATTGTAAGCTCTGTTTGATGTTTTTGATCATCTTATTGATTGCATTTTCAGGTAAAGTTTTTGCTAAAGGAAATTATTCTTTTTACTTTGCAGGGATGGTGGAACTGTAATGGATGCAGTAGAATTTGTCCTTCAGAATTTCACTGAAATGAATAAACTATGGGTCAGAATGCAGCATCAGGTGTGTTGATAACCTCTTGGTCAAGTCCTGGTTATATAGTCAGGTCCAGGTCTGGTTTAGGTCTTGCTTGCATGTGCCATAGGGAAATGAGAAGTCATGCCGGCATGAGGTTGTATTCTTAACATTAGTTTTGCTCATGCAGGCATTATTATGATTATGAGTCATTCATAAAGTTAGGTGATGCTGAGTGCGGGGATTGCAATTGGAATGTCTGGTCTGCAGGGACCTATTCGGGAGAAGGAGAAACGGGAGAAGGAAAGGAAAGAGCTTCGCGATCTCGTAAGATCAATTGTGCCTGCTTGAGTATAAGCTCCATCTTCTATTGCATTCTAATTATTGTATGTTTAGAATCAAACATGGATGATCAGTTCTGGAAACTACTCCTTTCCCTCAGGTGGGAAAGAATTTGCATGTGCTTAGCCAGATAGAAGGTGTGGACCTAGATTTGTACAAAGACACTGTACTGCCTAGAATCCTAGAGCAGGTACTCTTTATGCACATTTACAACTGGTGAATTATTGAGGCACAATCTTTTATTATATTTTTTGAGCTTGATCTTACACACATTTTATGTTGATTTTCTCTGTCATGCTAGGTGGTTAACTGCAAAGATGAGATTGCACAGTATTATCTCATGGATTGTATAATCCAAGTATTTCCAGATGATTACCATTTGCAAACTTTGGAAACACTTCTCAGTGCTTGCCCTCAACTTCAGGTATACAAAAGGGCCAGAATTGCTCATGTTTGAAAACTCTGCTCCTAGATATACAACACACAAAAGTCTCAAACATTTCTTATTTTTCCATGTTTTTGGCTTGACTGATATACATGTTGATCAGTCTCAAATTTTATTCCCTTATTGATTTTGTGTGTTTTATGTGATCCGTTCTTATTTTTTTTTTTTTTTTTTTAACAATATGCTCTTTATTTCTTTGAATTGGTGTGATATTGCTCTGATATTATCTATATGATCTTCAAACATGGTAGCTGTCATCTTGTCATGATTATGCTTCACCGTGATATATAAATATATTGTTTTATATTTGTAGCCAACTGTTGATATAAAGACAGTGATGTCTCAATTGATGGAACGCCTTTCGAATTATGCTGCTTTAAGCCCAGAGGTGAGTCTAGTGCTGCTTTTGAGGTGGTTGAAATGTGGTATGGCGTCAAACTTTAATCTATATTTATAAGATTTGGCTGGATGCAGGTTATGCCAGAATTTTTGCAAGTAGAAGCTTTTACCAAGTTGAGCAATGCTATTGTTAGGGTAAGTTTTTGTAAAGGGCATCTTGGTTTACATGAAATATGGCTTGGACAATTCTGATTTAATAGATAGAGTGGCTGAATGCAGAAAGCTTTGATACTGGGTATGCTTATTTCAATATGAGTGGTATTACCATGCTTCAAACTTTGTATATTATGACATTTTAAACTTGTATATGTGCAATGTCCTCCAAACTTGTATTTTGTAATAGCCCCAAAAAGATTGTATGATTCCAAGAATTTTAACATGTAATAGGATAGGATCCAATTTCTCTTCCTTAGAGAGTCAGAGATAACAGCCAAAAGGACCAGGAAAACCTCTCCATTTAACATGATCCCGAGTAAGTATTCTTGCTAAATCAGTTGGATCTCCATGCCATCCGTTATTTGATAGGTGCATTTAATCACCTAACACTCCAATAGAAATTAAGTTTAAATTTGTTGGTTCTTGATTTTCCGATATCATTCTTTTATTTGTGAGGTACATTTAATCCTCAAATTTAAGGTTGATGGCCTGACCGAGCCAGAGTGTGGCAAGTTGGTGGCTGCTATTGGTGCTTATGTGGACAATTACTTTTTCTCAGCGGTTTTCTTTATACGAAGTGGCTACACATTTATACACTGTTTGAAACACCTGATGGGCTATATGTACCCCCAACAATCAGCTCTGGCATCCAGGGGGTGGTGGAAGGCTGTAAAGCCTGTGAGTGTGTTCACTCTTAATGGCCAACTGAATGTGCAGAAACAAATGTAACACATGAATAGAATCAAGTTAATAACAACAAATTAAATATAAAAAATGCAAGCAAAAAAGCAAAAGCAGAAACAAACGAAAAGGCAGAGAGGAGGAACTGCAGAAAAAAGAAGCACTAAAGAAATAGGAGATAAGAACAGTCCCGAGTGTACTTAGATCAGTATGGCATTTAATTCTCCAGGTTGTACAATATTTATTTATATATGTCACGCTTGAGCTTGCATGATTTTGATTCAAAGTAAAATCTCCATTGTGATTCAAAAGCAAAAATGACTAAATGCTTTACAAAAAACACATTATAAATTTTTACGGTAAAATAATCAAACCGCTTTACACGAAAAACCAGAACTTAAAAAGTAAAAATAAAATTGAAACTGAAAAACAATGGTTTTAAAAAATAGCATCCCTTTTTAAAATGAATAACTCCTCATAGATTGCCGCTAGATATTTAACCTTGAAATAAAGATTGCCCATTTCTAAATGAGTAGCCTTATTTTTGAAAATCTGTGTTAAGAAGTCTTTTTTCGCTGCCTTGTTTGTCAAAATCTGTTTGGTTTTTTCATTCTTGAACTGCCATAATATTTCACAAATGTGCCTCATTGTAATCCAAAACTAACACTTTAACAGGCTTTTCATTTGTAACATCCTCCAAAATATGATCATACATAATGCCAATAATTTGGTTGGCATTTAGCTGTACTAGTATGTGCAATGGAGCACTATGTGTGGACAAAAATAAGGCTAACAAAATAAAACTGACTTAATTAACTTCAACTGCTCATTGATTCTTGTGGCGAAGTTTTAAAAACACTACTGAAATTCTTGTTGCTGCTGATGAATTTGCCCGCTTCCTTTGGGTCAGGATCAAACAGACTTCACCCCACCTCAGGGACTTCTATATAGCAGTTTGCTACTTCCCCCAACCTCCTCCCCTTATGCCATTCATAATGGCCCCGATCGGGATCTATTCGCTGACCTCTATATAGGTATCCATCGGTTCTCAGCGGTTGGGGAGATCATCTTGGGGGATTTTAATGCGCGAACCAAAACCTCCAAGTCCCTCTTCACGACAGAACTAGTGATGGGCTTTGTGCCTTTGAGATGGATCCTGATTCCATTGGTACTCGAGAGAGAATTAGAAGATTTTGTGGGGCCCTTAACGTCCTATGGCCGACATCTCTTATAGATGGGAGAGTCTCATGAGCTGTTGATTTTGAATGGTCTTCCGTGCTTTCCCAACTCTAGGTTCTTCACTTGTACACCTCACGGTGGGGGGCTAGCGTTGTGGACTACATTCTCACCACTCCCAACTGGTTCCACACATTCACCACCTTTCTGTCTCCCCCATCCCTCTTGCCGATCATGCTACCATTTCCTTCTCCTTACAGATTGAACCCCCCAAGGCCCTGCCTCACTTTCATTGTCCTCCACGCACTATCCTGAAACTTAGCGAGGGTGACCCTGAAACCTTTTCATCTCACCTTCGTCAACTTCCCTCCGAACATCAGTTCACCCCGCTCCCCACGAACATGAAGTACAACCTCCTCTCCTCCATTATCCATGAGGTTGCTTCAAATTCCTACCCCGTATCACTCTCACCCATCATAGCAGGAAAACTTGTCCCATGAACCAATGGTATGACAAAGGACTGTAAAGCCCTTCACTGGTAGCTTCACTTTGCTTTTGTCCATGCTCTCCCATCCTTTCCCTCTCTCAAGTCTGCTTATCGCCATCTCCTCCGCCACAAGAAACGTATCTTCATCTCTTAGTAGAGGCGGGAGCTCCGTGAGTCCCTCTTACACTCTCCCAAGCATTTCTGGCATATTATTCTCCCTCGCCATTCCCCTCCTCTGTAGGACTGGACCCCAGCTCCATGTTTGCTCATACTTCCACTCTCTACGACGTTCTGGCCAGACCCTAATTCGTGTTGTTTCCCCACCTTCCACTTGCCACATTTTCACCCACACGAATGTCAAAATGCCATTTCAACCATGAATAGTAGCAAAGCAACGGATGAGGAGGGCTTCCAGGTAGAACTCTTCAAGCAAGGACTTGGCATCTTGAACAACTATTTAGTGGATCTCTTCAACCAAGTGGTTTGCATAGGTTTTCCGGGGTCTTGGTCCCACCATATTATTCATCCCATACACAAATCAGGTCCTACCTCTGATCCTAACAATTACCGAACAATCATGGTGGGTCACACATTTGCCAAGCTTTATGCTACTGTACTTCACATGCGACTCTCAGAGTTTCTGGACCAAAACCACTGCAGAGCTAGAGGACATGCGGGGTTTCGACCAACCTACCAGACCATTGACCACATCCTCACTCTTCGGGCCATCATTGAGGAGGCACGCCATCGCTCTTCCAAGGTCTTTTGTTGCTTTGTTGACCTTCGGAAAGCCTTTGACTTTGTTCTCGCGGGAAGCTCTCTTCCAGAGGCTTAGAGAGATTGGCATCTCCGAGACTCTTCTAGTTGCCATCATGTGCCTCTACGAGGAGGTTCTTGGCCGTCTCCGCATTGTTTTTGGGCTCTCGGATTTCATCAAGAGTACCATTGGAGTCAGTAGGGTTGTCCTCTATCTCTTATCTTGTTCAATATCTACATGGACAAGTTAGAGGATTTCCTTAGGGATCACATCTAGGGGGGATGGTTGTCTTCTCCACCAGGTTTTGATCTATATTCTCCTCTTTGCAGACGATGTAGTCCTTGCCTCCTTGGCGGAAGGTCTATAGAGACAACTGGATGCTCTAGCCCTCTTTTGCGATCACGAGACAACCGGCGGTCACCACAGGTAAGACCAAAATTATGATATTCAATACTTTGAAGACATTTGATTTTCATTTCTTCTACAAGGGAGAGGAGCTTGAGATCACCAACTCTTACACTTACTTGGGAGTGCTCTTTTTTGGACCTCGCTTTAGTTTATGACCGACACTCCAACCTCGGGTTAACAAAGGCTATGGCTCATTGGCAATCTTGGAGAGACAATGCTTCCGTCATCACTTCCAGGACATTTTGTCCAAGCTTTCCCTTTCGGACTCCCTTGTTAGGCCCACGGTTCTTTATGGCTCGGAGGTTTGGGGCCATCCCTTCTGGAGTCCAATTGGGCTACAGTGGAGAGAGTTCAGATCCTCCTTTTCAGGCGTATCATCAGATGCAAGGAGACGGTTCCCCACAATGTTGTCCTTGTAGAGTTTGGCGCTCGTCCCTATAGGTTGGAAGCAATTTTAGCATCGTTTCCTTCATACATTACATTCGGAGGCTAGCGGATTCCCTTGCTGGGGGACAGGTACCCCTACCTTGCTTACTGCTCATCGGAGGCCATTGCCTCAGCTGATCACTCGGGTCGGTCCCATTGTTGGTATGCCGGAGTTTCACGACTACTTGGGTCTATTGGTATACAAATAGGCCACAACTCCTTGGATGCCCCCGCCCACCTCCTTCGGGCAAGCAGGACTTGAACAAAATCATTAGAGATGATATTTACAGACAGTTCATTTAGTACACCTGGACTAACTCCCCAGGGTGGGTTACGACCGAAGATGGCCTTCTATGTTGAGCATTTTCTTGTTGTCAATAATGGGCTTATTTCTTGACCCTAGTATATCTCTCGACATTGGATGCACGCCCTTCACATGTCCCTGGGCGTTTCGAGTTGGCTCTCATAGGCTCCGTGTTGAGTGTCATCAGATTGACCGCTGTGAGCGGATTTTCTAGCTCTGTTCCCTCCAGGAGGTTGAGACGGAGGAGCACTTCATCTTTCGATGCCCCATCTATTACGAGATCAGAGGGAGATTCCATTGCCTGTTCAGAGAGTGTCCTACCTTCACTGAATTTTTAGATACTATGACCAGAGGTGCCTTGCTCTTTATTTGCATGAGACCCTTAAGCTTCGGGATGAGTCTCTCTAGTCTCTTCTGCCTTCTTCTAGACAGAGCAACTACTCCGCAAATTACTTCCTTCTTTACAATGCTCTCCCGAGGAGGGGCACTAAGCGGCAGAGTGATACAAATCCTAATGACCAGACGAGATCTGTCCGGACTCGAGGTGCTATTTCATAGATCAGGGACATTCAATCACCTACGAGGTCGAGGCCACCCTCCCATCGTTGGACTTCAAGATCCACCAGACGAACACAGAGAGTTCATCCCTCTTCTAGGCATTGGCATTCCAAATCTTCCACAACCCCTGGATATCGGACTTTAGCACATTACTAGCTTCTTCCAGTCAAGCTTGGATGTTAGCTGAGGGTGCCTCTTGCTTCCTCTTCATTCCTTTCCGCCCTGCATGACTGGATTTGGTTGGTTTCTGCAAGCTTCCTTAGTGTTTCCCCCTGCCTGCTCTTCTCTTCCTTCTATTTCTGGTTATTTTCGAGGACCATTTGGTCCTCTGTCTGGATTCTTTTCCACCTTCCATGTATGTTTGCAGTCCCATTGACCTATTTTGTGGTTGCCTGTTGGACTTTTAATATATTTATCTGATCTTCTTTCTCACACTGAAAAATGTGTGAGCTATTCCTAGTTGAAGTGCCTGTACTAATGGTAGCATCTCTCCAACGAGAGGAAGCTTTAGTTATCGGGGGAAGGGGAAGTTTAAGAGGGGCTCCATGCTTATTATAGAAGAGCAACAGAAGAATAATGGCAAGAATAGTTGTGAAGGTAAAGGAAAGAATAGCATTGGAAGACTCCAATGGAAATACTCGCCAAATTTTGGAATCATGAAAATTGAAGCTATCCATTTGGATAAAGCAAAACCTGAGAGAGGAGGGACACAATTATTCTAATGCAAGAATGGGTGGTAGAGATTATATAAATTAGTATTTGTACCTGCCTGAATTCAGGGTCAGCAATTCTTACTATCTGCCGTAGGCAGTAGTATTATTAGTACATGCAATAAGTAGTCTTATTGTTTTTACTTTTGCATCTATTTTCTTGGGTGAAATACTTCATTTATTACTCTCAAAAATACAAAAACAATCTTTAATCTGTTCAAATCCAATGTCTTAAATATCTATAAATACATTTATCAAAAATATTTTAGATATCCCTCAGTGTATTTTAGGTAGATGTATTTAAGATATCTATGTTAGTTAGACCTCAGTAGTATGCCTATGATATCTATATTTCTTCTTTGTTTAATAGTGCTCATAGACTTTTTAAAAATTATGATCAATGTTTCTCATAGATTAATTTTGTATCCTCCATTGTTCACTTACAATCTAAGTTGCCGATATGTTTTGGATACGGGTACAGGTATGGAGTATCCGATTCGTGGATACGACAAAAAATAAATTGGTTCTGGATACGGCATTGGATATGGCCATACAATTTATATATATATTCCAGTCTAATAAATAAAAATTAATCACATATGCAACGGAATAAGCTAAAAAACCACAAAAAAGAACTCATAATATGATTAATCCAAGGCTCCAAGCAGTACCATAATGCATTGCAATGTGTCAACAATATCATTAAAATGATTTGTTCAACATTACTTCAAAGCAAACTAAGAGCTGGTAATTTTCTTCTAGACAGTACTCACATGCAGTTTAACTTGGCCAACCCTGGAAATATATTCATATGTTTTGACATTTAAGATGACTTATGCAAAGCACTACCGCTAGCATTTAGCATTTAGTTTACCCACTTGACTTCTCTGAAACATCTTGATTTCTGCTACAGTACACAAAACAGCCCTGCAGAGCACTTTAGCTGACAAATAATTCAACATGACAAGATGCAATAATACATCCCACCCAAATGACAAGTACAAACCTTGGTCATATATATATATATATATATATATGTATATCTGTGTTAGAAGGGTGGGAAAAATTATTTAAAAAACAATAGTCCCAGAAATGTGCCCGGGAGCGGCCAGGGTATGGCTAGGACCCCCAGGTCGGCTAGGTACCTTGGCCGCTCCCGGGCACGCTTTCGGGATGTATCCGCACCGGTACTAGGGTCTGTTACCCGGCCGTACCGCCACTTAGCTTAGAATCGGACATAGAAAAAAGCCATTCAAAATTGCATATATTTCTTCATTCACAAAATTATAGGTACAAATTATAAAATTATTAAATGAGTGCATTACAGTGATTGTTGGGCTAATAAAGGACTGCAGTTGCACGCAAATTAGAAAGTGCTTTACTTCACTGAAATGCTAAACAAGTTTTACTTTATTGATTACATTAGCTTGTAACCACCATAAATAGTTGCTTGATATATGCTCACAAGAAACCATTGATAACAACATAAAACATCGCTTCAATGATGATGAGTCCTATAGAGAGATTCGAAATGTCGGATCAAAAAACTACCTGGCAATTGATCCTAGAATTACTCTCAAAACATCTAGTTGAAGTTACACAGGGAATGAAAATCTGTGTAATATTTGTCATCATATCAGTCAATTTCGATCACAATGTAAAATAATCATATATATCATAAAGCAATGGAGTATATATGTCTGTTGTTGTGGCTGTATTGTGTAATTACTTCATGTGAAGGCTAGAGTTCTCAACTTAATTGCTTATTTGTCAGGTTATAGAAGTACAACCGGACATGCCGCTTGTTGGAGCTATTAGTCTGCATGTATCATTGCTTACTTTCACGCTTCGTGTTCATCCCGATCGACTTGACCATGTGGATCAAGTGCTGGTATTTTTTTGAACTTTGGATGATGGGGTAGCCCTATTTACAGTGTGTTTATATGCATTTATTCCCAAATTTTAGTGGCATATGCTCACATCTGTGCAAAAGTTGCCAATAAATACTAAATATCATTTAGCTGCTAAAAAGGTGATATGGCTTGTTTTTTAATTCTCCAGGGGCCTGCGTTAAGAAACTTTCAGGAAAAGGAAAGGTTGATGACAGCAGAGCAACAAAGCAAATTGTTGCTCTGCTTACTGCACCACTAGAGAAGTACAGCGATGTAATGACAGCCCTAAAATTAACAAACTATCCTCGAGTAATGGAGCATCTTGACTATGAGACAAACAAACAGATGGCAGCTGTTATTATACAGAGTGTCATGAAGAATAATACATGCATATCAACGGCAGATAAGGTATGTTTTTGTGTAGATTTGCAATTTGATCTGTTGGTAAACTGAATATATATATATATATATATATATATATCTTGAATGGTTAGTTAAAATCAATATGAGCAACGTAGGACTGCACCCACACTTAGTGCTGTTTCTTTTCAGGTTGAGGCATTGTTTGAATTGATTAAAGGGTTAATCAAGGAAACAGCTGGATCACCTTCTGCAGATGAGGTGAATGACATGCGACCTTATTGCCATTATATTGAAACTTTGTTAGTTTTTCAATTTAACAGTTTTACTTCTGAATTTTTGTATCTACCTAATTCAGTTATTAAGGTACTATGTATCAAGGAAGTGTGGTCACTGGTTTCTTGATTTGTACTTGTTGAGACCACTTGCATGTGAAATACCTTGCAAAATGTGTGAACATTATGATCAGTTGTTGTCAGAATTAGATGTTTCTGTTATTTGAAATTTCTTATATTTACTTGAGGATTTGATTATTTGTGATGCTGACCATGAATTGCTAGTTTTCCCCCAATTTAAATATCCTTCTATGGTTGTCTAACAAGTACAAGAAAGTTTTACTGATAGCTTGACGAGGAAGATTTCAAGGAAGAGCAGAATTGGGTAGCAAAACTTATTCATATGCTGGTGAATGAAGACCATGAAGAGATGCTAAAGGTAAAAATATATGATCATTGTCATTGTTTTCTGTCATTTTTCTTAAATAATACTATTGTATTCCTATATAAACATTGTTTAGAGCTACAGATTCTATCAAAATGGCTTCTATATTCTCCAATCTTACCAAATAGCTATGCCACAAGGGATGCCTAATTTTATTGAAAAACTTGAATTTTACCCAACTTTATTTATTATTTTTGCATGGAATGTTGTTGACATGAGTTTGCATTATTTTATAAATGTGTTTATATATACATATACCAACTGAAAGCAGAGGATAGAAAGCTCTATCCACTCTGCCCCTCTGACATATTTCTGCATTTTTCTGAAAATAAAAATGATAGAAAAATTATTTGTTCAAACTAAAAGCCATTTTTTTCTTGAACTTTATCCCTTGGCAAACTTGAACTGAACTTAATCCTCGTCGAACATGAACTTGAACCCTGTTGGCTCGTCTATCCATAAATCTGTGCCCAAGCGACAGATCGCTTGGGCAGATTTATGGATAGACGCAGCCAACAAACAACCTTGTGACTTAGCTGGATAAGATATTAGAGTTACACCATACAGGTTGGCGTCTCGGTAGGGATGCTTTTGTGTTCTTCCTTTCTTACTTTCCAGCTATTCTGTGTCCTCATCAGGGAGTATGAAAATGCTCACAAATATCTAGTATCAGGTACTGATTGTGCAAAAAGATTGCTCTTCATCAGTGTTCTTAGGATTAGGTTCTACTGATTCTGCCCTCAGTTTTAGGGCACATTTTATGATCCATTATATACTTCATCCAGGCATAGTAAAGTCATTATTAGAAGGAAGTAAGCTTTCACTTAAAAGGTTTAAATTCAAGAATGAGCAAGTAAACCATTTAATTATCCATGCTGGTAGTGGAAAGTAAGTCTAACTATATTAATTCACTTTCCCCCAACTTAATTTCTAAATCACAAACATAACTATAATTATGAAACTATATTACAAAATATAATCTCACAATCCCAAGTTCCTGAACTTTTATGTTTGATACAATTAGTCTGCTATGTCTAGTAAGGCATTTAATTCCACAATAGATGATCCAACAACGCCTTACATACTAGATCATTTCCAATTGATCCTCTTACAATCTAAAGATCAAACAGTCCTAACCTTGTGTTACATTATGTTTTAGGTTCTTCAAGATTTTATTGAACTATAATCTGAAATGTTTTAGATTGTCAATTATCACTGTAGAGTTGGACCAAAGGCATCATTTCTCCTTCTGTGAATCTTTTTGCCATCATTTTTTATCAACCAGGCTGTACAGTGCACTGAGTTCAGTCGTTCTGGGTCACTTGTTTCCTTTCCTCCATTTCCCTTACGTCATGGGATGGTGGCACCCCACAATATAGGTAGTAGATGTTGGTTCTTTTCAGCTCTCAAAAGATGTAGAAATGGAAACAGATAAGGACATGGATGACTTGGAGCCGATTTGTAGTGGATGTCAAAAAGTTTGATAGAAGTGCTCTCCGGCATAGATAAGGAGATACACTGGAATGTCTCTGTTTTATTGATTTAAATGGATTTATAATTTTATACTATAATGGGAGCACTTTGGGGTAATTGATGGTGTGAATCTGCTGTTATCATTCCTTATTCCACTCTTTTGTGTGTGCTAACATGTGTCCAGAATCATTTTGTGTTATCATCTTCATAATGCATTTCTACTTGATTTGGCTAGTTTTGTAATCATTGTCAAGTTTTTGAATTGGGGCATTGTATTTATGTATACAGATTATCACAACTGTAAGGAAACATATTCTTCAAGGTGGCCCTCGCCGTCTATCATTCACTATTCCACCTCTAGTATTTTCAGCATTGAAGGTATGGCCTCTTTGTCATCCATTTTTGTAGGTTTTGAAGTTCTAATTGGCTTGATCAATCTGCAATTAATTGTTATGTACTAGTAGAAATGATTTTTACAGTAACATTGAACTTTAGCCTATTGAGGTAGCAAAAGCAAGTAAGTCTTAAGATTATTTATTACATGGAAACTCTTTTGTCTATTTGTCTGTTGCTTTCATTTTCAATTTTTATGAGTTGATTAGAGGAAATATTTACCATCCCTATTTCAACATGCTATCGTCTCTGAGAGGGAGAGTAGAAATGTGACCATATTAATCGAATCCACTTATATTTTGAAGTGACCATTCCCATTTATGTCTTTTTTCTTGAGGAAAAACTGTTACCTATGTTTTGAGCTGTCATGTCTTAACGTAAAAGTTAACACAAAATTTATCTATAGTTGGTTAGAGCACTACCAGGCATAGAAGGAGAAGGCGAAGAAGGACCAGTGACTCCTAAAAAAATCTTTCAGTTTTTACACCAGGTATATTCTTGTCATTAGGCTGTTCTTTATTTTTGAGTTTTACATATTCAATTTTGGTTTTACATTACAGTCAGAAGGAGCAAACTTTTGGAAACTCTAATGATAAGTTCATTCTTTGATGTCATCTTGCCGCTCTGTTGTTATTTAGTGCCACATTTTGTCAATGACCTCTCAATATTTGCATTGAGAATTCATAAAATATAATGGACGTAAAGGAATGGCTGCTGATCATCTATTCTGTAATTCTTGTTCACATTAAACCTTTGTAGGTTGGGTGCATAAACACCCATTATCATTACTTAGAGGATATCTGACTGGATAGACTGGTGGCACCCTCTCTTCCCCTTTCCTTCTCCCACCCCCTCTGCATATAATACACGGGAGATAGGTCAAACCGATGATATTGGAAAGACTTATCTAGAGTAGGGTGCTCCCCTCTCTTTTTAATTGCCGGATGCTGAGTCCCATGTGGCCAGATGAGATGAGATCTAAAGGAGTTGGGAGCTAAAAGTTGGTAGTTGGTTGGACTGGGATTAATTAATTATGCCCCCAGAAATTAAAGTTCTATGTTTTTGAAGCATTCCTTATCAGAAATAAATGGAAAAGTTCTAATTGTTTATATCATATTTTTGTCAGACGGTTGAGGCTTTGTCAGTTTTGCCAGCATCGGAATTAGCATTGCGACTGTATTTGCAATGTGCCGAGGTTTGCTATCTGTGATTAAATTTAACGTCATTTCATTTTTTTCCTTTGATAAAGTAGCTATGCACAGATCAAAGAAATTATCTTATTTGGAAATTGATATGTGTTGGGTTTCATGCAGGCTGCTAATGATTGTGATCTTGAACCAGTTGCATATGAATTCTTCACACAGGCATTTATATTGTACGAGGAAGAAATTGCGGTAATTGCATTTCAAGTGTCTTGTTAACTAGCTTGTATGGTTATGGCTTAGATAATGCTAATAATGTCCTTCAATATTCAGTTCTGGTGTGTACTTATTTTTGTGAACTGGTTTTCATTATGCACCACATGCAATATGTGCACATACCACAGTGAAAAACAGTGGAAATTAATGAAATGATTAGAACTCTTTAAAATAAAACAGTAAGTGTACTTATCTTGTGAACTGGTTTCAATCAAGCTCTACATGCAATATGTGCACTTAACACAGTGAAAAATAGTAGAAATTATTGGAATGATTGAAACTTCTTAAAATAAAGAACTCAAGTTTATACATTTTTTGGTTTAAGCATTTCTGAGACAAAACTGCAATTAATTGTCAATTCTGGTAAGTAAAGTCTGAAACATTGATGGATGTTAGGAGCAACAAGCAAATTATCAAGTACTTTGGTCAGGAACATCTCTATCTAAGCAGTGACAAAGAGAAGAATCTGAAAAATATGGACTGTGAATTTAACCTGCTACAATTGTTCTGCTTTCTTTTTAATTTCCTGATCTCACAAAGTGCATAATATAATTTCGGAATTTCCTTATACCTACAGGAACAGAATTAATAAGGTTTGAAGCAGGGTTCCTTTTCCATTTATTTCACAGTTTTAAGTACTTAACAACGAATTAAATATATACTTATATTTGATGGTAAAATTCTCCATTGTTTTTAGTGAGTTATAAAATGCTTAGAAATAATATTTTGTTCTAAATGGGTTTCCGTTTTCTTAACAGGATTCAAAAGCACAAGTGACTGCAATCCATTTGATTATAGGGACTCTGCAGAGGATGAGTATATTTGGAGTGGAGAACAGGGATACATTAACCCATAAAGCTACTGGGGTAAGTTTCCTTCTTTTTGGATCTGACTTCAAATTATTTTACTCATTATTTTAAATATGGATAATTAGCTGTGTTTCTTTGATTGTTTATTACTGTCATGCACTATTATTCATTTGATTCTGGCTGTGGGGTTTGGATGCAATAACTAGTGTATGCTTAGAGAAGGGATGAACCAGGATAATTACTCTACTTTAGACTGGTTCTAATTTGCATAATATTGTAAACTTGCTTGTGTCATGGCATATTATTTCTCTGCTTTGGTATAAAATATAACTGCAGGTGGTGAACTGCAACAAAACAAACTATACAATGCTATTTCTCAAAGCAGATATCAAAAGGTTATTTCAAAAAGTTTGTTTGAGTGGTGAACTGCAACGAAACAAATGATACTATGCTATTTAAACACGACATTTTAAATGTTGTTTCTTTTTGTTTTCTCTAATTATTTTGAAATGTATAATGATAAAATTAACTGAAAAATATCATCCATCTTAACCTCATATGGAAGTATGTTGTTATTGCTACCATTCTATTAGAACAATATATACTTCTTATGTCAGAATATGGGAGTAAATTAATAATAGTATTCAGAATCGTGTAAATCGTTTAAAATGGTTCTAATGAGATGAAGTTTGACTTAAAAGGTGATAGAAGCCTGCTTTTAGGGGTTGAGGGAATATAGTCTATTTCGAGGATACATTCCTTGTTTCATTATTGATAGATATAGATTTTATCATACAGTACTCGGCAAAGCTGCTTAAGAAACAGGACCAGTGCAAGGCTGTTTACGCATGCTCCCATCTTTTCTGGGTTGAAGATGAGGGCGGAATAAAGGATGGAGAAAGGTAAGCTTTAGATTTTATATAGGATTTGATACATCAGTTGTAGTGTTAAGGATCTGACCAATTTAAGATCTTCAGGGTTCTATTGTGTCTTAAGAGGGCTTTAAGGATAGCTAATGCTGCTCAGCAAATGTCCAATGTCACAAGAGGAAATAGTGGACCCGTGACACTTTTTGTTGAGATTCTTAACAAGTAAGACTCTATTTCATAGCACAATTTTGTATAAAATAGAGATTCAAAATCTATGTTACTTTTACTACGTATTGGGCACATCTATATAAAAATTCTGATAAATGCATCGAGTCTGATATATATATATAGTTGTAATACAATTTAAATGTTGGCAAGTAGGTATCTTTATTTCTTCGAGAAGGAAATCCACAGATAACAAGCAATATTATTCAAGGTCTTATAGAACTGATAGGCACCGAACTTCAAAGCGAAACCACAACTCAAGATGCATCTACAGATGCTTTTTTAGCAGTACGTTACGGTATATTCAGTTTCAGAAGCAGAAGGGAGGTGCC
This sequence comes from Taxus wallichiana var. yunnanensis, assembly GCA_018340775.1. NCBI lineage: Eukaryota > Viridiplantae > Streptophyta > Pinopsida > Cupressales > Taxaceae > Taxus > Taxus wallichiana. Next base: position 781,317,419 of record CM031244.1, read on the forward strand.
TTGGGTGAGAAATATGAAGCAATTCAAGCATGAGTTTGGAAACTGATTTCTGTTCAGTTACAGTATTTCCAAGGCTGATCTTAAAACAGATATTTGCTAACCATATCATCAGCATTTGTGTTCTATCTAATATTGTTCTCTGCATTCTGTGCATTATGCTGAACTCTGTTGCTAACTTCAAAATAATGAGTTGAAGTTGGAAACTGGTTTTTGTTTCCTCCACAAAACAGATTTAAGCCTACTTATTTTGCCTTTGTTCCAATTTGTGTTACTTGTACATGTAATGTGTTTGATCAGACTTCAGGGCTGAAGCTCACAAAAGCAATTTATTTTTTGTGCATTATCAAGCATGAGATTTCATGCTTGTGCATTATCATGAATTTATTATCTCTGTTTTATATACAATTGATGATAGTGTTTTGATTGTCTGTCAAAACACACTCTTGAAATAGATGCCATGCCGGCTATTTCTATGTAATGCTGTTATATTATGTATTTAACCAATTATTGCTCTCAAGCACATTGCGGGGGATAGTTTTTTCCTTTTAAGCAGGCATGGAATTTAATTGACGCCTTCTTATCAGCTATATTTTTGGTGTCTGTTTTTCGTAGCAAAGCACCTGTTACATATGTCTTGATAATCTTGTTATATACATCTTGATTGTGAATGAACAAATGTTTATTTTCAAGTGTATTTAGTTATATAGCACTGCCGTATAGGCATGTCAGTAACGATCTTTAAAGATTAATGTTCACATGTTTATTTGCCCCGCCTCACCTTCATGTTCTTTTGGAAAATTTTGCCGTATGATGGGTGCATGGAGAGGGAAACTGTCATTTGAACATATTATTACAACAATGCTTCTACACAGTAGTTTGTCTTCTTAGCATATTTTTGCTCTAAGTTTATGAATAAATTATACATTATACTCGATTGATGCAGTTTTTAAGTGTTGACAGTCTGTATATACATGTCCTTGGTCTTTGATTCACAAGTTCATTTGGAAACTAGGGTAATTAAATATTTGTTACTTCTGTTCTTAGTATTTACTGATATTTCCAGGTTTCTTTAGTTTCAACAATCTTGTATTGAGAGATTTTGGTACCTCGAGAAAAGCGATTGGCAGATATCTTGAGACAGCAATAAAGATTGAATATATTTGTTTTTGCAATACAAATGGGGTTTGTTGGTATCCTTATAGTTCGACATTGTGATCCCACCTTGTTACGAAAGTGCGTGAAGAGTTAATCGCCTTTCCATCACAGAGCACTAAAGCCAAAGCACACTATTTTTTTCAAATATTGTTTCTTATTGAGAATTCCAAGAGAACTAGACCCTGACCAGACTGTTGCCTGGAAAAGGTACTCCAGTCAGCATGGGGAATTATCATGCTAGTTTATTGAAAGGATGATTTTTAAGTCAATTATCAATATACTAATAATCGCAAATCGGGGACTCTCTAATTTCATTGAAAGGATTCAAGGCTTCGACCAAGACATCTCTATCAAATTCGCCAAGGGTTGGAAGAATAGAATAGTCAAATATAGTAACATGAAAATGGAAATCACGGAAGAGCTCATAGCTCAGATCACGGGCCTCAGCCTGGAAGGCACAAAATTCTTCAATAAGAAGGTAGACAGGTAGGTGGAAACCAAGAAATTTCTGGAAGAGGGGAAGAATCTTGAGTTCGTGACTGCTGGCCTCAAGGTGGCGTCGATCTCTGAACTTTTGATGAACTGGCCAAAATGGTGGTAAGGTATGTTACCCTTGAAGGAAGATATGTGACTATACCTCATAAGCATTTGATTTTTCTGAATCATTTTCGTAGAAATAACATTATCAGCTATCCTCACTATCCGAGAAATCTATAAGGGAAGTTCAAAGCCACTCTAGGGCTGTCCCTTTGCACCAGGGCCTTATCCTCTTGATTCACCGCCATTTCTCCAGCTGCCCTCCCGTGAATCCTAGCCCACCTCCCTCCTCCATACCTCCACCGCCCACACTTGCTCCCACTCCCCCCTGCTAAAAAGAAAGAATGAAGATCGTTGTCTCCAGCGAGAAAAACAAGAGCCTCAAAGCTAAAATCCCTGCTTCCCAACGAGTCTTAAGGAGTCACAAAGACTTGGAACTAGCTGAAAACCTCCTGCATATTAGCAAGCCGGTGGAGGAGCCCAAAGAGGAGGAATTGCTGGATAGGGTGGACAGATTAGAGAAGGAGATACAAGAGCTCAAAGGGGCTATAAAAAACATGGAAAGAGCAAAGGGTAAAAGGATCCTTCAAAGTGAGGAGGAAGAGGGGGTTATTGGTGAAGTCTTCAAGAAACTTCAGTCCTTAGATGGCAGATTGGGGAATGCTAAAAGCCGCAATGACTGCATATTGTCTGCCCTCAAAAGCATTTATAATTTCATTGAACAACATGTCCACAGTGTTTGCAGTTTAAGTGGGATTAATGAGGACATATGGGGCCCTAAAGAGAAAAGGGACATTGCAATTGCCCAAGCAGATTTGCAAGACTCCTCTCAGGCCACTGCCATTGCCTTCTTCATGTCACTGTAGGCTATCAAGACCAAAATTGACAGAGCCATCAAGTAACGGGCTGTTGTGATGCTGTTTTTTGGCTGCGATGTGGCTGTCATCGGGCGGTTCTGGAGCTGTTTTTTGGCGGAGCTCTTTATGTTGTTTCTCTTTTGGTTTCTTTTTGCTCTTGCCTTCTTTTCTCTGGATCTTTGTACGTTTTGATCCTTTTTTCTCATGTATTGTAATATTTGGTTGTTGAGCCTTCCTTGGTTGACTGTTTTGCCCTTCTCTGGGCTGCTTTTCTCATCTTTTCTATCTGGCTTTTGAGCCCTTTTGTATACAGGGTATAGTCCCTTCAAAACTATTTGCCCTTAATAAAAATAATAATCGCAATGGGCACGCCAAGAGGGGCAGTGAAAAAATTGAGGAAATGTAAATGGAAAATAAAGTTCTACATAAAGTGGAAAAATGTTATTTCATAAGGCGCGTTCAATGAGTGAAGAAAACATGAATTTGATATGTAAAATATATAGATAAAACGCATATTGTAATGTCACCAAAAAGACACTTTTGACCCCCAAAGGGATTTTAGGCAAAATCCATACCAAAAATGCAAATTATAAATGAGATATGAATTAATTATGCTGCAGATCTGATTTAAATGAGGAAAATGCGACTAGGGTTGCGTGAGAAACTTAGAGAAATCAGGAGATAGATCAAGCCATTTGCATCATAATCTGATCCATTATATTTATGAAGCCCAAATACATAGATAAAACTAGATTTGGAATCAAAAAGAGGCTGAAAATAATTTATAAAAATTCTGCAAACACTTGCCTCTGACACAGTTGAAAGTGGTTCTTTCTCCACACCAAAAATACTGAAATTTAGATAATCTGATTTATAAAAATCAGATATAATAGCAGCAGCTGGAACAACCCTAAAAGAAGTCACCAAACACCATACATCAACTCCTAGAGTGGTCGCTCCAACTGGAAAAAGGGCACAAAAATGATAGCAATCCTCTCTTCAAAACCCTTGACAAAATTTGCAAATCTTCTTCCTTTAACTGCTGGAAACACGCTGAAAATTACTGCTAATTCAATGATGCACAACGGATTCTCCGTGTGGAGAATCCTCTCAACTAGAGTAAGAGTTTCATCCTTCTCTAGATCTCTTGGAGGGTTTTCGTCCTCAAGAAATTATTTTAAAGGTTTTCATTCTTAGAAATATTTTTTGCAAAGCTATAAAGTTCAAACAAAATCAGATTTATTAAAAAATAGACATGCATGCTCTCCTTAAGCGAGTCGACTTGTTTGTATAGAGCATAAGGCCCAAATAACAACTCTTGATATACAATCAAATTTGTCCTCTTTCATTCAATGTTTTTCCACTTGCTTTTCTCTTTTAGGCAAATCACATTTTCCCTTGGATTAATAACTTTTGTTAAATGTTTTTTTTTTTTTGTTTTTTCTATTTTTATTTTATTATTTAGTTTATAATATTTTATTATAAGTGTTTTATAATATTTATTTTATTATTTTGCACTTTATAATAAATTATTATAATCGAAGTCCCCTTGTGTTTTTTCTTAAGTCATGCGGAGACAAAATGGGTTAAGAGTTTTCGATTTGGTAGGAGAATATTACAATCTTCCCTTCTCAAGATTGTTTGTTCTCAAGTAATTGTAACTCATTTGTTTAAGTATTATGCACAATAGACAAAACACGTTGAAGTGATTCACAAACCTAGCCCCTGTACCTATCAAGTGGGTTAAAACTTGCCACCATATATCACTCACAAGATGCTCATATATGCAAGGTGCATCCAAGGTATTACATACTTCACATTGCAGATTTCATTTTCTACTTCATTATTTTTTTCAAAACAAATTTGAATATGCAATGACATCGTCTCATACCTTGTGATGTCTCCATGATCAACAATGAGGTAAATTATTTCATGAGACAACTGCTGTGATAACATGCTCCTTTCATTGCCATTCTCAACCTGTGTAATATGCTCTTCTCGAATGACACTCCCATGCTCTTGGCTGCCACAATTTGAGGAATACCATTCCTCATACCTTGTTGCCCACTAGTTGAAGAAGTCTTTGGCTGCCCAATTGATTCCTTTGGCTGCCCCAAAGATGTTGTTTGCGTTGCTTTTGGACTTTTTCTCTAGAACCTTCTTCTTCACTTGGCATGGTGGAATACTCTATGGGTTGATTTCCCTCCACTTTTTACATGATACTTTTCTCTTGTTAATATTTTCTATATTTTTTAATGTCTTTACTATCTTTCAACTCACAAATTTTTTCAAAGGTCAACATAGCTCTTAACTTGGAACTAACGTTGCATAATATTTACCTCATGTTTCCATGCCATCATTCTCAATTGGTTGTTCCTCCTTTTGGAGAAACTTGGTTTTGAAAATCGATGTGGAGGCTTGGTTAGTGTTCTAATTGGTTCATTAGAGCTTTCTTTACCATTGTTGTCTTGATTTCCTTGTGAGTTTGGTTTGAACGTACCCATCCGATGTATATAAATTCTTAAATCAACCATGGCTCCTATAACAAAGTCTCTTAGATCTCTCTGAGCATCCATCCAACAAGTTTGCAATTCTTTGTTGCATTTAGTGAACACTTCATTAAAATAGCTCCTCTTATCCTCTTCCATGGTCACCTTCATTATCTTCAAATCTATTTTTTTCATCTTTCATTCACAAACGAGGAGAATACATTGCTCTAATACCACCGTAATGTCCCCAAAATGACACTTTTGACTAGGGATTTTAGGCAAATCCCACACCAAAAATGCAGATTATAAATGATATATGAATTAATTATGTTGCAAATATGATTTAAATAAGGAAAATGTGACTCGGGTTGAGTGAGAAACTTGAGAAATAAGGGGATAGAGGAAGTCGTTTGCATCATAATCTGATTCATTATATTTATGAAGCCCAAATACATAAATAAAACCAGATTTGGAATCAAAAGGAGGCTGGAAATAAGTTATAAAAATTCTGCAAACACTTGCCTCTGACACACTGAAAGTGGTTCATTCTCCACAACAAAAATACTGAAATTTAGATAATCTGATTTACAAAAATTAGATATAATAGTAGCAGTTGGAACAGCCCTAAAAGAAGTCACCAAACACTGTACATCAACTCCTAGAGTGGTCACTCCAACTGGAAAAAGGGCACAAAAATGATAGCAATCCTCTTCAAAACCCTCGACAAAATTTGCAAATCTTCTTCCTTTAACTGCTAGAAACATGCTAAAAATTACTGCTAATTCAATGATGCACAATGAAATCTACAGGGTGGAGAATCCTCTCAACTAGAGGAAGGGTTTTCGTCATTCTCTAGATCTCTTGGAGGGTTTTCGTCCTTAGAAATATTTTTTGCAAAGCTATAAAGCTCAGACAAAATCAGATTTATCAGAAAATAGACAAGCATGCTCTCCTCAAGCAAGTCGACTTGCTTTTATAGAGCTTAGGGCCCAAATAGCCACCCTTGATATCCAATCAGATTTGTCCTCCTTCATTTAATGTTTTTCCACTTGCTTTTCTCTCCTAGGCAAGTCACATTTTCCCTTGGATTAATAACTTTTGCTAAATGCCTTTTGCCTTTTTTTTGCCTTTTTCTATTTTTATTTTATTATTAAGTTTATAATATTTTATTATAAGTGCTTTATAATATTTTATTTTATTTTTTTGCACTTTATAATAAATTATTATAACTTAAGTCCCCCTTGTGTTTATTCCTTAGCCGTCGAGGAGACAAATTGGGCTAAGGGTCTCGATCGGGAAGGGGGTATTTCATATATTCAAACCGGGGGTAGGAGGAGTCTTTGACATCTTTTGTGTATAAAAACTTCAAAATTTGTATATAATGTTAAATATAAAACCCATAAGAATTTGCAATGCACGATTAGTTACTTATTACTTAGACACTTACTAACTTCAAATAAGTATTGTAGTTTTATTTTTCCAAAATAATGCATCTATCTTTCTTCAACATAACTTATTATTCATTAGGTGTATTGCATCCCATGATGTTTCACAAATTTTGTAATTGACAAAAAAATTAATTTTCATATCTTTGAAAGTATATTGCACCTTACAATGTTTTATAAATTACTTCAAAGATTGTGGCATCACACTTTTTGGCATAAGGATCATGTTCCATTGAAGCTCATATGTTCTTTACAGACCAAACTTATCATTTTTTAAAAAATGAGGATTTTAAAGTCGTTGAATTAATTCCAATACACATCAAAGAGGCATAGTCGATTTGAATAAGGCATGTATTTAGAGAAACGTTTGAACAAGATTTTTTTTGTGTTTATGGAAGCCACATAGAAGGAGAGGGAAATACCATGCGATCGAACATACTCAACCTATAAGCTAAAAAAGTCTCATCAAACATCCACAAATATACTAAGTTCAAATAATAATAGATGAAATTATAGGCTATTTTGATGGCACAAAACATTGCAAGTTTAAGAAAATAATGTTCTTTGGAATCAAGAGTTGAAGTATTAGAAGGTGTGGTAACCTAACAATCACAACTTTATTACATAGGTTGTGTATACATTTTCTTGGTAGAGGGAGGATCTATTACATCTACCCTCGTTTCTCTTTGATGTAGATGTAGTCACAAAACCATGCACTTTAAACATTTATTTATTTCGGTCTCATACTACTATTTAGAAGGTTCTTGAGGGAAAAAAGTACTAATTAACCCCATCTTTTGACCACTTTATTTTATTTTATTTTATCATTATGAACCTCTTGCACCCTTATGCCTAGTCAGATTCTGTCATCCCGCGTTATTTTAGCCTCGGTTGGGGTGCCCAGATTAGCACTTTCGGGCGCTCATGGGTGCCTCGGTCTCACCAGGGGTGCCCCGATCCTTCTAGAGTTTTTGCCTCTTTTTGGGCTCTTTCTAGCCATTTTACATCTTTATCTTTCTTGTGGTCAACCTTTTTGGGGTTAATTATGAAATTAGACTAAGAGAACCCTATAAATATAAAGTTATGAGACCATAATGAGGGACCTAACATCACTTACTACTATCACTCCATCTAGAGTTGCATCCATCTATTGCATTGGAGATCACTTGCATCCACATAGCTCCATCATCAAGGCACAAGGCTAGGACATCTACATCACACTTCATAGGGGAGGGATTCTATTATATTCCATGCACACATTCTATTACATTTTCTACACATAGTTATTGCTCGTTACTTCACAAAGTACGATTGGCACAAGAACAACCTAAGGCATGTTCACACACACTTGCACATAGAACTACATCGGGTCTGAGATGTAGTGTAGTGCTTAGTTAGTAAGTCCACCATTGTGGCCGCCGAGGGACAGTTCGGCCCCTTTTTATGAATTTTTCTTTTTATGGTTTGATGCTTGTTTTGGGACCTTGCGCAGTCTTTCTTCCATCTTGAGTTATTGGTGACATCCAAGAGACGGGGAAAACAAAGTTGATGCGACACACAATGAGGGTTTCAGACCACCTTCCAACCCTGTAAAAACTAGTTTAAGAGCTTTTACACATACCAGGACGCCCAAATTGCATACCGAATGCTCATAGGTGCTCTAGTCCTCTTGGTGCCCCAATCCAGAGAAATAGTCCAGATCCACTCTTTTTGGGGACTTTTGCATAGTCATTCCTGCTCATGATTTTTCTAGTTACCTCTGCGACACTCTCCAACAAGCATTTATTATCATTTGAGTTATTTCCTCATTCTCTTTTGCATATTAGGGTTAGCATTTCCTTTTACATAGTTGTTTAGCTTGTTTGCACACTTCTTTATTGCATTTATTTACTTTATCTACAATCTGTTTATAACATAGATTAACTATCTATATACTACCTAGTTAGTCATTTTTAGTTAATAATTTTGGTGAACTTGACTCTCTTCACACTTAAGATCCTCGTTTTTCCTCTATCATGGGTCAAGTTTTTATCTGATTTATTTAGGAGATACCCTAATTGTCAGTTTGCTTTGCAAAAATCCTTAGACACCAAGTATTATGATGATGATACATTGACACATGAACTAAGTCATATGCTTGCTTGTCTATTTAACGACCCCAGTAAATATCCATAAACTCAACCCTTATTGGACTCAATCTATGCTTTACATGCTTTATTTCAAAACAAATTTATAACTATGGAGTCCACGATCACATCCCTCTACTATGAAATTCATCAGCTTAAGGATGCTTCTCAATTCCATGTTTGTGTTCCTTGTACATCTTGTATGCAATCTATGTCCACTACATGGCATTTAGCCGATCCTCATGACATGCCATTACCCGAGCCTCTTAGATTTGAGCACAATACTACGCCGCATGGCATCCTTACTCAACTTCTTAATCATCAGTTGATCACTTTGCCACCTACTCATTGCTATCCTCCTTATCGGCTTACAAAATATCAAGGTTATCCATATTGCAACTATCATAGAATCAATGGACATAATGAAAATGACTGTTATGCTATACAACGTAGGATCAAACATCTTGAGCGCTAGGGTTTTATCTCATTCAATGCATGCCCATCTACAACTGCTACACCATGCTATATAAATACTAGTGCACCTCCTTCTAATATTTGTACGAAAGTTTTAGATAGTTCTCTTATTCATTACATGTTTGATATTGACAATCACTCACATGTGCATAATGATTCTCCTCCTAGTCAGACAAATACTATAGTTCCATCACATGATTCTCCTATTTCTGATGTTGCTTCTTCTCCACTTAATGAACATCACGTCACCATTTCTCATGCACCTTCTTTGAAAAGACAAGTACCGCCAAAGATGCCACCATTCAAGCTTTCTAGTCATCCTCCTCCACTTCCGTTTGCAACTCATTTTGTCAAAGCAACCACTCCTATTATTGGTCAAGACACAATTCAAACTCCACCTCCATTATGTAAGGCTCCTTCACCATCACCATTTCAGCATCCAATCACTTTTGTTCCAAAACTACTCCTTACATTGATCCACTTATTGTCTTTTGACTATACCTTCATCGCTTACACACTTGGGGGCATAACACTTCACATCCCCCACCTCATCTTAGCATAGTCACAATCATCATCTTTTACATTATTATATATTCATATCCTTGTATCGGGAATATTCATCATCCATTCTAGCGTCATTACCCAGACACACTTTGGTGTTATGGTTCACACTTGACTATTGAGGGATTATGACACATGAACCTCACACACTGCACATCAATACCATACATATCACTAGCATATTATCATCCATACTACCTTTTACATTTCATCACCCCTTTGCATATCACACATTGATTGTTTACACGCTTTGCACATTACATACACTCATCATACACATATTGCTAATCCACATACCTTGCATTACATTTCTTACATGGGTATCTTCATCATCATGTACATTTACACTGTCTACCTTCCATTTATAGGCATATTCCTTGCATACTGTGTCTCCTACTAGTTGTCATCACATTTACATATTGGGCTTGTCACTCATATACACCATGCTTTCTTATATTCATCACATAGCCTATTCATCCTACATACTACATGATATTACATTATATTATGCATTTCCACACCGCATGCATTTACACTGTCATCTATGCATCTCATATAGGTTGCATATATCTTGCCTTTAGAGCCTCTCTTACCATATTACTAGCATCATACATACTATTTACTAACCTTACACTACACTATAGGCATTACACATTGTATTTCATCACACATTATGCGTCATACACCATACATTCTACATTCCATCTACAACATTTTGACATTTGTGCATTTCTACATCATACATCATGCTAGTCGTCATTATACCATTTTCTATGCTTCTTACATCCTACACTACCTATCCTACATCTGCATTATTTATTTATCTACATACCATACATATTATACCACATATCTTCACACATAATCTACATAATCTTGTTTTTCATGATTCTTCAACTTCACCAATTTTCTCCTAAATAAAAGTTACTCTCTACCACTTGAAACTATGGATGGTAAAAATACAATAGACACCTCATTTTATATAGAATTTCTTAGTAAGCCTATATTTAACATTTCGTTTTTATCTATAAAACATGTTTTTAAATTACATATAACTATTAAATAATTACATCTCGGATGTTTTATTTTTTTCTAATATATTTTATTTAATAATTATACATACCTTTAAATTTTATTTCATACTATATATAATATTATTAAAAAGTAAACATTATTCTTTATAATTGAATCTCTATCAATAGTTTTCATTACTTACTTATATATAAATAATTTATGAATAGCAAACACATAAATTAATGTCTTAATATAGTAAATCATTTAATTCTAAAGTAATTACTAAAAATAAAGTTAATAATAAAACGACACTAACTTAATATTGTAAAAAACCAAAAAAATCAACTTTGGTGGTGTTTGGGTGATAGAGGTCACACATGGTGATGTGGTTCACACTTTAGGGGGTTTTCCCAAAGGAAATGTTATCCTGAAGGGTGTTAAGGAGAAAACCCCTTCAACTAAACCCCCTTATGTGGAACCTAGGTGGCACCTACGTGGCTTGTTTTCCCCTCTAATCCATTTGGAAGCCAATAATTAGTCTAAACATGCCACTTTATATGCTATATATTTAAATCTAATTAGGGATTAAAATAATGCAAATTTACAATTCAATTCATTTTTTCTGAGCTTTCCAAAAATATAATTTTTACTAATTTTGTTAGTTATTACTAAAATAAGGCATTTACAAAAAAATAATATTGCTCGTTTGAGACTCTTAAAGAATATTAAAACAATTACGAAAAATGGAATAAATATATTTTGTTTGGTTTCAATGTTTGTAGTGCAATGATGAAATAAATAATTTTGACATAAATATAGAGAATTATTGCCGTGAACATTCATACATACATAAATGGAGTAATTTATTCAATAAAAAATTAATTAAAAATCCCCAAAAATATTTATGTGCTAAATATTTGAGTCTAGAATGTATATCTAAAATATATTGATAAAATAATAAGTTTTGACCTCTTTAATTTCCATGGGACAATCATCACTCGGTTATACATAAATATTTACTACATACAATGTTTGAACAAAATTAATAAAAAGAAAGAATATTTTTTTAATAAAAAAATACATATGCATTCTACACTCAAAATACAACTTTCCTTTATGTTGCACCAATTTCAAATTATGTATGGTTTGGTGGTAATCACGTTTGTAGTTTGAGAAACGTATCAAATTCATATTTTCAAGGTACAAAAAGTGGAAAATAGTGGGACACACTTGTATGATTTGACCCTTGAACTATATATGAGGTGTTCTAGTAGGGAACCAATTTACCGTGTTTGCTTACAAAATTACACAATGAAATCACACTCAAGAACAAAAAATTCAACTCATCATTATATTAAACATATTACATAACAATAGAATTCAATTGTTAACTATACAAACAACCTTGCAACTTAGATCAAGCTTGCAAGTGTCGATAGCAAAATGTCCCTCATAACAATCAAGACTTGCACATAAGTCTATGCAGAAAAAACTTCCCAATCTATGACACTCTACTTCAAGCTTTAAGCTCACATCTAAACTTTCTTTATGAGTTACTCCACACTTGAGCACCCAAAAATTACTTCCCTAAGGTAACTAGGACTTGTTTATATATCTATTAAATGCCCTACCTTGATAACTAATATAAATAATGGTCTAAATGATCCAATTCAAACTAAAGGACCCATTACACGACTTAGTCGAACTTTCGAAATTTGCGGTACTTCAAATGATATTTTTAATGCTTCATAACTTTTACTTATAATATTACACAAATTCAAATGCATAATTGTAGTGTTGCATGGTGTCTTTAGTGTTCTTTGACATATGACCTTTCTTGCGAGACCTCAAAAAAATGCACACCTTGGTGAGATTCGTTTGCAATCTTCATCATTTAATCTTAAATAATGTCAAAACCAGGCGGTGTCCAAGGCTATCTACAAAATGGGCTAAAGGAAACAATGCTCTTACAGTTCTTTGATCCGGGAATTGAAAATACTTGAAAGGAAATTCAATAACTGAAAATAAATCTAATCTAACAAATTGAAATAAATAACTGAAAGCAAATATAATCTAACAAACTGAAATAAATAACATAAAATAAACAAATGAAAGCGAAGCTTTACAAAAAAACAAAATAAAACACACAATGTTGATTTGAACAATCTAAGTAAAACAATATAATTATATTCTTAAAAAACAATAAACCATCCTCTTCCTTGGGTAAGAGTGGGCCCTTGCTCTTCCCTCAGGGTTGGGTTAACAAAACTAAAAATAAATTTCTGCCAAGATACTTCAACTGTTGATTTTATTGATAAGAAATGATGCTACAAAAATCATCCATCTTCTACGTATTGAGTGCTTTTGAGAGATATTTATAACTCATCCCTTGGCCAATACTCAAAAATTATAGAACTACCTACTTATAATCTTGGGCAAGACTTGACTTCGTCTTCTACTTTCCAATGAGATAAATGTGGATGAAATTCATTCAAACAATACAAATCTATATTTAATTACTTATTCTTCCACTTGACAAGGAGACAAATGTGGAAAAGATTTAATTAAACAATAGAATTCTAGATTGAACTCATTTTTTTAACTTGTACTCAAATCCTTCCACTTGACAAGAAGACAACTATGGAAGATAATTAATCAAATATTACAACTCTACATTGAACTATCTCTTCCACATGCACTTAACTACTTCTTTCCATTTTCCAAGTCTGCTCTTGCATGATTGAATCTTTCAACATGACAAGTATCCCGTCATATTCTCCTCCCTTATTTTTTGATCATTACTGTGAATTCAATTTGAATAATATTTTCAAACATTTTTGGGTTTGGTGTGCCTTGTTGTAATATTTCTAAAACATCTTAAAATTTTGATTTTCATTCGAAATGAGGAGATATCACAAATTTCTTGAACTCGTGTTTTTTTGTCTTATTTACTTTCCTTCAACCTTATTCTAGCTGAAAATTCAAATGAATATATCTCCTCAATTATTGCTCTTTGTGTAAAAACAGAGAGAGGTTTTTCCTCCTAATAATAAGAGGAACAAAAACCTTTATCAGATTCTCATTTGAAGGTCTGAAATTTTATTTAGAAAAATTCGGTCTTTGCGTATGTGCAAGTCTTGTGTTTGAAAACCTTTTGCTTAAAATGATGATATCTTCAAAACCATTATTGCTATGTAAAAAATAGAGAGGTTTTTCCTCGTAACAATAATAGGAACAAAAAACTCTCTCATATTTTTATTTGGAAGTCTGTTATTTTAGTTAGAGCAAGTCTTGTGCTTGATTCTGCGAGTCTTGCGCTTTGTGACTGTGAGTCCTATGCTTGTAAAAATGCTAATACATTCTTAACCATTATTGTTGCATAAAAATAAGAGACATTGTTTCCTCATAACAATAAGAGGAACAAAAACCTCTCTTAGATTCTCATTTGGAGGTCTCTGTAACTTTAGTTATAGTAAGTCTTGCTTGTTGGTTCTCCGTGACTTTGTCGCTCTATGCATTATGAATCCTATGTTCTTTTGCGAGTCATGCACTCTATGCATTATGATTCTGTGCTCCATGCATTGTGAGTCTTATGCTCTATAATATGTGTCTTGCACTTGCTACAATATATTATGGAGATCAAATGACTCGCTTGCACATAATACCGAACTCTAAATTACAAGAAATATTAGAAAATGGAATTTTCAAAGATAGGTCAAATATATTCTACATTTTATCTTAAATAAGATATTTAGTTCTTAATAATACATCTAAATCCATGTTCTAAGAGAAGGAACAACGTTATTTTGTGCATTAGATGAGACTTACTTGAGCCTCATCACTTCGCCATACTTAACTTCATGCATGTCCTCCTGCATGTTGTTGATTTCAATGTATATTTTAATATTGAGTCCTCTTTTTCTTCTTCACATTTTATACAAGACATGTCATTTTTTCTTCTTCACAAAATTAGTATGTTTCTTTTCATTTCTTTTCAAAATCAACATATTTTTTGGTCTCATCACTTCCCCACACTTAATTCCATGCATGTTGTTGATTTAAATGCGATTTTGATCTTGAGTACTCTTTTTGTTCTTCTCTCTTTTTTTTTTTGCAAAAGAAGTTATTCACTTATTTTCTATTTTTTTTAACATCCAATCTCTCTTATATCTGTTACATTACAAGATTTATTAAAAAAGAAAATATTTCTCTTTTGGATAGGTTCTTGGAAGTGGACTTATTTGTAATTGAAATAACTAATAACTTTATTTAAGAATAAACTAATAGAAGATACGGACCATATCTCGAATAGATCCATGCTTTCTTCTTCTTGCACCACCTTCATTTCTATAATATTAGAGAAAACAATAAAGAAAATCAACTCTTTTACTTGTAACACTACTTTTTTGATTCAAAAGACTTGATTCGTAGATCCGAACAAATAAAAATCAGCTTCAAAGGACTCCAACTCTTAGATTTGAAGAAATAACAAATCAACTTCAAAATACTCCAAGCTGTAGGTGCGAAAGAAATAGTAAACTAGCTTCAAAGGACTCCACCTGTCATGCGAGATATGAAGAAATAACAAATCAACTTCAAAAGACTATAACATTGCGAGATATGAAAGAAATAGAAAATTGCATCGAAAATATTTTATCGCAGTTGGGAAAAGAAACCATTTGCTAGGGTTCTACTTTCCCACTTTTTTTGGAAAAAAACTATTATTTACTAGTTTTCAACTCTTTCTTTTTTTTTTAGAAAAGAGCCGCCATTTGTTGGTTTTCAACTCTTCTTTTCTCGAAAAGAGCCACCATTTGTTGGTTTTCAACTCTTTCCTTTTTCTTCTACACTCCTTGATCAATTATGTAGTTATTTGTATATGTATCCTTATCTACATGCATGATAGTTAGAACCCATAATCGAGATCTCTTTATTTTGCAAAAACTTTTACTTTTGGAATTTTTTTGTCTTCGGTAGCTCTACTACTAATTTGTATCATAGAGTTAAAAGAAAATTGGTAGTTGCATGTTGAAAAAAAACTACATAAGTTACTACAATAAAATCAATGTATGCAATCTCTTTTCTTTTAGCAAAAGCATTCAATATGATGTCTTCTTTTTCATCTCTGTAACAACAAACTTGGTAGGCATTTTTCTTCCTCTGTATAGCTCTTCAATCATAGATATGAGGCTTGTCATCTCTTGGTATACAACAACTAGGTCTTTATGTTTATTTAACTGACATTGACATGAATGAGAATATCTCCTCTTGTAATATTGATTATCCCTGCACAAATCTTATTATGAGGGGGTTTGCTTTTGGTCAATATTCGTTAATCTCTAATCCTATGAAAATAAATAAACTTCTAATCTAAACTAAGGATTTTTAAGAGATTCATGTTCCATTCACTCAAATAGCTCGAAAGTTACCTGTTGTCACTATAGATACTTTTTTATATTGTCTAAAGTAATGAAAAATTGTAGAATTTTTCTCATTAAGTCCAAACATTTAACTAAGAAAAAATTAAAATTAAAATATCATCTAAAAGGATTGTCAAACCAATATCTCCCCTAAGTTAAGATTTCGTAAGAAGTTCTGTTCCACTTACTTTAATGACACGAAGAGTAATTTGTTGTCACAACAAAAACTCTTTTATATCTTATGAAAAGTAAGGAAAATTTCTTTCTAAATGAAAACTTACGAGATTCTTCTCACTAATCTTAACTTAACAACTTACCCCTATCGAAACTTATTCCCAAAAATGACGCCAAAAATGATGAGAGTTGTTACAATTCTTATCATTTAATCTTAAAGAATGTAAAAACTAGGAAGTGTCCAAGGCTATCTGTAAAAGGGGATAAAGGAGACAATGCTCTTATAGTTCTTTGATCTAGAATTAAAAAATACTTGAAAGGAAATTCAATAACTGAAAATAAATCTAATCTAATAAATTGAAATAAATAAATGAAAGCAAATCTAATCTAACAAACTGAAATAAATAACAGAAAATAAATAAATGAAAGTGAAGCTTCACAAACAAAACAAAACAAAACACACAATGTTGATTTGAACAATCTAAGTAAAACCATATGATTCTTGATTAACTAAAATGTGGATATTTTTATGTTAATCTAATAAGTACAACAACAAATAAGAGCTAATCAAATAAAGAGAAATGACCCAAGCAACTAAGAAAATAGATATGTGAAACCCTAGAGTGCAAAGAGAGTTCAACGAGCTTGTTGGATTGTGTCGCGGAGATGGATGGAGAAATAGGAGGAGGAAACGATTGTGTCGAAGTCCGAGAAAAGTACGATCTGGGAAATTTGAGTGGGTGGGGCACCTATGGTCTATGGAAAATATCTGTAAACCTCCTCCGAAGTGTCACTAAGTGATCGCTTGTGTTTTCTTCTTGCCACATAAGCTTTGCTTGATTGCAAAATATGTTCTAGAAATAAAAAATGAAGATGAGACCTGCAAAACCCCAAGACAAACATCAAACCCCTAAAAAAGAAAGATGCATATGAAGGGATCAGATTGTCCTTAGCTACCACAATGGTGGACTTACTAATTGAGCGTTGCACTACATCTTAGACCCAATGTAGTTCTATGTGTGTGTGTGTAATCATGCCCTATGTGCTCTTGTGCCAGTCACACTTTGTGAAAGTAATGAGCAATAAATATGTGTAGAAATGTAATAAAATGGTGGATGGAATAGAATAAACTTCCCTCCTATGATGTGTGATGCAAATGAACCAGCCTTATCCCTTATGATGGAGCTAGATGGATGCAAATGAGCTCTAGATGGATGCAACCTTAGATGATGATAGTAGTGCCTAGTGCTTGGTCCCTCATTATGGTCTCATAAATTTATATTTATATGGTTCTCTTGATCTAATTTCATAATTAACCTTGAAAATGCTTTGGCCAATAAAAATATATAATGCTCAAACGACTAGAAAGTTCCCAAAATATGGAGCTAAATTGGAAAAAGGATTAGGGCTCCCGATTTGAGACCGGGGTCCTGTGGGTGCCCCAAGATTAGCCCGAGTGCCCCGATCAAGGATAAAATAATGCAAAGTGATGAAAATAAACTGGACATGTATGTGCAGGAGGTGGCAATGACGATGGAAACAAAGTAAATGGCCAAAAGATGGGGGTTAATTAGTATTTTCTTCACTCAAAAAACATATGAATAATAGTATGAGACCGAGACTAAATAATACCTAAAGTCCGTGATTTAGTGTCTACATTTTCCGCACTTTATGTTGGTGAGCAGAACACTCGGTAACATAAAGTAGATAGATATGTGTACTTGATGTCTATGTAGAGTGATGTAGGAAACACGCCGAAGGACTAGAAAAAGCGTGGAGTGACAAAAATATGATGGAGCATGGAAACTAAAGATGCAAAAGAGAAAAAAGTGATGAGAGTGAACCTAGGGCAGAAACGCGTGTGTAGTTTTCGATGTGTGTGATGTACCTACATGGTTAGTATGAGGTGTGTGTTATTGCAAAGTGATATTGTTGATGTCATTGTTGTTGTTGTTGTTTTTGTTTTCTTTTCATACGGTCGGACTGCAAGGAGAAGACAATCACGTAGTCAAAACACACACACATGTGTGTGTGTGTGTGTGTGTGTGTGTGTGTGTGTATATATCAAAAATTCATGTAAGAGACGCATGTATATGTATTTAAAAAGCATGCAAATGTAAAATACACAAATGAAAAATGGAACATGTACACCTAATCCGTGATGAGAAAAAAGGTGTAAGGAGGATATCTATATCTTGCTGAAGTTTTTGGGAAATCCGACGCCATAGAGACGAAGAAGTGTAGGGAGGAATTCCATTGTATCCTCCAACCTATAATTGCTTCCCTAATAATGTGTGAAGATATATTTGTATTGCCTAGTTTTTTGGGTGATCCGACACCGCTAGCTGAAGTAGTGTAGAGAGGAATTCCGCTATATTCTATAACCTATAATTGCTCCCCAGAATGCTAAGGACTACCATGTCCGGTAAAATCCACTGTGTACGGGGTTCGTAGAATGGTTTGAAACCACTCGCTATATAACCCATAATGCCAAGGGTAGAAACCGAATCGAACCAGTGTAGAAGTGTTGTGTAGTGTGTAAAACCCTAAATGATGCCTTGCTCATTGGGGGTGCATGCGACATCACTGATAGGAGAATGCGGACCAAAAAGAGGACCAACCACATAAATTGTGCCCTGTATAGGGAATGGAATGTGTTTGGTAGAAACCAATCACACACAAACAAGTGGCTAGAAAATAATTGTTAATACGAACAAGCATGCATGTAGAAGATAAATGAAAACAATGTGTAAGATAGAATGCAATTAAACATGCAAGAAGACAATCATAGACCATGAAAGTGGGTTGCAAACATGGGACACCACTCACAATGTCGCAAGACACTTAAGGCCATAATGGATGCATACAACAAACAAGTGTGCACACCAAACATAGGGCAAGGCCCACATAATAGCAAAACAAAATAAGCAAGTGCAAACACCATATAGCAATGGAAGCAAGTAATCTTGTAAAACAAATGTTGCACATGAAGCACCCGTTAGCATGTTAGAAAGATAACTAGTATGTCAAAAGTGTGTATAAGCAAGTAGTGAAAAGTGCTAAGTATGAAATGAAACAATAACACCTGGAAGAGATGAATGTGGATTCCCCTAATGACCATTGTAAGAGTGGTAGAAGGCAAACATCCATACTGCATGTAAGAGATTTGTATCTACGATCACAACTAGAGAAAGACGTGAACGCACATATGTGTATGGTAAAGATAATTACATACAAGAAGCCTATTAACATATGTAATAGAGTGACCATATACAAGAAAATGCGACCAAGAGTAAAAGCAACCAAGATATGAAATATGTTGCGGATGGATGGAATGAAATGCAAGATGGATGATAGGAGCTATTTTACCCTTGAGTGATTGAAGTTGTATGCAATGAGGTTCATTTGGCTTTCCCCCTCAGCAGTCAAGAATGAACCGTAAACGATAGTGCGTCATTGAAAAATGGTCGAAGTATGTGTTTTGTCTAACGCATTGTGATGAATGTGTATGTGTATTGATGAAATGCGACCTAGAAATGATGTGTGCGTGACCCTTATATCCAAAACATATATCACGAAAAGATGATTGTAGCGAGTGATGATGTAGCCTAAAGCGTATACCACTACAAGATGACCGTAGGAGTGATGATGTAGCCTAAAGCGTATACCACTACAAGATGACCGTAGGAGTGATGATGTAGCCTAAAGCGTATATCACTACAAGATGAATAGGGGAGTGGTGATGTAGCCTAAAGCGTATACCACTACAAGATGATGGAATAGGTGACCATTTAGCCTATAACGTATGTCACTAACCTAGTAATGTCACATGATAAAATATCGAATGATGAATGTGTAAGTATGATAAGGTCCATTTGATTAGTAAACCCTCGGTAGTCGAGTATGGACCAAGGAAATAAAGTGCGTCATAGGGTAGTGAGTGCAGTGCGTAGAAGACGATGTAGTATGTGTGATGATAATAGATGACCATATGATGTGTAGAATGTATAGTGTACGATGTATAAGATGTAATGCAAGATGTGTATGTAGATTAAAAGCGTGAATATGTGTGTTATGTAGTAGGCATGCCGAGTAGTATGTAATGCTAGATGTAAATATGACACATGTATGATGAAAACCAATACAATGTATGACATGTAGGTGTGTAAATGTCAAACTAATGTAGACTAAATATAGCATGTAGGATGAATTTTGCGAGATGTATGAATAGACGCAATGTGTAGGACCTATTATGCAATGTGTGTGGTTCATGTGTAGTATGCCCTCAACAGTCAAGTGTGAACTAAAGAACAAGAGTTTGTCATCGGGTAATGATGACACTAAAATGTGTGATGAGGATATTGAAGTGAGGAGATTGATGTATGATAATGCAAAGATGATAGATGTGCTAATGCTAAAATGACGGGGGGTGTTAGATGATGTGCCCCCAAGTGTGGAAAATGAAAAATGTAATCATGTAATGTCATCTAAAATATCATCACTTTCAGGGTCATAGTTGAATGGATAAGAATTAGTTACTTGATAAGAAATAGTGTTTGGTTGATCACATAATGAGCCATTGAGGCGTAAGTTGTACATACCCATTACATATTCCTCATCAATAAATGAAGTGGACATCCATGTGCATACCAACGAGTAATATTATGTGTATAGCCAAGAAAGGAACTATTGGAAATAAAGACACAACCAAAAGACATGGGGAAAGATATGTCTATATGATCTGCATCGAGAGTTACCCCAATGTAATCAAGCCATGATTTCCCTAATGTCAATGGTGTAGATCGAGGATCATGTGTGAGGAATATCGTGAGATGAAATACACATATACCATAAGTAAAAATGATGTGAACAAACCCATAATAAAGATGAGGAGTGTATGGTGTAGGATAGAGGTCCTCAAAAGCAAAACCTAGTCGAGCCAAACCCTCATGTGTACATATAGTGTCATTACAAGTAGGATCAAATGGAATATGTTCCCAATATGAATTATTCATGAAGAGTGTGCAAGTAAATGGTGGACATGTGATACATGTAGGTGATGAGAGTGACATCCATAGACCTGGAGAAGCCCACGATAAAGGAATTATAACATTAGTACCGAGTAGATGGCATAAAAGAAACTACATCTATCACACAAATAAAACCTTCAAGTGGTGGCAAGTGAGGTGGTTCATCCATAGGTTGAGGATCATCTATAGTATCAGTGCGTGGAATAGGAAGACTAGTATTAGGAGCTCGGTCACAATATTGGAATGGATCACGGTCACGAAAAATAGTATACTCAATGCCTTCATGGAGAAATTTGACACAATGATGTATAATAGAAGTGACAACTTGCATGGCATGAAGCCATGGCCTACTGAGTAAAAAATTGTAGGAAACTGGGAAATCAATAACAAAAAACATAGTGGGGATAGTTTTTGGCCCTACAGTGATAGGTAGTGTAATGTGACCAACACATGGATGAATAAAACCATCATAAGCATGCAGTGAAAGACAATATGGACTAACATTACGAGCTAAAAGACCTAGGACTTCAAGGAATGACATGGGACACAAGTTAAGCTCAGATCCATTGTCAATTAAAGTGCATTTGATACCCAAATTGTTAATGCAACACATGATATGCAAAGGTGGGTCATTGTCAAAATTATGAACATAGCAGGAATATTAAACTGAATGCTATGTGTTGAGAAAATGCATCTACAAAAGTTTAATAGACTGAATCAGGATGTATGTCAGCACAAATATGAGTAGTAGTAATAAGATGTTGGACTCTATGCCTTAGATCAGGATTTGCAAGCAAATAATCATTGATTGAGATACTCATGATGACTAAACCCTAGGATGATAAGAAATGAATGAATGAAGATCTGATAAGCATGAAGATCGAGTCGGGTTCACCAAAATGATTAACTAAAATGTGAATAATTCTATGTTAATCTAATAAGTACACAACAATAAATAAGAGCTAATCAAATAAGGAGAAATGACCCAAGAAACTAAGAAAGTAGATATGTGAAACCCTAGAGTGTAAAGAGAGTTAGAAAGAACTCAGTTGATTCGATGATCTTGTTGGACTATGTCACAGAGATGGTTGGAGAAACATGAGGAGGAAATGACTATGCCAAAGTCTAGAAAAGTGTATATTTGGGCAATCTGAGTGGACTGGGGTGCTTGGATAGGTACATGGGCGCTGTGAGTGCCCTAGTCGAGATATGGCTTCCTAGTCTATGGAAAATCTCTTTAAGCCTCCTCTAAATTGTCACTAAGTGATCACCGTGTTCGATTCTTACATGATAATAGCTTCGCTAGCTGCGCACAATATCTCATTTGGAAATAAAAAATGAAACTGAGACCTACAAAACCCCAAGACAAACATTAAACCCCTAAAAATAAAGATGCATATGAAGAGGTTGGACTGTCCTCAACTGCCACAATGGTAGACTTACTAATTGAGTGTTGTACTACATCTCAGACCTGATGTAGTTCTATGTGTGTGTGTGCAATCATGCCCTAGGTGCTCTTTTTTCTAGTCGCACTTTGTGAAAGTAGCGAGCAATAACTATGTGCATAAATGTAATAGAATAGTGGATGGAATAGAATAAACTTCCCTCCTATGATGTGTGATGTAGATAAAATGACCTTATCCCTTGTGATGGAGCTAGATGGATGTAAATGAGCTCTAGATGGATGCAACCTTATATGATGATAGTAGTGCCTAGTTCTTGGTCCCTCATTATGGTCTCATAACTTTATATTTATATGGTTCTCTTGATCTAATTTTGTAACTAACCTTGGAAAGGTAGACCACTAAAAATATAGAATGCTCAAATGGCTAGAAAGTTATTAAAAGATGGAGGCAAAGTGTGAAAATGACCAGGGCACCTCGATTGGGACTAGGGCACATGGCGCCCAAGATTGGCCTGTGCACCCCAATCAAGGATAAAATAATGCAAAGTGACGAAAAACAGACTGCTGTATGTATGTGTAGGAGGTCGGAAATGACGATGGAAAACAAAGTAAAATGGCCAAAAGACAAGGGTTAATTAGTAATTTCTTCACTCAAAAACCATATGAATAGTAGTATGAGACCGAGACTAAATAATACCCAAAGTGAGTGATTTAGTGTCTACAATTCTATTCTAAAAAATAATAAACCATCCTCCTCCTTGGGCAAGAGTGAGCCCTTGCTCTTCCCTCGAGTTGGGTTAACAAAATAAAAAATGAATCTTTGCCAAGATACTTCAATTGTGGATTTTATTGATGAGAAATGATGTTACAAAAATCATCCATCTTCTACCACTACTGCATTGAGTGCTTTTGAGAGATATTTATAACTCATCCCTTGGCCAATACCCCAAGATTATAGAACTACCTACTTATAATATTGGGTAAGACTTGAATTCATATTCCACTTTCCAATGTGATAAATGTGGAAGGAATTCATTCAAACAATAGAACTCGATTTAACTACTTTTTATGCCACTTGACAAAGAGACAAATGCGGAAGAGATTTAATCAAACAATACAATTCTAGATTGAACTCCTTTTTCCACTTATACTCAACTCCTTCCACTTAACAAGGAGACAACCATGTAAGAGAATTAATCAAATATTACAACTATACATTGAACTATCTCTTCCACATGCACTTAACTACTTCTTTCCATTTTTCAAGTTTTCTCTTGCATGATTGAATCTTTCAACATGACAATTGTCTCGCCATATTCTCATCCCTTATTTTATAATCATTATTGTGAATTAATTTGAATAATATTTTCAAACCTTTTATGGGTTTGGTGCTCCTTGTTGTAAGATTTCTAAAACATCTTGAAATTCTTATTTTCATTGAGAAATGAGGGATATATCATAGTTTTATTGAACATGTGTGTTTTTTTCTTATTTACTTTCCTTCAACCTTATTCTATTGAAAATTCAAATGAAGACATCTCCTCAATTATTGTTGATGCATAAAAATGGAGAGAGGGGTTTCCTCATAAAAATAAGAGGAACAAAAACCTCTCTTAGATTCTCATTTGAAGGTCTGTAATTTTATTTAGAGAAAATCTAGTCTTTGCATGTGCGAGTCTTGAGCTTGAAAAGTGTAATGTCCCCATTCCTTCACCAAGGGCCTAACGACCATTTTTCGGTCTTAGCCTTGGTCATACCCAAAGCGCTAACAATGCTGCAAGCTATTGGTTATGTATACATCATTACTACCTTGCTTTATGTTATATTTTGTCATTGACATTAAGTTGAGCGACTTGATAATAATTGTTATATTTTGTCGTTGGGTGACTATATGGCACTTTATTATTATATTTCTTTGTTGGGGGTCACCTAAGTTACTTTTGGCACATGGGGGAAAAGGTAACTTAAAATCATATTATATTTATGTGGTTTTCCCAAGGGGTTCGATTGGGGTATTTTTGGGCCTCTTGTTGCATGGTGAAGTTATAAAAGGAGTGCTTGGGGAGAGTTATTCATTCATTCATACGCTCACCTATTTTGATATTAGAGCAATTGTTGTTTGCACTTTATTTGCTTATAGAGTAATATCCCAAAGGAACCGTAGCTTTAGTGGTGAAAGATCCTCCCTAGTTTGCTATTTTGGAGCTTTATTCAGAATTTTGGATCAGATCTGGAGAGTAATCAGAAATTCAGTTTTAGAGTAAGAGGACAACCCTTCTTCATCAAGGGTTTCAGTTCAAATTTGGAACAACTATTTTCTAGGGTTTTATCTACTCAGTTCCAAATTTGTAGCAATGTTTTTTAGGGTTTCCAGGTGTCCATTTTCAGATCTGGAGGTTGGGATCATTTCTATATATTTAGTAGATGTTATTTCCATAAAATCAGATTTTAATCAATTGTATTCACATAGTTATGAATTTTTGAAGTTTTCAGTAGTTTAGGATTTTTGAAAATTACTGGTAGTTATATATTACTCAGAAAAATCAAAAAATATTTTTCTAGTCTTTGTTTTCACCTTAGCAAGCTCTCTATAAAATTTCGTGTGATTTGGGTAAGTATTTTGCAAGATATCTATAAATTTCAGTTCGCTGCCCTAGTTGGTTCATTTCTAGAAATTTCAAAATATATTGTTACAAATTTTTATTAAATTTGTCAAATTTCAAGATTATCCCACAAGGAATATTTCAGTGGTATCAGAGCCAGATTTCCTCCAACCTGTTGGGTAGCGAAAAGAAGGTCAAAATATAGTAGATTAGAAAGATCTCAATGTGGGGTTTATGACGAAAATGTTCATCAACATGGTGAAACAACAAGAGACAACCAAATTCTACTTGAGCTAGCTCACACTGAATATGAATAAGATCATATATGGGAATCCTGGGAAAAATGTGAGAACAATAATAAAGGGAAGCTAGTAGAGGAGATTGATGAGGATTCTTGTGGGAGGAAATACCAATCTTTTAGTAAGGGTTTCAAAGATAATACGCCCTTTCCAGTTATTATGTATGATGAAGATTGGTAGCAAACCCAAACGAGATCATCATATGTAAGTACCTTAATTACAAAGGAACTCATTTGAACAACCAATAACAGCCCCACATGATGTAATTTTAGATGGAGATGATTGAAGACCAAGAAAAAGAAGAAGAAACTTGTAGAGAAAAAGGTATGAATTTTGATGAGAAAAATATTTGTGGCAAAGAGGAACAACCACGGTTGGTTGGTTGCAAAATTGAAAAATATATTCCAACCCAAAAGGTACCTATCAATCCTCCAAAGAACAAGTCATTATTGTATGGGATGAATTTACCAAGTAGTAATGAGAATACATTTGTGAAAGGTGTTGATTCTTGTTCCACTTGTTCTCCATCTAAAATCATGAATCGCCATAGGGATGGTGCTGTTTTGTAGGTTTCTAAATCAGCTATAGAAGGTGAACCTTTTGATGATATTATTTATAAGGAGGTTAGTAGTAGCATGGATTTATTTCATCATCTTCATCCTATATCATTATAATATTTTTATCAAGATGGTATTCAACCTATTGTGGATCGAATGCTAAGGATTCGGTACATCGAATTCAAGTCATCATGAAGACAAAGGCTGATGATATTATTTATGAGAAGATACAAGATAAGCAAAGTTGGAAGATCTTGCATGATATAAGTGTTCATGAGAATTATAAGGTATGGGATCCAGGTAATATGTTGCATTTGTCCAAGGTTGTCAATTCTGATTTCAAATTTTTGTGACTGATTTCATAAGGAAAAGAAGGAATTCACAATTGTATTTTGGGATTACAAGTGTTGGTAAGCATGGTGTCTTCTTTGGAGAGTCCGGTGCAAGAAGGGAGAGTAACTCTCAAGGTAACGACACTTGATTTCCTTATTGTTAAAGAGGATACGAGAATATTTTATATTCATTTTCAACTTGTTGGACTGTTCATAACAATAGTCAAAAAGAGAGGAGAAATGGCTTTATTAATAAAGACCATGACTGATTTTTATATTAGCTACACCTGTGTGGAACCTTTGGAAGGGTTAGTGGGGGCATCTAGACCCTCAAAGTGCTCAAAGAATCAAGGTGCAATCTGCTGATTTGAATTCAAGGGGCATTCATGACTTTGACATCCTAAGGTATGAGAATGGTTACCATTTTCCTAGTTCGTTGAGTTCTCCTATGTTGTTGCCATGTTTCTATCATTTGGGACAATGTGCACATGCTTGGATGATTGAGGAAGACTATTTCATAATCAAGTCTCAAGGTATTCTAGATGGGATAAACACATCCTCCTTTCACATTTCTCTTCATTCAACTAATGAACATATGTTGGAAAATAAAATAATGCAACAACCCATGATATTGAAAAGAAATGAGGTATGTGGTATATTTATTGTGGGTGAGTTTGCTAGAGGTAAGATTGTTTTTGGTATGCAATGGTTACATGTTGTTAAGGAAGAAGATGGTGCATGGGTTGAAAAATCAAAGGAGAATGAAGATGTTGATCCTATATCAAAAATTATGAGTTGCAAAGGTGTGATGAGCAGCCCCAATTATTCTATTTCAGACGTGTTGTCTTCTCTCATGAAGAGGATCAATATGTACAACAAAAGGTATGAAGTTACTTATGATGAATTTAATGGATACATGAGTTCTAATTTTTATTTCCATTTTTCTTGCATTTACGATAAAATGAAAATGTGGGGAAAGAGGATAAATTATGATGAGGGAGTAGTCATGTATATTCCCAACATAGAAGGAATTGGTGAGTTATTTCCATGGAAAGACATGTCTTGCAAAAAGAAGATAAATCATTTCTTTATTGTCATTAAGAGGTGTGAAGTACTTGAATGTGTTTGTACATTTGGGTTACTCAAAGTTGGAATCATTCATTGGAAACATTGGTTTCCATCTTTTGGGAAACTTGCATTCATTCCTCATATGGATAAATTGATTTTTTTAGGAAAACAAATAAATTAGACTTCATGATTTTTTTAGGAAAATATTTTTGTAAGTCATCAGCTGATTGGGAAGGAGAAAACAAAATTGAATTTGGAGAAGGTTATGATTTTATTTGTTTATCATTTTATTATCCTTTTTCTAGCCTCTTTATTACTTTATCATTCTGCTTAGAAATATGAGTTTGGTAAGGTGTTTGTGAGTTGTTGAGGTAACTCTTCCGGTAGAATGCAATTGGGAACTCTTTGAGGGTTTAATCCTTCATTTTCAGTCACTTTAGATCTTCCCACATTATAGATTCATTACTCTTATGATCCACTCTTGTCATTTTCAGCTGATTTATGTCATGAAGGGAACTAATTTTTAGTTTGATGAGACATTTCCAAATCTGGTTTTAAAGGAGAAATCACATGGATATTATGATATTAGGATAGTACCATAGAATTTTGGGACACTTATCAAATGGGTGAACACATATCAACTAATCATCAGGCTAGAAGAAGGGCTAATGATAACTATTGTTTCTTCTAATATAAACAAGGAAGGTGAAGAGGGAATGCTGTCCTATATACTACATGATGGTATTCTTGAGTGGGCAGCCTTGGAGCTTAGAGAGGCTTGTCTTGCTACATATTCCTCATATAATAAGGAAGGTATAACAAATTGGAGCATGTTTTTCATAGTTGATTACACTCATACTTGCATTGAATTGATGGAAGCAAGTAAGGTTGACATATTCTCCCAAAGGCTTCATCATTTGACTGGCACCAGATCAAGACTTTGGGAGCACTACATCATGTTCTCTCTATTGCACATGGCACTGAGGAAAATGGGTTTTCATTTGCTTGGGGACAAGAAAATTTTGGGAAGGGAGGACTATAATGTCCCCATTCCTTCACCGAGGGCATAACAACCATTTTTCAGTCTTAGCCTTGGTCATACCCAAGGGGATAACGACGTTGCATGCTATTGGGTATGGATACATGATTACCACCTTGCTTTATGTTATATTTTGTCGTTGACATTAAGTTGAGTGACTTGGTGGTAATAATTGTTATATTTTGTTGTTGGGTGACTATATGGCACTTTATTATTCTATTTCTTCGTTGGGGGTCACCTAAGTTACTTTTGTCTCATGGGGGGAAAAGGTAACTTAAAATCATATTATATTTATGTGGTTTTCCCATGGGGTCAATTGGGATCTATTTTGGGCCTCTTGTTACATGGTGAAGTTATAAAAGGAGTGCTAGGGGAGACTTATTCATTCATTCATAAACTCACCTATTTTGATATTGGAACAATTGTTGTTTGCAATTTCTTTTCTTGTGCAAGTAAGATCCCACAGAACCATAGATTTGGTGGTGAAAGATCCAAGCCTAGCTAGCAAAGCACTCTTCGGTGGTGAAAGATCCTGCCTAGTTTGCTATTTTGAAGCTTTATTTGATTTTTGGATCAGATATGGAGAGTAATCAGAAATTTAGTTTCAAAGTAAGAGGATAACCCTTCTTCATCAAGGGTTTCAATTCATAGTTGGAACAACTATTTTCTACGGTTTTATCTACTCACTTCCAAATATGCACAATTGTTTTTAGGGTTTCCAAGTGTCCATTTTCACATCTGGAGGTTGAGATCATTTCTTTATATTTAGTAGATGTTATTTCTAGAAAATCATATTTTTATCAGTTGTATTCACATAGTTATGAATTTTGAAGTTTTTAGTAGTTTAGGGATTTCTGAAAATTATTGGTAGTTATATATTACTCAGAAAAATCAAAAATATTTTTCTAGTCTTTGTTTTCACCTTAGCAAGTTCTCTATAAATTTTCGTGTGATTTGGGTAAGTATTTTGCAATATATCTATAAATTTTAGTTCGCTGCCCTAGTTGGTTCATTCCCATAAATTTAGAATATCATTTGTGAAAATTTTATTAAATTTTGTCAAATTTCAAGATTATCCCCAAGAGGATATTTCAAAAACCTTCGCTTCAAATGATGATATCTTCAAAAAAATTATTTTTGTGTAAAAATGGAGAGAGGTTTTCCTCTTAATAATAAGAGGAATAAAAACCTCTCTCATATTTTCATTTAGAAGTCTGAAATTTTAGTTAGAGCAAGTCTTGTGCAGATTTTACGAGTCTTGTGATTTGTGACCTATGAGTCATGTACTTGGAAAAATGATGATATATTCTTAACCATTACTACTATGTAAAAATGGAGAGATTTTTTCCTCGTAACAATAAGAGGAACAAAACCTTTCTTTGATTCTCATTTGGAGGTTTGTAACTTTAGTTATAACAAGTCTTGCGCTAGTTTTGTGAGTCCTGCACTCTATGTATTGTGAGTCCAACACTCTATGTACTATGATTCCCGTGCTCTATACATAGTGAGTCTTGCACTCTATAATGTATGTCTTGCACTTGCTATAATACATTCTAGAGATCAAATGACCCGCTCACACATAATATTGAATTCCAAATCACAAGAAATATTAGGAAATGGAAACATTCAGATTGCAATGGACTTTTCAAAGATAGATAAAATATATTCTACATTTTATCTTAACTAGATATTTAGTTCTTAATACCGCATCCAAATCCATGTTCGAAGAGAAGGAATAATGTTATTTTGTGCATTAGATGAGACTTACTTTGGTCTTATCACACACCATAACTAACATTATGCAAAGTAGAACTATACACTATATCGATATTGTGGAATAAGATTGTACAACCTCCAGTGAAACACAATACTCTATGATCTACCCATAAAATCTTTATCCCATATTTACCCCAAAAATAATAAAAAATGCACATATAATATAAATATTGACTCACTTTATTTTTGGTTCATATATGATTGCCTATGAACCTAGATGCTCTTGCATCATACACCCCGAATAATAAGAAATGTGAGCATAGTGCTCACATATGTGGGCTAACTGACCTAGAACAACCCTTTCATCCTTTTGGTAAGGATTTGGTGTGCCTTAATGCCAATGGGGATTACCTATCTTCCAATTGCTAGCGAAATTGGTAACAAATTACACTCCTCCAAATGTGTTTCAATTATTTCACACACCAACTCCCATCGGCTTCAACGCGATCTGTTAGCTTTATGTATCCTATACATTTTCTTCTCCATAATTTCTTCCTCTAATTGATATCCCCATAAACAATCTATAGATATAAATGTCCCTTACGATGTATCTCAATATGTGTGGTATCCTTCCAAACTCTTGTGCACTTTTCCCTAGTTAATCCATCTTCTCCTTTCACCCAATTTTCTCTATCCTTACACATACCTAATTATCACTTCACACTACTACACATCTTTGTTCTTTTATAACCATGCACACCATGTGAATTATGTTCATTCCTTAATCCTCTTTTAAAGGATTTAAAATGTTATTTTGTTCATCCTTCCACACTCTCATATTATTTTCTCTTCTATCAAACAAAATATCCTGATCAAACTGGGAAGGTATTCCCAACAATACATAACATGCATCAATTGATATAATATCACATAAAAATAGGTCCTCACATTGGCCAATCTTCATCTACACCTCAACTTATTCTTGACAACTCCCTTTTGTTCTTCCATAAGCTAAGTTATAATGTAATGACTTAGATACAACTTGCATCCCAATACTAGCTTCCATACCATCTCTAAAGACACCAAATTGTCTCTCGCTTACACTATCAACCACAATCTGTACAACACTTAACGTTAGTCTTACAACTCACATAGAATATATTTCACCTCTCATGCCATAATTACTTCTTATCTTCAGTAACATTTGAGATACTCCTTACTATCATCAATTTTTTTCTTGCTTCTAATTCTTCTTCTATTGCATCACTTTCTTTTGCCTATGCAATGTGCACACTTGAACCAACCACTTTCGATAATCATACATAAAATTTTAAGATTTGTGTCCTACTTCACCACATTAGAAACATGTCCCATTGAATTTTCCACCTCAATCTCTTCCTCTCATAGAATTGGTTCTTGCCTAGTTTTATATCTCTTACACACTACTTGAGTACTCTCCATCCTTTTGCTTAAGTTTTGCTAGTTATTTGTCACCATGGGGTCTTTCCCTATATATATATATATAATTTCTAAACATTAATTTATCCTTTGATCTAAAGGCATATTGGTATGCTTTTTCCATTATCTCGTATCTATGTTCATTGTCTCGTATTATCCGAACTATACCTCATTCCATGCAATGATGGGTTTCCATAGTCGTAGTCAGGATCATCATCATCAGTATCCTCTCTATACTTAGGGTCATTAACTAAAAGTGAGCAATTATTCACCTACAATAACATTATTTAATAAATATTATAGTATTTCAAATTATGTGAATAAAACATTTGAAATTTAATTTTTTATCTACTTGATTTTATTAATTATTTAAGAAATTAATGACATCTTATCGACACAAACCCACAATAATATGCCCATTCCTTGAATACATTAGTATTCTATCGAAGGGCTTTGAGTTGTGTCTGTGCATATTCAATAAATTTGAAGTCATACACCTTCTCGTGTAAAAAATATTCAAAGTTACAAATTTAATTGAGATATGAATTAATAAACATTGTATACTACATTATTGAAATAAACTTACAAATTTACACATGACCTCATTTATGCTCATTTGTCCCAAACAATGAGTCATCAACTTCCCCGATTCATTTTGGTTTGATTGGTGTTATTGTAGATACTTTGGACCCCTATATTAATATCAATACAATATGAAAAACTTTGAATTAATGAATTTAACAAAAATACTTTTTTAAATTTTATATCGTTGTTTTTCAAATTACTAGAAGCCCATTTTGTGTCCTGTTTGAGCCACTTTTCACATTGTATTTTCCATGAAGATGCATTCATGTTGATAGGTAAGTGCTCTAATATCTTCTCACGCGTAGTACCACATAATTCTCTTGCACAACATTTTTTCATATAATAATATATAATAAAGAAATATAAAACATCATTTTAATTTATTTCGATTTCTTTGTTAGAGTAGGTATTTACCTTAGCTCATGTTCACCTAGATACTTTATTTACTTTTATTGTATTTATCCTCACCCACTTATGTGTGTGGATATTTATTTTATCTTATTTAGATATTAGGAGATTTTATCTAGTTTTTAGGTATAGTTATTTTCTTGATCTATGGTATTGACTAGATCCTTGAGATCTATGGATTTGACTAGTTCTTTCCTTGATTTATGGCTTCATCTATGACCTTGAATGGTTCTTAGATTGTTATTCCTTTCCTATATAAGCAATGCCCATTCTCATTGTATTTCATTGAGTTCTATTATAATATATGATATTATTGCTCATTTGTTTGCAAAGGTTTATGTAAAGTTATTCGGAAAATTACTTTCATCATTTTATTTGTGTGGTGAAGGCATTTTATTATTGTTTTAGTGGCAACTAAAATAAATAGTAGAGCATAATATTGAAAAGCTTGTATCTTTTGATTAGTAACTCGGATTTGAGTGTCGTTTTTTACAAAAGTGCTTATTTTTTCTTGCTCTTTCCATTGGAAATATTTATTTTAAAAATAACACTATAATTATAAAGTTCCATATTGTAACACACACTCATTGTAAAGTGCCAAAATATGGGGGTTCTTGTTGCATTGCTTGGGGCTCTTGTTGCATTACTTGGTTCTTGCATTTCTTTTGGTGATTTTTTGAGAATGACGTCTTTATCTAATTTATAATTAGATCATGTTGAGCCATTAACAACACATAATTACCACACATAGAAACCAAGAATGGAAACAATAATCAAGCGGAAAGAATTATGGGCTTTAACTTATTAAGAACAACCAAAGTGTTCACTAGAGAATATGAAAAATTTAAGTACCAAATAAAGTTTGATGAGTGTATAGGTTTGATAGGAACTTATGTAAGTGATAGTCTTTTGTTAGAAAAATGTGACTCTCCTTTCAAAATATGAGAGAAATTGGAAGATTTATTTGGTAAGGTGGATCATATGAGAGCCATGCAACTTGAAATTGAGATCACCTCTCTTAATCCTGAAGATTTTCCAACAATTATAAACTATCTTATGAAGTTCAAGAATTTGTTGACACAGATTGAAGGGGAGTGGAAGAGATAAGAAAGATGAAGAGTGTGTTTACTTGATTCTATCCAAGTTGAGAGGACCATTCCAAAATTTTGATTCTACCTTTTTCTCTAACATGGATGCCTTAGGTGACACATTCAAAATGCCTAACTTAGACACATTTTGTGAAAGACTTACTAGGGAAGAATCTAAATTGTCTAACTTTGAGTCTTCCACATCTCAAATGGCATTAGTTACATCTAATCCTCAGGCGCAAGGAAAACCAAAAATAAAAACCAAACCCACCCCTTCTCCATCTCAAAATTCTCCTAAACCCAAAGAAAACAACTCTAAACCCAAGGAGTCTTCTAAGTCTAAGAATGAGTCTAGTCTTTCATGCTCTTTTGGTGGGGGTAGTGGTCATGAAAAACATAGGTGTTATAAGTGAATGCAAGCCTTAGAGGATGCACTCAAGAAACATAAAATTTCTATCTCCACTCCACCTCCTTTTAATCAACATGGAAAATAACTTAATGTTATTGGGAGATCTCAGTCATCACTTGCAAAACAATTGGGTTATAGATTCGGTGCTTCTCGTCACATGACTTCTTCCAAGGAGTCTTTTATTTCTCTAGGTTTGAGTTCTACTTCCAAAATTGAGGTTAAAGATTTTTCCTTTATTTTTGTTGAAGGAAAAGGTGATATACAAATTGATGGTGGAAATATCCAAGATGCACCATATGTTTCTAACATCACCACAAATTTGCTTTATGTATATTAAATTTCTCATTCTGGTCAAGGGAAAATTGTGACTTTTACACCACATGGAGCAGAAATATGAACTTTTTTGGAGCTTTATTCACTTGTTTCTTAGGGTATTGTTGATCTTAGTTCTAGACTATATCACTTTGAGGGTTTTGATGAAACTTCCTCTATAGGGACAAAATTGGTTTCTTATCTGATTCGAGAGCAAGCTTTGGCATGAAAGATTTGGACATATCAATTATAGATATTTGAAGGAGTTGAGCACTCATGGTATGGTTGATGGTATCCCTAGAGTTTCTTGTCTTGAGAGTGTTTGCCATGGTGTGCATTAGGAAACAACACCAAGATCTATTTCCTAAGAATTTGTCAAAGAGAACTTCTTCATCACTTGAGCTTGTGCATAGTGACTTGATGGTTTTTCCTACTCCCTCTTTTAATGGAGCTAAGTATGCACTTACCTTTATTGATAATTTCTCGAGACGTACTTGGGTTTATTTTCTCAAGTACAAAAGTGATATTTTTCACACTTTTTAGTCTTCAATACTTTTTTTTGAGAAATAATCTTCCAGTTGCATAAAGAAACTTCGCACTAATAATGGGGGTGTTTCAAGCAATGAGTTTTGTTGAGAATGGAGCTTAATTGCTTCACAAGAAACTTGCTTTTATATGTTATTGGTTTTGAAAGTGCAACCGGCGCGTCGGTCGTGGTGTAACCGACATTGGTCAAGTGTAACTTAGGCGTTGGTTAGTTTAGGTCGATAAGAATCGGTGATAGGTGATAGTTGCACATGCGACACGTTTTTGTTTTTTGACAAAAATTAGAATAAATCAATTATTTTAAAGATGATTTATTGATTGTAAAAGCAAAGTTAAGTTACCCAAAATAGATATATATGCATGTATGCATTGTATGAGGGTAAGTAAGAAGGAGAGAATATATATAGCAATTGTTTTGCATGTAAGTTTTCTTGGTGAGAAAGAAAGAGTAGTTGAGTGAGGGAAAAGCATTGAACATCTTGTGAGGTGTTGGAAGACAATATATCTTCATTGTATTTCCTCTGTAAAACACTGAATAATAATATTGGCCATTTCTTGGTGGACGTAGCCCACACTGGATGAACCACGTTAAATCTGGTATGATATTTCTCTTGTTTATTTTATCTTCTTGTTATTTCCACATTCATTACTTGTATGATTGCTCTGATTATAGATCTGTGCAACACTGTTATATGGTTTAACTCCCAAAAATTGGTATCGAGCTTTGTTTGGAGGGTTTGTGTGTTGATAGGATTAACTCACAAAGGGTTTTTGATTGAGTGGAAGCTACAACAATGGCGAAGAAAACAAATACAAAGTAGAGAAGTTTGATGGTCGTAATTATCAATTATGGAAGATAGATTGAGGATTATTTGTATTAAAGAGATTTATATTTACCGTTGGATGAGAAGTCTAGACCTACGAAGATGACTGATGAAGAATGGAAGATTCTTGACAGAAAGACTTTGAGATCTATAAGATTGAGCCTGACAACATCCGTGGCTTCCAATATTACAGAAGCGACTTCTACGGTAGAGTTAATGAAATCTCTTGCTAATTTATATGAAAAACCTAGTGCTTCAAATAAAGTTTATTTGATGAAGAAACTATTTAGTTCTAAGATGCATGAAGGTGGATCTGCATCTAGTCATTTGAATGATTTCGATCTATTGTAAATCAGTTAAAATCGGTTTCTATACCATTTGATGATGAAGTAAAAGAACTTTTATTCTTATGTTCTTTGCCTGATAGTTGGGATAACTTGGTAATGGCTGTTAGTAATACAACATTTGCTAATAATATTTTGAAGTTTGATGATGTGGTTAGTATAATCTTGAATGAAGAAATTCACAGGAAGAGTATAGAGGAATCATCATCTGGAAATGCTTTGAATGTAGAAAGTAGGGGTAAGTAGAAGGAGATATCCAAGAGTAAGAGTAATAGGAAATCAAAGTCAAGGGATAGCAGATCTAAATCCAAAAGTAAGGGAATTACTTGTTGGAAATGTGGAAAGAAAGGACATGCAAAGAAATATTGTTGGTCAAAGGATAAAAATAACCAACAACTGAGAAAAGGTAAATAAGTAAATCTTCTTTGCATTAAAGTTAATACAAGATGCTCTTATTCTTTCTTTAGATAATAGAATTTAATCATGGGTTTTAGATTCAGGAGCTTCTTTCCATGCAACGCCTAATAAGGGTTATTTCGAAATTATGTCCAGGAAATTTTGGACATGTTTATTTGGGTGATGATGAACCTTGCGGTATTATTGTAAAGGGAAGTTCATCTAAAATTGCAGAATGGAAATACATGGGTATTGAAAGATGTGAGGCATGTGCCAAGCCTCGGGAGGAATCTTATTTTTGCAAGGCAACTAGGTGAATTTGGTTGCATGGTTACTTTTACAGGAGACTCTTGGAAAGTCACAAAGGGTGATTTTGTTGTGGCAAGAGGTAAGAAGGTAGGAACATTATATTTATCTACCTATATTATTGATTCCTTTTCTACATTATCTACTTAAGATTCAGATACATGCATGTGGCATAATCGGTTGGGTCATATGAGTCAAAAAGGAATGCAGATCTTAAAGGCTAAGGGTAAGTTATCAGATTTGAAAGATTTAGATCTTGATTTCTCTGAGCATTGTATCTTTGGAAAGCAAAAGAGAGCGAGATTTCTCAAAGTTGGGGAAACTAAAGAGTAAAATTGGAGCTTGTACACTCAGATGTGTGGGGACCAGCTCAGGTAGCTTCTCATGGAGGATCCCAATATTATGTTACTTTTATTGATGATGCTACAAGAAATGTATGAGTTTATTGTATTAAACATAAATATGATGTTTTTGAGACTTTTAAAAGATGGAAAGCCCTTATTGAGAATGAATCAAATTCTAAGTTAAAGTGCCTTAGATCTGACAATGGTGGTGAATATTGAAGCAAGGATTTCAATGATTATTGTTTAGTGAATGAAATACGTAGAGAAAAAACGGATCCAAGAACACCACATGAGAATGGTGTTGCAGAAAGAATGAACAAGACAATCATGGAACGTGCTAGAAGTATGAGAATACATTCTGGACTGCCCTTACAATTTTGTGCGGAAGAAATTGATACACCGGTTTATTTGATTAACCATGGGCCTTCAAGTTCACTAGATGGAGGACTATCAGAGGAAGCTTGGACCGAAAAAGAGGTAGATCTTTCTTTTCTTAAAGTATTCGGTTCTGAAGCTTTTTTGCATGTTGATAAGGAATATAGGAAAAAGTTGGATACAAAATCCAAGAGATGCACTTTCATTGGTTATGGATTTGGTAATTTCGGTTTCCATTTTTGGATTTAGAGAATTCTAAAATTATTAGGAGTTGCGATGTTAAATGAAATGAAAAGAAAATGTACAGGGATAAAATTTTGGTACCTAAGGATGAACCGGTTGATAAGTTTGTGAATGAAAATGAACTCTTTGATTTAAAAGTATTACTTGCAGGGTTACACAATAACCGGTGTCAGTTTACCCCTGACCGACATTAGTTAGCAGAACTAGTATATGTTACAGAAGAGCTAAAATGACATCGGTTAACATAATCGATGTCGATTCGCCATCGGTTACAATGGCGTCGGTCCTTGTCAAATTTAGATACAAATGTCCAGGAGGTCCAGATTGAGCCTTTGATACCCCAAACTCCTATGACAAGGTCACAAAGGTTAAGTAAACATCCGAAATATTTACACCTCTATTTTATTTATTATTGGTGATTATGGTGAATCGAGAGAGCTTTGAAGAAGCAATGCAGGATAAGACCCACGTCCAAGAAGAGTATGACATGGATGAGGAGATGGACTCCTTAGAATAGAACTAGACTTGGGATTTGGTTGAGTTGCCAACATGTAAGAGAAAATTACGAGAACAAGTGGGTTTACGGGATCAAGGAAGAAGAGGGTGGACATAAAAGATACAAGGAAAAGCTTGTAGTAAAGGGATTTGCACAAAAAGAAGGTATTGAGTTTGGTGAAATATTTTCTCGTTGTTAAGACAACTTCTATTCATCTTGTATTGAGCTTAGTTCATCGTAGAAAATTTTCATTTAGAGCAAACTAGATGTGAAGACAACTTTCCTTCATGGTGATTTGGATGAAGATATTTGTATGCAATAAATGTTTGGTTATGAAGTCAAGGGTAAGGAGAAACTTGTGTGAAAATTGAAAAAAAAAAGTCTATATGGGCTCAAACAAGCTCCAAGAAAATGGTATTTGAGATTTTTCAGTTTAATGCATGAGCATGGTTATATGAGATGTGAATCGACCATTTTGTTTATTTTAAAAAGCTTGAAAATGGGAGCTATGTTATTTTGTTCTTATGTATGTGGATGATATGTTGATTACAGGATCTAGTATGCATGACATTGGTAAACTTAAAGAAAGGTTAGCTCACACATTTGTAATGAAGGATTTGGGAGTTGCAAAGAAAATCCTTGACATGCAAATTCATCGAGACATGAAATACAAGAAGTTGTATTTTTCTTAGGAGGCTTATATTAATAAGGTGTTGGAAAGGTTTAATATGCAAAGATCAAAACCTGTTGGTACACCTATCATTTGGACACTTAACATTGAGCAAAGATCGGTGTCCTTCATCACACGAGGAGGTTGAGTACATTAAACATGTTCCCTATGATTCAACAGTAGGAAGTCTTATGTATGCCATGGTTTGTACTACACCAGACATTGCACAAGCAGTGGGAGTTGTGAGCAGGTTTATGGCTAATCCATGTAAAGAACATTGGAAAGCAATCTAATGGATTCTCAGGTATTTTAGAGGGACATCTGGCATGGAATTATGATATGGAGGGTAAGATACTTCTTTACGTGGCTATGTTGATTTAGATATGGCTGAAGATTTGGATGGCATGAGGAGCACCACTAGATATATTTTCACAGTAGGTGGAATGACAATTAGCTAGATTTCGAGATTGCAAAAGGTTGTGGATTTGTCTACTATAGAGGTAGAGTATGTTGTAGCTACAGAATCTAACAAGGAGATGATATGGATGAGCTAGGTTCATGGAAGAGTTGGGTAAGGAGCAAGAGGATTGTAGATTATACAGTGATAGTCAGAGCACGATTCATCTGGAAAAGAAATCAACATTTCATTTAAGAACGAAACATATTCAATTGAGGTATCACTTCATATGGCGCAGTGTTGGAGGATGGACAACTAAAGTTAGAGAAAATCCATATGGATGAGAACCTTACAGATATGCTAACAAAGCCATTGGTAAGGGAGAAGTTGGAGCTTGACTCCACTTCTGTTGGTCTTCGAGTTTAAGACTTGAAGAGGAAGAAACATGCCAAGGAAAAGGAGCTAAGAATGGTGATGCACAATACAGTGCAACAATTGATCTCCAAGTGGGAGATTGTTGATAATGGAGCTTAATTACTTCACACAAAACTTGCTTTTACATGTTCGGTTCGATAGTAATCGGCGTTGGTCGAGGGTGTCACCGACGTCGGTCGATCCATGTTAGGAAGTGACGGCGCCGGTCAGTAGTAATGTAGCGACGGTTACACTGTGTGGACGTAGTTTTTATTTTTGATTGAAAACTAAAATAAATCAATTATTTTAAAGATGATTTATTGATTGTAAAAGCAAAGTTAAGTTACCCAATATATATATGCATGTATGAATTGTATGAGGGTAAGTAAGAAGGAGAGAATATATATAGCAATTGTTTTACATGTAAGTCTTCTTGGTGAGAAAGAAAGAGTAGTTGAGTGAGGGAAAAATATTGAACATCCTGTGAGGTGTTGGAAGATAGTAGATATTCATTGTATTTCCTCTGTAAAGCACTGAATAATAATATTGGCCATTTCTTGGTGGACGTAGCCCACACTGGGTGAACCACATTAAATCTGGTGTAATCTTTCTCTTGTTTATTTTATCTTCTAGTTATTTCCACATTCATTGCTTATATGATTGCTCTGATTATATATATGTGAAACAATGTTATATGGTTTAACCCCAACAAGTTTTCTGAATTTTTGGCAACTCAAGACATTATTCACCAACATTTTGTTTCTCATACTCCACAATAGAGTGGTTTAGCGAGAATGGAAGAACATAGCTTTGAAGGAATGGTTAATTATATGCTACATTCTAGAGATTTACCCCCTATCTACTAGGCAAAAAGCGATTAATTATGCTAACTACATTCAAAATCACACACCACACAAAGCACTTGAGCATTTGACTCCAGAGGAAGTTTGGTCCAACACTAAGCCGATGTCTCATTTTTTGAGTCTTTGGGAGCCATGCTTGGGACTTTGTGCCAAATAAGAAAAGAAAAACTTTGGATAAGAAGAGAAAACCCTTGATCTTTGTAGGGTATTGTGAGGACATGAGAGCTTATCAAATTTTAGATCCTGATACTCATGACGTTATTTTTTGAACACATGTTTAGTTTGATGAGCACTTCACTCCTCATGATTCTTCATCTTCTTCCATGCCTCCTCCTCCTTCATCTCATCTTGAGGATCCTTTCTTTGAGGAGGTTGATGAGGAGGTTATAGATGTCGTTGAGGATCCTATTCCCACTGATGTTGTCACTATGCCTAAGTGGGATCGTACTACAATTTCTGAGGCAACACCTTTCATACATGATCTTCCACCCACTAGGAATCATCACACATATTCTAAAATTTTGTGTTAGGTAGTTTATGAGGATCCACGGTCTTTTCAAAGACTAATGGGATATAGGAGTGGGATGATGCGATGACAACTGAATATTCTTCTTTGATAAAGAATCATACTTGGGATTTGGTATCTCTTCCTAAAGGAAGAAATATGGTTAGGTTTAAGTGGGTATATCGAACCAAATATGTAGTTGATGGGTCCATTGATAAGTATAAGGCTCGTCTTATTGCAAAGGGTTTTTCACAAGTTTAAGGTATTGATTACTTTAAGAATTTTACACCTGTTGTCAAGATGGATTATGTACGCCTTGTACTTGCTATTACTGCATTATAGGGGTGGCCCATATACCAGATGGATGTGAAGAGTGCCTTCTTACATGGAGATTTACAAGAGGAAATATACATGGAGCAACTGTTGGATTTGTGCAGAATTCTTCTCTCATTTGTTGACTCTGAAGGTCTCTATATGGTCTCAAACAGCCCCCTTGGGCTTGGTATGAGAAGATGGATTCTTTTCTTCTATCTACTAGTTTTTTCATTGCCACTCCGATCATATAGTATATCTACAACATGTTGGTGAGGATATTGTGATACTTGTCTTGTATGTTGATGATTTGTTACTTACTGACAGTTCTTCTTCACACATTTAGACTATTCAAAGGGCTCTTTCTACACAATTTGACATGACAGATCTTGGGTTATTGCATTATTTCCTTGGTTTGTAGATTTCTTAGATAGATTTAGGGATTCATTTGAGTCAACAAAAGTACACCCATGATCTTCTTCAAGTGCTTTGATATGGCTGATTGCAAGCCAAGTCCATCTCCTTTTCAATCTGGGGTTACTCTTACTTCCACATGTACCACACCACTTTGTGATCCTACATTGTATAGGAAGTTGGTTGGGAGTCTCATGTACTTGACCCATACTTGCCCTGATATTTCATTTACAGTAGAGCTTGTACCTCGATTTGCACATTCTCCTCATAGTAGTCACTGACATCGCTAAAAGGATTTTGCAATATTTGCAGGGCACTTCCCACTTTGGCCTACACTACACTAGGGGTTCTACTCAGTTGGTTGGGTATATAAATTCAGATTGGGAAGGTTCTATTGACGACATGCGTTCCACTTCTGGCTATATTTTTTTCCTTGGTTCTTCTCTAGTTGTTTAGGCATGTAAAAAACAACCGGCTATTACACTTTCATCTTTGGAGGTAGAGTACAGGCAGAAATTATATAGTCGTGCCAGATTATTTGGCTTCGGCGATTATTGTGAGTTTGAATTCCCACAGGATTCTCTGATTGTACTTTGGTGTGACAACCAGAGTGCAATTTACATTTCTTGCAACCCTGTTGAGCACCAACGGACCAAACATATTGAGATACACATACACTTCATTCGTCAACACATTCAAGATGGATTTCTTTGCTTGGAGTACATTTCAACTCAACAACAAGTTGCGGACATCTTTATGAAGCATTTTGCATCACCTCGCTACCTTGAGTTGTGTGGAATGCTTGGGGTTTTGGAAGTTGTTGTTGGGGGAGTTCATGAGAACATCTTTCTTCTTCTTCTTCTTTTTATTTCCTTCTAGCAGGATTCTTTCCTTTTGTTGATTCAAGATTTCTTCATGGATATATTGTACATGAGTACCATATCGAGCCTAGTTTAGGGACTCATACTATGGACATTCTACTTCTATTTTGGCCCCTAGATTCACTTGAGGGGAGTGTTAGAGTAGGTATTTACCTTAGCTCATGTTCACCTAGGTACTTTATTTACCTTTATTGTATTTATCCTCACCCACTTATGTGTGTGGATATTTCTTTTA
The DNA here is from genome assembly GCA_018340775.1 of Taxus wallichiana var. yunnanensis. Classification (NCBI taxonomy): domain Eukaryota; kingdom Viridiplantae; phylum Streptophyta; class Pinopsida; order Cupressales; family Taxaceae; genus Taxus; species Taxus wallichiana. The sequence goes on from CM031244.1 coordinate 781,360,545, forward strand.
TCTTATTTAGATATTAGGAGATATTATCTAGTTATTAGGTATAGTTCTTTCCTTGATCTATGGTATTGACTAGATCCTTGATGACTAGTTCTTTCCTAAATCTATGGACTTGACTAGTTCTTTCCTTGATTTATGGCTTGATCTACGACCTTGATTGGTTCTTAGATTGTTATTCCTTTCCTATATAAGCAAGGCCCATTCTCATTATATTTCATTGAGTTCCATAATAATATATGATATTGTTGTTCATTTGTTTGCAAAGGTTTATGTAAAGTTATTCTGGAAAATTACTTTCATCTTATTGATCGTGGTGTTTGATTAGCATCTGTGTTCTTGGCTTGGTATGTTCTGGCTATCATTCCATTTAGTTGTCATGCCCATATATGTTGCCTCATCTTCCTAAGCACCTTTATTGCATTTTTTCAATAATGCCCACATCATTGTAGGCACTACCAAACTCTTTTTTAATACAACCAAAAAACCATTTATTATGTTTAATTGATTGAGATTTGTATTTCGAGTGACAATTTTTAGTAAATAACACTTTTGCTCACATAATAATTCATTTTTAAAGTACCTAAAATAAAATAACAAAATTAAAATAATTTAAAATTGTGAAAATTTTGATAAAATGCAAAAAAATTAAAACAAAATGTAAATTAATACTTGCGACTAACATCGTGTAATATTTTCATGTCATAGGTCACATATAATTTCACATGCAAACTCCCTCATAATCGATGCTTATACTCATCAAGTGTTAGACAAGATGGGAGATCCTCCTCATAATCGGGGGAGATTATGTACCCCTCTTCCCTTCCCATTTATTGTAGGAAACACCTTTTTAACAATTTTAGGGATGGTTTCTTGTCGTTTAAATTGGCGAGCACAAGATTTATGAGGTTTTATGGAAGAGATTGGGATGGAAGATGATGACATGTGATTATACAATAAATTTTAAAAACAAATAAATTTAAAAATAATTTATGAATGACTACAAATAATATAGAAATAAATAACATTTTACCTTCTTGCCTCCCTTGAAGCAAGGGAATCATGATAGGCCGCCTCAAAAATGTCACCACTTCTAGATCATCGATCATGAGATGTATGATGTTGTGATAACACTGGCACTAAAGAGGATATGCAATTATAAGTCGACTAAAAATTCTAATAAATTTAAAAATAATTTCACAATATAACTACACATAATCTAGAAAAATAACATTTTACTTCCTTACCTCCCTTGAAGTAGGTGAAACATGATAGGTCACCTTGAAAATGTCACCACTTCTAGATTGTTGATCATGAGATGCAAGGGGATGTGAATATAATGGCACTAAAGAGGAGGATCTGCAATGATATGATAAATTTAAAAATCTAATAAATTTTAAACCCTAATAAATTATAAAATAAATTTATAATCATGACTACAAATATTATTAAATAAAATAAAATAAAATATTACCTCCTTAGTTTTATTGTATCATGTGAAACAAGAACACCAGTCTCAAGAATATCACTTGAGTACCATTGACACATATTAGGAATATGGTACACATATGAATCTTGATGTCCATGATATGAATGTTGAGGCATGTCACGAGTGTCATATGGAGGGGAAGAGTACTCCTTTAAATCTCATGTGATATCTTCACGCACATTGCTTCCACTACACCCCACACTATGCAACACCCTTTTCAAAAAAAATGACCAATGATCATGGGGTTTCTTGTTTTTACAAGCCTAATGTTAAATAAATAAATAAAAATAATTAATTAAATCTAAAAAACCATAATGTTTCTTGTACTTAAAAATGCTATGGTTTGTTGTTTGTTGCGAGGCTTTGTTGTTTGTTTTGGTAGTTTTTTTGTAAGGAATTGTTATTTCTTTACTATACTTCGTTTATTTTCGTAGGTTATTTTGCTAGGATTTGGTATTATTACTAGGGTTTGTTGTTTTTTTTTTGCAGAGATTGTTTTGCTAGTTTTCTAAAAAAATCTGTTTGTTTATTTTTTTATAGGGTTTCCTATTTTTAGGGTTTGTTTCTTGTTTTCATAGTATGTTTAGTTAGGGTTAGCTATTTTTGGGCTAGACTTTGTTGTTTTTGGGGCTAGGTTTGTTGATTTTTACTAAACTTTGTTATATTTTTACTACATTTTTTTAGGGTTTGTTGTATTTTGGCCTAGGATTTATTGTATTTTGGGCTAAGGTTTGTTGTTTTTGCTATTTTTGATATACGATTTTTAATTTTTCTATAAAATTTGGTATTTGGGTTAAGGTTTTTTTTTTTTTTTTTGTTTTTAAATCCATGTTTTTGTTGTTTTTAATCTATGATTTTTTCTTTTCTGTAAAATTTAGTATTTGGGCTAGGGTTTATTGTTTTGTTATTTTTAAACTATGTTTTTGTTGTTTTTTTGTTATTTTTATCTCGAACTATGCTAAAAATGGAATAAAACAATATACATATATATCTTCTTATGTTTATGCAGTAGTCCTCCTCTTCCACCTCCTCATTACACGTGTTCTCTTCTCCTCTCTCTTCCATGTTCTTCTTTCTTTTTATAGGTTGTTTGTAGTTATTTTCTCCATACCCTTATTCCTTCGTGTTCTTCTTCTGCCACATTGTTTTCCTCTTTCCTTTACTCCTTTTCTTATTTTCCCTCCTCTACATTTAGCCCCTAATATATTTTATGCGAAACCATCATTTTTTTATGTTTTGGCAGAGCACAATGACCAAGTAATAATGAAAAGAATGTGGATGGGACCAACCTTTTTTAAGTTAGGGTTTATCATTACACAAATGTGGTACAATTATGACACTAATAGCGTCACATTCGCACCACATTTACAACAAAATATTTGCATAATTTTTGTGTTATAAACAATGTCAAAAATGAAAAACAAATCGACGCGAATTCGAATCAAATTCCTACAGTTTTTTGCACAATATGTAGTAGTCTATGTACATGCATCTTTAGACTACGAAACTTGGTTCTTTTTCTAGTTCACAAACACATTTAACACTCTTCAATCAAGAAGAGTTACTAATAAGTATATTAACTTGGGCACACACCCTAACTCTCCAAATACCCTTTACCTAATTATTGATTAACAATTTTTCATGCACTATTTAAAAATTCTAAAAAGTTCAAAACATTTAAGTTCTATGATTTATTAGTATTATTATTCCTTACATGGCTGTATTTTTCTATTGAATGTGGACCTAATCTAGTTACTGTTGGTGAGAATCTACTAATGCCTACTCATGACATTAAACCTCTCTCTATTTCTCTTAGTCCCATTTACCTCTCTCCAAACTAATTCCTCCCTTGTACACCATACAAGGAATTTACCACAGGTTTAGTGGAGTATTATTGTGTGATTCCCGACCTAATGGCAACCCCAAAGTTCTATTTAATTTGCATTCAATAAATGAGATCCTCCCTATACCCAAGAAGGAGGGGCCTAACCGTGTGACCATTGGTGGAAACCAATAATTTTCCATATAACAAATTATTTCACCAACAATTTTTATCGAATCCACTAGGGAAGTTATGCCCTTGTGCACCCTAAAAAGATCTCTAAAATCCAAAAAAATCATATATATAGACAAACCATAAAAAACTAAAAAATACCAAAAATACAATCGAATGTCCTAGAGCCTTATTGTAATCCTATTGAAAAATATTCAATTTTCTAATTTAATTCCTTTTTAATACTCGAGAAAAAGTGGTAGAAAGAAGATTCAATTAAGAAAATCAGGTAGGTGGAATTGTAGTCTTTCATAATCTTATGTTTGAGCCACAAGAACAAAAATATTTCATACTTGCTCCCATACAAATCCCAAGACAAGTTCCTATAAAATCCACTTGAAGATCCCATTGGAGAATCAATTATAAAACCATTAGATATCATCTCACCAAAAGAAGAAGAAGAAGAAGAAATGGTTGCACTTGTACCTTGGGGACAAAACACCTGGTCCACTAGCATTGGCTCCTCCACTTCATGAATTACCAAAAGGATCAAGGAAGAAATTTCCCAAGTTCTATGGATACGAAAAGTAGTATCTACATGATCATATCAAAACTTTCAACACAACATGTGGAGTTATCGGATTGGAACATGAATATGTTTCCATGTGGTTATTCATGGAGGCATTGCAAGATGCCACAATGAAATGGTTTTACAACTTTCCACCTCACTACATCACTGATTGGGATGACATGAAAACCATTTTGAAGTAATATTCAAGACAATGGAATATTCCCATGCCCTCCTTTCTCAATTAGCCCAGATGAAGAAATAAATACAAGAGCCCATGAGAGAATTTATGGTAAATTTTAACAAGTTGGTTAAAAAATCCAACCGGTGATCATTATACCGCAAATAATCGAAGAGGTGCTTCATAAATGCTCAGTTTCCTAAATTTGGGTTAATGTTATGGAGAGATCAACCAAATACTTTGGATAATTCTCAAGAACTTACCATTGAAGAGGAAAATGGCCTTATCATGTCAAGGAAGGCCAATAATTAATCAATAAAGAATAAGGCCCAAAGTTTCAAAGATGACAATATTGATCCATTATTACAAAAATTGGTCAATGGTTTGACTACATTGAAGAAGTAAATTACTCAACATGCCTCATATCAAAATCAAAACATGAATCAATTTTTTGGAGCACCTCGAAGGCTTACCTTAGAAGCTCCATCGTTTAATGTAGTATGTGGAACTTATGAAGATGAAGGAGAATAAATTGTTGAATCAGAAATTGAAGAGAGTAAGAATATGAATATGCAAGAATTGGGTATTTTGAATACTCGCTTAAAGAAGATCCTAAAGAATCCATAGCTGATATGAATAGCTACTCTTGTGCAATGTTCACCCACTTACAAATAGAGAAAGAGGACACTTCTTCCACTTTGCACAAACAAATCATTTTGATCCGCAAATGGTAGATCTACATAAAATAACAACAAAAGGAGGATCATCCTTATCCATTTCGTGGGTCAGCCAAGAATAATCCCAATATTACCTCATTAAATACTCCATCGCCTCTTTGAGTAAGTATGTTTCATTTCCTCCAGTCATATCATTTTATGCTTTTATTGATCCTAAGAATGCGAATCTACACATGTCAAGGCTGTCATAACTTATGATGTGCCTACCACTTCTTCACCTTTTGAAATCATTGACCATGTTAAGAAAGCTAAAATTCAAATTTATGAATCTGAGTACTTGAGAATTCATCCCAAGTAATTTTATAAACTTGTCCAATTTATCAAAGGAAGTAGTTCAAATCCATATTCCAAAAATGTCAGCACCAAAGAATCACTTCCCACTCCTAACACCACTCCTTCTCGAGAACCTTCTTTCTTATACATCCTCCACTTCTAGGAAGGTAGAACCTTTTTATCTAGCCTTACTAGTCAATGGGTATAAATTAAATAACTGCATTATTGACTTCGATACCTTTGACAATGTCATTCCCACAAAAATTGTCAAGGTTATTGGTCTCTCTCTCATCCCCACTACTAGCCATTTTTAATATATGGAAACCAAATAATTATCTCTCATTGTCTGGTTAAGGATTCTCAAGTAGCATTTGCAAACTTTCTTGAAAAGAAGATCAAGATGAAAATACTTCTGGAAAACATGTCGGTTTTGTATGTTATGTTGTTGAGCTAGAGTTTCTGTCACGATGTTGGTGAAGATATATAGATGGATTAGTCATATGCCACCATACCCTTTAATGAAAAATGAAAAAGCTCCTTCCTATAAGGAAAATGAAATACACCGTTCAAAACTTAGATGACCCAAGGGTGGACATTTTATATCAAGATTCAAGATATAGTAACTTTTTCATAACTTTGGAGCAAGATGTTGAGCTACCCATATTAATGGAGGAGTATCTAGGTGTAATAGATCCAGTAAGAAACATCATGATGATCTGATGGAACCAAAATTTGAAAGTATGTACTTCCCATTGGATGTGAATATAGATGCAAGTTCTCTACTTGTTGGTGATGAAGGTCATGGAAATCTTGACTTGCATTGAAGCAATATTGAGTTGATGAGTAGTATAAGACACAAACAGAAAGGGATATTGAATAAATTCTTGGTGTATGAGCCCCAAGTTTTGAATCACCTTCCCGAGGTCCAACACAAATAATTGTTTGGTGAGTATGAAAATGATTGTGAATTTGAAACCTTATTTTTCCCATTGGGATAAGATGAAGACCTTCTCAGTGAAGAACAAATAGATGTAATGGTACTTGGTTCTCCCAAGGCCAATTCCATTCAAGAAGAAGACCTTCCTAATGAGGAATGTATGAATAAGAAAATTCTTTAGTCTTTCAAAGTTGGATCTACTCAAGAAGAAGATGCCTCCATCACACAAATGAATTTCCAAGCTCAAGATGGTCAAGACAGGGAAGATGGTGTTTTTCATTTTTCATATCCAGCCCAATGCTAATTATCATTCTTAGAAGATGAAGCATTATGCACATCACACTAAGATAAGACGCTTGATCAAATGTGAGCTAATTTTTGTGAAATATAATTGTTTAGAGAAACTCGAGAAACATAGAGTATCAAGAGGATTGTGATAGCATTCAAAATATCAAAATATTTTCCAAGAATAAATCATAGAGACCATGATCATGAAGTAGATAAAAAAAGGTAAAATAACCATCAAATATTATAAACCTTGGTGTGAAAATGGTAAGCTAGTTATGATCAAGACTCATTCTTGTAGTAGCAATAGAAAATCAGAATTGGAATGAATTTACAAATAGATGAGAAGACAAAAGTAGAATGTTAGAACAACAAAGGAAATGGGCCTTCTAAGTGGACCCTCACTTCTAAGAAAAATCATGAAATTTTTTCCAAGAAATTAAGAAAGGGGTCACATTTCATGGAGCCAGTTGATGTATTTGTAGAAAAAGGCATTTGGTACTACATGTGCATGGGTAAAGATTCGAGATAATAATATGTATTATAGTGAAAGTGAGTTATCCTGCGTATGTACCATAGGTGATGTAGGTATTATGTATCATTGTTTCCCCTTATATTGTGCGTTTCCCTAACTGTTTTGTATTTCCTTTCTATGTTACGTGTTCGTGTTGTTTTTCTCTTGGTTGTGTTGGTAGATTTGCTAGTTGTTTAATATGGTGACTCTATGACCCAACAAATAAGGCATTGTTCTCGCTAATCCACGAGATACCTAAGGTTCCTCATTAGTCCTTATGGTCTAATTTCATCAAGCTAGAGCCATATGTTGTCATGTTAAATATCTAGCATGTAAAATTTAAAATTTTGGCCATGACAACTAAGCCCACCATTTGAAAACCCCTCTCCCGACCATTGTGAACCTTTCCTGTGCCAACCCATCATCTCATACATCCCCTATAGTTCTGTGCCACCCTCATTCCATCTAAGAGGAAAGTGAAAACATGGTTTTCAACTGTGTTTCATGTGCAAGGTAATATATCCAATATGGTTTCATGATTAGACTAAGCTCCGAGGTGGAATAATGTTCTCTAAAGCACTAAATTGGCTATTTTTAGCCATATTACAACATAAGGACATCCTCTAGAAGTTAAAATGGAAGAATCAATCCATTTGTAATTTGGGAAGGAGAGAAATGATGTTATCTAAGGAAGTTTAGGGAAAATATATGGAGATAATTGATGTCAGAACAAGTTAAGCAAAACTGGTCATTTTGGGCACAAGGAACGAAGGCTCTAACAGAGAAAGTCACCTTATTCTGATGATTATGGGAGTTATGGGAGGATTTGGGAGCTAAAAAATAGGAAATGGAAATCTCTTGGAATCCTTCACATTATGGACACATCAATTTTTGTCCAAGACTTCAAAATCTCCAGTGATAGCTCAAGTCACTATTATTGCTCCTTCATAATAAAAGGGTGAATGGTGCCAAAAATCAAATTTCAAGTTGAGTAAAATCTTTAAAATTGTGGTAATGAACTCATTGGATTATTTGGAGTCAAAATCATATAATATTTCACCTTTGAACTCCAACTTTTTCTCCCAGGGTAGAAAAGGCAAGCTGCGTGTTCTAATTTTGTGTTGGGATGATGATGTCATCATCACTTAAAGTCTTGGGTGCAATTTTCAAGGATGTGTGTCCCATTTCACTTGTACCCAAGGTGCAAAGGGACATTGAGGTCACAAATGTGCAGTCCCCTATGCATGTTATGTTTTCGTCACTTAAAACTTGTGACTTAAGTGGTTAGGTGAGAACAATACAAAAATAAACCACTTTCTCATGATGAAATCCCCCTTGGCCCATTTTGGAGCATGTTTTGTCCCCTTTGATTTTCCCCAATGTCAAAAGGGACGTGGGGGAAAATTTTCCCCCTTCCTTTTTGAATTTTTCGTCACTTAAAAACATCAACTTCAAGTGTTGCGAGTGTTAGAGGTGCAAGCTCAAGTCTAGTCAAATATGGCCCCCTTCTCATGTTTCCAGGACCCCATGGCACATTTTAGAGCATGTTGTTTCCCATTTTATTTTCCCCAAGGTGAAAATTTATGTGGGGCGATACAAAATTGCGCTCCCCATGAGGCCTTTCTCTCCGCAACTTGGAAAACATCACTTTTACCCCTAGGAGGTCCCAAACTTGCATCTTGCTCAAACCACTTCTCCCCTCCCCATGAGATGATGAACCATGGAAATTTTTTTCATATGTTGGTGTCTCCTCACATTGCAAAAACATAAAAGATTACATTGGGGAGATGAAAATGTGCTCCTCTTCCTTCCATTCAGCCCCTGGACATATCAAGGACCAAATTACAGCCCCAAAAGCCATTTTCAACACTCTGCATCTCCCTCACACTGCACCACAAGATGAAACTTGGCATGATCTGATGCAAAGCACATTTAGGAGCTGATTTTGTCCCCTTTTTTCCATTTGTCCCTATTTTTAGGTGCAAATCCACATCAACCCCCATTCAACCACGGTTAATCCTACTCGAGTCAAGCATGAGTAAAGGTGTGTAAATGAGATAAAAAAGACTTCATATTCAAAAAGTCCACCATTTTTATGTTTTAAGTCTTCATTCCCCCAAATATCACCCCCTTGCTATTATTATGCTAAAAATGTGCTTATAGCCTCATATGCTAAAAATGGAAAGTTATTCATGTCTCCCAAATCCCTTGTCGGATCCCCGTGATATTTTAACAACTCCTTAAAAATGCCTTTCCATTGATTATAACCTTGCATCAACCCCTGTTCTACATTATCCTAGTTTCCAAATAAAGTTTCTGAAATAAAAACTCATTTTTAAACCTACATAATTTTGACAATTGAAATCTTCTAAAAATTGGAGCAAAACATCCTTATGAAATAGAAATTTTTTTGAGACCACTTTGTACACACCCAAAATTGCATGTGCTACATTGTCAGAAAATGTTTTAAAAGATCCCCAATGATGATTCATGTATTTTCCAAAGGTATTTGAGCTTTGTAACCTCTTTACAACTTATATTTGTAGCCTAGTTTACCTTACTTAGCCATTACATGTTTTTCCTTAGCTTCCTGCATCGTTTTCCCACCGTTTTGGCCTTTTTATAGAACCGCTTCCCTGCTTGGGTGACGGTCCTATAATCACCACCCAGTAGGGTGGCGCTTTGTGACCGCTACCCTATTCAAGGCGGTGGTCATGTGTGTTTTTCCAAAATTCTCCACACGTGAATGGACTCGTGTTGCTTCACTCTAGTTCACTTTTAGCACATGCTTGTGAGTCAATTTAGCTAATTTTGGGCTTGATTGATTCATGTTTGCATCCTCTTCCAATTCTAATTTTTGATTGAGTGTTTTAACTCCCCCTTCGTGCTTGATTTGGCACTCTATTGCTACCAAATGGCTGGACCATTTCCCAACCAACCTTCTATAAAACCATCGCTTGTTCTCAAGAAAATGGTGGAGATCATTTTTGTATTCTTGTATTGTTGAGCTGCCACATTCTTGTTGGAAATTGCATAGCCAAGCTTTGTTCACTTGTGTTATCTCTCTTCCACCTGCATTGTTACCATACTGCTATCAAGCTACCATTTCTTCAACACCTTCTCTCTGCTACTTCTACTGCATTCCCAATCCCTTGGACTCACATGAACACATGAGATTGAAAAGAAAAATTAAGGGGACAAAGCATAACACAACTAGATTTTCCACTACTCTGTATTTCTAGGTTGGGGTTGATGTTAGTTTTCTTCATTTCTTCATATTATTGTTTTTGAATTCTACGTGCGCGCACTCACACACACATCAAATAAATTAGAAAAGGTTAGTTTCGTCGTTGCAAATAATTAAGTCAATTTCAAATAAGCTTTACATCATCCATAGGAGTTTCCACTGATAGAATATTCCTTCTATCCCTATGGGTTTGGAGGGAAGTATATCTGGAGGAAGCTTTCTTTGCCAACATAGAGATAATATATTTGTCATATACTTTGGTCTCCCTTAGATTCTCGAGAGATCCATCCGGACGTTATAGGGGAAGAAAATATTCTGAAGCTTTCAATCTTCATGTATCTGAGATAGGAGAGGATTTAACAAATCCACAATTACTTATTAGAAAAGAGCTTTATTTAATTAAATTAGATTAAATACATTATTGCATAGACAAATAACTACATCGGTTATTTGCATGTTTAGATTTATTAATTAGGATTAGAAGCTTTCATTTCTTCATTTCTTCTTTATTTACAGAGAGTACTAGAAAAGCACAAAAACATTTATTTTATTAGAGTAGTTTCTTAGTATTGTTTTATTTCATTTATATCTTGAAAATACCAAAAACATAGAATAGCTTTAATTTAATTAATTAGTTGTTATTTTCTTAATTAAATTAGATCATTGCAATACATGACCATCAACAATCCTCAACAAGAACACACATATAGAAGTGATCCATGGGTACCACAACTGAATGGTCCCGAGCTAATTATGGACATAGATATAAGACTCCGCATACTTTTCCTTATAACACCAACACAATACACTAAGAAAATTGAACAATTAAATGTTTTGAACATCGTGGCTGACAAAGCCTATGAATACTAGACTACCCTTGGCAATATAGTTTAAATGTACATGACCATACAAGGACCACAACCGCCAAGAGTTTATGGTTGTGATCCCTAGGTTCCTTAACCGCAAGGGCCCGAATACCAGTTAGAACTTGACATCGGATTACGCTCATTAGTCTTTAGGTCGTCCCCACTTCCACCAGACATCATTAGACAATTGAATGTTTTGAACGAGGAAGCTCATCAAGCCCTCACATTTTGGACCGCTCCAGCTAACCGACCATAGAGCGGTGGAGAACCGCGCCTCCTTCCCATTCATTCCATGACCTTGTTCAGAAATTGTTATGAGGCAACCATTAGTTTTCCACGCACCCCACAACCCGTAGAATGGATTTCCATGGAGCTTGATATCAATTGGAGTCTCCGTGTGGCTATTCTTTCTGATCCATCCATTAGATCCAGTTCATGTTAGAAGGGCCTTCCTTACACTTGACGAGAAGATCTCGATATTGCGAGTTGAGGACATTGTTTTTCCTTGATAACTTGTCCACCACATATTTGTTATATTTTGCTATCACTATCCATCCACACTTTCCCCATCGGTTTTCCCAACATGACCTCGGGAGGTCGAGTGCGGTTGAAGGTCACGTGTAGATTTTCATCATCTGTACAACCAATCTTGTTCCATTCCGACACCGGTAATACCAACTTCTAAAAATAGTAGCCTTCCAAAGCTTCATTTTGTATAAATAGTAAGTGTAACAAACATTTCATTCTTCGGGTTTTCATTTCTCCTTGCACATCAGGTAAACTCACAAGTGTCAAATTAAGCAAATGGTGACTAAAAATAGACTTCTACATTAGTACTTACTAAAAATAGTAAGTTTTGGGATATTGCACAAGAAACAAGGATTTTGAGCCTCTCTGTTGAAGGTGTAACACTTGGATATGTTTGGAATAGTTGTGGAACATCATGGTGGTTGGAAAAACTCAATATTTCACAATATACACTTCTAGTTGAATGAAGAATCAATCCTTCTATCTGGAGGAAAATACCTTATTCAACGAGTAAAAAACAAACAAGAAAATATTTGAACATCTTGAATTTTATTCCATTCGTAAAGGAGACATATTTTTCATGTAGGTGAATTTTGAGGCCAAGAGGAGCAAGGTAATGATCTCCATGTTCTAACTCCTACCTTGTGAATCAAACAAGACCATCATATTTCCATCTCAATACAAATTTTGTAACAATGTTTTTGAGCACTTATTCAATGCCTTGGAAGGTGTCTGCATCTCACTAGAGGAAAAGTTTGCAGTTTTAGTGTTTCTAGTCAAAAGGAGTTTAGAGGTAAAGAATCTCATTCATGAAGCATTTCCTTAAATATCCATTAGAAGTAGTTTCTTCATCAACATGAAGCTTTCCTATCTCCATATTTTCACTTCTCTCTCTTCTTCTCTCTTCCCCTCCCCTCTCTCTAACATTCTATTTCTTCATTGGGAATGTAATTTTTCACTCTTTCGTCTTATTCACTTAAGTGACTTAATGTTACATTGTAAAAGTCCCTTTTTAAAAATAAGAAAAGGACTTAATTCCATTCCTAAGGAATGTGAAAGGTCATAAGTGGTGGTGAGATGAAAATTCACATGAGGGGAGAGGAAGAGACAATTTTGTAAGCTATAAATTGGAATGGATTATCCATTCCAAGGAAAAGTTAGCATTTTTAATTGTCACTAGGTGTTATATTTCACTACTACTTCAAGCAATAAAACTATATTATTCTATCTCCTTGCCTATGTTCTTCCATACTCTCTATTTTCCAACTTTGCAAGCATTGTAATCTTGTAAAACCAAGAAAGAAATTTGTGTCTTTGATTAATGAATTCATAGAAATTTGTGTCTTTGATTTATTAGTCTTACTATTGCTTACATGGTTGTATTCTTCTATTGAATGTGGACCTACTTTGGTTACTGTTGGTGAGAATATGCTAGTGCCTACTCACAACATTAACTCTCTCTCTCTATTTCTCCTACTCCCCTTTACCTCTCTCCAAACTAATTCCACACTTTTATACCGTACTGAGGACTTTTCCTCACGTTTAGTGGAGTATTCTGTGTGATCCCCATCCTAATGGACACCCCACAATTCTATTTACTTCACATTTAATAAATGGGAGCCACCCTGTACCCAAGGAGGGACTTAGCCTCGTGATTGTTGGTGGAAACTAATATTTTCCCGCATGACAAATTATTTCACTAACTTGCAACAAGAAAAATATTTTCTCATAGAACAAATAATTCTCCAAATCCTTATGAAAATATTTTATCAACAACCTATCTGATTTCAACTTAGGTTACATACTCATTGGTTCCATATAATACTACTACAACAACCTTGTGATCATGTTACAAAAATATCACCAATGCATTCTCTAGAAACACGATGAAATCCATGGGTTATTATGACTACTAGAGATATACATGATCATATTCATAGCATGGTCAATTTAGGTTACTATATGGCCCAATATAATTTATCAATTTTTGATACTCATATATACTAATCATCCTCCCTTCCCATTGTGCGTGATAATAGATATATCATGATTATCTCTTTGATGGGATCACAAAGTTAGCATTTTTAGCCTATATTTTACGTTGACTAGACCATGTAGATTATTGTACATACTTATTTGTTTCCTTTCTTACTAGATCACCCTCCTTGAGTTGACAAACGATTTCTCCATTCTTCTCTTTTGACATTACTATTTCTCATTTGTCTTCAAATTGAATATTATTATAGAACATTGTATTTTATTTTATTTTATTATGATGTTTTATTGGCCCTTGCCTATTGATTTTTACTTCATTATGGATATTTACACCAACTATTTGATGATGAAATGAACATACATATATTTTGAGATACCTTATTTTAGTACACATTAATTACTAAGGGAAGTCACAAATTATCTGATACCCTACTTATTCTTCTATTTCACATCCTTTTGACCCTTGGACCATGCCTAGTTGATTTAATCCAAATTTTATTATGTTTTTTTCCCACTTGGCCATCATTTGTGTGATTAACACTTGTATTTTTCTAAAATATTAAAAAACACAATCAATACCTACACACTTTTGAATTTATTGATACATTTTTACAAATAGTGTTGACTATCATATTATATGTTGATATACATATCTATTTTTGTACAAGTGTTTTTATGGTATACTTAAGTCTAGATGCAAGACATGCAACTTATACAAAGAAACAAATGCAATGAATTTATTATTTTGATCAAACTTATTGGAAACCCTTATATGTTGGAGGTATGTCAATATCGGGGTGTCTTAGCTATCATTCTAGGATCTATCTTTCTATGCTAGTCCATTGACCATATTGATTTAGTTAGATCACTTACACATATTTCCCTTGCCTATATGAATCTAATATCTTATGGATAATGTGTGATGTTATATATGATGAAGACAATGCTTTCTTACTTGTGTATTCACTACTTTCCACATGCTTTGATTATAATTGCATTAGTTTCTTCCATTCTTATTATCTTAATGAATACCTTTCGCTTATTCCATGATTGTGCTAATTGAATACATTATTTGTATCACTAATCATGGATATGTTGTGTTATGTCTTCACAAGTAATAGGTTCCTTTAGTCCAAATTGTGGCCATGTTGTGTTTGTTTCATGTCATAGTAGTTTCTAAGTTGATTTGATATCGTGCCATGTATTCTTATGTGCTTCTTAATCATGATGTATTTTACATGTGTTCATAACAATATTATTATGTGTGATTTTTGACAATCTAACATGTTATCATATGTTTGGTGTCGTGATACATATCACACACATTATTTTTTATTCTTATGGTTCCATGATTCATATCATACATATATTTGGGGAACATATATTAATGTGTACTTCATTATTATATTTTTATATACATTTGTTTGTATCTCCAATTATGATTTAAGAATGATATCTTATATGAAACTAATATTCATGGATACTCCTTGCTCTATATTATATGTTACATACATGCTTTCAAATGATAAAAATATTTACTATCTTGACATATCTTACTGTGTTTTTTATATATGCTTTACATGGTTCATCCCTTGTTTTATCTTTTTAAACATGATAACATGGGAACAATTAAATCTTTCTTTTGAGATGAGTGATATGCGCAGACACGTCTCTCATCTCAAAAGGGGGAAAATAGTGGGTTGATTCAGAGATTTAGAAATTTCTAGTTAGAGTGCACCAATGGTTTCAATACATTTAAAATACAAACCCAGGACTCTTGAGATCTCACACCATTTATCCAAGTCTAAATTTGTTATCCATACCTAAAATGTGGACATTTCAACAACAAAATCTCTCACATGGATCTAAATATTTCTTACTTAAGCATTGCAATATATTAGTTCCTTAACTAGACCATAATCAAGATAAAAATTATGCTTAATTTTCTAGCTAGGAAGTGAGAGTTCTCCCATTTTAAGGTTATTAAAACCTCACTACCGAGAAGTATTAATATTTTTTTCATTAATTGAGATCTAAACCTCTATTAGAGTTGGGGCAAATACACCCCAAGGCATTTTACATGCTACGGATTTGATAGTATTCGACATAGCCTCTTATCTATATTTAAGGCCTCTCCATGTTTAGAAATTATATGGAGCATCTTCACCCCATAAAATTCTCTAAGAAAGTGGAGCGAAGTTGCAACATGTTTTGTGTACCATCGAGTGTATACATTCCTTTACTTTTTTAAATTTTCAAACAATAACAATCATTTTTTTTCAAATTATATTATCAAATATTAATCCACTTGAATTTCATGTGTTTTGTAAGTATGTACGCAGTGGCGAAATAAAATTTCCATACTATAAAAATCATATATCTATGCAACATAGATATGCATTTCATTTATCCCTTCGAATCATTATTTTATATTTAATTTCAAATACTAGATCAAAGGGGAAATCTATAATACCCTAAATTTAGTATGAGGCACTTGACAATGTCTATAATCACACATTTTTATATAATTGAACCAACAAAGTGTGGAATTGACTCATTTTTTATACATTTATGTCTTTTGTTTAGTATCAATTCCTTTGGGTCAATTTTGTTTTTCTAATCTTCGTTATCATAACAATTTACAATCGATGCAAAAGCATCGTTATGTACAAATTAAAATTTAGGTTTTCAAGAAAAAATTGGTTTGAACTAGGTATTGGAGGTCCTTTTAGGTGTCGGCATGGTCACTAGTCCATTTGGACCTCTTTTAGTATGTAATAATGTAATTTTGGAATTTCCCTCCAAAACTCTCTTTGCAAATATTTGAATTCTCCTTATTGTACTTAGTGGATTAGGAACTAAGTTAGGTGTGTAATGATTCTAAAAGGTGTAAACACACTCATATAACCTAGGCACATGTTCTTCACCCATGAGGGCAAGGTTACTCACTTTTAACCTAGTTGTAACCATGGTGTAGTGACCTAGCTACTTGAATAATTAACTCTTATTGGGCACAAAAGGGAGGATTTGAATGGAGAAATGAAGTGTATGATAGATAATAATGTAGAATAGGGTAGGAAAATGTGTCATAGAACTAGAAAATATCATAATTTCTAAGATGTACATTGGATACCATTTAATAAAGAGTTTCTTGAGCCAAATTTGTATGATGTTGTGAGTTTGTGTGTGAATGATAGTTGTAATATGTTATATGCTGCATTGAATGATGTTGCAGGTATAGAGGATTGCAAAAATTTGCGGGAAGGTGACTACGGTTGGAAGAAATCCTATGAAAATATGTGAATATTATAGTTACAAGTTAAGCATTCTTTACATATGAAAACTGATTTGGACATAAGCGGTAAGACCTCGTCCTCAAATGTCACATGTAAAGTGATGAAGTGATTTTCTAGTCTACATATATGGAATGTATGAGTTATATGGTTTATATTAATGTGTTTTAAAAGTTATGCAGAGATCGTTAATATTAGAAAGGTTCAATGTTTGAGAAACTCGGTATACACAATCCCGATAAGATAATTTTCTTAATGTTTGAGTGATTATTTAACATTGTTAAGAAGATTAGAAGGTCTTTGAGTTTTGAAATGTTGTGGAGGAGGTCACTAGATACCTATAGAAGCATTTGAAATCTTGACATCACTGGGAGGCTAATAAAATGAAAATAAAGTTAAAGACCTCGCTCTCGGTCTATAAAAACCATGCCTTAAGGTTTGTAGGATATAAACACATATAAACCAAATTTTACTTTGTGGAAAAACCTATAAATTGACAAGAAGGAGGTAATACATAAAATGAGGGATCCAAGTTAAGTTTTAGGAAGAAAGAATTAAATTAGATAGGTTAAAAGAATAAAATACAGTCAAACCTGTCCATGCTACTTTGTTTTGAGGGTTTGTTGAAAGAAACTTGGAAATTTACATACAAATCTTCTTTTTATGTTTATAGAGACTTGCTAATATGATGAATATAGACCAAAACGAATGAGCACTTGGTGGATGAGAGTAAAATAAGAGTTTAGAGCATTGACAAAGGAAAAGCTCTAAGTATGTTTAAAAGAATAGTGGAAACATATTTCTTAAGAGAACAAAGGTTGGAGAATATAGTAGATCTAGTTTTGAGAGTGAATCATGCATTTTGTACCTATAAAACAAGAAAAAAGACAATCTTTTTATGGTTTCCTTTGATAGTTGTTAGCATTGAGAAGTCACTCAAAGAAGTGTTCTAGGTCATTATGACGAGTTGAATAAGGATATAAATAAAGGGGTGTATGTGTTGAGAAAATGATGTTATGGAGTAGATAGATCAAGAAACAAGAAACTCAGTCATATGACTTTCTAGTTCATTGTACAAGAAAGAGAACAAGTTAGCTTAGAGAACAAAGTTAAGAGTTAAAGGCCAAAAATGATTGGTGTAATGTTGTTTCAAGATATCTAAGGTGGATTTAGAGGAAATAACCTAGGTGAAAACATCAGAAGCTTAAAAACTCAGGAAAGAATCTAAAATTGAGAGTAGAGACCTAATTGTAAAAGTACTAAGTTGTGTTGGGAGAAATGAAGGAAGATTTGGATCATAAAAATTGGTGAAAAACAAGTACTAAATAATGGGTATCTAGAAGTATAAACATTTTCTCAACAGAATTTGGGGATTCTTCTAAACATGAGATTTTTGGTCAAATCAGGGCTACTAGAAAGAGAGGCCTACTTGTGGAAAATATTTGTTATTTGAAGGAGTTATAATGAATCTTAGATCCTACATTTTTGGTATAAGTTGTAAGACACTAATGGGCATCCAAAAGTGTATTTATTTTATTTGAGACCAAGTGAATCATTATGAGCAACAAGGTTTTGTGTATTTTCAAGGTTAGAAGAGCTCCTAATAAGGCTTAAGGAGGTGAATGCAAAAAAATAGTATTTTAGTTTCTTGTGAATATTTTAATCAAGTTTGTTGGGTAATTTTAAGTAGGTTGAAGGTGATTATTTCCCTTGTGACATGTTTGATGAGAAATTTGATATTTTAATGCATTGGAAGGTATTGCATTCTTGGGCATATTTTCATGTTTGGTTGAATTAGATCTGATAACTAGCATGGTTGTATTTTGAAGGTGCCCACCATTGTTCTTATATCACAATCTATATGTATATAGATCTCTATCCATTCTTTCTTTTTGGTTTTGCATCTTCTAGGACTATCATAGCCCTATGGATGGTTTTTTTCCATTATATTTCCCCTTTTAATGGTATCATTCATAATACCATCCATCCTTCACCATGTTCTTTTCCTTCTAATGGATAGTTTTAGATTTTGGTAGCATTAAAGTTTGGCATAGAGTATCTGTCAAGTTACCGCTTGGGCAAGAAATTGATAAAAATAATCATATATAAGTAAATTTCATAAAGGTTATATACACACCTACACACATCAAGTAATAATAAATATCTTAGAGATCATTAAAAAAATTAAAACTCATCTTAAATATCTCAAGATCATTTCTAGAGCCATTCATTTTCTAAAGTACAAAGGTCAAAGTTGCATGTTTCCAAGTGTTTTGTGTCAAGTGAAGGAACATTTTAAGTGCATTGTCAATTCCAATAGTTGCATTCATATAGGAATATGGTAGAACTATATGTAAATTGAGTGCTCTTCATAGTAGTAGTATGTAGACCATGGTTAACCATCATGGGGGTAAGATAAGGTTATTCCAAGCCAAAATACTAACCCCCTTTTAAGGTTTTATATTTATCAACATGCATTGCTAGAATTTGGAAAAAGAAGAGCCCAATTATAAAACATCTCATCACAACAAAACACAAATCCATAATCTAGAATCAAAGACAAAGGTAAATCTACACCAAAAAAATCATATCATTCAGAGCTTCCCAAGATAGGATTGTATCCCATGGGATGCTATCATGCATGTTATCCCAAATAGTATCTTTGATGATATTGTTGAAATTCTCACGATTCTATCCTAGACAAAATTGAAAGCACCCAAAATTGTGTACCCTCTAATAATTTTTGCCTTATCCCATTTATAACTTGTGTAATTTTTGTACTCAATCAAATTGTAAAAACATGTCATATTGTTTCATTACACAACACTTCGCATATTTTGCTACTTTTAGGCTAACCTAGTGTGAAAAATCACTATATTTCAACTCTATTTAGGATTTTTATAATCTATATTTTGAAATATACTTTAGTTCCCAATTGTTTAATGCTTAGGTGAAAGATAGTTAAAACATTATGTAACTTTATTCAACTTAATCCCTTCTATTAGGCTTCATTTGAATCCCTCATTCAAAAATAAGTTACAATCATCATCATATATAGTCATTTAATTCCTTCCATTACTAAATGTAGGCCTACTAAAATTATGGATAACGAGAGGAAGATAAAACTAACTATGTTTACTTTTTCTTATATATTAAAACCTCCTACTTAATCAAAATGAGAGATAGGTAGAGAGAGAGGGATTTCACAAAGAGCCTTTCCAATTGGACAATATTCAACACAAGCTCATGCAAAAACATACAACCCTTAAACTATTTTACATTTAAGGCCTCAAAATAACTAGTATGAGTACTTACAAGAAAAAATGGTACATCTTCATTTGGATGAAATGCTTGCATAATATATGATTATGTGAGAGATCGATGGAAATAAATGAATAACATAGATCATTTGCAAGCTTCACAAGTAAAATATGAGCCTTCTTTTCTTTCATAAAATTCTCAAAAATACAATCTACTTTTCAACCATTTTGCAAGGTTCCAATATAATAAAGAAGTACATTAAGCAACATTACGTCTCCTTACACTTTCAAATGGTGTAATTTATTTTCTTGTAGTTTATTTGAATCCCTTGTATTCCCTAAAACATACCAAGCTAGTTTTTCACTTATGAATTCTTAAAAGGTCCTAGTTGTCTAAATAATTCAAATAGTGAAATTGAAATCAAGTTGAAGTAGTTAATATTGTAAAAGTATATAAGATTGAAAATCAATTTGTTTGAATTATTTATCTCGATTTTAACTTGGGGTGCTAGTTTTTCTAAGAATGTGTGGCTTTCTTTTTCTAAGCCACAACAGTTTTTATAAACCAACATCTTGACTCAAAGAACATATATTTTGCATACGTACTCGGAAATAGGTTACATTTTACTTAAGTGCATAAATTTTTGAGTAAAATACAATCTGATCATCTTTATAAGGTACATTTAACCACTTCAATGATGATATGTTCCAATTTTCATTTAAGAGGATAAAGGAAAGTCATAGGTTCAAGATTCTATGATAGACATTATTAAGAAACAATTATTCAATGAACAAAGAGCTTAAGATAAAATATACTCGAGCAATGCATCCTTTTTGAAATCAAGGCATATATTCAATTTCTTATTCAACTCTAAATTCACAATTAGCCTTAAAAATCAAGGAAAAACTTATTCCTAGATTGCTCTACAAATAAATAATTTCTTTTCTTTTATACAATCACCAATACAAAAATGATATCTTCACAAGCTTGAGGAATGCAAAGGAGGATTAATTGTAATAAGTTTTTATTACATTATTTTATAACTCATTGTTTTTCCAAACAATATAAATATATAAAATTCTCTACGGTCAAGCTATGAACCATCTACAATCAAAACACTCAAAGACTTCAATTTTTACACAAAGTCAAAAGGAGGAGTGCACGCATCCCTTCCAACTGGCATCATTACAAGATATTTCATAAAATGAGATCTATTCATAGCCTCCCCCAATCCCAAAGGAAATATACATCTCCAAAAATCATATGCATAAGTTCAATACTTGGATGGGGAGAAAAAAGTTGAAAAGGCCAAACAAAATAAATAAAAGGAAACTTTCTAGGCTAAAAAATACACAACATGAATAAATATCTCCACATAAACACATCGTAAGGAATTTCCTTTAAAATAGTTCAAACGGGAAGAAAAGAGGTGTCACATTTTTCTTCAATAAGTAACCAAGTAACAATTGTTTTTTCAAGCCTTGCAAAAAGTGTCTTATTTAAAACCATGTCAATAACAAAAATGAAGAGGTGTGGTAACCAATGGGATAGCCATCAATCCCATGCACAATCCTCTTCAGAGGCTTGATCAACAAGTGGAGAATAAATTCTCAATCTCTCCACCTTCCCCCAAATCACACACACATATGCCGAACTCAACGGGTGGCATAAAGGTCTTCAAAACTACCCAAATAAACTAAAAAAAGTGTATCCAAAGAAAGGGGTTCAAAATTTAGGATGATAAAAGGAGAATAATGGAAACTTAAAATCCCTAAATCTCCATTAAAACCGCTTTATAACTATCTTTCATTAGTTGCCCAATGATTTAATGAAAATAAGATTTTTGTAAAACCCTAGTTGAGAAATGGCCGAATGTAAACTATGATATACAACTACTAGATACACTATGAAATAAGAAATAAGCCAATACAATATGAAACCCTAAGTGCAAGAGAGAGAGGAAAAGGACTTAGTTGATTTTTGTTTTCCTAGAACTAATCAATTGGGGAAGTTGATGAACAGAGAGGGTTGGCCAGAATCGTGTGCCTTCGTAAAATATAGAATTGTCGGATAAGGTAGGACTAGGGTGCACGGGCACCAGAGTCTCTTGATGGGCACCGGTGACTATGAAATAGCTCAGAACTCACTTTTTGTTGTGTCGCACCAGTGTCACTGCTATTCGTTGTTGATCACCTATATGTCGCACATGTAACATGCAAAATAGATGTTCACTTGAAAAACCCACAAAACCACATCAAATCCAAAAATAAAGATGCAATATGGGGGATCGGAATGACCCTGACAATCACCCAAAAAATTGAACTTATGACTGAGCACTACACTACATCTCAGACTCCATGTAGTTCTTGTGAGTGTGTGAAAGAATCATGCCCTTGGATTCCTAGCTAGAATGTAGATAGACTCCATGTAGTTACACTTGATAGCGGGCTAGCTAGAATGTAGCAATGTAGATAAAATGTGTGGATGTCAAAATGAACTTCTCCTTACTATGCAATGTATGCAGAAAATGCAGTCCCTTTTCCCTTGATTGAATGCCAAATGGATTCTTTGAAGTGCTTTAGGTGCCTTTTGAGTGCAAGCTTAGGTGATAGTAATGATGCTTAGAGATTGGTCCTTTATTTTGGTCACATAACTTTATATTTATATGATTCCCTTGGTTTAATTTCATAATTGACAACTGGAAGGCCGACCCATAAGAAAATAAGATGCCCAAAAGATAAAAGAAGCCCAAAAAGAGTAAGGTGGAAAGAGGTCAAGGGCGCTGGCACTGGTGTCCGAAGTCATAAAAGATAAACAAGTAAAGTTATGACTGGGTTGTAGGGTGTGTAAGACCAAATAGAAAATAAGATACATAAACAAAAACGCCAAAGATAGCTTTCAATTACTAGTTTTCTCACTTAGGAATCATATGAATGTTAGTATGTGTTTATGGACCTAGAAATGTACCTAAGTGCATAATTTTGTGTCTACATTTGCCCCCACTTTATGTTGTTGATTTAATACTCGATAACATAAAGTAGTTAGAAGATGCGTACCTTTTGTTCCTATAGAGGGTGATGGCGATAGCACGCCGAAGAGACAAGTGAAAGTGTGAAGTGATAAAAATGAAGTGTGGAAACTAAGAAAAAGGAAGTGACCCTAGGGGTGGAGCATATTGTGTTGTACCCTATCAGAATGCTTGTTGTTGTGCTTGATGTGGGGCTGCTTCTTGTTGCATATTAAGGATGGACCTGCAAAATAAGAGAACAAGTGTAGTCAAAGTCATGTGTCATGAAAACTTCAAAAAGTATGTAAATGTGTGTAAAAGTAGTAAAAGGAAAGTGTACACTTGATGAACATGAGAGTGAGTTTTTTGGGTGATCTCATGCCGAGAATGAGTTTTTTGGGTGATCTCACACCATGACAGAAGAGTGTTGAGGATAGGTCTAGTGTTACTCTCCTTCCCGATAAACACCATTGCAGATGGTGTGTCCCTGTTTTATTCTCGAGTTGTACAAATTTTTTTCGAGTTAAACCGAGTGCTGATGGAGATAGAATGCATATTATTTCTAGAGGATTGTGCATGTCTTGTGAAAACTTCTCTGTGAATTTTCGTAGACGTGTTAATCTAAAAAAGTGATTGTTTGTGCCCTCGGGACATAGACACCCAAGGAGTACACGAGCGCCCAAGTACTACTATCCGATTCGGGTGCTAGTATTTGTCTTTGAATCGAGGATGCAAGTCGATTCTAGGCCTTTTCGTAACTATATCTTGTGATGTTACCGTATTGTGCATGTCTCTGTGCATCTTGTAGCTACGAGTTGTTGTATGGGATGGATGACTGATTCACCCAATGTATGCCCCCCCTCGTTTGGGGTTCATGTGATCTTTGATAGAACATGTAGTCCAAAAGAGAAGACTTAAACCGATATGAAGTGGATACCCTACAGGGGGAGCAAATGTGCATGGTAGAAACCAAGGCACATGCAAACACGAAGGCTAGTAACATGTGTTAGTGCAATCAAAGAAAATATGCATGTATAAGACAATGTGCAATCAAACAAGAAAAAGACAAGATGGACCGCGAAAAGCAGGTTTTAGACATGAGACATCACTCAAAATGTCACAAAACAATCAAGGCTAAAGCAGCCAAAAGTATACGATATGAATACAAGACAAAGGGCATATCCTGCGCAAATAATAGCATACAATAGAAGATAATGAAAAACAAGATGTAACAAATAACCATGGTGGAAAATAGTTCCTATAAATCAAATGTTGCACATGAAGCACCCATTAGTATATTAGAAAGATAAAAAGTATGTCAAGGCATGTATGTATCAATATAAATGATGTGCTAGAAAGTAGTAGTAGTAAATAATGAAACAATAACACTGTGATGTGTGATAGTAGTAAAGGTAGAGGCCCCCATGAGCCTCGGTGGGACCTGGTAAGAGGTAAAATGCCAAACATCGAGCATCGTTTAAGGAGCTATAAGAAATCTACATTCACAACTTAAAGACCAAGTGAATGTGAATTTGTATATGATAAAGGTAATGACATACTGGATATCCGACTAACATAGTAAGCAAAGTGTACATGTAAGTATAAAGTGTCATTATACATAGATGAATCAGATTTAGGAACCCAGTGGGATTTAGAATTGGAGATGAACATGTAGCAACATTTTTTGTAGCAAATGAAATCATACCATAATGCTTAAGGTGCCAATTTTTCATTTTAGTGCATATCAATCATCATTGTCGGTATGTCCATTGATTAGATGATAATGGAAATATGGGTGACCTTGGTATTTTCCAATCGATAAGGAGGATAGTAATGAGTAGATGGAAAGATGATCAAGTGATGAGTGAGGAGCTAAGGAAGAATATCACATGGCTTAGCATTGAGATCAAACTTGAGAGGTACGTGGAGTGGTAAGCCTTGGGGTTCACCTTTGATGTGGGCACATGTGGAATTCATAGAAGTAGAATGAGATGTAGAAGAAGAACTAGCATGAGATTGAGAAGCATCTTTGAGATGTTGAATTTCATATTTAAGAGATGTAATCGTTGTTTCCATAGCCTAAATCTTGTCTTGAAATAAAGAATGCAAAGCTTGAATTGACTCTAATATGGGTTTTCTCCTCTATTTTCAAAACCATACAACTAGGTCAGGATGTGGGGTCTAGTCTTGGCTTACTTGTCTACATCGTGGCTCTTCAAGTTCACCGACTTGTTTTCAATTTGAATATCTTTTTTGGTTTATTTCATCTTCCTAGGGTCAACATTATGAGAATATTTCACCTACGAAAGGATATATAAGCAAGTCAATGTCACTTTATAACTCACTTGGCACTCTTACAAGATCCTATCACAAATATAATTCCAAAAGCACTAAAAGGGTTCGTAAATCTACCCATATTAGTTGCACATCATTTAGATCAGTCCCTACTATAAGTATAAAGAACTCAACCAGATTAAAGATTCTAGTTTCCTCCATTTCCAAGCATGAAAAAGTCATAGAGTTGTGTCTTAGCAAGAACAAGATCACTCCAAGCATTGTTCAAGGGTTTCAATCAACAAAGGGTTAGGTCACATAGTTGAGGCACACCACATCACACTACTACCTCATGGGTGCATTCTACACTATACACCTATCATGTCATCTTGGTGTCAAGAGACATGAGGGCACCCTAGGGTGTTGGTAAGCCATTCACCCTTGTGCGCAAACACCTAGGAGAACTATATGAGGCTTGATCCCATAGTGAGGGCATGTAATGCATCATTTGGATTGGTTCAATAGTTGGGATTCGAATGCTAAGGTAGTCCGGCCTCAATTGTGCACAAATGTTCTCTTTTTGGTTTTCTATTGCTCTGACAAAGGGTTTTGTAGTTTTATATGGTTTTTACTTTGGTATGGGGGATTACAAGTCATCTTAAAGCTATGTGAGCAAGAGAAACATACAAAAAAGACTATTTCCATACAAGAGAAGTACACATAAAGTTTGAGATCTAGAATTTCAAAGGGTCCAAGACCATATAGTTTAATATTAGATCGTACAACAATTGTACAATGTTGCCCATGTTGAGTTTTTAGTTCCATAACATTCATGAAGCACTTACAATTTTTTATCTAAATATTCCACCATCCTACACATCCATATTATCTCATATTTTCCTTATACAACTAAGTTTCTCTCTCCTTTTTTGTATTTGAGCAATTACTTATCATTTATCATTTGTTATATGTATGAATGCATTAATTTTATTATCAATGATTAATATTAGAAGTTAATTAGATCATAATAGTCCACTTGTTGCAAACCCTTATATCTTTCTTGTTTTTGTGTATCCCATAACACATAATTTAATTAGGGTGTAAAAAAAAGGCACAAAGGATCACATTTGCACGTCTCAAGATAGATAATCATGCTCTTGTTGGATGGGAAACGTGTAACACAAAAAATTACAGAGAGCCGACAAATGAGGATTTTTTTAACACATAAACATAATAACAAATTACATAGTCATAATCGTACAAATTTATTTAATCAAATTCATTAATCAATTTTTCTCTTTTATCTATCCGATAACATCCATGTAAGCCATGTGCGGTGAGAAGGGTGTATAAAGATCTTCACGATCTCCTTCGTCACTACTTGAGTGACAATGCTTACTAGCATTTCGGCTCAACCTTTTAAAGGTCATGGGAACTATGTGGAAGTCCTTGGGTCTACCACGAAGCTAGTTTCCCGAATTTGTATTCCTGTATCCGACCATTTTCTACCTCATTTTCAGTATTTCAACTTCCCATTATCGGGTTACTGAGACAATTTTTTTATTTAATTGGAGGACTAGGTGATCGACAATGCACAACCATCGATGCATTACTTTGGCCAAAGTTATCCGTCGTGCTGAGTTATGGCTAAACTCAAGACAACACACTACTATTATGAGTTTTAAGTCTTCCACCACCTCACAACTATCCCTTCCACAGATTATCTAGATCTTTATAGGTTGTTTTTATTTTATCTCCAATTAAACCTATCTTGCAAGAGTTTATATTGAGATAGATGTCAAAGGCCAACTAGGATATTTATGAGATAAGTACATTTGTTATGTTGAAATGTAACTATATCAACATTCCGCATGTACTTATCCCTTAATATGCCTAATGGATATTTTCATCTATTTACCATCCCATTTAGTCTCTTTTTCCTAATGTTTGATTCTTTAATCTTAAATTATCTTTTTACAACAATACTCTTCCATTCTCTATACAACAAGATTTACAATCTTATCATATTAATACCAAGTTTACCAAAAGGCCGAATTAAATATATATTAAAACATGTATATTGAATTATTATTTTGATTAGCTACACCACTAAATAGCTTATTTAATTTAGAAATTAAAGACAATTGATTGTTACAATAATTGCCCAATTATCGGCTTCATACATTGATAACTATCAAATAAATATATTCAACAATTTGTGAAAAGTAAGATTTCACAACTCAAGTATTCATCATTTACTCATATTGAGATATTATTACACACAAAGTAATCATCTCTTTATTAAAATCATATATTACATATGCCGTTAAGGTGAAATATATAACCGGTATAATAATTCTCACATAGTGAGGTTTGAATATTCTGATGGGTCCAAGATCCAAATAATTCAGCCAAAAATTCAAGGATATCATCCTTTCACCAATTGAAATCCAAGTATCTCATTTAGATCCATGCTACGATAAAACTTCACAAGACATGAGTTTCCACACATCCGAATGTAACGGCTAATGGTCCTACAAGATTGGAGTAGTGGTATGATGTCAGTTCAAAATGAACTGGCATGAATATTAACTCCATTTTATGATGCAATTAATTAATAAAATATGAAAGGATATACATGTTGTTTTATCAACAAGCACATGGTAATACCGCTGAAAATGTATTACTACCTGGTTTCTATAAAGATACAACTATGGATGCACACAAATAGAACAACCAATTTCTATTTTAGCGATCATGTTTCCCTCTAATCACAAGGTCAATACATCCGTATTCTAGCTTAATCAATAAACATTTGACATTTAAAATTTCTACATAACCGTAAAAACAATATGATTAAGAAGAGTATTTTTTCAGTCAATGAGCAACTCTACAAATTAGCACAAATATCACCATATTTACATCACTTTAACATGTTCTATCGGTAAACAAACATCCCAACAAACAATATATAGAAAGCACCATGGTTACATCATTTAAACATACTCTTTTTAGTAAAAGATCAACTAATAATTTATTTCATAAGATAGCATTTTTTAAACCCAACCATGCCTCAATTACTCCTTGGTGCATCTTGGTCAAGTTGTCCTAGCTTTCATGCCCTTACTAAGACAAGCAATTTATTTTTCATAGTCTTACAAGAATCCAAGTCATATTGGCATTTGGAAGTTCTGAGGTTAAATGCCATGTTTTTTTAATTATTCACACATAACAAGACACCCTCATTCATACATGAACCGATTTAGTGGTCCATAATAATATTTTTAAGAAAATGTAGCCCCATGCAAGAGCTTTGACACCCACAAATTATCATTCAAAAGATCTCAATAAATTAAAAAATTAGACCTGTATATAACAACCAAGAAGAAAAATACAAAACCCCAACCGGTTGCATACTCATATTGATTAGGTTACCCAAATCGATTCCTTTATGCAAATCGATTTATATACCCAAATCGATTTGTTTACAGAAAACACACAACCAAATTTTGGTTTAACAAAATGAAAACCCACAAGCACAAATCAATTTTAAACACACAAATTCACAAAATGTTTTGCTTCTTCATGTACGAGAAAAAACTCAACTCTTTTCCTTTTGGGTATAATTTATTAGAATACGAGAAAATGAAATTTTAACCTTATCTTTTACTTTATTTTTGTTGATCAAAACCCAAAACCCCATCTGCATATTTTTTTGGGTTAGGTTAAATCCACACAAAGAAAACTAAAAAGAATACAAAATCCATCAATTTCCTTTTCATAATTCATCTCCAAACAATTAAATCAAAAGTTGTCCACAATTTCCGTGATTGCCATTAAAAACAGAATGTGTATTTCCTCTTTTTTTACAAATAATGCAGCAGAGAAAGGAGAAGATATTCATGCCTGAAGTGAACCCAGAATCGGTGACCTTCTACTCTTTCCGCTCCAACAAGTTGAATCCTTCTTTCCTCCAAAACTCACGTAGGTATTCTAGAAGGAGGAATGAAAATAGACAAAGAAGAAAAATAACGAGAAAAATATAATGAAAGAACTATAGTTGGGCAAAGTATATTGAAGAATTTTGGGCTTCCCAATCTTTGAGTACGTGTTTTAGTGCATGCCGCACACTTGTGCCATGTGAAGGTGTTTCACTTTATGAAACCCATAAATTTCAATAACTAAATAAAACTTTTGGCTTACATGCCAAATCCCTCTATATACACACACACACACACACACACACACACACACACACACACACACACACACACACACACACACACACTAATTAATATTTCATACATTTTTTTTTCTTTAGTTGTTACCCAACTTAATGGTTAAGTTAAAATTAACCTTCATAATACAAGTCCACATATTTCCAACAATATATTACCATAAAAATTAGTTGAATTTCCATGTTTATATAAAACATTCCAATACGAAAATCACCAAGTCAAAGTAAATAATAATTGAATATTCTCATAAAGTTGGCTTGATATAGCATTGTCAAATTAAGCAGAGACAATTATCATCATGCGGTCATGCAAAAGTCGAACAAAACAAAAAACGACCAAACCGATTAAAATAAAGTAACCAGAATATAAATAACGAAAAAGATTCACTATCATTTATGAACCGTTTTACCTATGATTAAGGCCTAATCATGTTTTAGGAAGGATCAT
Source organism: Taxus wallichiana var. yunnanensis (assembly GCA_018340775.1). Lineage (NCBI taxonomy): Eukaryota > Viridiplantae > Streptophyta > Pinopsida > Cupressales > Taxaceae > Taxus > Taxus wallichiana. The sequence goes on from CM031244.1 coordinate 781,390,672, forward strand.
CAAGGTGGGTGCGGGGTTATTCGTTCATGATGTCATGCCCCACAGCAGAAGTTGTGGGTCATGATATGACGAACCAAATGAATTTTACACCCAATGATGATCTCGTCTAATCCTATTTAGACTTAACCGTAGTTAATTTAACTTACAAGAAATTTTGGGATGTTACATACTCCACCCCTTAGAATAATCATCGTCTCGATGATTTCAGGATAAATAGATAAACTAAACCCATTATTCATTTGTTGCATAAATATATTTCAAATCAGCTTAGAATTTGTAGTAATATTATTTCAATTGAATCATAAATTTCACAACAACCCCTTGTACATATAGAAAATCAGTCATATAATCTATAGACATAATACATTCTACCTAAAGCGATGATTTTGGGTTCATTAACAAAATATTCAACAGTAACTATTAATCAAAAAGTATCTTAGTCCCAATATTCAGTTGTAGGCTTATCTATATAATTTTCTTATCTACCACTTTTACAGAAAAATTGAATTTAGTACTTTAACAAAACATGTTCATAAAAATCAGTCAAATAGATGTGGAAAAGTAGTCTGGATATCTTCCAGATTCTCCCAAGTGGCACTTTCTTCATAATATTGGTCCCACTGGACCCTACATTGTGAAACCTCACGGTTTCTCAAGTGCAACTTCCGGGTTTCTAGTATCCTTATAGGATCAACCGTGATTACCCCTGGATCCAGAACCTGTAATGAATCCCAATTAAGTACATGTGTTAAATCAGGTACATATTTCTTAAGCAAGGATACATGAAATACATTGTGTATCCTGGATAGAGCGGGAGGGAGTGCTAGCTTGTAGGCTATTGGTCCAATGACCTCTAGGACTTAAAATGGTCCTACAAACCTAGGAGATAGTTTGGCTGACTTGCCAAATGAAATGGAACTCTTTTTAGGTTTGACCCTAAGAAAAACTTTATCTCCCACGTTAAACTTTTCTGTCAATTCTTTTTAAATCTGCATAACTTTTCTTCTTATTTGTTGCTTCTTTCAATCTTTCTTGGATTAATTTAACTTGTTTTTCCATTTCCAAAAGCATTTCTGGTCCAATCAGTACCCTATCTTTAGGATTATCCCAACTTATAGGTGTTCTACACCTATGACCATATAAGGCCTCAAAAGGAGCCATCTGAATGGAAGAATGGTAAGTGTTATTATAGGCAAATTCAACCAAGGGAAGATACTCTTCCCATTTGTATTGTTGATCCATGCAATACATTCTTAGTAAATCTTCTAACACTTGATTTACTCTTTCGGTTTGACCATCAGTTTTAGGATGGTAGGTAGAACTTATGTTCAGTTTTGTCCCTAAGGTAGCGTACAAAGTCTGCCAAAATCTAGAAGTTATCCTTGAGTCCCTGTTTGAAATTATTACTTCTGGAACTCCATGTAATCAAAAAACTTCTTGTACAAACCTTTTTGCAGTATGGGTGAATTATCCATTAAATTACTGCTATAAAATGTGCCACTTTAGTTAACTTGTCTATAACTACAAGTATAACATCATGTTTATTTTGGGACATAGGTAGACCTTGGATAAAATCCATACTTATAACTTGCCACTTATATTCTGGCACGTTGTGAGGATATAATAGTCCTGCTGGATGTAAATGTTCAGCCTTTACTTGCTGACATTCCAGGCATTATGAGACGTAAAGAATCACATCATTTTTCATCTTTTTCCAGAAGTATTTCTTTTGATGTCCGCCATCATCTTTGTTACTCCTGGATGTCTTGAATAGGGAGCATCATGAAATTCTCTCATGACTTTATTTTTGAGTTCTTTACCTTCTGGTACATATATTATGTTGTTATAACGTAGAATCCCATCTGTTTCCACCTTGAAACCATCATACCTTTTGTCCCTTGGATCTTTTTCTAGAGTTTTTTAACATGATTGTAGTAGGGGTCATTGGTTAACTCATTATTAACTTCATCTTTGAACTGGGTTCTTAATGTAATTATAGTAGCGCAATGCTTTCTACGACTTAAGGCATCAGCTACCCTATTCTCTTTTCCCTTAATGTAATTTATATCAAAGTCATAATTTTCTAGGAACTCCAAGCCATCTTCACTGCCTTGCATTTAGATTGGTTGCGTAAAAATTTACTTGAGCCCAAGATGATCTATTTTGAGTTAAAAGGTTTTCCTAGCAAATAGTGCCTCCATACTGTAGCGCATGAACAATCGCAACAAGCTCAAGATAATGTGGTGCATAATTTACTTCATGCACCCTCGACTTCCTACTTTAAAAGCTACCACATGCCCATCTTGTAGTAGTACTCCATCCAAACCTTCCCCTGAAGCATTGATTACCACTAAGAAGTTCCTGTTTGGATCCAAAATCTTTAACACCGGAGCACTTGTGAGTCTACTTTTTAACTTATTAAAGGATTCTTCACACTTATTGTCCCAAACAAATTTCTTACCCTTCTTTTGCAAAGAAGTGATAGGTCTGCTAACCTAGAGAAGTCCTTTACGAACTTTCGATAGTAGCCTGCTAGACCCATAAAACTTCTCACTTCATGCACATCCTTTGGTGTTGGCCATTCCATGATGGGCGATCTTGAAGGGTCCACGAGATTCCTTCTTTACTTAATAAGTGGCCTAAGTATTGTACTTCGTATTGATAGAAAACACACTTAGATAATTTTCCATATAATTTATGTTTTCTGAGAATTCCCAACATAATCCTTAAATGTTCATCATGTTCTTCCTCATTCTTGGAGTATATTAATATATCATCGAGAAAGATAAGTACAAATTGGTCTAAGTATTCCCTAAACATGTTGTTCATCAAGTTCATGAAAGCGGCAGGTGCATTTGTTAGACCAAAGGGAAAAACTGTAAACTCGTAATGCCCATACCTTGTTCTAAAAGTGGTTTTATGGATATCTTCATCCTTGATTCATAGTTGATGATAACCGGATCTAAGATCAATCTTGGAAAACACTTTTTCACCCCCATTTGATCAAATAGATCATCGATTTGGGGTAGCGGGTACCGATTCTTCATTGTTACCTTGTTGAGCATTCGGTAATCAATACAAAGTTTGAGGGTCCCATCCTTCTTTTTCACGAAGATAACGGTGCACCCCATGGTGATATACTTGGTCTAATCAGACCCAAGGACAACAATTCATGTAATTGAGCTTTCAACTCAACTAATTTGGTTGTTGTCATTCTGTATGGTGCCTTGGAGATTGGTTTCATTCTTTGGTTTGACCTCTATTGTGAAGTCAAATTCACGCTTAGGTGGAAGTCCGGGCAACTCATTTGGAAACACATCTCTAAATTCCCTTAGGATGGGAAATGCTTCAATTTCAGGCTCAATTTCTGTCTCGAATTTTTATTTTTATAGCATATAGATGGCAGCCTTTCCGCTTTGCCTTTTTAGTTGCATGGCAGAAATTTGCCTAGTGAAAAACTCTCTTTTAACACCTTGAACACTTGTTGTTTTTTGTTGATCATCATAATAGGTTACACTTTTCCTAAGCAATCCAAGGTTGCATTATGTTGACTTAACCAATTTATACCTATGACAACATCATAGGATCCAAGAGGTGCCACATACAAGTTTAATCTTGTCATGAACTCAGGTAATTCTAGTGGTGCCTCAAACAAACACTGATTCACTCTATGTACAACATTATTTCCATATATAGTCCAAGTGTGTTCCATGTACCTAACTCTTATTTTGAGTTTATCAGTAACTTTAGATGAAACAAAACATTCTGTTGAACCGGAATCAAATAAAATAGAAATAGGTTCTCCAAAAAGCTTACCTGAAGTTTCTATTGGTTTTTACTTGCTTATTATGGGTATGACATAAATCTTATGTTGTTGCCCCTCTTTATTTCCTGCAGTAAATCCCTTCTGCTGATTATTCCATTGTCCTCTTTCTTTGGATAGTTGTTAGCGAAATGATCACCACCACACTTAAAACATCCTCCCAATGGTCCTTTTCTCTCAATCTTATTCTGGCTGAAACTTGTTCCTTGTTGCCCATTTTTATTATTATTCACAACAGTTCTACCCATTATTCCTCTTTTATTGATAGGCTGAACTTGTTGTTTCCCTTTTTCCATGTTGGTTTACTTGCGGTTGATGTTTGGAAATTACTATTTTCCTTGTTTTCCTCTTTAGAGGCATAAATACTTCACAACTTTAGTTCTTGCTTGATAGCTTTTTCAAACATTGTTTCCATCGAGGTAGGTCCATGAACATCTACCTCACCACCAATACTAGGATTCAATCCCATTATAAATTTTCTCATTCTAAACTTCTCATCCTTTTGATACAAAGGAACATATTTCAGCAATCGAGTGAAATGTTCCCAATATTTTATAACTGAGTACTTTCCTTGAGTCAGATTTTGGAATTCTACCATCTTTTGGTCAAAGTATAGCTGAGGTAGCCATCTTTGATGGAAGTAGGCCTTGAACTGCTCCCACGTGATCATACCAGAATCAATTCCTAGTTCCATTTTCCGGTTATCCCACCAGGAAGATGCTTCACAGACAATTGGTAGGCTCCCCATATTGCTTTTGTCTCCTCTGAAAAGTCCCTAATCTCAAAATACTTTTCCATTTCAGAGAGCCAATTTTTAGCACCATCCCCAAGAGTTGTACCATCAAATTTAGGTGGGGATATTCTTTTAATGTCCCTTGCTAACTCAGCAGCTAGACCTTGCTTTCTTATTTTCCCTTTCATTCAGGTGCTCAGGTTGATCATCATATTGCTCATCACCCTGATTCTCATCCCTATGATCCTCATTCTCTTCACCACCCTGACCTTGTTGTTCTAAGGCAACAACTCGGTTTCGGGTGTCATTCAAAAGGTTGAGGATTTCTTCTAACTTAGTAGCCAGTCGTATTATCGGCACGTCATCAATATTTACCCCACTATCACTTGCTATACTAGCTCTTGTTGTCGGCCTAGCCATAGTTTCTTGTTTTATAAAGAGGATAATTTTATTAGAACGTGTGTCCCATTAATGTCCAAGTGTCTGAGGCCTCGGCTCTGATACCAAAATGTAACGCTCAAAATTACAAGAGCTGAAAAATGAGGATTTTTTTAACACATAAACATAATAACAAATTACACAGTTGTAATCGTACAAATTTATTTAATCAAATTCATTAATCAATTTTTCTCTTTTGATCTATCTGATAACATCCATGTAAGCCATGTGCGGTTGAGAAGGGTGTATCCAGATCTCCACGATCTCCCTTCGTCACTACTTCGAGTGACAATGCTTACTAGCATTTGGCTCAACCTTTTAAAGGTCATGGGAACTATGTGAAAGTCCTTGGGTCTACCACGAAGCTAGTTTCCCGACTTCGTATTCGGTATCGACCATTTCTACCTCATGTTCGAGTATTTCAACTTCCCATGATCGGAGTTACTGAGACAATTTTTTTATTTAATTGGAGGACTAGGTGATCAGACAATGCACAACCATCAATGCATTACTTTGGCCAAAGTTATCCGTCGTGCAGGTTATGGCTAAACTCAAGACAACACACTAGTCTTATGAGTTTTAAGTCTTCCACCACCTCACAACTATCCCTTTCATAGTTATCTAGATCTTTATAGTTTGTTTTTATTTTATTTCCAATTAAACCTATCTTGCAAGAGTTTATATTGAGATAGATGCCAAAGGCCAACTAGGATCTTTATGAGATAAGTACATTCGTTATGCTGAAATGTAACTATATCAGCATTTCGCATGTACTTATCCCTTAATATGCCTAATGGATCTTTTCATCTATTTACCATCCCATTTAGTCTCTTTTTTCCTGATGTTTGATTCTTTAACCTTAAATTACCTTTTTACAATGATACTCTTCCATTCTCTATACAACAGGATTTACAATCTTATCATATTAATACCAAGTTTACCGAAAGGCCGAATTAAATATATATTAAAACATGTATATTTAATTATTCCTTCGATTAGCTACGCCACTAAATAGCTTATTTAATTTAGAAATTAAAGACAATTGATTGTTACAATAATTGCCCAATTATCGACTTCATACATTGATAACTATCAAATAAATGTATTCAACAATTTGTGAAAAGTAAGATTTCACAACTCAAGTATTCATCATTTACTCATATTGAGATATTATTACACACAAAGTAATCATCTCTTTATTAAAATCATATATTACATATGCCGTTAAGGTGAAATATATAACCGGTATAATAATTCTCACATAGTGAGGTTTGAATATTCTGATGGGTCCAAGATCCCAATAATTGACCAAAAATTCAAGGATATCATCCTTTCACAATTGAAATCCAAGTATCTCATTTAGATCCATGCTACGATAAAACTTCACAAGACATGAGTTTCCGCACATCCAGAATGTAACGGCTAATGGTCTACAAGACTAGAGTAGTGGTATGATGTCAGTTCAAAATGAACTGGCATGAATATTAACTCCATTTTATGATGCAATTAATTAATAAAATATGAAAGGATATACATGTTGTTTTATCAACAAGCACATGGTAATACAGTTGAAAATGTATTACTACCTGGTTTCTATAAAGATACGGCTATGGATGCACACAAATAGAACAACTAATTTCTATTTCAGCGATCATGTTTCCCTCTAATCACAAAGGTCAATACATCTGTATTCCAACTTAATCAATAAGCATTTGACATTTAAAATTTCTACATAACTTCGTAAAAACAATATGATTAAGAAGAGTATTTTTTGAGTCGATGAGCAACTCTAAATTAGCACAAATATCACCATATTTACATCACTTTAACATGTTCTATCTCGGTAAACAAACATTTCAACCAACAAATATAGCAGCACCATGATTACATCATTTAAACATACTCTCTTTTTAGTAAAAGAACAACTAATAATTTCTTTCATAAGATATCATTATTTTAAACCCAATCATGCCTCAATTACTCCTTGGTGTATCTTGGTTAAGTTGTCCTAGCTTTCATGCACTTACCAAGACAAGCAATTTATTTTTCATAGTCTTACAAGAATCCAAGTCATATTGCCAGGCTGGAAGTTATAGGCTAAATGCCATTTTTTTAAATTATTCACACATAACAAGACACCCTCATTTATACATGAACCAATTTAGTGGTCCATAATAATAAAATTTCTGGAAAATGCAGCCCCATGCAAGAGCTTTGACACCCACAAATTATCATTCAAAAGATCTCAATAAATTAAAAATCAGACCTGCATATAACAACCAAGAAGAAAAATACAAAACCCCAACCGGTTGCATACCCATATTGATTGGGTTACCCAAATTGATTCCTTTATGTAAATCGATTTATATACCCAAATCGATTTGTTTACAAAAAACACACAACCAAATTTCGGTTTAACAAAATGAAAACCCACAAGCACAAATCGATTTTAAACACACAAATTCACAAAATGTTTTCCTTCTTCCTGTATAGGAAAAACCCAACTCTTTTCCTTTTGGGTATAATTTATTATAATACAGAAAAGAAATTTTTAACCTTTCTTTTACTTTATTTTTGCTGATCAAAACCCAAAACCCCATCTGCATATTTTTCTGGGTTAGGTTAAATCCACACAAAGAAAACTAAAAAGAATACATAATCCATCAATTTCTTTTCATACTTCATCTCCAAACAATTAAATCAAAAGTTGTCCACAATTTCCTTGATTGCCATTAAAAACAGAATGTGTATTTCCTTATTTTTTTACAAATAATGCAGCAGAGAAAGGAGAAGATATTCATGCCTGAAGTAAACCTAGAATCGGTAACCTTCTACTCTTCCCGCTCCAACAAGTTGAATCCTTCTTTCCTCAAAACTCACACAGGTATTCAAAAGGGAGAATGAAAATAGACGAAGGAAAAATAACAGAAAAATATAATGAAAGAACTATAGTTGGGCAACATATTGAAGAATTTTTGGGCTTCCCAATGTTGGTACGTGTTTTAGTGCATGCCGCACACTTGTGCCATGTGAAGGTGTTTCACTTTATGAAACCCATAAATTTCAATAACTAAATAAAACTTTTGGCTTACATGCCAAATCCCTCTAATATATATATATATATATATATATATATATATATATATATATATATATATATATATATATATATATATATATATTACTTTAGTTTTTACTGACTTAATGGTTAAGTTAAAATTAACCTTCATAATAGAAGTCCACATATTTCCAACAATATATTACCATAAAAATTAGTTGAATTTCGAGGTTTATATAAAACATTCCAATACGAAAATCACCAAGTCGTAAATAATAATTCGAATATTCTCATAAAGTTGGCTTGATATAGCATTGTCAAATTAAACGAGAGACAATTATTATCGCGGTCATGGTCATGCAAAAGTCGAACAAAACAAAAGACGACCAAACCGATTAAAATAAAATAACCATAATACAAATAACCGAAAGATTCACTATCATTTATGAACTGTTTTACCTATGATTAAGGTCTAATCATGTTTTAGGAAGGATCATCAAGGTGGGTGCGGGGTTATTCGTTCGCTTGATGTCATGCCCCATGACGAAGAAGTTGTGGGTCATGATACGATGAACCAAATGAATTTACACCCAATAATGATCTCGTCTAATCTGTTTAAACTTAACAAGTAGTTAATTTAACTTACAAGAAATTTTTTGGGCATAAAAATGATCAAAGAATTAAATGGCAATATTTTAGGCAATCAAGTGGTTAAAGTATGCGAGATTATACTATAAAATTATGAAGGCAAACCATGTTGTTAAATATAGACTCGTAAGACGAATACATTCTCACTAAATACTTGGGGAGGACTACATACTCATCTAAGGAAGAAGGTCATCTCCATAAAGCCAAAGGACCTCAATGAAGCTTGTGTGCAAGCATATTATATAGAAGATGAGAAGAAGCAAGGAGATGGAGAGTCAAAGCCCAAACAACCCACAAACTAGCCCAAGAAAGAGCAAAGCCAACTAGACATGAAGGGTAAGAAGGTTGCCACCACTTTAAATAGTTGTACGAATCCCAATAATTTTTGTGAACATTGTAATATCAATGGACATATTGATGTTACATGTTAAAAATTGGATCCCGCATAACAAACAATACAAGGGTACTCTATGATATTTTTCGTATTTTGTATATAACACCTTTTTCAAAAGGATTTATTTAATTTTATTGGTTGAATAATTTCACATATACCATCTTAATTATTTTACATGTTAATCCACAATAAAATAATGTAAAATACTATTTAACCCATTTAATTGTAGTTCTTTGAATATGAGAGATTTAGGGGTGGCTAATTTATTATGCGAGTTACACCCAAAGAATTGTTCCAAGGACGCCAAGAAGTCCAAGGTAGATTTGAAGACCAACACTAAAGTTGAAATAGAGGGAAATTATGATGTAGATGAGAGGCTAAGATGCACGGCCACCAATGTGTACAACCGGGAACAAGAGGAAGAGAAGAGTAAGTCATTCCAAATCAAGAAAGTTAAGGTAAATGCATTAGTTGATATCGGTTCTCAATTCAATTTGAATTCAAATGCGGTTGTGAGAATGTTTGGTCTTTAAACTTATGAGCATCCACATCCCTATCCCTTGGGGGGTGTAAAAGGGTGTAGAAATTTAGAATACTAAAAGAAGTTAAAATTTTAAATTCTCAATTTATTAATGAAATAGAAGTTGATGTGATTCCACTTGATGCATTTTATGTGGTTTTCATAAGTATTGTATGTTAGGGATGCCATATCCATGAAGAGGGATAGCCGACAGATAAACTACAACATCAAGGTACACCAAAAAGATTAAGATGGCCCTAGTAAGTGTCAACCAAGCAAATAGACTAATTCAATAAAATCATAATCAATTTGGTTTGCTTTTATTGAAGAATAAGCAAGAAAGGGTGGAGATTTCTAATAATTCTAACTAGGAATTGAATGGTTTGGATAACATAATTCAATTTTTTCAAGAAATGTTCCAAACTCCATAAGGGTTGCCACCAAAACGAGAGGTAGAGCATGGGATTCAACTACTGCCAAAATCTCTTCTTAACAATAGGTTGTATGGGCAATCGTTGATGGAAAGCAATGAAGTGAAGAAACAACTCTAAGAGATGCTAGAACAAGGGGTGATTCGCCCCAAGTACCTCTCCATGTGGGTCACCCATTGTGATGGTACAAAATAAGGACATGTCTTGGAGAATGTGCATAGACTACCAAGCCTTGAACAAGACCATCATCAAGAACCGATATCCACTTTCATGAATAGATGATCTTTTGGACCAACTTCAACATGCCACGTACAATACAAAGTTGGATCTAAAATCTAGGTATCACCAAGTCCAGATGAAGGAGGATGTATGAAAGATTGCCTTCAAGACAAAACAAGGTTTGTATGAGTGGTTAATACTTATGTTCAGTTTATGTAATGCACCCACTACATTTAGGTTGATAAATGATATATTGTGGCAATTCATAGATACATTTGTTATTGTATATGTGGGTGATATTTTGATTTTCAATCCCACATGGAAAGAACATCTAACACATTTGCAGCAATTCTAACTAGTTCTTCAAAAGAACCAATTATTGTGCAACATTAAGAAATTTGAATTTGCTAAACAATAACTAGTCTATCTTGGGCATGTGGTTGGAAGAGGTGAATTGTGAGAGAATCCCACCAAGGTGGAATCCATCACCAATTGGTCCACACCAAGGAGTGTCATGGAGACTAGGACTTTTGCAAGGGTAGTAAAATTCATGAGGAAGTTCATACCCAATTTCTCTACTATGGCAACACCACTACATATAGTTGCAGCCAAGGATAAGAGTTTTGATTGGGGAAAGGAACATAATGAAGCTTTTGAGGCTTTGAAGTACAAGAATAGCCATATTTCTAGTACTTGCTCTTCCTAACTTGCGGCGGCGAGTTTGAAGTTGAGACCAATGCAGTGAATATATTATGGTGGCAATGTTTTTATAGGGAGGTAAGCTAGTGTGTTATCATTCGCAAACTTTATTACAATAGTTAGAGGATATCCAGTTTATGATATGCACTAATTCAAGAAATTAAAAAATGAAAACATTATCTGTTGGGTATAGAAAATACAAAGTGCATATTTACCACAAACCCCTTCAATATTTACAAGCACAATCTATGTTGTAGCAAGCAAGATGCTACAATTGGATGGCATCCCTCCAACGATTCCATCTAGTGATCAATTACAAGAAAGAAAACACAAATGTGGTGGTAGACACATTGTCTAAACCATATATGGAAAGAAATATCTTAACTTTGTCCACTATCTCCTATGTAGAACCATTCACGAAGGATGCTTATAGAGAAGCCTATGCTTTGGATGCAGATTTTAGGATGACATTCTAACACTTACAATCTAAGGGAGCTAAAAGGACGGAATGGGTGGGTGTTATCTCAAGGATAGGCTACTCTACTAGTGGGAAAAACTTTGTGTACCAAAGGGAGAGAGACTTCTATTGATGAGGAAGGCACATGCCTCCAAAGTAGCTGACCATTTTGGAGTTGGAAAGATTGTGGCCCACTTGCAAGTATGTTTGTTGGCCCAATATGCAAGATGAAGTATCAAAATTCATAAGAGGATGTAAACTTTGTTGTACTAGTAAGCCTAAAGTAAGGAAGGAATGGTTGTATATGCCTCTACCATTCCCTACTAGACCTTGGGAGGATATCTCAATGAATTTTTAGGACTACATATGACCAAACATGGCCATGAGCACATGTATGTCATTGTTAATAGATTCAACAAAATGTGTATTCTTATGGCATGTAAAAAGACTATACAAGGTCATGAGGCAACAAAACTTTTCTTTGCTAATGTATGGGTTCATTTTGGTTTGCCAAAGTATGTGTCGATAGAGATTTTAGGTTCTTGGAAAAGTTTTGGACTATATTGCGGGACAAGATGGACACCAAGTTACAACAAAGCATGGCTTTTCATCCCCAAACAGATGGGTAAACAAAGATTGTGAATATGATTTTGATACAATTGATTAGAGGATACAACAAGTATCCACAAACATGGGATGAGTCCTTGGCATACATTCATCATTCCTACAACAGGCGGTGCACATTCACTAACCAATCACCTTTGGAAGCATGTTTGGGTTACTTATCGGCCAATCCACTTGATGTTGTAGTTGGATAGCAAGAAGAAGAGGTAAGAGGCTCGAGATGTGACTAGGGAAACAAAATTCATTGAGAGGATTAGGCAGATCCATCTCAAGGTGAAAGAGCAACTTGAGAAGTCTCAAGCCAAAGCACGACATGACCAACATCGAAAGGAGCCTCAACTTAGAGTTGGGGACAAAGTTTGGTTGTACTTGAGCAACGAGAGACTTCAAGGACAAGTGAGGAAACTCAAACGTCTACAAAATGGAATATTCACCATCCTGGAGTAAGTTGGAGATAATGCCTTCAAGCTCTACTTACCACACTTTACGAGGATGTACTCAATATTGAATTGTGAGAGCTTACACCTATATGAGCCATCCATGCTCGAGGAAGAAGAAGAATGTCAGTTGCTACCTTCCATAAAAGATTGTATCTTGGACTCTTGAGGCAAATCGAAGGAGGATGTAGTGCTACAACGAGAAAATCGGAGAGACCGAGAAGAGGACCACAAGAGTTTTGTGTTTGGACTCGGGGCAAGACACCAAGACGAGGCCAAGTGGTACCCGAAGGAGAAAGTGAAGGAAATGTTCCCTCATCTACTCACCCACTAAGCTCTTGTGGGACCAAAATCCTCCTAAGGAGAGGTGTGATCCATAGGGATCTTCATAAAACACTACTTCATCGAGACAAACACACTAGAAGAAAGAAACAATGGAAAAGAGCTCATAATCTAATATGCATATGATGGTTGCGAAACCACCGCTCCATGAAATGGTAGTTCCAAAAGCTGCACAAATGGTTTCAAAACCACCGGTTCCATCACTTGAACAAAGAAAACATAAAATTAAAAATGCTAGAACGACGAGAAAATGTCGCCTCTTCCCTTGCTCATGACATTTTGGATTATCCAGTGTATAAGACTTTTGAAGCATGTTATAAACACGATGGGGTTGTAGGAGGCATCAGTGAATAGAGGAGTGATCTTGTGTGTAGTTGTTTGTAGAAGCAAAGTGTAAAGCAAAATAACAGAGTTTTAGGAGTGCAACAACACTTTTGTATCTTGCTTCAGGTCTTCTTTGTATTTGTATTTAATTTTTTTGACCAATATGAATTTGGGAAAAGGAGATTGCCCTTCCCTCTGGTTTTCCCTCACATTGGGGTTTTCCAAAAATCAAATTTGTGTCATAGCTTGAATTATTTCATATTGTTTTGTGTGTGTAAATTCCTTTCAATATTATTGTTTGCAAGCAATTCTAACACTGAGAATGTCATTCACTAAGAGCAATCAACTATCAATTCAAGCATAATAAGTAGGACATTATGATTTTGTAAAGTAAGCAAACTAAGAGTTTACAAATCATTAATTGTTATTAAGAAATTACAAGTGAAATGTGGAGAGGGGATAAGGACAACAAGAAGACATAAAACACGGAGCCAAATATGGACATCAATGTTGCAAACCTATGAACATTATTTTTATTGTGTACAATTCATACAAATAAAATTCACAAGCTATTTTGCTAAATTATCGTCTCAAAAACACATGAAATAGGAGCTTGAGAATTCATCCAAATATTGTTCATATCCAGATGAAAGAATCTAAAGATTCGATGACAAAATTGTGTATACTATTAGGTTCTTTAAGGACAATCTTTAATAAATTTCAAGCATTTAATTACAAGATGGTGGCATAATAAACCAGTTATAAGGTCTAAAATGAATACAACACAATAGGGATAATTTGATCAATAAGATCAAAACAAAACCTCAAACACTATTGCAGTTGATGCTCTCAAATCTTTGCATATGGTAACTTGATTTGACATGACTATGTCAAAACCCATTTATTGAAGTGATGCCACTTGAGGTCTATTTATAGGAAGAAAAGAAACAAGTAGCAGAACTTTGAACAGTCAATAACATACCACAACAGTTTGTTTCACATCAAAACATTCAGAAATATGCATTCGGCATGAGATGTACGGACTTTTGAAGTAAAGCGCAAGGTTGCTCAACTATGCATGTTTGAGTTAAAAGAAGTTAGCAAATCGTAGGATAAGAATGCCTATATTTTTTTGTTTCAAAGAATGACTATATTTTGATATATATCATCACAAACATGCTAGCATGACAAGCTAGATCAAAAATAGGTGGTCCCAAACCCTTCACATCTACCTGGATTCAAAACAGATTTTAGGTTTAGTTACTATTATAATTATAATGTCGTTGTGGTTAAGGATTATATTGGACTTGCTTGGTGATTTCACTACAGGTCCCAAAAGAACATTGGTTATTTTTGGTATCATCCGCGACACTAGAGCATTTCTTGTTTACAAAGTCATGGCTAGAAATAACCCTATATGTTTTCAAAGCAATTGACGGTAACATTGCTTTCATGTATAGTTAGTTGACTGATGACTGAGAAGTTGAATGTATTTGCAAGGTATGTTGTCGTGACTTTTATTTGTGGCTTATTCCCATAGAGATTATGTTTGCTTCAATTGTAGATCCCATCAAGTTAGCCAATTTTATGTACAGTATTTTTCTAAAATATTAATACTAAGGTGCTAAATATTTGAAATTTAAAATTGGTTCCCCATCAAGTTAGCCAATTTTTATGTACAGTATTCTTTCTAAAATATCAATATTGATGTGCTAAATATTTGAAATTTAAAATTGGCTCCCAGTAATGGATTTAGATAACACGCAAAAGCATACAAGATTACCACCAAACGAGTAGGCATGGAAATCATATTATTTTTGTGTCAGTATAAATCAACCTTTTAAAAAACCAATTGCTTGAATATTCTCTTTGGAGAATACAGATAGCCTGAATTGTAGGCAGCTAGTATCCATTTTGTTTCAACAAAATAACGTTTTATTTACACATCATCCATAATGACAATAAGTGTACAGAGACATGCCACTATATTTCTTTTTATTCAACAATCTTCCAGGGTTTGAGTGCTGCTAATCACCTGCTGGAAGGTATTGATAAACACCCAACCTGTCAACATTATAATTTATCCATATACACTGAGCCATTTGTCTAGACTGAATCTTTAAAAAAATTCTCCCAGGTAGAAAATGTAAGGAACTGTGCATTGAAACTTGAAAGTAGTTATTGAAACAAGCAATAACTTTATTCGGAAAAAATCATCCACCGAGATCTGGCCTAATGCAAAGTTAGAACTCTTGTTGCACAAATGACCCAGGTTCAAAACTGAAAAATGTGCTCATGTTGTGAAGGTTGATTCCGCAACTGTGAAGGTCCTGGAAATCTCGACTGCCTACCGAATGTGGCAATAAAGTGCGCAGACAACTCCGCTCCCAAAATACAGGATCAAAACTTCCATTAAGGAAAAAAGCTTCACCAAGCTAAATTATCCCTCTAGATCAAGAATATACAAGCTAACAATAAGCTATTGAAACTAACTATAATCCTACAATACAAAATGACACCAATTCTGATACAACATGCAAAGCATGTCCAGCAAATAATCTGTGAAGCCAAGTTACATTCCAGTTGGCTTAGAGATTTACCCCACTAGCATGGAGAAGCTTCTGTAGCATCATGCAGAGCACAACATACAGTTGCTTTATGGTGCCCTTGATATGTTCTGATTGCTTCTCCGTCGACAGCTCCCACAACTTTGCAGTTGTATCTGAGGAAGCTGCAGGGAACAAATGACCAGGATTCAGTTCATTTTTCAAATTTGAAAAATCTAATAATGATAAATCGGAAAAGACGCTGAACAAACTTCTCCCACAAGGAAGATTTTAAATAACACATACTAACCAGTCACCAAGAAAGCTCCGTCAACTGAAAATACGCAGTCCCAAACCCAACGTTGGTGTCCTGCTTCAAACAAGATACATAAGGCAGTGTAATGCAGCAGAGTAATATGCTACATTTATTCAGAAAGGTGTAATTTTGAAATAGCAAATATTGAGACAAAAATACTTCTAAGAGTAGGCTACTGCAAATCTACAGCCACATCTTCAGAACTAGGAAAGGAAACTTCCAAAAATCACTGCAACCTGTCAAAGTGCGTTCCAAAGTGAAACCGTCAACATTCCATATTTTACAGTTCGGTCAGAAGATGTTGTTGCCAAATACCTGTAAGACAGCAGCTTTTAATTAGTAACATGTGTCCTCTTGAAATCTCATACAAATCATGAAACACAAAGTAGATGTTGAAACTTTTGGCCATAATTGTATATATATAAATTTATAATACAGAGTTGAAGTCAAGCCAGGAAATAGCCAAGACGTTTAATGTCAGACATAATCAAGATAATTAAAAATGGAAAGCAATAAGTTCCATAAACTAAAATCTATCAAAATATCAGAGATCCCACAAAAGCATGGAATGGACCTTTTATATCACACATCCACATTGCACAAGCACAGGAACATGTTTCTAGTTCATCAGTTGACTGAAGTTGGCTATACCAAACAAAAGAAAACTATAACTGCCGAATGACTATACACAGCTAAAGACATGAAAATATTAGAATAGAAGGCTTAATATAAGGCTTATAAATTAGCATTATGTTAATATTAGTTAAGTGTTAACTAATAAACGGTTGTAACCACTTCAACCATTTTGTAACCATCTCTCACATAATAAAAGGATGGACACACAATGAATAATGTGTGCATTCCGGTTACTCTTCATTTGTTCTTTGTACATTCTATTCTTTCTTTATTCTCTCTCCACATATTCTAACATTGGTATCAAAAGAGAAGGGAAGAAGTTCAAACCAGTCCTGTTAGGCAATGAAAGAGCAAAAGACTAGTTTGAATGCTAGACGCATAAGAGCAATGTTGGAAGGCACAAAGCAATAACGTAGGGCAGGAAAAATGTCATCAAATGACAAAAAGAGCAGAAAACGACCCAGTTTCAGTTTCAGTTCAAGGGCACTTACAGCGAACATAACCACAAAATATAGTTGATGCCATTGCAAAGGTGCGGAAAAAAAAAAGAAAAAAGAAACCATGAAAACACCATTTGAGGGCACAATTTTGGCTGTGTTTTCAGACAAATTTTAGGGCATTTTGAAGTGCTAGGGCACAAAAATAAGAATTTGCCATTTTGAAGAATTTTTTGGGGCTGTTCTTGTAGTTAGGGCACAAAAATAAGACATTTTCAGGGCAAAACGTGACAGGCAAAATGTAGTAGATAAAAATGTGATTTAGGGCACATTTTTGCAGAAAACACAATCCAAAATCAGAAGAGAGGAAAAACATGATTTTCGAAGGTAGCTTGTGCAAAACAAAGAAAATACAATCATGCATCTCCATATTTGCAATTTGTCAAGGGTCATTCACTGCCAAGGCACACAATTTCTCAATTTTCGGTCACAACCAGTCATCTAGGGCACAAACCTGCCTGGCATAATTTCATTTCTTTCCTTCAAAAAAATTAAAAATAAAATCGATTTTTAAATTTTTTCTACATTAATTTGTGGGTCATTCTATCTTTTGGAAAAGGGTTATTTTTTGAGGTATTTTGTCTACGAATGGAAACTCTATTAGACATTCTCGCCTCAACTTTCATACTTTGAAAGTAAAAATCCAGATGAAAGACAAATCGAATGAAGTTCATGTACCCATTGTTGAAAATCCACCAAATGTTGAAAGTGATGAATTCACTGACAGATAATATATATTTTAAAAGAAACCCCAAGCTTTGAAGACAGTAAGGGATCCAGTGTAGGTAAAACTCGGTCCTGGACAGCTATCTAGATAGTTCGGGAGTTTGTGAATCTCGGGAATTTACCCTTACGAGGGTCATGAGACAACTTGATGGAACATTGCGGAAGTAGCTCAGTATGGATGGTTGTCCATCAATTCAAGAGATTCTAGAATTTGGGAGTTCGGGAAGGTGGAATCCGGGAACTCAGGAACTACACATTTACGAGGGTCGGTTAGGTGGAATTCAGGAACTCGGGACCTACACATTTACGAGGGCTAGGGAGGTAGCTTGATGGAGTTCTACTTGGTCAAAGCATTGTTTTCAAAGGGAAAAGCTTTTGAAGAATGTGTGGTCTTGTTTGGTTTTGTTACTTTAATGTTTTGTCAGTATGTTCTATAGTGTAAGCCTTAAGAGGGGGTATTAGAATATAAGGCTTATAAATTAGCGTTATGTTAATATTAGTTAAGTGTTAACTAATAAACGGTTGTAACCACTTCAACCATTTTGTAACCATCTCTCACATAATAAAAGGATGGACACACAATGAATAACGTGTGCATTCCGAGTTACTCTTCATTTGTTCTTTGTACATTTTATTCTTTCTTTATTCTCTCTCCACGTATTCTAACATAAAATGGTCGGGGTAACCATAAAGGGCATTTAGTGTAATTAACGAATCCAAGTGGGGGAAAAACACATAATAGTTGGGTCTCTAGGAGCTTGAACTCTTTAAAGGCATTTATTTCAAAATGATATTACTGACAAGACTGAAGTCATGAAGCATGCCACTCATGTTCATGTTAAAAGAAAATAGCCTCTGTTTCGATTGCCTCTTTCAACTACTTGTACCACCCCACCAGACTTAATAATCCCTCACTCCCTTTCTTGAACCAATCTCTTTATGTCATGCTCTTGTTTTAGAGGAGGAGACAGGGAACAAAAAGGCTGTGATACCAAGTTTCATTTTAAGCATCGTAGTTAGCAAGATGCCCCTTGAACATTTGATCCTTCATCCTTGTCATGGCAGGATTCTATGTTGTTATACAATGCCAACTTTCTTTGGCATCACTCCAAATGCTTCCTCCGTGGCAGTGTTTTTTCCTTCTCTAGAATGACTGCTTGGGGTTTGCCATACCAGTGAGAAGTTCCTAAAAAAACATATCTCCTTGCTCTAGCTAAGTGAGGAGTGCTCCTCAGATGAAGTCTTTTCTTTTTGCCATAGATGCCTAGAGACAAGTGGTGTTAACTAACCAAGTTGGGAAAATAATGTGAACTTAATAAATTATAAATCACAAATCTTTATTCTTGGGCAGTTTGGCATTATTATTATAGATAAGTGATAACCATTTGGTTTTTACTCGTATAAATCAATTTATTTATTATGGTAAAATTTCATTTTCATTTTCATTGAACTTTTATGCCATGTTGGACTATTTTCTGATGATGCATATAAAAATTACAAGTATATACCTTTGAGCATGTATTTCAATTGTGGAAGTCAAGTAGCAATAGAACATTTTAACTAGTCTCCTCACCAAATTTTGTACTCCTTTGGTTCTATAATGCTTTGTAAAGCCACAATTCTAGTAGATCGTGAGTTGCATCCAAGAAAGTGCGAGGATTGAATATGTGCGAACCTAACAACCAAGACTGAAATATAACAAAGATGTCTACATTCACTTGCATATTTATACTTTAATTACTTTCCCAACTCTCTAAGGTGGTAAGTATATCCGTCAATAGACCATATCCTACCAATCCCTTCCCAAGGACATGCACAACATTGTGGTAAAGACTTAAAACACCCTAGAACATAAAAAGTTGTTCAAAAATAAAACATCATCTCAAACATAAAGCAATAATGAGTTCAAATAGAAGGTAACTTGTGATGTGGTGGATTGTCGGATCTTTCCATTGAGCACTCTAGTTTTCCCGTTCGCTGATTTTGAATTTCCTGTGACCTCCTGCTCGGATGTCGGACCCTTTTGGTTTGAACCTGGAGTCCCCACCCTACTGGCTCAGGTGGTTTGTCACCTCGCCCCCTAAACGAGGCATGGAAAAACACGGTGGCTAGGCCCTCCTCTGCCCCCCATACGGAGAAGTTGTTTCTGTCTTGCTTGAAGGGACACTTTCTCTGTAGATTCCTTCTCACATCACGGCCATGGCTGCTACATCTAGAGATTTGTCTCTGGTCGGCAAGCTGATGGGTCCTAGACCCCCTCTAGAAGACATTAAAAATGGGCGCGCCTGAAATGGGCCCCTTGTGGTTCCTTGGAGATTGTTGCCATGCCAAATGGCTTCATTCTCTTTTCTTTAGCCTCAAAGAGGACTTCACGTGGGCTCTTCTTGGAGGTCCTTGGTTTTTTGGTTTTTACATCCGTAAATGGACTCCGGGATTTAATCCGCTAACTAAAACAATGACGCATGCTCCAATATGGGTGCGTCTGCTAGGCCTTCCTCTGGAGTTCGGGATCCAACGGTCATTGAAGGTATTGCTCTTTCCATGGGCTCTCTCATCGCCATAGATCAGGCCACTAAGGCCAAAACTAGATTTATTCATGCGCATTTTTGTGTTAATGTTGATGTTAGTGGCCCACTCCCAAAATCTATTGATCTCTCTCAAATTTTGGAGTTTGGACACAACCCATTGAATATGAATATGTCCCACAAGCTTGCTCAATCTGCAAAAGCATAGGCCACAGAGCCCCTGCTTGCCCTACTAAGCCACAAGCTAAATCGAAAAATCCTGAAATCACCCCTAAGAAGAAAGGGAAATATATACCTAAAGTGATCCCGAGAGGAGGCCCCAGAGGTCAATACCTCTAACCCCTTCACTCTTCTGGAAGATGGAGAAATCAATCTTGCTGATCCCACTGTTGCCACCCAAGCTTCCCCGCTTCTGCTACAGTTGTCGAGGCTCCTTCCCCTGCATCTGTTATCCCTACTGAGATGTTGATCCCCTCTTCCGTTGTCCCCTCAGTGGAGGCCCCTTCTCCCTTCCCCCCACTTTTTTCCCTCCCTGAGCTGGAACTTGAGACACCCATTTCCCCTTCTCCAGTGGCCTCTGAAGACAACAATCAACTTCATAAGACTAGAAGCAACAAGTAAAAATATGATATAGGTATAAAGAAAACTAGAGGGAGGACTCTCGACAATATTAAGCTACAACAAGAATCAACACTCAATGTGGCGCAAGGAACACAAAGTACCATCCCCATGGTTGTGGGGAACAAAACCAAATCTAAAAGATGAAAATAATCTCATGGAATATCGGGGTCTCAATTCTTTGCAAAAGAAAAGAGTCCTAAAAGACATTAGATTTAACCACTCTCCTGATATCATCATGCTTCAGGAAACTAAACTTAAAAATGAAGACAGTATTCCAAAGCTATGGCCGAATGCTTCCTTTGCTTCCCAAAATTCATCTGGAAACTCTGGGGGTTTGTGCACTATTTGGAACCCAAAAGTTCTGCATGGTGACTACCTCATCAAAAACCCAAACTTCTTGGGCATGTTATTTCAGAAGTTGGCTCAGATACATACTGGATTGCTATCAACATATACGCCCCAAATCTAGACTCACTGAGAACAACTTTGGTAGGATATTTTGGAATTCAAAAGGAGTTGCGCGTAATTTCCCTGTCTGATCATGGGAGATTTCAATAGCACTCTTTACCCCTCTGAAAAACAAGGTGGTGTCCCCTGCTAGCCCCACCAGTATGGAAGCCTTAGCTGAATTTATAAGACAAGGAGAATTTTTTGATATGGATCTGCATGGGGCCTCTTTCACTTGGTCTAACCGCAGATTGGGAAGGAATCATATCCAAAGTCATCTAGACAGAGCATTGGGATCTATGGATTGGATCTTCCACTACTCAGACTTTTATCTCGTGTTATCTCTAGAGCTGCTTCGGACCACAAGTCCTCTGCTACTTTGTGCCAACACCAATCACAGGACTAAAAATCCGCCATTTAGATTTGAGTTAGCTTGGTTGGAAAATAATAAGTTGGATAATCTCATTAAGAGCTGGTGGGATATGAACGTCCAAGGAACAACTATGTTTGATTTGCTAAAAACTTAAAGAAATCAAAAAACAACTCAAGATATGGAAGGTTAAAGTGTTTGGCAACATTAAGCTCCACAAGCAAAAGCTAACTTAGAAAATTATGAGCATCTCATCGGAAATCGAGAGAGAAGGTAGAACTGATCAGCTCCATAAGCAAGAAATTTCTCTAATCAGTGACTACCACAACACCCTGATCGAGGAGGAATCCTACTGGAGACAAAGATCGAGGGCCCTAGCTCGACCAGGGAGACAGAAACACAAAATTCTTCCATGTCACGGCATCTAAGCACAAAAGCGAGATAAAATCAATGAGCTTCTTTCTTCTCGAAGGTAACCTTTTGTCCTTTGAATTATATATTTCTAATGAACTTATCTCTTTTATTCTAGACTCCTGCAAGAAGAGGCTCCTCCTAATGAGAATGACATGCTCAAGATGTTACAACACATTCCTAAGCTTGTCACAACTGAAATGAATGAAAGTCTGACGAAGCCCTTCTCTATGGAGGAAATTCATAAAGTAGTCTTCACTATGAAAGGAGATAAAGCACAAGCCCTGATGGTTTTCCTGCTACCTTTTCCAAATCTATTGGGAAATTATCAAGCATGATCTCTTTAGTGCAATGAACGAATTCCAGAAAAGTAACTCCCTATTAAAAGAATGGAATGCTACTTTCATTCTGCACTGGCCCCCAAATCTCTTGGACTCTAAATTAGTTGCCAATTTTTGGCCCATAAGTCTCTGCAACACCACCTACAAGATAATCACCAAAATGATGGCAACAAGATTAAAACCGTTGATGAACAGACTAATCTCTGAACAACAAAATGGCTTCATAAGTGGACGGCTTATACAAGGAGGTATTATCACGGTTCATGAGGCAATTCACTCAGCCCAACATGCTAAGAAAGGTATGATTCTCAAATTGGATATGCAAAAAGCCTTTGATAGAGTCAGTTGGACCTTTCTCCTATAAGTGCTATGAAGCTTTGGATTTGATAACAAATGGTGTAGCTAGATTTTTACCTGTATCTCCTCACCGTGTTTCTCAATCCTCATAAATGGTATCCGGCTGGCTTCTTTAAGAACAACAGAGGAATTAGACAAGGCGACCCTTTATCGCCCTTCCTCTTTCTGTTAATGGCGGACACGCTAAGCAGAGCTTTAGAAGTTGTTAAACAAATGCTACTATTTATGGTATTAAAATCACCACACGCTCCCCACTGCTACTCACAGCCAATTTGCATAGATGACACTCTACTCTTGAGTGCAGCGTCGGTGGTGGAGGCAAAAGCTCTTAAAGAAATTTTGGAATGTTATCAAGTGGCCTCTCAAAGAGTTGATAAACTTCTCCAAAAGTGGCATTGCCTTTATAAACACCCCACCAAGTAGACAAAGGAAGATTGCTGACATCTTTGGCTACAATATTGTGGATCTTCCGTCTTCTTATCTTGGTATACCTCTTTTCAAAGGAAGACAAATTAATAGCCTATGGAATCTGGTTATTGAGCGTTATCAAAAGAAATTGGCCGGATGGAAAGGGGCCCTCCTAAGTCAGTTGGTAAACTCCAACTAGTCAAAGCTACCCTCCAAAGTCTGCCTATTTACTTTATGTCACTTTGCTCAAAATGCCTTCAACGGTGATCAATGCTATTGAAAAAATTCAAAAAAGATTTCTCTGGTTGGGTTCGGAAGACAAGAAGAGAATCCACTTGGTCTCTTGGAATGTTGTGTGTCCAACCGACAAACCTGGGAAGTCTGGGGCTTAGGCGCATTGTTGATATGAATGAAGCTTTGTTGCTTAAGATCGGCTAGGAAATTGCTTCTGAAAACTTGGCAGCTTGGGTTCATCTCCTTCGTTCTAAATATCTCACTCACATGGGCAACTTTTTACACTCTTCCCCCCAAGAGGTTTGGCCATATGGAATTCGATGGTGAGTTCTCTCCCCTTATTACGTGTTGGCACTAAATGGCGTCTGGGAAATGGCCATCAAATTGATTTTGGTCGGATTGGTGGATTGGTGATAAACCCCTCTGTCAAGACCCTTTCTAGGATCCGATCAAAAGATCTCTAATTGTTCACTGTGGCGAAAAAAGTCTGTGGATATTGGTAGATTTCCAACTCAAAACCTATTTGGCTAATCCTGATTGGCCTGACATTAGCGGTATCCAAAGTCAGTGTGTGATAAGTTTACGAAACCTTTTGGCTTCATAGTACATTCCATTCTCTTTACCTCTAGATGAACGCATCTGGCCTCTTTCTTCTTCTGGGAATTTCACTGTCAAAGCGGCCTATGCCTCTAAGCCTCGCACTCCTTGTGGTCCACCTCTCCACCATATTTGGCCCTCTGAAATCATTCCCAAAATTGGCTTTTTTTGCCTAGTTATCCTTTAGGAACGCCTTCCTATCTGGTGAAAACCTCAAGAGGAGAGGCTTCTCTCTTCCCTCTAGGTGTGTCTTCGATGTGCGGCTCTGGAGTCCTCTTCTCACCTTCTTCTTCATTGCTCCTTTTCCCAAACCATTTGGAACTTGCTCTTAAGTCATTTTGGGGTGTCATGGGTCTTCCTGAGTCATTGCATGCTACTTTCAACCAATGGAGCTCCCTTTCTCGAACCAAATTCTTTCTCTGGCTTGGAAGCTCATCCTCCCACATGGCCTTTGGGGTATTTGGAAGGAGGAACAGCGTATATTCAAAGAGCAAATTATGGATCCTACGAGGTTGTCAAAAGCATTTCTATTCTCTTCCAAGAGAATCTTAACAGCTGTCTCTGGAAGAAGTATCAGCAAAAGGTTAAATTTTGTGGTAAAAAGAAGCTGGTGTGTCAAGAATCGGCGATACAAATTCTAGCTAAATCCTCGGCTTTTGTGTGTGCTGATGTGCATTGGATTCCTCCCCTCCTGGATGGCTAAAACTCAACACTGATGGCGCCTCTAAAGGGAATCCGGGGAAGTCCGGAGGGGGCCATTCTTCGTAATAATGACGGTGCCCCTCTTGCTGCCACTACAGCTAACCTAAGTGAAGGCACCAATCACCGAGGCGAGAGGCTATGGCTATTCTTAAAGGTCTGGAGCTTACTCTCCAAATTGGGAGCGAGCGTCTAATAATTGAAAGTGATTCTCTGAATATTATCAAAATCCTAAATTCTGAAGACCCTGGACAGTGGACTATCAGAATATCATTGTTGACATTCGCATCCTACAAGATAGATTCCAGGAAATCAAGTATCAACATGTATACAGGGAAGGTAATAAGGTGGTTGACCGCCTTGCTAACATGGGAGTCCAACAAGAAGATCAACAAATTTGGATTGGGAACTTCCCAAGTGATCTCCTCCAACTTATACACAATGATTACTCTCTTAAGTGTTAACCTTTTGTTGATTATGTTTGTTGCTTCTAGTGTTAGCAGGGATAGTACTAAGGAAACTTTCTTTTTATGAGTGGTTGCCTTAATATCACCATTATGATGATGTCACATACAAATTGGTCGGAGCACGTGTGGCAATCGAAATAAAACTCATGCGGATCTTGGGGAAAGATGTGCTTTTATGCCTCGTAATCATTTCTATTCAAGGCGTATTCATGAGGAGATCGCCTCACAAAACGCAAACAAGAATTATAAATATGGAGCTCTGAGTTGCATTTCGACAATTTTTTTTTTTGAACGACGCCATGGGAGGCCAATTGAAGCGCATTGAGCTTGTTTCCTGCGAGGATTATCGAGAGGATGAAGAGGTGTGGGACAATAATGGAATTACCACCTTTCTAGAACGAATTTCAGGTTACTCGGCCAAAGTCTCGTATGGTGTGTTGGCTTCATGGACGAGGGGCAAGGTTCAGGTGGGCAACACCTACTTCACGATTTCGACCAATTCCATTGCTTTGCGGATTTGGTCTTTTAACCTCGGGAGCTATCTATTTCAAGTGGTCGCTAAAGGCGGAAATGGAGGAATTTCTTGATCCTGGCGAAGAAACCTACTAAATATCTCTCGGGTTATGAAAGGGAGTCTGTACCCACCTTGGGACAGAGTTGCAGAAGTAATCATGCGTTATTTCACTATCGATGGATGCGTTGCAAGGTTAAGCTGGTGTATGGTCCTCATTTCTTCATTCTCTCGCACCTGCGTCGTGGTAAGAAGATTAATCTTCTGCCTTTTGTTTCAATCTCTAGTAATATTCTATCAATCTTGCTCGTGAGGGAGAAGGCCCCCTTCTACATCAGTGTCTTCTTTATCTCCTTTTCCAATATGCGGCCACCCCTGCTGAGCTTCTCTGCTTCCTTCCTGAATTGGGCAAGCGCCGCCGTACTCCCATTGCCTCCCCGCTTCCATCCCCGACTTCTCGTCCTTCCAGTGATCGATGTCGTAGGAAAGTCTCCTTTGATTCTAATTCAAAAGTGGCCATTGTGGGTGTCTCTTTTGAGGGTTTGGGTTCCCTTCACGTAGCATTTTTCCAAGCCAGCCATGTTCGGGTTCCTTGCTAGTAGCATTTCTCCGAGCCAGCCCTTAAGGTTCCCCTCATTGGTGACACCTCCCCTATTTTGGCCCTTGCCCTGCCTGTGCAACTTCCATCTCCCGCTTCCAACTCGGAACACCTTCTCAATGAAGCTCTTACGGAATTGGCTTCTTTGTATTCGGACTCTCGAGGGTTTGGCTCAAGTTCTTTATGGAAGAAGTCCAACTCATCAATTCTGCTACTAAGAAGATCGAAATGGAGGAAGTCCAGCCCGTTGCTATGGAAGAAGTCCAGCCCGTTGCTATGGAAGAAGTCCAGCCCGTTGCAATTGAAGAAATCCAGCCCGTGAATGATGCTGGAAAAAGGTCGAAATGGAAACTGATGAGAATCAGCCTGGTACTAGAAATGACAACAGTCAAGTGGAGATTGTTACTTCTATCCTAGCTAAACTTCAGAGGGCTTTTACTGTGCTAAGGAACTGGGAAGACTTCACGGAGAATACCAGAGCCGCCATCAACAAAGATTGTGCTGAATTGATCGCCTTAGCAGACTCACTAGCTGCTGAAAAAGTGGCTCTGTTAGTGCTAAGAATGTTGTGACTGAGCTGAAAAAGCTCATATGACCTTTTGATGTATATCGTTTTGTTTTGTTTTGCTCGGTTGCTCATTTTTTTGGGATTTCTATGGGTATTATCATTGTAATTTTCACTACTCTATGTAGCCATATGGGCTTTTTGTAAAAAGGTTGTGGGACCTCTTAAAACCCTCACTTTACCCTAATTCCAAAAAAATAATAAGTTCAAATAGATATGCGAGATTTGAGTTAATCAATTATGTATAATTATTCGAAAATCCTCAACTGTTAATTTACCAAACAGCTAAGTAAATAGCATATTGAGGGCATTATTTCTTGTGAAATTACTATCCCTCTTTCAACTAGCATGCTTGTGTAGAATGTTCATTCTCCAAAATATGCTTGCAGATAGTTAATACTTATTGAGCCTTTCTTGCAGAAAGACTTCTGTTTTTGGAAAAGAATTAAGAAAAAGAACCAGCCAAATAAATAAAAAGCTAATATTCCAGATCATAGAAAGTATGTAACTCTACATTCAGCACTTGATTATATCTCATAAGATATGAAAAACAAAGAAGCCGTCACACATGGGCGCACACATAATACCGCATGTAGCCTTTCTAGCCCATTTCAACATTTATCATATATTCCAATTTATGTACATAATACTATTGTGTATCATGTCCTACAACATGACAATTAAAATAATAATAAGGATCTAAGGTAAAAACAAAATTGATAAGGTATCTGAGAAAAAGGCAGAGGAATGGCATTTGAAAATATTTTAAGCTTGTGGCTTCAGCGTGCCCAGGCAGAATATTGTGATGGTTTGACATTCAATAGAGTATCCTTGTAAGGGGAGAGTGGTTTGTGTCTCCTTCCCTGATTTTCCGGTCTTCCTCTCTACTGGAATAAAGCTTCTGCAGAAAGGCCAATTGAAGGTCAGTCGTAAAAATTAATTTCCATATTTACTCCTTATGGTTGCTATCAAAAGGAAGACTGTGTGTGGTTATTTGGACAAGAGACTGTTGCCAATGATCTAGACCGTCTCTTCAACTTCCCTTGTCTCCATGCTCAACAGAGGCTTGCCTGCTTTTCAAAGAGTTCATTAATCAATCCAGAATTCAAAAAGAATGTTTGACTTGACATACCTGCAAATAGATAATCTCTCATCAAAATCTGAAAGGGGTAGAGTGTTTGAATCTGACCCTTGGTTCCTAAACAAAAGCAGCTTATTTATCAACCAATGGAAGATAGACTTGCTCCAGATGAGGAAAATACTTCTTCAGCCTGTCTGAAACTGAATTCCGCAGCTTCACCTCTATTTTTGGAAAAGGAAGCTCGAAATTTATTGAAAATGCACTGGAAGAGTTTGTTAAAACTGAAATCTTCTGATCAAATCAAGGCAACGAGATTCATTATGTGCATGAGGATGTCTGCCAACATAGGTCCAGAAAAGCCTCTTCTTACTTAAGTACGCATCTAACATTTAATCAAGAGCAAGTCAAGAAATTGACCATGAAACATTTCTTTTCAATGCAAAAGCATGGCATGTCTATGGATATTTAACTAGAAATTACCAGTGAGAAAACCTTCCGACTCAAAACACGAACCCTGCAACTAGTGAACCTGACCCTCAATGGCTGAATGTTCAGAGGAAAAAAATAGGTTAAGCAAGCAACCCGGTAGAATTACTAATTATCCTTGAAGGAATGACTGAAAGCATAACTGATCAAACAGAGAAAGAAGATGAGGGCATATGAACTGACAAAGCAGAGGTCACCCATAATAGATCTTAAGTCTGAACCAGCCTCGGATGAAGATATAGGAAAAGCATGATGCATTAAGTGCTTTCAATCATCCAAAATACCCGATTAAGAAGAATAAGTGATTTTTTCTTTTGAAAGTCAATAGAAAAATGTCATGTAATTTACTACACTTAAATTAGCACTTTGTTTCATAGAATGTAGTAAACATAGTAGTGTTGTTAACATTTAACTGCTTCCAAACAGGACAAAGCTCGCAGCATATAAGAAGGATTGGCACTAAATCCGCCATAATTGAACAGAATTCGAGCAATGTAATGCAAGAGCTGTAGGGAGCTTGGACTTCACGCTCATGAAATCAGAAAAGCTTGTGCTAAAGGAAAGAGATCTGCTAAATTGTTCAAGAGAGATTCTGCCAATTATACAAACAGCAACATCAATTCAGTGGCAGATTATTTGGTCAATGTTGGACCAGATTTGCCAGGAAGAACTTCAAAGTTTCCAGCATACAGGTATAAGAAAAGCGATAGACTCCATTAATCAAAATTTGATAAAAGGGGAAGATGCGTGAAGAAATATCAAAATTATTGGTGAAACACCATTTTCAAGAGGACAAATAAGCATATCTGTAGTTCCTGGGACAGATGGGATGGAATTGTACCCTGATATCCAATTTCCATAAACAGTGAGACTGAATTGCAGGTCTAAAATCCTTTTGATGAAATGCATTGTGCCTCGTTGGAATGTTGTCACAGACTAAGTTCTGCAATCATATTTCCAAATTTGAGACTTATGTCAGCCCAAAGGATGCTAGATGGTGTTGGCTTTTAACTCTGAACCAGACTGGTGAATCTAGTCCTGAGTCTTGTATGACTCATGGAGCAACTGACTACAGCACTATCTAGATGCCAAAGACAAGAGCAGGTTGTTTGAGGTCTCGAGCTTGTGGCACTGACTTTCAGGATGTAATCTTATGTACACTAATAAAACATGCAATTTAACTATTTAAAATGAAAATTGAGACAATTGATAAATATCTACAAAACAAACAAAAAGAACTTACCAATATATGGTCTCAAGAACAAAGAAAAGAATGCAAAAGAGAAGAGTTTACCGATGATGTTCACAGAACTCGGGTGAAAGAAGACATTTCAGAATGTATGTGTTATGTGCTTGTAGTTTATGCAACGGCTCGAAGTTAGTCATTGTCTGCAGAAAATCATATACATTCATTATCAAAATACACGTGTTAAAGATGGTCACTCTA
Organism: Taxus wallichiana var. yunnanensis; assembly: GCA_018340775.1. Classification (NCBI taxonomy): domain Eukaryota; kingdom Viridiplantae; phylum Streptophyta; class Pinopsida; order Cupressales; family Taxaceae; genus Taxus; species Taxus wallichiana. The sequence continues at coordinate 781,420,705 of CM031244.1, forward strand.
TGCAATCATACATTCAAACCCTTATCACATTTGGCGATTCTTTACAATTATATTAGAAGGAAATATGGAGAAGGTGCCACTGCCAATGACCTGCGTTCCACGTAACAACCGCCAAACATAGCATGTTCCATGATTATTTGCGGCCACAACTAAACTCCCATCCCACATCACTGTCAATGATCGTACAGCTGTATCTACCTCTGGAACCTAAATCATCACGAGAAGATCATTAAAAGATAGATTAGCGTGTCCTGGAACCGCAAGAGGCCTGAATATATGTTTACCTTGCATTGCCTATCTAAAAGATTCAACGTAACTTTAAAAATAGTCACCATAAGAACACATTCATTTGCATCATTTACGACTTACCAGTTCACAACTGCAAGAATTTGCAGTTAGATCCCACACACGGATGTTTCCATTTTGATCACCTGATATCAATTCTGTCTGAAGCACAAATGGATGACTTTGTATCAACAGAGATAATTCCAAATTTGAAAGTAGAAAGCAAAGAAACCATATTCCTCTTGAAAAGCTTTACAACGGCAAGAAAAATACTTGCACAGGCCTGTATCTTCAAGTAAATACCATCAATCTTTTTCAGAAATGAAGTTCCAGTACCAAAACATATAAACACTTTAATGTGGGCCATGAAACTCCTTGAGAAAAGATGAGAAAGTTTTTATTCAAACTCAGTCTGATTTATCATTACAAAGTTGCTGGACTCGTGAAGTCCACAATAGTGGGTAAACTGAAAATATGTTAAAGAATTATCATTTCAAAAAAAAAAGGCTAAACGATTGAGATGACAATGCAAAATTATTGAAAATAGGTTATCAGAAATATTATTATTTTATTTCATGTTTAGGATGATTTCTATTGAATGTCACCTATCAACTTCTAGTGATTTCTTTAGGATATATTTTTGAGGTGGAAATACTAAAACACACCTGATTTGGATGTAAGACAACTGTATTCACGGCAGCTCGTCTTTCATATTCTCTCTGGCAACCTGGAGCTCTGAATATAAAATGACATGGAATAAATCAGGAGCAGAGCACACTAAGATGACAAAAAGATGTATTGACCAAAACTCAGAAACAGTCTCCCTCAAAACCAAATCAAGGTAGCAAAAGAACAGCATACATATGACAATGGTCACATACTTATGCGAGATTGCTTACAATCTTGATAGAAAAAGATATCAAAGAAGTGAACAGAAAAATTCAGTGCATTCAGCCCTTAGCTCATTTAGTAAGTTGAAGATCTTCAACTCTTTCCCTTACTTAGCATATATTGCATCATGCAAATGTAATTATTTCACTAAGACCCTAATTGCTTTTATCCTTGCACCAAACTAACATAGAATAACCAAAACTCAAATATGTTTTGGTCACAAATTTCTAGCTCGCGTTGCCTTATAAGGTGGTTGTATTGAGCGATATGAATCCCTCCCTTTCAACATCTCACATAAAAATATTGCAATATTCATGGTGATGATAGAAAAATTTGACTTGTACTAGATCTTCCCTTCATCAAGACCTTGATTTGTCTGTGAAATGTCAATACAGCACTACAAACAGCAATTGGCACAGTATTAGGGACATGCCACTCAATTAAACTATGGGTGTCTAGGGATAAGTGTGGACCAACTTGTGGTGCACATAATCTTTGACTTAGTCATTCGATAATTTCTATATTTCATGATAATAGCAGCAGTCAGCCTGACTGGAATATGGAGTCCCCATAACATAATTATCATATTATGGTATATATAGGAGGCAGTTCTTAAGTACTCTTTAATATTATAGATTTTGTTATTATTGTAAGCATTGTGGAGGTTGCCCTCTTGAAGTGGCTCAGCCATATATTTTAGTATCCTACTCTTCATTTCACTTATTTGTGTGGATCTGTTCTACTATGCTCGTATTTACGAGTTATTGCTTATTGTTGTTATTTTATTCATGGCATATGGTGAATTGCGATATATTGTTGTGAACTTCCTACTGTGATATAGTAAATTCATTACAAGTGGTACCAGAGCTGCAATTTGGGAAACGGTAAACTTTTTTTTGGCAGATTTTTTTCAAGGAGAAATATTGCATCTTGCAAAGGGTTGTTCTCCTCACACAAGTGCTTGATTGAGCTGATTTTCACAATGGTGGAGAGATATTTTCATGAGCTTTCTCAAAAGTGGTCACAATAAAGATTCTGAGCAATATCAGAAACATATGATTTTGTAAATTTGACCCTGCAAACCTGTTTTTGGCAAAAAAATCAGCGCGGAATTAGGGCAAAAGCAATCAACTTCAGAAGTTTCATTTTCTGTCATATTTTCTGATTTAGAGGATTCTTGCGACATCAGAAAGAGATTTTTGAGAGCTTTCCAATAAGTGGTCACACTAAAGATTCTGAGCAATATTATTCAAATTTGGTCTTCCGATCTGCAGATCTTTTTTTCAAGGTGTGACCCTAGATGAAAACCAAATCGAAAGTAGGAAATGAAATCCAGTCAAACACCAAACCATGGTGGGAACTTCTACTAGAGGTAGGGATGAGTCAACCCACAGCGAGAAAGACTCCTAACAAAGATGATCAAGATTCAGAAGGGCTCGACTTAGAGAAAAAGTGCAGACAATTTGGAGTCAAGATAGGACAGGGATGACGCAAGCGAATCAAATAGGGCAGCTATAGGCAATCTAAAAGAGATGCAAGACAAGTTGAATACAAAGGAAGACCTAGCATGACTTAATTCAGCTGTGGTTAGCTTGGCTACCAGGGAGAATTAACTCAGCTCAAAACAAGCTTACGCACATGTGGCTACTAGAGAGGAACGAAAAGAGATGGCCAAGAAAGAAGATATAGATCGGTTCAAAGCAGGTATGACAGCCAAATTGAGTTTGAATCAGCTAACAACATGGATCCAAAGTTTTGGAGCCTTCCAACTCTTCGTTCAGCGGTCCAAGACTTCAGAAACAAATAATTCTACTCCACCAGTAGCTCCCCTGTTCAGCACATTTTTTTGACCTCTAATAGAGTTTCAAATCAGCACATGGCGGACTAATAGAGCATTGGATCAGCACACAACCAATTCTAGTTCTGGTTTGTGAAACTTTATGCCAAAGATGGACATGCACAATTCGATGGCAAGGCCCCACTCAATTGGATCTTTCAAATGGAATTATTTTTTGAGTTACACCAAGTCCCTTGAATGCAAAAAGGTTGCAATGGCATCCCTATATTTGAAACTTGAGTAACTCATTTTATCGTTGCCTTTGTAGGCAACAGAAAAAGAACTCTATTGTCACAAGGTCAATTTTTGTGGAGGAGCTGACCACGCACTATAATACCGATTTGGTGGATAACTACTTCAATCAATTGGCCAACCAATGAAAACTAGGTATAATCAATGATTATAATTTATACTCAGCAATTTTAAACCCTATCCTTGAGAGTGGAGAATATAACAGAATAGAACCTGAAGGACTTGTTTCTAGGTGGGATGAAAGACCATATTCAACATAAGGTACACTTATTTGATCCCCCTTCATTATCTAAATCTATTACTAGGGAAATAAGGGTAGAGGGATGTTTTGGCCATAGTCTACATACTTGGCAAGTACTTGGCGAGCCTGCGAGTACTTGCCAAAAACATTGTCGGGCAAGTTTAAGCCACATGTACTCACGAGTTTGAAGGGAAAGTTTTGGCGAGTTATAAGGGAATACTCGGTGAGTTCTTTATTGAGGTTAGATAACAATTCCATAACTATATTTTACATTTGATATATATTTCATTTGTGTTACATTATCTTTGAATTACTTTTTTTGTTTTTTATTGCAGCCAACTCAAAAGTAATTTGTTGCCTAAAAAGAGCACATCTCCTTGTCATATAGAGAGACACAAAAAATATCATCAAATTTATGGGTTCTCTATGTCAATTATGATGCATGCACAAATGATTGCATTCTATTTAGGAAGGAATATGAGAATGAGGTCAGTTGTCCCAATTGCAGGGCACCACGATTTCAACAAGGAGTGAGAGGCCTCACCATTCCAAATAAGATATTGAGACATTTTCCAATAATTCCTAGACTCGAGCGTCTTTTCCATTGTAAGTCAATCTTGCAAAGTTAATGTCACAACATCACAAGAATAGAAGCAATGATGGAGTTTGGCATGTTCATTCAAATTCAAATGCAATGACGCATATTGAGCAATTGTGGCCTAAAAATTTAGAGACAAGTCGTGCAATGTACAGTTTGGGTTGGCGATGGATGGTATTCAATATTCACCCCTTTTCCAGTATGTCAAATAGCTACTTTGTTTGGGCAATATTGTTGATAAACTATAATATTCCTCCATGGTTGATGATTCAGTAAGGAGCATTTAATGTTGTCATTATTGGTGCCTAGTAAGCATAAAGTAAAAAATATGAATGTCTACCTTGAACCTCTAATTGATGAGTTGCAAGCATTATGGGATGGCATTATAATGTATGACCTTTCAAAACCCATTGGTTAGAGATAGTTCACCTATTACGGTATCTTATGGACTATTCATGATTTTCTGGGATGGTTGTTTGTTTAGGTATTTATCATATGTTAAAATTTCAAAAAAAAAGATCATATATGTGTGTGTGTGTTTGTTTCTTTGCATTATACACTAAGTTTGCTAATCTTTTCTATATGTAGGTCTCTCAACAAAAGAAAATATGTTTGTCCAAGGTGCGGTGATCAACTATGTGGAATGTCATCCAAAGATCTCAAAAAGGTTGTATACAAAGGCCATCGAAGGTTCTTGCCAATGGAGCATGAGTACCATGTTTATAAAAAAATTGATGGAAAACCTAATATTATAGAACCTCCTAAAGTTATGTCACCTAGGATTGGTATAAAGCCTTCACACAAGCATACATAACATCAAATGTGGATATTCCTCCATATTGGTGGAGAAAACGGGTATGGTTGTCCAATATGGTTGTCCAAAATTAGCCAAAATTTTGAAAAGCCTATAGGAATGAAGAAACTATCTATATTCTATAGTCTCCCGTATTGGGAGAATTTATTAGTTGGGCATCTTTTGGATCCAATGCATATATTTATAGCAGATTCTATATGGAATCACATCTCTAGTTAGCATCACGAGTTCCCCATGATGCTCATGTTACAACACTATTTTCATTTGGACAATTGGAAGAAAAACAACAATAGGAAAAGGCGATAGTGAGAGGAGAAGGTAGAAATTTGAGGGCAAAAGGGAAGAATGGAAAACCTAGTTAGATGAGGTGGCAAAGAAAGACTCCCAATGGATTATATAGGCCCAATAGCTAAAGGAAAGAAGAGGAGGAAGAATATGTGTCACCTCTACGAAGAAAACCGAGTACAAAGGTATGTTGATTTTTCATTCAAATGATATGAAGTTTTATTTAAATTTTTAAAAACTTAAATGTTTAAATCGTATCAATAACCACCCTAGGGTAAATTGCAAACCACGGAACAAATTACAAACCATAGGGTAAAATGCAAACCACGGAATAAATTGATAACTATAGGTTAAATGGAAACCCTAGATGAAATTGAAACCCTAAGAGAAACTAGAAACCCTATAATAAATAGCAAAACCTAAAATAAATTAGAAACCCTATGGTAAATAAGAAACCATAGTTCGAATCTATAGACCCCAAAAAAATTACAAACCACGTTAACAAAAAAAATTAAAAAATTAAAAAAATGTAACCCTATTGAAAAAAATCAGGCAGCCTATAGGCAAACATTATTGAAAAAAAAAGTAAAAAATATTCTAGGAAAAATTTATTGACAAACCTATTTAAAGCCTCTACATGTTTCTTTTTTATATTAGAGATAACGTAGAGTTGTAGGTCGTGTCATTGACATGATGCTGTAAAGGCTCTAGCATTCATGCTTCAACACGACATGACATGGAGGATGAATTGGACAAGCTACCCCAACGGCCTTCCATGTTTGCACGTCCATCAACCTCCATGTACCCACTACGAAGGTATAAGTTTACACTTTATTTTGTAATTAAAAACTATTTGTTCACATTTGCAAATTTTAATTATACAACTTGATAATGACATGTCTACTAGTTATCGGGACTCTCAGGTGCCGTATACAGAGCAACATGTTCATAGCACTAGACTCCCTCAACATCCAGGGACCAACCACAGAGGTATGAATTTATAGTTTTTAGTACAAGTTTATTTCAATTGATTGAATAAATTACTATGTTTTTTAATTGTTTCTTCTCATTTAAAACTAATACCACTTCATTATGACAAGATGAGGTGATAAGAGTACACGCCCTTTGATCGCATGACCAAGGAGTCACCAACTCAGAGGTATAATTTTTTTGTTTTGTTATTTAAATTGATTTTAAATAATTTGATTTTGACAACTTATAATTTTATTGCAAACCCTCTTCGGGCACATGACCCTATCAACTTGCTCTGGCTAAAACAAGAAAAAATAGACAACAAATTGCCCCCATGTAACCTCAACAACATACTCCCCAATGCACTAAGGGGGTATGAAGAAGACGAAGACACGTCGGCCTCACCAACTTCGGATGATGATAGACCCTCTCGCCTTAATCGTGATAGGTATCAACATAGAGTGAGAGGGATTGGGAAATGACTCTATATGTAAATAATGTTGGCAATATATTAGAGGATGTGCGGAGTAAATTATGTATTTTAATTTGTTTTATTTGTCTTAATTAGTTTTTATTTCAACTTATCATTTTACTAGTTCTACAAATTTCAATTTATTTATTTGTTCATTTATAGTGATTGATTAAAATATGATATATTTAACCTTTTTAATTTTTTGGTTTAGGTATTTTAAGAAAATAATTGTTGACCAAGCACGAAATCTATTCAAATCATATTGTCATAGAGAGTGGAATGAAATCCCAAAAGAAAATCACAAAAGGCTAATTGAATTAACTCAAAGCGACTTTAGGAGTGGCCACTATAGAAGAGGATTGATTTAAAAACTTGCAGCACAAGCGTTTAGGAGAATGAAGAGGCATATCAAGGTAATTTTATTGCGTAAATAGAACATTTTTTTAATTCTATACTCTTTCACTAATTTTTTATATCTACAATTTGCAGCTTAAATATGAAGGAAACACTTATGCGGAGAGGAGACTTCTTTGACCTCCCAATGTACTTGAAGAAGCTTGGAATGGCATGTGCGACAAATGGCTCCAAGATGAGAATAATAAGGTTGCGGAGTTAGTTTACCAAATTAAGTATATGTGAAATTTTAGTTTTTTTATTAATTAAATATTTTACAAATATTGTAATTAATGGGGAGAGGAAAAGTTACGAGGTTATTAAGTTATGAAGTGCGAGATGAGCAAAGGAGTACAAGTGATCACCGATTGGGACAACGCAGATTAGCGGAGTTAATAAACAAATTTGTAAGTTCAATATAAGATATTGAACAATTATATTGTTTACTTATATGAATTATTAATATACACAATTTTATCATATAGCTTTGTTTGCAGGAAACCCGCTATAATACACTTGCAACAAGAAAATGTGTGCAACATTAAAATCAATGGGATGGAACACGACTGCATTCATCAATTGGGCCAATGAGAATGGCTTTGTGTCGGTAAGATGTGTTGTTTAATTAGTTGTGAATTACATAGTATTAAAATTAAAACAATTATAAATTTTTATCACTATATATTTGCAGATTGAAAGACAATGGGAGTTGGCGAGAGAAAGGGGGCAGTATCATTAGGGACGAGGATGATAACGAGTACCATTCGAGATTTGAGAAAGAGGACGAAGACGAGGACAAGGACCATCTAACCATATATTTATTTGTTTTGTAATTTGGAAGGGAATTGGTCCCTTTTTGTCATTTGCAAGTGTATATATTATACATTATTGTATAAAAACAAATCAAAATTTAAATCATTTTTTTTTATTATCTATAACATTTGTTTGTTTTACTTTTCATATTCAAATAATATGATATATCAATGAGTTTTAATAAATTCATTTCATTTCAATAAATAATAAAATAAATATGATTTGATTTAATATATAATATATTATTATAAATAATAGTAATAAAATATGATATAATTATTGATAATTAAATTATTCATTTTTTGAATGCCATTTGGGTCTTTTCACACCACACCGAAGTGCTCGAAAACATTTATATATGGTGTAAAAGAGGCGCTAAGGTAGCACTAATTTGACGCAACTAAAAATGTCTAGTCGCGTTGCATTTGCATCACATTTGCGCTACCATGTACAACGCAATTTCCTCAAAGAAACACAATCAAAAACACCAAAAAGGTCAATTTCTAATGTTAAAATGACTCCAAAAATGGCACTATTAGCACTTTGTGTAGTAGTGATGTGGTTTCTATGTTGCCAAAAACGAGAAACAAGAAACATGACAAGATACAAGATTAGGAAGATTTCAACGTAAGACCTATAACAAGGAGCCTATTGAAAAGCAAATGGGAGGTCCTAGGTTTGAATCCCAACTAATCCATGGAAAATAACATGGTCTCGAGGGGGCATGGAGAAAATGAACCACACCCAACTTGTAACAAGTAACCTACTAAAAAGCACCCCGCCATACAAAGGAGGTCCTACGCTTAAGTCCTAGTTGGTCCACATAAAATAGCATATATACCCCATTTGAAGCCCAAGAAACATTAGATAGATTCAAGATATAATGATTCAAGATATACTCATGAAGCAAGCAGCCCAAACACTAGGCATTACAATTATAGGGAATCCCAGGAGAACACATGAAGACCACAAGCAGAGCCAAGCAAGCCTTGTGAAGAGAAAACAGCGGGGTGGAACCTAATTGATCCCAAGTGAAGCCTAAGTAACACTAGACGAAATCAAAACAATTAGAATTAGGAAGCCCGTGCAAGTTGAAGGAAGATACAAGGCAAGTAGTCCAATCAAGACCAATGCAAAATGACATTTAGAGACATTCATTGAAATATTCCTTTTAGGATATCACTTAAAACTCAAATTTATAAAAATCCAATAAACTGTAGTTCTGATTTTCAAGCCAGCAACGTACAGAAATAAAGAAAAAGTTATATCTTCAAAAATATTTACTTCCAATAATACCCAGAAGCTTTAAACGAAGTGGAAAACTATGGAGAACAATGCACAATAGAGAAATAATTTTTATTGCAAAGATCTGATTTTATTTAATTTATTTTAGGGCAGAAACTGAGAGAAAAATACAACTGACCATAATTTCCAAATTAACAATGGAAGAATGATGGAAATGAATTCTAGGGCATCTTCATGATGATAACAATCTCCAGCTCTGAAATCTCCGGAAAAGAGGCACTAAAACCCCTCCAAAACGTTGCTTGAAAACCCTAGGTAAGTTGCCCCACTTATGGGAGTCACACAGCTGCCCCAAACTGAAAATAAATAGATACCCAGATGATGGGCGGCTGTCCTCTCCTCTATACCTGAACCTCTGATCAAAACAGCCAATATATCTTTGATCTCTGCTCTATGTCTGCAAGTCTAAATCCAAATCTGAATGATGCAAATAACAAGCTAGGGATATGGGTTGGAAACCCTCACCGAAGAATGCTCTACCAGCTAGGGATGGATCTCTCACCACCGAAGCTAGGGTTCTGTAGAATTTGACCTCCACAAGCAAAATGGTTGTAAATAGCAATAGCTCCAAAAGTCTGAATGTTTGAATGAATGCCCAAATGACCACAAGGGGAAAATATATAACTTTTTCCTCCAACAAACCCTAATCACCCCCTTTGGGTATTTTCTCATGTGAAATAATATAACTTAAGTTACTTTATTGTGCACATGCCAAAAAAGTACACTTAAGTCACCCCAACGAAGAAATAGAACAAATGTTACCACCTAGTCGCCCAACACTAAAGTCAACGACAAAATATAACATAAAGTACCTTAGGGGAGCATCTCACAACCTTATTTCACTTAAGTCACCTCAAAGTACGTGTTCAACTCCAAAACATAACATATAAGTGAAATGAAGGTCCAAACCACACCCAATAACCATCAACATCACTAGCCCCTTGGGCATAACCAAGGCTAAGATAGATGAAAAGTCTCCTAGGCCATCCGCTTTAAATGGGGACATTACATTCATCCTCAAAGAACTCAACCTGGCCCCAACCAAACTTAAGCATGCCAATTAAAGGCAAACCCCAAGCGAAGCCCAAGAGACATGGGGTTGAACACGGGACAATCATGAAGCACATAGTCCATGCACATTCAACACGTATATGAAGCAATTTGTTCACTCAAGACCAAGGAAAACTGATGCAGGAGCATCCCAGGCCCAAATGTGATCTTGTATCACCAAACAAAATGCTATTTCAAATTTTAGTTGCATTTATTCAGGTAAGCATTTCATCAAACACTTAGCATGCAATAGTAGGAACCACCTTAGCCTCGAGCCACCTTAGCCAAAACAAATTATATAGATTTTGTGGGTTTTCTATGGGTATGCAATAGCAGGAGCCATTTGGAAAAAGAAGGAACATGATAGGAGTTACAAGCACAAGAAAATTATCCTAAAAACACTTAAGAGAGCCAACAAAGTTTTTGAAGAGGGCTGTATGCATTTGGTGGTTGAGGAAGTTTATGGAATGGCCTTAGCACTAGAAAGACACGGAGAAGAGATTTCAAGCGCAGCAGCAAGGAAAAATGAAACAGTCCAAAACATGGGGAAGGGGGCGTTTGACCAAGTGAGGATTGGTGCACCGTGCAGTCATTCCAGAATTTAAACCCATATTTGAGGTGAGTTTTTCGTATATATGTAGTAGGAAATTTTTCTTGGTAAAATTCCTATTCAGTAGTGAGAATTTGAACCCTGAAAATCTGTGTAAAGGCTTGAAAAAAATACTTGAAAGCATATTTGATATGTTATAGCTAAAAAAGAGAGTTGTTGAGAGTATGATAGGTCATTGTGAAGTGTTTGTGCCCTTAAAATCATGTG